>CM057394.1:7225736-7837053 GCA_030015415.1 Cynopterus sphinx
TAAGCATCATTTTATAAATCTGGCCAAGGTAAACTCTATATAATTAGGCAACGGATTAAATATAGCAACGAGAGGCACAAAAATAACTATATTTTTATTCCTGGGTGACTGGAAGAAAGGAATAATCATTAATGTTTTGGAATCTAACAGGTGTGAGGTAGCATCTCACTGTGGTTTTGACTTGCATTTCCCTAATGGCTAGTGGTCACCTTTTCATATACCTGTTGGCCATTTGTGTGTCTTCTCGGGAGAAGTGTCTGCTAAGGTCCAATGCCCATTTTTAAATGGATTGTTTTGTTGCTGTTGTTGTTGAGTTGTATAAGATCTTTATATATTTTGAATATTAACTCTTATTGGAGGTGTTATCTGCAAATATCTCCATTCTTCTGAATGTGGCTTTCCAATTTTCCCAGCACCGTTTGTTAAAGAGGCTTTCATTTCTCCATTGTATGCTTTTGGCTCTTTTGTCGAAAATTCTTTACTCGTATATATGTGGGTTTATTTCTGGGCTCAGTTCTGTTCCATTGGTCTATGTGTCTCTCAAATGGCTGTTATCAACAAGATAAGTAATAACAAGTACTGGAGAGATTGTGGGGGATAAAAAAAAACCCTCATGCACTACTGATGAGCCATTAGAAAAGATGACACACGGCCATTTGTAACAATCATAGATGGATCTTGAGATTATCAAGCTAAGTGGAAAAAAAAAAACACAGAACAGCTTGAGAACAATATGCTTTCACTCATACGTGGGATATAAAACTGAAAGCAGTCGACAGCCATGCCACCCTGAACGTGCCTGATCTTGTCTGATCTCGGAAGCTAAGCAGGGTCGGGCCTGGTTAGTGCTTGGATGGAAGACCGCCTAGGAAGACCGGGTGCTGTAGGCGTAAAAAAAATTAAAAATACAAAAGCAACAAATGAATAAGACAAAGAAAACTCATAGACACAGACAATAGTTTAGTGGTCTCCAGAGGGAAAGGGAGGAGAGGAGTGGCAGATAAGGATAAAGAGGGTCAAATATACGGCGACAGAAGAAAATTTAACGTTGGGAGGTGAACAAACAATGTCATATAGAGATGACGTATCATTGAATTGTACACTTAAGACCTATATAATTTTACTAACCAGTGTCACCTCAGTCAATTTAATAAAACTTTTTTTTAAAAAAAGAAAAGTAAAATGTATTTTCTCCTATTAGTAAATTATCATTTTGGATTGATTAAAAATATATATTTGGGGGATCTGGACAAGGTCTTGGTTTATGAGAACTACATTTCAGTAATGTTGGTATAGGAAGAGATTTACAAGGAAAATATATTTTGTAGAGGCCATTCTGGCAAGATAAATGAGAAGTATGCTGGAATCAGGTGGGCAGTGTGGGAACAAGGCTACTCATTTCCATGACCGTAAGTTTCTCCACTTTAAAACCCAAAGTTCAGAACCTGCTCAAATTAATTTCTCAGAAAATGAGGGGAAGATTAGCATGTTTTTATCATGGAAGCTTGTGTGCCCAATCCAGTAGTCATGGGGAAAAGTTAATGCCACCTGAAGTGACAGTTCTTCCTTCTCCATGAGAGAAATCATCAGTTGTAATGTCGTTCTAGTTATCAGGTCAATTCGTTTCTCTATATTTCTCCACATTCCCCTTTCTGTCTCACCATATTTGCAAAGGGCCTCTTGGCATGAAGGAAGGTTTTTTTATTTTTAAATAGTTGTACAATTAATATTGCGGCTTTTTAACAACCTTCCAACAAGAGCTCACTGTCACACAGGTAGTAGCAATTCTGAATATACGAAATGTATTAAATCTTTACGTGGCCTTAGTACCCGAGAGTCTGAAAACTTTAAATGAATGTTTGCTCCTCTCTGCGAATCTTAGCATTCGAACTGCCTGATTTCTTCGATCACGTATTTTCTATTACTTTTTCTGTCCAAGCATTTCATCCTTCTTTGTCTCGTTCACCGCCACATCTAGCACATAACACAGCATATATTTGATGACGGAAATAAAATGAAATTAGCCAAATGAAGAAACATGGCAAAATGGTTGGTAGTTTCAGACTTCTTACATATTTTAACTCTTAACCGACTTGCAATCTCAGATATTTGCAAATACTTTTGCATATGTTACCTTAACAAACACACTACCCAACCTTTTCTTACTACCTTAATCGGGAGCAACCTTAGTTGAATAATACTAATCGACTTCTTGCTCTGGAAATGCACTTATGATATCCGGGAGCAGGAAAAAAGATTCTTCCCAGGGGCCCGTGATTCACGCTGACCTAGGTGTCCGCATTGTTTCTGCCCAGGGCAGATAGAAGAGAGGCGTTTACGCAAAGGGATTGTGGAGAGCAAGGGGAGACTGAGAAGAAATGTGTGAAGTGATGTGCTGAAGTCAGGGAGGCTAGACTCACCGTAGCTAATTGAGTATATTTCTTCCTAACTGCATTTTCAGTGACGTGTGTTGGTGTTTGGAAAGTGACCATGGCAGGAGCCTTTGCATAATAGACAACGGCTGCAAATTCAGGCTTTCCCCCTGGAGTCTGTGGCTGAAGCACACCACTGAAGGTATGCCATTTGAGGAATCGAAAATGTTCTCTTGAACTCAAGTCAGATAAGTAGACATAAAACCAAATAATCAGGAGTGTGGAGGAAACGACAGGGTGGGGGGGGCAGGAATGAAAGCAGACAAATGAGAGCTTGTCAGGGATGAGGAAGTTCAAAGGCAGGATAGAGAACGGGATAGGAATGAATGGGACCTTTAATGAAGTGCGGCTGATTGAGGAAGAGAAGGAGGTGGGTAATCTGAAGATAGGCTCCTGTGTTTGCTTGGGGCCACTGAGAAACAGCTGTCAAGATGGGATTAGATATTCAAGAAATGTGTCAGGGGCAAAGGCTGTGAGGATAAGAGAAAGGGGTAGGAGAGGCAGGGAGACTGATGCGGGTCTGATACCTGTGAAAAGGCAGGCATAAGGAGACCAGATTAGGTAACGAGAATCTCAGTCTGCATTGCACTTCTCAGCAAGTTTCAACCAGACAGCTGGGTGTCCTCGACTCATGCCCTTTAGTAGAGAATTCCATAAACTATAGGAACAGGCCAACTGCGGTACTTCTGGCACCCTCTGTTATCGACTGGGAAAAGCATAGCCGGGGCATGAATGCAGTGATAGGTCGACCATGGCAGCTCCTGGGGACCACGTGTCAATCATGTTTGTATGGAGAAGGTGAGTTGAGCAGCCATTACATGCACAGGATACAAAAGAGACATTTCGCCAGACACTGTTTTCATGGAGACAAAGATTTCCTTAGCAAACGCATCCCACTGCATAACTCCAAGTCCACAGCTAGGCCTTCTCTCCTGTAGGGCTACCTTGAGAGAGACTACCATTCCCTCATACTGGGTTTAGGACTCTAATGAGACCTAGGACATTCCCCGGATACAGTCACATCCCAGGGGACCTTGGTCACCTGTGAAAACAGGGTTTGGACCACCCATCGAACCAGTGTTAGTGTTCCATCCTGCCTTGAAATAGGAGTCCTACATTGTATCTTAAATTTGCATGTTCCATGTAATTCATTTAATGAGTCTCCTCCAACACCAGGTATATTTCTGGTTCCTCATATCATGTCCCAATCACTGGGTCTTGGATTTCATAAGGACCGTCCAGAGCCAAGCTTGACCACGAACATGTCTCCCAGCTGAGCTGCGTGCTTCCTAAAGGTAAGAACAGTGTCTTTTTCGAACTCCATGTTCCCACTGCACATGGCATGGTTGGGCATGAAGTGGAGATTCTGAGACATGAGTCCATGTCTTTCTTTAAAGCAGGTGCCCTCCACCCCCAGACCACACAGCAAGAGGTGAGCAGCAGGGGAAGCCTCAACTGTATTTGCAGCCGTTCCCAGCATCAGCATCACCGCCTCAGCTCCACCTCAGACTATCAAGTGTCAGATTCTCATAGGAGCGGGGTCCCTGGTGCCAAAAAGGCCGAGACCACTGCTTTAAAAAGCTCCACATTTGACATGTTGGAGACTGTTTGTTTTTTCCCTAGCATCTCCTTTCTTCTTCCCATAAAACTTGCTTTGATTTACAAAGTAGTTCCATTACAAATTTCATCTTTGCTTACAGTTTCAGGGAAGCAGAGGCAGGCTGCAGGTCGAATGATATTATTTTAACAGGTTTTATTAATTGTAGTTAATATTAATATCTTATTGACCTAATATTTACAATAAGAAATTTCAAAATTGCAGAACTCAATGCACTTAGCATTGAAATAATGAATTGTTCTATCACTATTATTTCTTCTAGCACCAAATGGAAACTTTTCTAATATTTCTAGATGGCTAAAGAAAAGCATTTATTTTCTGTGTATAAATAATGACTTTTTGCAAAATGAACATCCAAAAGTAATGTGAGGGGCAGAATCTTTTAGGCGATTTCAACCGAAGCACTTTTCTTTTTGAGCCTTGCATTAAATCAATAAGAAAAGGTAATTTGGTTCCTAATTACAACACTAAATATAGCGTAGTTTATTTTCTGTGAGACAGCGTGTAATTCAAATTAAAAATAAAATATAATTTTACCTTCTGTTAGCATTTTATCCTGTGCATGTAGAATAATAAAAAGACCATCCTCGCTACATAGACTTCCTTCAAAGCCACTTTTGACAGTGAACAAGAAAACATCTATTCTTTCTATTTGTGGCCATGATTTGGGTATATTACAGGAGAAACTGTTAACACCCAAATATACATAGAGAAGTAAACTCTTAATGAAATGGAATTAATCTGCACTTGGGTTTGTAATTTAGAACAAAATTGATCCCATTTTATGCTTTGGAATTTGTGAAAAAAGTCTGATGGGATGTTGCCACTCCTCAAAACATCTTTATTTTCTAATCGGTGAGAACAAAAGCAAATTTCTTTGAGACAACACACATTCTACCAAGTCTTCTAGACAATGCCTCAACTAACTACCAATAAGTTGCTTATAATTATTAATGAGTCTTATGCTCATTTTCAGATAAAAATATTATATAATTAAAGAATTTTATTTAGGGAAAGTGATGTATTTTAGCATCTTTTGAGTTGCCACCACATTTACTAATTGTTTAAAGTCTTAAAGGCCTACTCTGAAAATTATTAAAGGAGCAGATGTATTTAGCTTAGGATGTTCCAAACATATCAAGTTCCCAATCTCACCCATCTAATTTGATCAATTACAGCACCGACTCTCAACCTGAGGCCCAAGAACTAGAATTCAATAGGTTTTTGAGTACGAATGGGTTATTTCTACTAAATTGCAACCAAAATGATCATCTCGTTTAATTGTCAAGAAACCACAGTAGTAAGAGCAGTGCATGTGGATTTGTCGCTAATAAAAACACAGACGTTTTCCTGTCTCGTTACGGCTTTTGGAGATGTCCTAAAATAACATTTATGCTCATCACCTGTTCATGCTGAATAGATCTACATCTAGATCTTTGATGTACAAGATAATGCCATTACATATTTAATTAAAGACAAGATATAATAAGCTCGTGTATTATTGCATCCACAATTTGTTTTCATGTGCACATGTGCATATGTACATGTGTGTGTGTGTGTATGTACGTATATACATTATGTAAAGGGCTATGAAATATTTATATGTGATTGTGTCCTTTGTATCCTATGCATTTTAATACTGCACATTTAATAAATTTATCTTGAAAATACCTTCACAGGTTTCTCCCAAGTGCCAGTGAAGCCCCTGTTACATTAAAGGTTACAACTCCTGCGTCGATGTTTAGTTTGTAAAATCAGACAAAGGAGGAACTTGTGCTGTCTCCGGTCATAACTCAAATAACACAAATGTGCTCAAACATCTCAGAAACCTACAAATGCTTTTCAGAATAAAGTCCAAACTCTTTTCTGGCTTCAAAATTTTTCTCAAGATAATCTGATCACCATTTCCTCATGCTCCTTTAGTCAAAGTTCTGCTCAGGCCAGGGCAGCACTAAATAGCACTCCAACTTCCTGGCTCTGAGACTCTCCTTTTGCTCTATTTGTTCTAAAAAAAGGCCTCTCATCCCCTCTCCACTACCCAGAATTCTATTTATTCTTTCTGCTTCTTTAACATGGTCTTTCCTCACAACTCAAACCTAACAAGATCGTCATGCTTTGAATTCAGTTAGAATGATAACATTTGAAAAACAAAAAAGGAAGTTAGAAAGTACTTAACCTGTTGATTTGACATGTGAGAAAATTTAAGCGCATTGTCCAAGTTCAGAGCTACATAATGCCAGAGTTCTTGCCCCTCACAGGGGCTCTCCTTGTGCCCACACCAGCTGGACTAGCTCGGCAATGGACAGCCTCACAACACTGTCCCACTTCTTGTAATACAGTCACCAGTTTGCATGACAGGCTTCACGGAACATTCTGGGCTATTATCAATTATGTCCAAGGACCATGTTGCAACAACCCAAAATTTGAAGATTAAACATTCTTATTCTTAAAAACTCAACTGCCATCTTTGTGATGGAGAATTTCCTGTTAACTGTTTTTTTTTTTTTGCCTCAAGTTCCAAAAGTTTAAGTAAATTTATTTCCCTTTATATTAAAAAGTTACCCATTTTTACCTTATGCCTAGAACTATCATTACACATTCAAAGACTCATTTATATTTTCTGCTATTTAACATAAGGTTTGCTCCACTATCACTGAGAAGCATGGAAAAGTAGTAGGGGCTTTAGAATTCTAGTCTTCTCTTCCTCCACCTGCAGAAAAAAGAAGCAGGGAGACGCGCATTTTCTTCATGACAGTGATTTTGTCAACTATTGCATATAGAGGACAAAATTATCTGCAGTGATTATTACATGTGAAACATTTTTTTTACATTACATATTTAACATTGCTTTGAATTTGGGACCAAAGCATAACACAAGTATTAATATATAGCTCGATTACTGGAAAGGTATAAAAAAATTATCACTATTGCAGGGGACATTATTATACAACAAAAGAGCAAGTACAACAAATTTCAAGAGTATCAAGAGTAAATTTTACAATTAATTAGCAAATCCTTTGATGAGAATAACCTAAATTCATAAGACTGGATAGCATTCTAGTTTATTATCCATAACTTAGAATACATAATAGGAAAAAAACTGCTCTCAGAGATTCATGTACAATTCATAAAATTAAAACAATCTTCAACAGAAATGTTTCAGGAGCTCGATGATTTTAAGTGTCACATTTCATACAACCCATGAATCAGAATTAAGTGAAAATCACCTTGCATTTTGAAGATTTTAAATAGACACACGAGCATTGTAGTATAACTTCTCCGTGAACAGAATCTGCTTTATTACTACAGCCATCAAAAATACTTAGGACACACAATTATTCTCAAATCAATCAGCTTTAATCTCCCCTTATAATTCTAACGCAAAAATCAAATTTAGAAGGAAGATGAGCACAATGGAAAACATTAATTCACCTGTATGTTTGAAAGGCTCATCTAAAAACATTCACCTAAGAGCTACACCTTCATTTCCAGGACTGAGCAACTTTGGGTCAGGACTTAGTAACACTTTGGGATAGAGGCCAGGTATTTCTGACTCATTATGAAAAAACAATACACTCCAAAATTATTTTCACCTCTGTTCACCTCTCGTTAGAATTATTGCATGTCCTCATAGAGGAAGTGAAAAAAAAAAGCATTTTGAAAATAAAGTGCTATGATATGTTTTAATAATTTGCACAAATAAATTTTCAAAGACTAAAAAACTAAAAATCAGTATGTTTCTAAATATAAATAAAGGTAATTTATCTCAAGTTGGAGGAATGCTAATAGAAAACAAAGTTTCAAAATGTAAACTGTAGCATCTAAGCCCTTTATTATAAAGTTTGTTTAAAAATGACTGTTTTTTAACCTTGTTTAATACTAAATTACATTGACATGTAGTACAATCCTCTATAAAATTTTAATGTCACAATTCAGCAAACAGGTCTTGAATATCAACTATGTGAAATACACAGGTAGAGTCACTGTTCTTGATTAACTTGCAGTGGGTGCTATAGATTAAAGGATGTTTTATTGTTATCTGGGTCTCAGTTTTCCACTTGGAGCAAAGCAAGTGCACAACTGAGCAAGCTTTAAATCCTGATCAAATTGTTTTAACGTGACGGAGCAAGGTTTCAACGTCCCATCACGTATTGAGTACTTCTTTATTGTCAAGTACCCTATTATTCCCCAGGAAAACAGACGAAAATAAAGTGTGACTCCTGCCCAGTGGGTCCCACCGGATGTCAAAGGAAATGTATAAATAACAAAACAGAGTGAGGTGGAGGCAGAACACTCAGGTCTTGTCTGCAATTGGTGGAGTTCAAGGGGCCCCAGCCGATCACGTTCAGGCCACAGGAGCTGGGCCGGCCACGGCCTGGGTGCTCTGGCAGGTCTCACCCAGACCCACAGCCGCCCCCCTCCATGCCCTGCCGAAGCTCACACCAGGTCACACAGGGATTGGGCAGCAAACTCTACTCAAGGACGTTAAAGAGTGTCCTGGATTCTGGACTAGGTGATTTATAGCTCCAACACTTTCCGATTCCATAGAGATCAATGAATGATTTTGTGTGTGTAAAAAGGAGAAAAATACTTCTTTTTCTATAACTCTTTCGAAATTTATCAGGCAGGAAACGAGCTCTCAGAACCAAACACAATGGCCTGCACTACCTGCCATTAAGACAAATATTTACTAAAACATTTTCTTCGTTACATCATAGAGACAGGCCGCGACACACTGAACACAACATAAACAACAACCGAAAAATGGTCCTCCGTGGGTAGAGCCTGTGATACAAAGCTAACAATTTTTTAAATGACACAAATACAAAAGTGCATGACATTGGGACCGGGTGTTTTATAGCCCTGACTGAAATTCTTATGTTTGACAAATAAAAGTAGAATAAGAGGCACTCACACGTTGAGTGTCTACGTATGAGTCGGGCACTGTGGTTAGTGTTCTGTCATTCGATTCTCACAATAATATTGTCTTATTTTGGGTAAGACCGTGAAGCTCTGAAGGTTTACCGCAGCATTAGTCCAATACATAATATTTCCTTAAGAGGGCATGGTAAAGTAACTTGATATCACATCTAAGCTTTCCCACAGAGGTAGGTAGCGATTCTCAAGTGTGTCCTGTACACATGGATTCCGTAGAACATTAATGAAATTCAGCACTGATGGCAAAGGAAAATGACGAGTTGAAAAAAGAGTGTTCCCAGTTTTAAAAATGCTCACTTGCATTCTGAACAACCAAGAAGGAATTGTAAGCACCAGTTGCCTGAGATGTGGAGCCACAGGACAGTTTTCAGGGACTAACCCGTGGGTCCAGTGTGCATGAGCGTGCGCCACAGGGAGGGGCCCACGGATGCTGTAAACAGAAACACGGGGACAATGTGTGAAGAGGGACAGGAAGGAGATGTGCCGAGAATTATTTTTAGGATTCCTGTAGGTAGGCGATCTTCACAGAGTTTTCATGCTGCGTGAGAAGGAGGTGACCTGCTCTAAGGCTGGAAGCGGGTTTTCCTGCTGCTGCCTGTGTCGCCAGACCCCAAAGCAGAGGCAGGTACTTTATTAAAAGGCTTCCACCCACAGCTGTAATGGACTAACTGGGATTGGTCTCACCCTTCTGCAACACACACGCAAAGCTAGGACCCTGGACAAAATATACGAATAATATCATGACCAGAGAGTGGAATGATAGGCTCCCTAAGAGAAAATAACAAACAAACAAACAAATCTTCCACAAAATGCCAAAGACTGGGCTGTTTAAGCAACAGTTACTTACTATCTCAAAGTCCTGGAGGCTGGATGTCCTCAATCAAGGTGCTAGGCGATGTGGCTCCCGGTGAGGACCCTCTTCCCCATTCCCAGATGGCCACCTCCTCACGGTGCCCACTCATGTCAGAGACAAAGACAGATCTCTGTGTCTTCTTACAAGGACCTCGTATGGGCTCAGGCTCCACCCTTGTGACCTCATTTGAACTTCGCTATCTTGACAAAGGCCCTGTCTCTAAATATAGTCATGTATGAGTGTGGGGGCTACATCAACTTTCAGCCCCTAACTCCCCATAACACTAACTTGCTGCGTGTGGGCTTTTTTGGACTGTGGTACAGAGATGAGGTTGGGGCTGTAGGACAGGAGGCTGCAGGTCTCAGATCTCTGGAGGCAAGGGTACTGAAGGCCGTGGCTCTGAACGGTGAAACTCTCTCTGCTCTCGCACTGAGACCTCACTTATTGGGGTCCCTCCCGGTTACTTACTGAGCAGGAGAGGGATGCCACGGAGGTCTGCTCTGAGAAGTGCAGAGAGCAGGTGATCGCCCTGAAAAAGGACACGTGAAGGTGAGTTGTGAAAAAAAGTGCAGGCTGTTGATTAACGTGATATCCACCTCAGGTGATGCATAACTGTTGGGGCCAACAAAACAATCAAGTAGTTCAAAAGGAAAAGCTGGGTTATGAGATGTCCACAGGAGCTCACACATGTTCCTGGCAATCTCGAAGGCCAGGAGCAGGCCCAGGATTGTACTCACACGAGAGATCGAAAAAACAAAAAACCCTGAGCTCTCCTCCCCGCCTGACCTGGAGGCAGCTGCTAGCTGAGTATTGAAAGTCTTTCACCAACATGTCCACGGAGCCCCTCAGCCCAAACTGGGAGACTTACTGGTTCTTCGGTTAAGAAATTGCGCCATTATTACTTTTTGTTGTTGTTGTTTCTTTTTTAAATAATGTTTTTAAAATTCGAGTTGGCACACAACGTCACATTCGTTGCAGGTGCGCGGCACCCTGATTAGATGCCTAACTCACAAGGCGGTCACACCCATGCATCTAGTGCCCCTCCGACCCCGTGCACAGTTATCAACTGTATTCTTTATGCTATATTTTATAGCTCCATGGCTATTTTCTAACTACAAATTTGTACTTTTTAATCCCTTCCCCCTTTTTCATCTACCCCTAAACCCCCTCCCATCTGGTAAGCCTCAAAATGTTCTCTGTGTCTACAGGTTTGTTTCTGTTTTTGCTTGTTTTGTTCTTGAGATTCCACCTGTACATGAAACCAGGCAGCATTCCTCTTCCTCTGTCGGACTTACTCCACTCTGCACAGTACCTGCTAAGTCCATCGTGTGTCTTTTAGTCTGAAGCGAGTCTCTCGTTAGCAGCCTTTGTAAGGATCTTGTTTTCTTAGCCATTCAGCCCCCCTCTCTCTCAATTGGAGCATTTAATTTTTTCTCATTTGGAGCATTTGCTGATAGATATGCAGAGATTGCCATTCTTTATTTAGACTTTTGATATATTTTTTCTTCTTCTTAAAGAGGTCCCTCCAACAGTTCCTGTAACACCGGCTTTGTATGGATGAACTCCTTCAGCTGCTTTTCTGGGTTTTGTGAGCCTTTGCAAGATTTTAAGAAAATCTGCAGCAGGAGCCGAGAGAGCCAGTTTGTATGAAATAAACCACCAGAGGCAGCACGGGTGGGCCCATGCGTTGGGAGAAGCGGGGTCTCAGAGAGTCACCTGTGTCCCCATGCTGAGAGTGGGGAGGGCTCAGCAAAAAGACTGTGGCTTCCACCTGCACCTACGTCCGGGGACCAGGTGCCCCTCCAGTCCTTGCCCTGAAGCCCGACTGCTCAGTGTCTCCCACATGTCCCTGGTGCTGGAGCTCAGAGCGAGCACAACCATCGTCTTCATGTCTAAAAAGCTAAAGAAAATTACGCAAATAATGTTTCACCACACAGAGAATGTTAACGAAGAGGCAGAAATTATTTAAAGGATGAATTAAATTTTTTTAATTAGAAAGTTCAAGTGAAAAATTCACTGGAGGGGCCACAGCAGATTTGAGCAGGCCCAATAAAGAATCAGAAAACGTATAGATTGACCTTATCTAGTCTAAGGAATAGAAAGAAAAGAAATGAAGAAGAGTTAACAAAGCCTCAAAAGCCTTTGGGCATCAGCAGGCATAGTGACATCAGCAAAACAGGAGTCCTGGGACAGAGGAGAGAGAAAAACAAAGACGATTTGAAACTTTTGGATGACGATGGGAAACGTCCAAACTTAGCGAAAACGGTGATGTGCACATTCACGAAGTGCAATGAATTCCAAGTAGGATAAATTCAAAGACATTCATACTTGGATGCAGTGATATTTAATAGTTGAAAAACAAGGAAAAAGAGAAAAATGCAAGTAGCAAGAAAGAAGTCACTCATCACATATACAAAGAATTGTCAGTCATATGAAATGCTGATTTCCTATCATAAATCACGGGAGCCAGAGGGCAAAGAGACCACATGATAAAGGTATGGGCAAAAAAAAAAAAAAAAATCTACCAGAAATTTTATCTCCTTCCAAATAACCTTCACATTTGAAGGACAAATTAAGCCATTCACAGTTAAACAAAAACAGAGAGGATATGCGTTTAGGAGAAACTTATCCTTAGAAGAGAGTCCTTCAGTGTAAAATGAAAGAACACTCAAAATTAATTTAAATCCATATAAAAAGATGAAGAGCACCACTGAAGTCATGCAAGGCTGGGTCTGTTAGCTGGGTTATCTGACACAATTCTTTTAAACGTTCTGTCTCGGTCTTTTTAAAAAATCAAAATAAAAAAGGACCGTGTGGGGTGGAGAATAAGTTTAATTGTGAACAGTCAATGAGATAACATGAGAAATAGGAAATCCTCCCAGAGGGTTCCTGGTGCCTAACTGGGCTCGAATTTGCGATCAGAGCCTAGCAGCCTTTCTCAATCAGGGGCCTCTCGTGCCAACCACACTTCAGGAAAAGGCCTGCGCCAAGCTGCCTGACCACCCCCATCCCCCAGCAGCCTGCCCACACTGTGTCCCGCCATCTGACCCAGCCCTGTAAAAGGGGTCCCCACAGTAGTGTTTCAGCCATAGGCCTGAGGCTTTCCTGTCCAACTGGAGCGGCTAGGCCATAGATATATATATATATCTCACCAGCTTTTTCACCAGTCAGAGAGGCTCCATTCTGACCCATCAGGACAGTGCTTTCTGGACCCATCAACAGCGAGGACTTGGAGTCCTCCTTTGCACGAGGATGGACCCATCAGGGACTAGGGCAGGGACTTCTGTCTAAGTCAGCTCCCCTTGGGCTTGGAGATCGCACTTTTCTTCTCCACCAAACACAGAAAAAAGACTGAACTTCCCCAGTTGGAGCTGAAGCACTAACGTTGTGCTGCTGGACCAGCGCAGGGTGGACCAGAGCGACAGGTGCGGGACAGAGCGGGTCAGCAGCATGGGCTGCAGCAGGAGCAGCAGGGAGCAGAGCTGTGGGTCCCAGGGGCCTCCTCACGGCCACGCTGTCCCACGGCCTGGAGCTGAGACGCCGTCCAGCTGTCCGGTGGCCCTGCTGTCCTCACCCCCAGGCTGTACCACAGCGGAGCTGTCTGCACTGAACAAAGTTTCCTTCTTCACCTCACTCCAAACGGGGCATCCTTGTTGGTATCGCATTCGTGCTATGCCCATTGGCTGACGACGGTGACAATGTGTGTCTCCCAGTGGTCATTTTTAAAAGTCTCCTTTCTCTTTTGAATATCAAACCTGGTACTTTACATGAGTCCCTAGGCCGCCTAGCTCCTCTTCAGGCCGTCAGGAGCCACTCAGGCCAATACTTTTTTTCCTACCTCGAAGTCAAACCATCGTACAGCTAATGCTAGCATTTTCATCGTCCTCCTACATCGTCCTTCACTTGTTTTGGTTTGCTTTTCAAAATTCATCATCAGGACTGAAGGAAAATGATGCCTGTTGTCTTATTTATACGAACGTGGACAACCAGTGAAATAGAAACAATTGAAATCACACGTAGTCACCTAGGACAGTCTTTGTTACAACCTTCCTCTCCAACGAGCCCCTAGTCAAGCAGGGAACCAGTAAAGATTTAACAAGTTTCTCCCCCTTCCATTCCTCTCCTCTTCTCCCCAGATTCCTTCTGACTCTATATTAAAGATGCAAATTACCATAAAAGCGATCAGGCATTTTTAGGAGAAAAGGTAAAATGTTTAAATTATCAACAATAAAAAATGAGTTTTTACCAATCAAGAGCAACCTGTTTTGCAGGACCCAGGACATGAACATCTATCTCCTGGTGTGTCTGTAGCCATGCCTCCGTAGCTGACACACCTCGCGGCCAGCGTCTCCAGCAGCAGCAGCTGCTGCACCGAAAGTCCTTGTGGTGGAAAGAAATGGCGAATGGGGTTTCCTGCTCACAAGCAGTAGAGTTCATCCTGAGAAACTGTTATCACTGCTCAAGGTCAATGTACATGAAAGAAAATTGTTAGGAAAAAAAATGCGAGACATTTTTATGAGAAAAGAAAAAAATGCCCCAGGGCTTGGCACAACAGTGGCAAAATATTATCATTTTGCATTAAAATGGCCATAAAATATCATGTAATATAAACTTTCCTGAAAACGGATACAGGACAGAGCAAATGTCCCCAAGTTGCGGGGAGACCAAGTCCTGTACCCAGAGAAGAGGCGGCCCTTTTCCCCAAGGCTAAAGCCTGGGGGACCCACGGGTTAAAGGCTGGGAAGCAGGTACCAGCAGGCTTTCCCCTTCCTCACTGCGCGTCCATAGCAAAGGAAGTGAACAAAGCCTTTGGAACTCACGGGAACTAAAGAGTGACATGCAAACTGAAACCCCTGAACACTTGTCCCCACCCCGCTTGTCCCCCAACACCCACTGCCTTTCCATCCATGTCTCTCGTGGTCTCCCTCACCCTGCCCTCTGAGAGGAGACCGCACTGCCTGTGAGTGTCACCCCTTTTCTAGTCACTTCCCTTGACTCTGGCCTCGGCGTCGGGGCTGAACCTCTCCACGCTCTCCTCCAAGGCCCCCCTTCTCTGGGTGCAGGGCTCGGTCCACCTCCTACTGGGGAGATTGGCCCTGCCCGGAATCAGCCTCTGAAAAGGGACCGAAGGAACTCTGGGGAGGAATTTACGAACTTTGGGTTGTGTTTTGGGAGTCCCCGTACTCAGGCAGCCTGGGATTTCAGGAATTCAAATGCTTTCAGCTCACAGAAAGTTGTTGTGCCATGGTGGCTTATCCCAGACCCCTTCATAGCCTCGCCACCCCCATCTCATAGCAACGGCAATCACATGGGACTCACAAGATCAACAACAACCTAGAAAGTATGTTGGAATCAGCAAAGAACGCAAGCCACCTCTGAGGAGAAAACCAACATGAAGCTTCTCTCTGTTCTTCAGACAACTTCATGTCAACAATTTAAAACCCGAGATTTCAGGATGAGATGGCATTATACTGACTGACAGAAAGGTAAATAAGAGAAAGGTGTAATCCATACACACACACACACACACACACACACACACACACACACTTTGAAAAGGTTGTTTCTTATCTGATTCGGTTTGATATAAAGCAGATAAAATCGCCCAAGGGAGAAAATGTCTTTGGCTACAACTTGAGGAAAGAATAAGGGAAGAGAAGACACTAAGCATAACAGTGTTTTAAGATGTTACATTAGTGATGCTTTCATAGCTTTTTGATTTTTTGATCCTGGAACGTAGAAGAACCACTCACGTGATTTTACCATAAATCACTTGTCAGTTAGAAGCAGCGAAGTAGTGAGATGGCAGGTCACAAATGGAGAGAATCGTAGGCATCATCATCCGACTGCTTTATTTCACAGGAAAGCGAACCACATTCCGGTGAGGCTGAGGTCCTGATAACGGGGGGAGGAGGCAGGAGAATTAAAAATGTGAATCGAGCCACAGCCAGAGCCTGCAGGGTGCTGGTCCGCCCTGTGGCCAGGCCAGAGGACCCTGCAGGCCTCAGGGAGATTTCCGCTGGGACAGCCACAGCCCATCCCCCACGCCTGTGAAGGGGAAACAGGAACAACAGTCATTCCCTGTGGCTGAGACCTGGTGGACCTCGGACTAAAGGCGGGAACTGGCAGCAGGCCTTTCACTCTACATGTTCTTACATTTCCACTCTGCATACCCTTCCCCTTCCTCACTGGGCGTCCACATCGAAGGAAATGGAAACTGAAGAATGACACAGACACCGAGTTCCCTGATCACTCAGTCTCTCTCAGCTCCTTTACTCTGCTTCGCACTGTCCATCGTTGTCCCTCCTCTATGGCCCTGAGAGGAGACCACACTGTCTGTGGAGTGTTTCCCCTTTTCTAATAAACTTTCCTTTTGACTAATGTTGGCGTGTGTTGAATTCTTCCCACACTGTCCTCCAAGGCCCCTCTTCTCTGGGAGCAGGGCTTGGTCTCCCCTCGCCCCCCATACTTGGGGACATTTGCCTTGTCCTGCATCACTGCGAACCTTCCAGGTCTTTTCGCATTCCCCCAGGGGCTTAACATCATACTCAGGACCCAGGCCACCTGTCTTTCACTAGATTGTGTCCCTATTAATTACAGGTTAGGAAATCAAAACACAGGTATCTGAGTTCCTGATTTCCAAACTAGAACACTTACCATTGCACAATACTGGCATGTCTTAATTCATTAAAAATAATATTTATGAAAGAGTTGTATTTTTTGTCAAAAAGGAGCCAGGTAGCCTCTAGAAGGTGTGGTCATTAGGAACCTGGAAGGTCTAAATTACCAAAAATGTTAGACTTTTCTTAGAATTCACTTTAAGCATCCTACAATATGATTGGTTTTGAATTTCCTCTATCACCGTACACTGCATATTATCTTTCTAAAACGTTTTTCTGGAATGCCATACATGCATGATTTTCTTTATGAAGATGGATGCAACATAAATAACATCACAAAGTGCTGAGAAGCATCTCCTGTTTTTTATTTTCTGAATGAACACGTATGAGATTCGTATTATGTGACATGTCAATGGATAACTGACACAACAAGCCAGTGTCAGTCTTATTGATGGTTCTTTGAAAGAAATATGTAATTTTTTAAACCGAGGATGCTTTTAAATGTTCTTTCTCTTTCCCTCTCCCATTTTTAGTTTAACTGATCTTTCTACGGGTGGTTTCCTTCTTTCCTTAATTTTATTTGGTTTTAGATTCTACATTCTCTTTGGGTTGACAAGGTCATGGGGTGGAAGGAGCATATGTCCCTGAGTCCCCACATGGAGGAGAGCAGCGATGCCAACCATAGTGTTGCTTCTGTGGAAAATGAGAATGTCCTGACAATTGGGGTAGGAGTGTGCGTTAGTGCAACCACCAGAAACAATTTCTTAATATCAGGTCCCTTGAACAAAGATGTGAAGATCTTAGGTCGAGAAGTTCCATTTCTGGGCATACACACTGAAGAAACACTCATTATGTGTACTCAGAAAGGCAGGTAAAATAATGAACATTAGAATGTAAATTTTAACAATAGCAGAACTACTACATATTAGTGATTGATACATATCTGTGTAGAAAAGGCATGAAAACACAAATGGACAGGATAAACAACACATTTAGTTTATTTATTATATGTCTAGGAAGAGTCAAAGTGGATGAAATTAGGCAAGTGGCTTCGATTTCATCTGTAATGTATTAGTCCTTCAAAGAATAGGAAATAATTCTAAGATGCATCGGCAAAATATCAATATTTTAAAATTTTCAATGCGAAATATATAGATATGTTTCTCATTATTTTTACTGTTAATTTGGGCTTATTTGCTTGTGTCACTTAATCTTTATAATTTACAGATTCATAACAGGTCTGATTTTTTAACATGGGTCTTTGTTTTTAAATCCAACCGTGGCTTAAACCAGTTTCTACCTTCTTCCCATGCGATTATCCAATCAGAGACGGTCCCCATTCAGAAACCACTTGGATAGTCAACATCTACAAACTCAGTGAGCTATTCCAGGTGAAGAACTGTGCCTTAGTTATCGCTGTGCAGTTAGTAGCTAATTTAATGTAGCTGCTCAGTAAATAATTTGTCCAAGTGAACTCACTGATGGCATGTAGATTGAACCAGCTGCACTCTGTGATGAAGAGCTGGTTGGATCTACCCCATTTCATATGCTTTTTAAAAAATTTACCCATTTCACAACATTCTTTGTTATGTATCTCTGGTGTGTGACAACCAAGGAATTTTTCGAAACAAAAATGCATCTAGACTGGAGCTATAGACCCACTTCCTGAATGATTAAACTAGATAGAAACATGTATAACTAATGACAAAATTTATGTCACCTCATTGTTCTCTTATTTACTGCCAAACTCTTAACTGGGAATCCATTGAGTTTTCTGTCTGTGGCTGGCTAAAAGACAGCTCTCAGCCTGAATAGGGCCTAGCTGGCTTTGCTTCGTCTTGCCCTTTGGTTTGATTCCATGCTTGTCTTGGCAGGTCATCACCTATTCATGTAGAAACCTCTATAAAGAGCTGGCTGCAGGGATGCTATACGATTTTACAGCTTCAAATTCTAAGGCTTTTTCCTAAAATGCTATTGTTCCTATTCTGCTCCTGTCCACCTCTCCAATTCATCCCCCACATAATCCAAATCAAAATTTATGTTCTAGCAACACAAATCACTTAGAATTCCCTGACATTGCCACATTGCTCTGGCCTCTGTAGCCTGGCACAGGTTGTTTCCTATGCCAGGAAAGCCATCCCCTGTTTCTTGTCTATTTGGCAAGCTTCGAAGCCCCACCTGGCAAAGCCTTACCAGATATCACTCCTCCTCTCATAACTCCTCTGAATTTTACATTTCAGAATTATCATGACCCAAAAGAAGAGGGGCAAAATTTATTCCCCTTATCCTGACATTTAATATCTTTCACAAAATGCCCAACGTATGAATTCATTCATTTGTTGGTTTAAAATTGATCAAATGCCTAACCATTTTTAAGCAATATACAAGCCATTAAACATAAAAAGATGTCTACAGTACAATCTCTGGCCCTAAAGAACTTACTGGAAAGTGCAAAAAGATCAAGAATCAAACCAACCAACAACACCCAACATGTGTAGTGTCATAGGCTCGGGTATATATTTAGACTCTGAGACAACATGAGCACACCAAGGATGAAATAAATAACTTGGACTGGTTCATAAAGATTTTTAACAAAGAATGAAGAAAAGGATGCTGGATAAGGGCTCTCATCCTGGATTACAGGTGACTGCCTTTTTGCTGTGTTCTCATGTGGCAGAGAGAGAAGGAGCAAGCGCTGGCCTCTTTCTCTTTTATCTTCTGAGATAGGAAGATTTAGGTATGCAAAACTAAAATTGTCTTTGAGATGTAATATAACTGAAATAATATTAACTGGAAAGGTCGTACAGACAGTTGAATAAATCTGTCTTAAATTCGGGGCAAAGTGAGGGCCAAAGGTTTAAATTTTTGAAGTTTCGGTTTATTAATGCTATAAATAGTACAAATAATATGTTAACTATAACAAGTGATGATCGATATGTTAGTGAGGCCCCTGACCTGGAAAAATCAGTCAAACTGCTTCCCAAGACCAATTACATTAATAATAACAGTTATAGTCTGAATGATTGTGTCCCCCTAAATTCTTAGGTTGAAATTTTAACCCCCCAAAGTGATGGTATTAGGAGATGAGGCCTTTGGGAGGTTATGAGGTCATGAGGGTGGAGGCTTCTGTAATGGGATTAGTGTCCTCACAGAAGAGACCCAAGAGAGCTCCCTCGCCCCTTCTGCCCTGTGAGGCACAGAGACAACACGGCCTTCTACGAAGCAGGAAATCCTCACCAAACACCGAATCTGCTGGCACCATGACCTTGGACTTGCAGCCTCCAGAACCGTGAAGAAGGAATCTTATCTGTAAGCTGCTCAGTCTATAGCATTTTCTTATAACAGCCTGAACAGACTATGGTGACCACTAAAAGAGATTTTTTTTAAGAGCCATTTTATTTGTTTTATCCGAACCATTCTAATCACGCTTTGCAAGCATATTGAGGGCTACAAGGTGATTTAATTCAAGTTGTGCAATACAGGGTTTTATTTTCACTTCCCACATTTTGATTATGTGTTATTGAATAACAAATTAGTGAGCTCCTACTCCGATATTAAATATTTCTTGATGTCGTATGCCCAAAACATCTCCTTCTTATCAGGACTGAAGAGGTCTATGAACTTGCTTACAAAGAGACAGGAAAAAAATAACCCTTCAAGAGCCATTTTCTTATCCCTCAGAGAGATCCTCTGCTTTTCTTTTCCTTTTAGGCCAAACTTATTTTTAAATGGGCCAAAAGCGGTAGAATTTAATCAATACCATCTCAAGCTGGCAAAAGGAGTGTCTTTCCATGGCATTGGTGCAAAACAGCAGTCAAAGCTGCTCAGTCTCATTAACTTCACAAGCCGGTCTGCCACAAGCATCTGGTTGTAAAAGCGCCAATAATGAAAAGGCTGGACATAGCTCCTGGAATCATAAGTTTGCACAGTTTGAGTATTCAATGTGATCTTTCCAGTGCGTCTGATGATTTGCCAGAATATTGATTTTCTAGGAACATCAAGAGGCGTTAGTAGTTTGACAGGAAATAGAAGACTGTTCTTTTATAAGCTCCATCTATCCCATTGGAACACTCCCCTCAATTCCCTTACTTGTAGCAAGAAGTACCAGTGCCTAATAAGCCTGGCTAAGCCAGATTTTGTACTGGAAATTTTAGATTTCCTATACATCCAAACCACAAGATACAAAATCAGTACTCCTCTAAGCTGACCTCAATCTTCCTTTTGCAACCTAATGTTTTAACACTGAAATTTTTTATTTGCAATGAAATTTTATTGATGTTGACATTTAAAAGTAGCTTTTAAAGTCTATAAGTTGGCTGCAGAGACTTATATTTAAATATAATTTCCTAGTTTTAAACAATATCATAGTGATCCAGAAGAAACTGAGATGAGTTCCAGCACGAGGTGTGAGTCCCTGTAGGTGTTGTGTAACTTGTGTCTAAGTGTCAGTAGGAGCCCTTTTGCTCTACACCAAGCTGCTTTGTTCAAGTTATCATTGGAAAATTTCAATTCCTGAATTAAACACAATACTACTGAAGTCAATGCTCATAAATCAGAAATGATATTTTTTGGTAGATTACTCAAATACCCATAATGCTTACATTAGACTTTGTACTTATAGTGTCTCCGATACACTCTAGAAACTGTTTTCTACTAGTGAAAGGAACACTGCATATCATGAAAATATAAGCTATAATCAATTAAGAAACCGCACCAGTGATATTATTCCTCCAATTTTCCTTGAGTGAAAACACAGAATAATAAATTGTATTCTCAAAACCAGAAGCAAATATTCACCTACTAAAAGGCTTAAATATGTTAATACTTCTTAATATTTAAAAAAGCTTTCAAATATGTCACATCATCTATTTCTTTCAATAGGACTTCGAGAAAGACATTATTCCCTTTAGAGATGAAATTCAAAGAGATTCAAGAACATCATAAATGGCAAGAAAAATAGATCCAGATCAGACCTTGTAATATTATTCTTTCCCCGCTATGAAGCTTCCATCATGATAGACATAACTTCTATAAACTATGATTATGCTACTAGCTCACCAGTCTTGAAACACAAACTCTAATTTACTTTAGTTAATGTGAGTGTGTGAATGATCTCTTACTGTTCTTTCTAGGAATCTTACCCTACTCCCTTACAGCCAACAGTTCAGGTAAGAAAAGGGAAACTAATGTTATTGGTGCAAGCTCTGGCCATGTATTAAAAATAAAATAATAATAATAATAATAATAATAATAATAATAATAATAACAACAACAACAACTCCAATTGATTTTCATGAAAACTGTAAAATTTATAATGAAAACATCTTAATCTACATACATAAAATGTTTGCAAAAATTTTTAAATATCCCATTAATAGTTTTATAATTCCTTCTCCAAGTCTTAAAACCTGAATATAAGGAAAGATTTCACCAAGCAAATGTGTATATCAGATTAAACTGAAGATAAAAATAGACCCACATGTACCTGCTAATCCAGAACTCTTCTACTACACAGTGATATGTCTCATTACTTCACACAAATATTAAAGATTAGCTCCTCGTCTAATCACCTAAGGAATTTGAAAAAATATAAAACAATATAAAAATACTAAATAAAAATAACTATATAAAATAATATGTACCAAGAGCTGTATAAAACATGCAGTGACAATTTTCCAATTCTTCAAACTTGGTCATTCTGTTCATTCCATTTTAACAGGAACTAAAAATGTTTTTAATGCTCACCATTTTTACTCCATCATTCTATTGTTTAACTGATGACATAACACACAAAAAATAGGTAGAACATATATCATCAGTATTTTACCCTATAGTCATCAAGTGAAAATATTTCTTCTGGATCCACTTGTAAGAGTTATGGACTACTGGTACTTATATCTATGAATGAGGCATATTGAAATAAATAGAATTAACCACCAAGTTAAGAACAAAAGCCATCATTAGTGGCTATATTAAGTAAATCTTGATGTGCTGAATGTCTGCAGATTTGAGTATCATAGTATGAAACATGAAAGTGATTGGAAAATACAGAAAAAAATGGACAATACAGTTTTATTTACATAAAACCTGACATTAAGCCTCAGCTCAGAATAAGGAAGAGAGCATGTTACCACATATGATAAACACAATTGCAAAAAGAAATTAGAGGAGAATCTTTAAATTTAGCAAAATATATAAAGCGCTCATACAACGCAACAACAATGACAACAACAACAACAACAACAAACTCTTCAATTAAAAAATGGGCAGAGGACTTGAACAGATACTTCTCCTAAGAACACATATAAATGGCCAACAGATGTCTGAAAAAGATGCTCCAATTCACTAACTATTAGGGAAATTCAAATCAAAACCACAGTGCGATACCACCTCACACCTGTTAGAATGGCTATCAGCAGCAGGACAAGTAACAACAAGTGTCGGAGAGATTGTGGTGGGAATGTAAATTGGTACAGCCACTAGGGAAAACAGTATGAAGTTTCTTCAAAAAAGTAAGAATATAATTACCATGTAAGCCAGCACTTCCTCTTCTGGGTCTCGATCCCCAGATTTGAAAACATTTATTTGTAAAGATGTATGCACTCCGATGAGTTCATCACAGCATTATTCACAGTGGCCGAGACATGGAAACAACCAAAGTGCCCTTCGATAGTTGATTTGATAAAGAAAATGTGGTGCATGTACGCAACGGACTAGTAGCCATAAGAAAAGATGAAATACTGCCATTTGCAACAATCATGGACAGATCTTGAGATTCTCAGGCCAATCAAAATAAGTCACATAGGAAAGTTGAGACTCATGTGATTTCACTCATATGTGTGATATAAAACTGAAAGCAACAAATGAACAAGATAAATGAACACAGACAACAGCTTAGTAGTCACCAGAGAGATGAGGCAAGGGGGAGGTCAATGAGAGTAAAGGGAGTCAAATATTTGGCGATGGAAGGTTTGACTTTGGGTGGTGAACACACAAGGCAACATGCAGGTGATGTATTATTATCAAATGGTACACTTGAAACATATAACTTTATCAACCGATGGAACTACTATAAATTTAATTTAAAAAGAATTAACATTATAATACATTAATATACAAATACCAAATATAAAATATAAGTCTTTATATTGCCAAGCTTCTTAGGAACTCCTGGAATCATGCATTTTTTTCCCACACCTTACTCATCTCTGCATCTCTAGTAGTTAACCCAGTACCTGAAATACAGTGCTCGGAACTGTGGTCTCAAGTGTGCTGAGCTGTGTAATATATGGATAATATCAATTGCCACAACTGAACCTCTAAGGTATAAAAAGGACCATAATGGCCCAAACATAAATTGTTCCAAATGAACACTTCTCCTTTCTCATAAAATTCTTCCAGGAAGAGGGAGATATCCATATGCTTTGTGATCAATTGGCTGAAAATATTGCTGTGTGCTTTGTCATAACAGGCTGTTCTGCTGCAGAGACTTATGAATACTGGCTCACGTCCAGTTTGTATAAGAGATTAACTTTATCGAAGTCTCCGAAGATAAAGGCACAGACCAATTCATATGACTGGGCTCACAATAACACAGCCAATGTGAAAATGCTTCCAAGGTACAGAGACTGCCTTGTTTAAGGCAAAAACTGGGTGTGCAGAGCTATGGCAAGCTTCGCCAGTGCAAGAAAAAAGTTGGCAGAATTATTTGAACGTGGTCACCAAAACCAATTCCATTTTTTGTGGAACTGGTGCTGTGAACACAGATTAGATAAGGAGAGAAATGCTGCCGGACTCAGAGAAAAACATTTGCACCGGTTGATGATGACCCTCTGCTAGAGCAGATGGTTTGCGGTGAAGCAGAATCTCTTGTGTCTTCTCATGATTCATTTCTTGGGCATTTACCTTTCCCCTGGAGATTTTTTTTTCTTTTGCAGGATTTTGACCACGGAGTATCAAGACCCCTGATAAGGCAATGGAGCCAGATTTGGGGAAGGTCATTAGGGTGGTGACAGTCATCGCAGCCTTATGTTTAGAAAAAGGTAGCCTGGTCAGCTTAGTCTGTAGGAATGGCCGCTCAGCCATCTGAGGAAAAAGTCTACACAACCATAGAGAACATAATAAATACATCTTTTAGGGGAGAGGTAGAGGAAAGAAGTTGTTGGTATTCTTCCGCTCCACTGATAAAAAGTTAAGGCTCCCCTTCTACATTTCTTGTCAATAGTTCATAATGCTCATTCTTGAAAATTAAAACTAAAATTTCTTGGGCATGGGAAAAGCTCACTTTCAAATGCTTATGTAGTAAAGTGTATAAAGCAAGGGTTTCATTTTTCCTAGACTTGCCACATTCATGATTAAGAATTATGTTCTTTTATTAGGATTTTTCCTTGTACATTTATTGTAATGTTGCATGACTGAAGAGCTTACCTATTATAACTGGTAGTTTTAACCATTTTGCTTTCCTTTCTGAAGAGGACCCTGAAATATGTTTTTCTTATGATAGTCTATAAAAGATAGTTCTAGGTAAACTCTACCCTTTATCAAAGAAATTCAAAACATTCAAAAACATGGTGAGTTTTAATTTGGGAGTCCTCTTTGACACACATAGGAGCACAAAGAGTTTCACTGTCTTATCCAAAGAAAAGAATTTTCATGCTGGAAAACCTGCAGTCATGCTTATTTGGTCCCTTGTCCTCTTATTTAAAGTGGATTTTAGTCTGTGCTCTTTTGTATTTTACTTTTTCAAATTAAATTACTCCACAAATATCACTTAGTGCCTATGCTAAGTAATACATACCCAAGGAACTGGTCAAGTATCATGGGTATTATCAAGCTTATATTTTAAATTTTGAATGCAACAGTTATACAGAAACTTGCTGAGTATCATTTAGTTTTAGGATTCAAATGGTTCTGCAAAAGTAATTTCCATTATCACCTTTAAAATTTTCACTTGAGAATTTCTATGGAAATAATTTCAAGGGAAGAAGGAAAAGCAATTTCATGTGCTTATTGGTTAATGCATAAGGTAAGAGCATCAGAAAAATCAGCCTTTAGTGGGTGCTTACAAGGTGTCATTCACTATGTGACTTTTATGAACTAGTTCAGTTTACTCTCACAGGGGAGAGTTGGCACTAATATTCTTATGTTACAGGTAGAGAAACTAATACTTTAAAATAGCAAATAGCTATTTAAAGTCACACAACGTCTGAATGCTGGATCCAGGATTCCAAGTTCCTTTTATTTCATATTTTGAGTAATATTAATGACAGCAGAATTTCTTTCACTTAGTGTCTTTTTGAAATTGCCCCTTCTGGAATTCATTGCTCCATAATTTAACTCCCAGATCATTTATTACTTGTATGAGCCTTAAAGAAATCTACTTTCATTATGAATATTAGATTCTTGTCTTAACACTCTTGGAGATTTTAAGTTTCTTTCAAAATTAATGTCTTTTCTATATGTTCACAACATGGTATTTGATAATGATTAATTGATAGTGAATATTTGCCATAAGGTTATGATCTTTTGTAAAATATCAAATAAATTTATTAACACCATATTCTTTAATTAGAAGTGACTGTTTCAATTAGGTAATCAAATGTGGGATCAGCCACTCACCATATCGTAACTATAAATTTAAAAATTCATCATTAGCTTCTTGCTATTTCTATCACATTACGGCTTCTAAATCTAATCTCCTAATAGTCTTATCTTGTCTGTAGACTTTTGTTGATTTTTTTTTTTACAAACTTATTTATTTCCTAATTGTTATTAATCCAGACTGTGCTCAACAATGACCATCACCTTTCGTGTCTGCAATCCTTTCCTTCAAACCCAATGTTAGGTTTTCTAACCCCATCATCCTCAACAGTGGAGCTTCCCTTCAAACAAAAGAATGCTTCTCTATTTTTGTCCACATCTCCTGTGTAAATGTGCTTGGTTATTCTGTATGCCTAGATCTTGTCTAAACAAATTCTAACATTTCTGGAGAGGTACTATATCATATACATGCCCTGAACAATAACCAAGACTTGCAGCCACCAGTAGGAAGCTTTTGGTAAACCCCTAACAAACATGAACAGAAGCAGAGAAGTAGAAAGTGTGTTACAATGGTTAATTTCTGTTGTTAGACGAATTAGTGCCAGTTGCCCAAGGTTTAAGGGTTCTGTCGCTTTTTCACCAATGTTCTGAGTGAGCCAGTGACTCTAAATGTGTTTTATGAACCTGTTACACCATCAGCAGATGTTCCCTCATACGGAGCTGACAACAGACTCATTCACATCAAAGTCTGTTTGCATAGCCATGTTGCCAGACCACATGCATAGCCTTTTGATCTGTGGGAGACAGTGGTTCACTGATGTCATTCCCAGGATGGCGGGATGCTGAAAGAAAGCTGGGCTTTTGAGAAAGTGGCCCCGAGGTTCAGCGCTGGAAGTTCAGGCTTCAAACTCAGAGAGCAAGTACAGTGTACCCGACTAACTCTGTTAAGAGGGCCCTGCAGGGACCCCTAAATGCTTGCTCTTCACCTTCCATCTCCCCGGTGCCTTACAGTTCTTTCCCACAGGTTGAAATTCTTTATGGACACTTTTTGCAAGATATCACTGCCACTATTTATTATCCTAAACCACATAGTGACCATAATGCATTCACATAGACGGAAACTGATAATAAAATCCCACCATTTGTTATTCACTGAATAAGCCAATCAGACAAGAGTGTGTAGTTTAAAATAAGTGGTTTTATGATTCTATATACACTGAATACTGAGAAGCAAGTTGTCAGATCATTCGTGTTTTTCTAATTGTATATAAAAACGAAATGTATTATGATCAGAATCTCAGGCTCCTCAGATAATAAAACTAGACTATGTAAGTGGACACAGCTGCACACGTGCTGGATTGTGGTCCAAGGGAAGGACCCGCCCCAGGCCACTTTACCTATGGGACAGGACAGAGAACACCAGGCCAGGTGATAACTATCTTCTCTGGTTAAAAAGCCTCATCCTAGAGAGGAACATCGTCCAGAAACGGACATAGTTATCAGTAAAAAAAGAACCACCAAACGGTAAACCCCTTCTGAGAGTGCTCAGTCTTGCTGATGCAGGTCTTTGCTAGGCCAGGGTCCCCTAAGGAGAGAAATGGGGCGAAAGCGGGGGGTACTCCATGGCAGCGGCCACCCAGCACCTGTCTCTCTCTCCTCAGCCGGGAAAGGCTGCGGGCCTTCAGCGTGGAAGATGAAGTGAGAGGCCAAGCTTTTCCTTGTACGTTGTGCGCAGACAGTTCGATCGCTTAGTCCGGAGTTTTCAGACCAACATTGCTCGGCTCCAGGTCGGGTCCACTCCACCGGGAGCGCCAGCCCCGCCTCCCCAGGCCTGCCCCGCAGCCGTGGGAGTTTCCATCAGGGGCACCTGCGGCTTAGGAGGCCGCCCAGGGGGTGGGACTCGCCTTGCGCACGTGCAGCTGCTTCCCTGCTGGGCCTTCTTCGGTGCCCGAGGGTGTTCTCTGGTTTTTAATTAGCGTCCAGATGGGAAAACGAACGATGACCTTCCTTATTACACAAGGGACAGCTGCTCACCCTAGAATCGTTTCACCTAGAGATGGTCACCTGAGGTCTAAGGACAGACCCTGACTGAGGACAGCGTGGGCGTCCCCTCGGATGGCAGTGCTGGGCGGGTCCCTGGGGACCCACCGAGGCGCACACGGGGCCTCGCGGGGCCTCGCCTGGTCGGTCTCGGGGGTTGGGGGCCAGGCGGACTCGGGGGGGCCCAGTCTCGGGGGGCCAGACTCGGGGGACCCTGCCTTGGGGGTCCCGGTCTCGGAGGGCCCGGCCTCGGGGAGCCGCACCCTGGGCAGCACCGGGGAACACCACCCGCGCTGCTGGGGAGGCACCCAAGGGCGGCCTCGAGCAAGGTCCAAGGGATTGGTCCTGTGCAGCGGTCCTCCACAGCAAAGACCCCAAATCTATCAGGGAGGGACGATTCACGACAGGTGACAGGACTTCAGAGAGCAAGGTTGGTGGGTCCGTGGTGCCACGAGCTTCCCGGTTTGTTTCTGGGGTAAGGATGAGACTTCAATAGCCTGTGAAGAAAACAAGGAAAGGAGAAGGAGCCAGGTGTTGGTCCTAAAATTCATATGCCAATGCAAGAGAGCCAGAATGGCCAAATCAATCTGCAAACGCCAGAGTTGAAGGACCAACACTGATCGCATTTAAACTTACGAAAAGCTAAAGAAATCAAGACGGGGTGCTACTTGTGTAAGGACAGGTCCGTGCAGATGGATGGGATAAAGTGGCCAGCCCAGAAACAAACCCACACATCTGTAGCAATTGACTTCTTGGCAAGGATGCCACCGAGAAGATTCAATGTGGGAAGAAGAGTGTTCTCAACGAATGGTGCTGGGATAACAGTATATCCAGTTGGAAAATAATAACTTTGGGTGCCTACCACATTGTATAAAAATTAATCCAAAATTGACTGAAGGCATAAATGTAAGATGCAAAACTATAAAATTCTTATGAGAAAAGGTAAGTGTACATCTTTGTGACCTTGGACTAGGCAATGGTTTCTTAGATGTGACACCTACAACACAAGCAACCAAAGAAAAAAACATAGATAAATTGTACTTTATTAAGTTAAAACTTATGTGCCTCAAAGGACACTATCACGACAGTGGAAAGATAAAAACAGTGAGAGAAAATATTGAAAAATTGGGTATCTGATAAGGGTCTGATATTCAGAACACAAAAAGAAACCTTACAATTTAATTTTAAAAAATCAATTACAAATGGACAAAAGCTTTGGACATTTCTGCAAATATTTTATACAAATGGCCATTACAAGTCAAACCACAGGGAGATGTCCGTGACTATAATTAAATGTAAAATTTAATGATATTAAATGTAAAATGTCAAGTGAAGACGAGGGTAGTAAGACATCGGAACCCAGAGACGTGGGTGGCGGGAATATAAAACAGTCTGGCCACTTGGGCAAACATTTTGGCAAGTTCTCAAAAAGTTAAAAATAGTGTTCCCGTAGCCGGGCAATCTCACACCCAGGGGTGCCTCGCGCATCCGCATCGGCGCCTTCGCACGGCTTTCCCGACGGCGAGCGCCACCGTGATGCCCGCCCGAGGACGGGCCGAGCCCAACTCCAAGGGAAGAGAAAAGGTGTTTTTATTCTGGTTTGTTTTGTTTGAATCGACAGAGCATCCGGAGACCCAAGCCGTTGTCGTGCTTCAAGGCCCTGCATTTCTAACCATCGCTGCTACCCTAAGGTGAGATGCAGCTAAGAGCCCGGGGACGGGAAGGATCCCGCGAAGCATCTCCCACGCGGGCCCCAGCTTCGGTGCTGGGTCCCCCCTCCTGACCCCGCGGAGCTGGACACCGCAGGACCGCATCAGGCGTGGAGCCAAGGCGGAGCTGTCCACAGCTCGGAGGGTGGCCGCGGGGACAGCGAGGGCCCGACACCTGTCCACCCGGCCCCGCGAGCAGGTGCCGGGCCGCTCGGGTCCTTCAACCTTCCCCCTGCGCCTTCGTTAAATCACAGCCCGAACTGCAAAGCAGCAAGCGAAGCTGGGGTACAGCAAGCGAGTTTATTATTTTTAAGCAAACAATGCAAGCAACTGTTTGTGTTTTAGTGGAAAATCTTAAGAAAACAGAAGCTTATGGAGTGAGAGAATATAATGAAGATTCCGTGCCATGAAATTCGGTCTAGAATGATTCCATTTCTAGTTCTCTGCCCTCCACTGTTTATAAATGGGATCGATGTTAGACTTTTGAACACATATTTCATATGTTCTAAGTTGGCTTATGGATTTCCAATATCTTGCAAATAGCTCTTTAATATTTTAAATACATGGATGATTCTTGAATAACAAAAAGGTTAATAAGAGATGGTAGCACACAGGATTTTCACATTATGTGGTGGAAACTTAGTTTCAGAAATTATCAATGGTTCACACACGGGGTTGAGTTTGTTCATGAGCTGGGAGAAGTGACTGGGGAATGAAGGACATGTAGCCTGACAAACAGGAGTTTGGATAATTAACAAACTGTCATGTGGAAAAATTTTTGTGTAGGATGAATCCAGGGTCAGTAAATAAATAATAGTGGAGACAAGCTCTAAAGCACTAATTTCTAATAATATGGTTGAAAAAATTAATGTCAAAAGAATAAATTACAGACAAACCAGAAATGAAGATATTGGGTTGTAGGTCACCTGCTAACCTCTTGGGGGAGCTCATTTCATTTTGTCCTCAGGAGAAATGGCTCAGGTAGATCTAGAAAAGTCCAAGTTGTGGCAGACGTGCAACGGGTGGGCCAGAGGCTGGCAGCGGAGGAGGTCAGAGTGCTGCCGGTGCCCGTGGCGTTGCTCCTTTCCTCTCCTGCTGCAGGTACAAGGTGGCCCACAGGGTACTGCTGCCTGCAGGTGTTCTTACAGCTGGAAGGTCAACCAAAGGGCACGACACAAAGGCCCGATGGGCTGGAGATGAGTTTAGGCACACTCTGCCCCAGGCCTAAGGAAGATGAAGTCCACAGCCAGTGAACCGGGCCTGGAGGCAGTTTCCTATGTTAATAGCCTGTTTGGACCTTAGGATGAAGGCAAAGAATAACCTTCTAATTTTTTCTTTCTTTTTTTCTTTCTTTTTTCCTTTTTTTTAAATTGTTCAGCATGGTTTTCCAAGGGTGAGAAGTAGTTAAAACTTTGAGACTAGACCACTAACCAGTAACAAGTAGCACGCATTTGGTATAAGTAACATAAGTAGGTGTTTATGACATATTACTTTGAAAAGAAGGGGTTACGGCAGTAAGATTTGAGGGAGATCACTAACTGGGGTGACGAAGTAACCTGTCATAACAGTTTCTCAGAAGCTGTTGAAGAGCATGGCCAGATTTCTGATTCCCACCAAGGTGGGGTAACATGTACCAGAATTATGCTCCTTTTCGAAACAATTTTAAATAAATGAAATACCAATTTTCGACACTTGAGATATCAGGCAACAAAGACAGCGGAGGGCCGCCTGAGGGGAGTTTCCACTCCCTGGTACAGGGATGCGGACAGGGAGAGCCTGCCGAAGTCCCTGCATTGAGGGAGGGAGCATCCGGTGTCTCCTGTGAGCCTTCATCCTGTGAGAAAACTGACGAGGCCTGGGACAGGGACACAGACAAGGACCAGAGTAAATAATTCTGAGCTCGCCCACAGGGGATGCTTGCTGCTCCCACCAGCTAGTGGAGAAAACCTCGTAATTCATGGAGCATAACTCATCAAGCAGTGCAGCTGGAAGGGTTTTACCTCATCAGTGAAGCAAAATGAAATGTTGCTCAAATGTTGCTTTCTTCCTGACCAGCAAAACTCAAACCAGGAACCAAAAGATCAAACTGTTTTCAACAACTGAACTGACGCTCAGAATGAGGCCTGGGGATGCTTACTGAAATACAGAAATTTTCAGCACCAATCACTAATTAGGTAAAACCCACAATGTCTGGCATGTGTTAAAAAATATATATTCCCATTTAAAAAAAAAACAGGAAAATGTTATTTAGGATGAGGAGGGAAAAAAATCAAAATAAGCCAGTTTTTTCACTTCTGATTATTTATCCGAAGAAAACAAAAACACTAGTTTGAGAAGACTTGTTCGCGGCAGCTCTGCTCATAACAGCCAAGACATGGAAGGGGCCCAGGTGTCCATCGCAGCCCGGATGAAGGTGGGACGTACTTAAAATGGAATATCATTCAGCAGGAAAGAAGAACGAATCTTGCTGTTGCAACAACGTGGCTGGACCTAGAGTGTGTGATGCCCAGTCTGGCTCCTCCCTTGGCGGCTGGGCCACGGGTGGTCACAGCTCCCAGGGCGCTGGGAGAAGGATCGTGGAGCAGGGCGAGGTGACAACTGTCCCTGTTATTACTAAGGTTCTGCCAGTTTTTTTGAATAAACATTCTTCTGATTATTGCAAATCTTTGATGAATTTCCAGGGTTCTGAAAAACTTGAATTTAACATTTTTTTTGCTTTAATTTAGAAGCAGTTTTATTCCAGACATGCTTCTCCTTTATAATTCAACCTCACATGTGCTGTATTTAGCCAAACTTTATACTTTTTTAATTTATTTGAATATTTTATATATTTTAATTAATCTGTCATGTTATAGTCTGATTTACTCTGATTTTCTTTTAGTTATTTACCTTTCCTGCTTTCTCTTCGTTTTTTATTTTCTTATTTCTTGTCTACAGGAGTATTTTTTAAATATTTTTTATTCTTTTTTAGTATTTTTCCTCCATATTTACTGCATCCATTTGACTTTGTGAAGTATGTCATTGACCCCAGCATCCTCCAGCAGGAGCTCAGGGTGCGGCGTCTCTAGTTAGCTAACCACCATCTCTCATGTTGTCTAGTCTCACACTACACTAGCCTCCAGAACAGTTAATGTTATCATCGTTTTCATGAGTCTGTGGTAATTTAATTGATGCTTAATAACTGATTTCTTAATGCACAGTTTTTTTCGTTGTGCTGCTGCAGCATCGTGGGGTTAATTTCCATCCTTCTTGGTAAAGTACAACCTGCTTTAGCATTATTTTGGCGAGTCCTGGAATTGCTAAGACCTTTCATTATGGTGTGCGATGTTTTTGTTTCCATCACACACAGCAACCCTTGAATTGTAGCCGAGTGAAACACGCAGGGTGGCTGTTATTTCCTTCTGCACCGTCTTCTGCGACGACCTTGTCTCGTCCTGGCCACCGCTCCTTCGCAGGGAGCTGTTTCCCTCCTGTTACGTTCTCTTTGCTCTGCTTTCTGCAGTCTCTCAGCACTGGTTTTCTCTCTGTTTCTCCTTCTCTTAGATCTAAGGAGTCACGCACTTCAGCCGTTGTCTAAAAAGGACTTGCAAATTGCCTTCTACCTGCTGTCTTTACTGCTCCTTCTCAAACCACTGCTGAGCTCTGTCTGCTGAGCATTCTCATCCTATCCTTTCTGTCTTCATCCCCAGTTTTATCTCTTTTGACTGAATCGTAGGTAAATTTCTAAAATGGATCCTGACACTGCACAATTCTCCATTCACGTGTGTATGTTATTGAACACGTTCACTAATATCGTGATGTAAGTGGCTATATTCGGTTTGGGCTGAGAAAGTTCTATCTCAGACCATGTTATTTTTGTTAGTAGTGTTAGTTTTTTCTTGTAATTTTTATTCTCTCCCATATCTCTAATGATTTTAAATATAATTATTAGATAGTTGTGTGTGTGTGTGTTTCATCCACGTTGGAGATCTTAGGGTTGAACCTTTTTATGTATTGGGTTCATTTGCTCTGATTCATGTAATGTATATTTTTTCTTCTGTTCTCTGCAATTTTGTCGTTACTCTATGTACAGCAGGACTTTTCTTCTATGGGAATATCCCAGTGCCTGGTTTTTGAAAGACCCTTCGGACTAATTTTGTGTTTGCTTCTACCAGGTGCACCAAAGTTCTCATGGTCCTAAACCATTTCACACCCATTTATTTATTTATTTTATTTTTAGAGAGTCCTGACACATAATTAGCCTAAATTTACTCTAAATCTGTGGAAAACACATGATCCTGTTATACATTGGATACTCTTTTCAACCCCCAATACCAGGCAGCTTGGCTTTGCTCGACAGGTGGTGCAGCTCGCAAATGCCCCACACTTACACAGGGTTATGGGGACAATTCCTGCCTAACAGGCACCGAGACTGTGGTGCCTCCTACCCTGGCTACAGGTGACCGCCCCTCGTCCTTAGGCCTCCACACCCTCACTAGCTTCTGATTATTCTGGTTTTCTATTTTTCTCCCCATCTCTGTCACCTGGAACTTTCCTATCTTGACTGTTTTGGGTTATAATCTGTCCAGTGATTCTAGATGTTTTAAAGTGGGAGTTTTAGCTGAGCCCACCAATTTGTATTCAGGATACATTTTCCTAACACAATTTTTAAGTTTATTGTTATTGTGTGAGGAGTAGTTTAGATCAGAGTAAAAATAAAATATGGAAAGAAAAATATCATTCCTCAGTATGTATGCATGGTTAAATGATTTCTCAAAGTCCCATCTTTTCATGCGTTTTTCCATTTAAAGTAGTTAGACCAGTATTTTCCAAGTCCCCTGGCGCTTAAAATATATATTAAAAAAGGTAAAGGCATATGTTCACAGATTTTAGCCAAATTATAAAACAGCCAATTTAATCATATTTTACCTGTCCTTTTATGTCCTGGACTTGAAGTAATGCTTTCCTGGCAGCGTGACAGAGGACAGGCTGATGGAGCAGTGTATCCATTATCAAATTAAGTCCCCTCGGTAATCAGCTTCTTAAGACACTCCTGAAAGAATAAAACTTGTAAAGTTGACCTGTAGTCTAATTATATATACACACACGTACGTACACACACGCACAGAAACTTTTTAAAATATTGTTACTTTGGTCAACGGCAATTTAACAGAAGAGTGCTGTCCTCCTGTTTCTGGGCTGCTGGTGGACATCAAAGGTGTCATTTTTGGAAGTCATTTTCCCCTCTCTGTGCCCAAGGTTTCAGAGAACCGTGTGGTTGACCCTCATGGATGACACGTTCTTTTCCAGCAGGAATAAGCTTCCAGAGAACATGAGCTCCACCTCCAAGTAGATGGATTAGAAGACGTCTGTTTTTCTCTTTGGAGCTAAGGAAAAGCTCAGGTGAATTTAAAGGCAGAGGTGTGAGCTCTTCACCTGTGGAAGACCAGGAAAGCACAGGCGCAGGGTGTCCGCAGGGCCCTCGGCGCAGAGACCCGAGTTGGAGGGGAACGTCCACTTGGGCATTGAATGCCGACCGTCCAGATCCCTGGCACAGCAGTGGTCCTCTTAGTCCTCGTGAGTGAGGTTGATGCCTAAAAACAGTCACTGTAAAAGGTGGTAACAGACGTCTCCCACTGAGAGAGAACAGAGGAGAATTCAGCGGGTGAACTCGAGATTGAGCCTCAGTTCTCGTAGGTATAAGGGCCATGGATTTATATTTAAAATCAATTTAAAAAACACATCAGTTTCCCCAGAATTATTACTAGTCCCTCAAAGAATGTTCTCCTGTAACCACAATGTATAAAAGTGTCGTAGTAAGAAAAATACGCTGCTGTGATGCCCTTACAGGCAGATCCGGCCCAAATCGGCGAGGCTGAGCTAAATGAGGACAAGGACAAAGAGACGGCCTTAATGGTAACTTCATCGCTGAGCCTCGAGTGGGTTTTCCTACCAGTGCTTCCACACACCGTCTGTGTCCCCTCAACACTGGCGTTAGATCCGAACTCTCAGTGCGATGACATGTGGAGGTGGACCTCTGGGGGTGACTGAGTCAGGCCTGCGACACTCTTAGGAGGGATGCGATTCCCCACCTTCTAAAAGGGACCTCGGAGAGCTTTGTCCCCCCCCCCCCACCATGCGCGGACGTACACAGTGATGTTAAACATCCTAATGAAAATGTTTAAAAACAACTCAGATGAGTGAAAAGTTTTGGAATTCGGCAAAACTGTTATTGAAAAACTGCTATTCAGCAAGAAATAGGGTTCGATATGGGACAGGTTGGGGCAGAAAATAGGATAAATTAAACCCATTCGTGTTTATGCCTTCTCAGACTGACATTTCTCAATAAACTGATGAAAAGTTACCACATCCTCTCACGCTAGAGAGTGACGAAGGGAGGATTTAGAAGTCTTACGAAGGGATAAACCTCATGTTTTGGTTTTAGTTCTTACCGAGAAAACAGAAATTTTGATTTCATTTTATTTATTTAATTAGCTATTCCTGCGAAGTCAAACCAGCTTCAGTCTCCTGTAAATGTGTCATTTAATTTATTGATGTTCTCCCCTGCTTCATCAACCAAGGATACATTTCATAATCCTTTCTCAGATTACTTTCCAAAATACTTGATGTGACTATAATAAAATAAGGGGGAAAAGAAATCTCAGGTGATTTACGGAATGAAATAAATCTCACTTATACTTTTACCTTGGATAAGAGTAATAACTCTAATAGATTTTTTTTTTTTGGCTTATGAATCATAGGAAAGGCTTAGCTAGAAGAACTTTAGATTTTATGATAAAATATCCAGAGTTGGTCACTTTATTTTTTCACTGAACAAACATTTAATGACAAATGTGGAAGTCCATTCCCCTAGACCCTGGGGGAACTTCAGTGAAAGAGAAGATGTACGACAAGTCACCACAAATGCGGCGGCTGGAACAGTACAAGGTTATTATTTCACAGTTTCCCTGGGTCATGAGGGCTGAAATCTGCCTGAAATCCCACCAGGCTGAAATCGAGGTCCAGGTGGGAGCCATGCTCCTGTCGGGGCTCAGGGTCCTTCTCCAAACTCTGATTCTCAGACCTCAGTTTCTTGACGTGAAAGGGCTGTGTTTGGCATTTCTTGCTGCTTGTTGCTCCGGGTCCCTCTGAGCTCCTGGGTGCTAACCACGTGGGCCCCTGCACTTAAAACATGAAGCCTCGACCTCCCAAGACCAGCAGGAGCACTTGTTTCTTGTGGACTCTCTCCCTGCATTCTGCTAAGACAGTCTTATCTCATCTAACCTAATGAAGAGAGTGACTGGCCCATCAGGTCCAAATGCCTCCTCCCCCCACACCCACTGAATCAGTGGGAATTACACCAAGTGCAGACACCGGGGGCCAAGACTGTCGGGGTCACCTGGGAATTCTGCTGACTAAGTCTGATTAAGTCATGACCTTTCCCAGCAAGGAGAGAGGCTGCGTTTCCCCAAAGCTGTGACACATACCCCAGCTCCTCTGTTCACACAGCCTCCCACCATTTTCCAATAAAACCTGTGACCAGGAGGATGAAACACATTCCTGTTCGTCAAATGTACTGCAGCAAAGTTGGGGCTAGCATCGAATTAGTGTGTTATTTCTTAAAACTCAAACTAAAACATCCCTCTGCACATTTTACGTGGTTGCAAACAGGACGTTTGCGTTTTGGGGACTTGTCGTCCTCATTTGACACATGACGAACTTTCCCCATGGAACTCAGTCGCTTCCATGACGATACTTCCAATGCGGCATGGAAATCTTTGAGATTGTCATCACATTCATTCTCCCGAAATGTTAAACAGGACGTTTTCCCTCAAAAAAAATGACCATTTACGCGCAATTAAGGCAACTGGCAAATTGTTGCTATTTAAGTTTGCAAAATTAATGACCACGTTAATGACAGAGCGCCTATGTGCTAAGTAAGACCCGTGGAGGCATCGAGAGAGACGTAAGAGTTCATCTGAGTGAATGTCAGGTCGACAGATGAACCTAGCTCTCACGAGGTTTCGTGCAGCTGTGCCACATCCGACCGACTTCGGGGCAAAACCCCCCTTGTGCTCAGATCTGAGAAGACGCGCTTCTCAGCTTTCATGGCCTTCAGATGACAATTCCCTGGGAGGCTTGTTACAAAACAAAAATAGAAAAATAAGGGGCCTGCTCTCCTGGACTCTGAACCAATCCATTTTTATTCTACAGCTGTATACGACTGATGCTAACACGAACTATTTGGGGGCCACTGTACTCAGCTATCTGCTGGTAAGGCTATGGATAAAGAAATATCCAAACAGGTAAGAGAAGAAAAGGAATCGAGACTATGTTTTGGAGCCTTCGCTTAGAGTTAATTTTAATTTTGTGTTTTTCCTAATGAGTCGACAGACTCCGTTTACTTATTGATTCTTGGTTTTAAAGGCAATAAGATTTCTAGTTTTATTATAAAATAATGTCTTATAAAACATGTCAGCACCATGAGACATATAAAGTAAAAAGAAAAAAAGGCCCATCCCGGGGCACCCCCCAGGGGTAACTCATGAACGAGATGCAGGACAGGGCATATTTCCCCAGGGGCAGGGACCAAGCCCTGCTGGCAGAGAAGAGGGCCCTGTAGCAGAGAGTGTAGAAAGAATTCAGCAACACGCACACCAAAGTTAGAGTCACAAGGAGAGTGGATTAGAAAAGGGGTGACCCTCCAGAGACGATGTGGTCTCCCCTCAGAGTCAGAGAGTGAGAGGACAGAGAGAGACAGACAGTAGAAGCCCTGAGAGGGACCCTGAGTGTCCAGGGAATTCAGTTTATGTGTCCTTCTTCATTCCGTTTCCTTTGATGTGGACACAGGTGAGGAAGGCGGAGAGTGTGTCGCTGAGAAGGTAAGAATGTGGAGAGTGAGGGGTCTGTCTAGGTCCCCCGTGGTCTCAGCCACAGGGAATGACTGTCGTTCCTGTTTTCCCCTCTCAGGCGTGGGGGATGGGCTGTGGCTGTCCCAGCGGAAATCTCCCTGAGGCCTGCAGGGTCCTCCTGGCCCTGCGCAGGCCGGACCAGCACCCTGCAGGCTCTGGCCGTGGCCGATTCACATCCTCCTGCCTCCTCCCGTCATTAAAAAACGTATCCCTTTTTCTTCTAGGCAGTTTTGTTCTCAGTATGAGAGCATGAATCGAGGAGGGATTTTTTTACATCGATGTCAATATAGTGGATGACAGTTCTGCCACCTCCTTTTCCACTTACCACATGAGCATCGGTTCACAGAGCTCAGTGTTGTTCTGAGCTCGGGTAACGCTGCGAATGCAGATGCATGGGGCGTGGAGCCGGCCGCAGCGTGGCCACCTTCACCCCACTTCTGAGCCACGACAAACAGGGCTTCAGTGAGCATCTCCTTGGACATGTACCGTTCTGTCTTCCTGTGGCTATAAATACAGAATTTTTAAAATACAATATCTAGAGGTCAAATTGTATATTCATTTAAAATCGCTATTCAAAAAAAATTTCCACATTTCTAGTTTCAGTAGAATATGAGTTTTTTCTTTCTTTACCAACACAGAGTACTATTCGTCTTTTCGCCATTAGACCATGATAGTAGATAACGTATGTGGTGCTCACTGTGGCTACACACCTCATGAACATTAAGGTTAACTTCTTTTTTTTCCCTCAAAACAACCTGCATATTGTTACTATCCCCATTGTGCTGGTAAGGAAGCTGAGGCACAGAGAAGTAACTGGTCTGAGGTCACAGGATCAGCCAGGTTTTTAGAGTTGGGATTTGTACACAGATAGATTGTCTGGCTCTGCTACCAGAGAGTGGGGTTCCCCTCTCGGCATGCCATCCAGGCTCCTGACGTCCCAAACAAAGGACAGCAGAAAATAGCTTTATTGGAAGGGAAGGTAAAGCAGCAGGACACGTCCAGCTGTGAAAACGCCCGAGCACGAGAAGGGTGGCTCAAAGGGTCAAGGGCTCAAGGGTCCAGTAAGAGTGTTTTTGGGGTTTTTATCTATTTTCTGTGAGTGGTCACTTTTCTTAGGGTCGTGGGCTTCTTTGATTGACAGCTAAGTGTGACAGGACCCAGTGACTCATCATTCGCTTTCTGTGCATGTGTGTTCTCAGAATTCAGTCGATTATGATGATGTTAATGAACTTCGGGGCATCTGCATCACATTATAATGATGCTATGTTGAGGCTCAGGTGAGTTGAAGGTCGTTGAGGATCTTCATTGCATAGGTGTGAGCAACCGGCCTACCCAGTTTTCTGCTTACTGGATTCCTGGTCTGAGTGACTTTTAGCCCAATAATGCCTTCTGGCTGGCTTAATGGTGGGAGGACTGGGGCGGACCCTTTCTAGAACAGGATGACCTCAGCGTTTTGCAGGTGAACCCGAAACCCTCTTTCTAACTCTCCTGCCCAACCCTTTTCTAAAAGCCATGAACCCCTTCTTATTAGTACGGATGGTGAGGGGTGGAAGGTTTCTCCTTCTGTGTCTGCTTCCTGCTGAGGAGGGTCATGGTTCCTGCTTATTGGGGTTTCATGGAGCATTTTCCCCCTCTGCCTCAGTCAGGAGGGGATCTTGGGTGTCCTGAGATAAGAAAAAACGAAGACACAAACTCGTTATTTAAGTCACACATCTATTAATTTTCTATTATTGATTTATCTATTAAGCGAATAAAGAAAAACAGGCTTGCTTAATATGTTTATAAAGAATAAAAACCTTTGGGCTTAAGGTCCCCTCCCCTCTTGGACTCCAAGGACCTTGCCTGGCCTAAAGCCAGTTCTGCCTGCAGTGGACGGATGATCCTCATCAGTGGCCACAGTGCTGGGGGATTCTCGAACAGAGACAGGGCACCGAGGCTATAAGCGGGAAGCAGCATTTACTGATGCCGGCACCGGCTCAGCAGATTCTGACCCAAAGGCCGAACCCCGACTGTAGCACAACAGACAGTTTTATAGACTTGTCATTCCCACACAGCTACAGATATTTCACATAAGGAAAGGGAGCATAAGGAGAACGTTGACTGGCTGTCACACTGAAAGGCTCACTCGCTTAAGCGGGTTTGCAGACTGGGGACAGTCAGGAGCTAACTCGTTTGAGCAGGAAATGGGCAGGCGGGCTCAGGCTGCCACAAAGGACCTAGGTCACCAGTGTCAGGGGAATGACCTGAGTCTGAGGGAGAGGTCCTTTTCCAATTCAGAAAGAAGGAGGGAAAAAAGACTTAGCTAGGTTTACTTAAAAACTATTAAATGTTCTATGTGATATTTCATCAGTGAATGATGGCCTGTATGAGCTCCCGAAGCCTTGTTTTTAAAAAGGGCTCTGCAACTAATTTGTATTTCTTAAACTTTAACATGCAATGCTTTATAAGTTTATAAGGTTCAACAAATATCAATGTATTCATCAAAAAATGTATTTCCTTCTTTAAAGTTCTAGGACCTTTCCTGGTCCAGCCTTCGATTGCTATTTACTGGAGTAATTTAAAACAAAAGAAGTTAGAAAATATGTTCCTATCGTATTACATCTTTTCAGTTTGTTTAAGATAATTTTCTGCAATATAGTCATTTTAATCTTGTTCATCAGTCTTTTAATTTGGGCATCTGGGTATGGTTTTATGTTATAAAGATATTCATTTATATTTTTAGAATAATCTCTAATTCGGTTACAGGTAAACATTAAAACACATATTTGTATATTTTAATCTCTATTAAAATTAATAGAATTATTTTAAAATATCTTATAAAATGTTATTATGGCCAATATTGGTGCCATTATCACCAAAAAGAGAATTTGATATACAAATGTTAATATTCCAATATAAATTCAACATACAGTTAATCAAATTTAATTTAACCATATAAGGTATACTATTGAGAAATAAAATATTGGAAGAAAATACACAAATATCATAGCTTCTTAGAGTGGTGAAATGATACTCTTTATTTTTTTCTTTTTCTAACAATTTGTAGTATTTTGAATATTTTTTGGCCTTTAATTAATTTTGTATTGTACTATAGGTACAGAAAAAAGATATTAAGTTTTTACTTAGCTTGTAGTAAACATCATAGAAATATTTGTACATATTCTTAAATACATGAGTCTGAATTAACTTGCTTTTTCTTAAAATGTCTACAAATGTCAGAGTACATAATTTTTCTGTTACTTTTCTGTATTCCCTGAAAAAAGAATTATGAGTATATATATATATATATATATATATATATATATATATATTTTCTTAAATGTTATTTTCTGGGAAGGAAAACATAACTACTTAAGAAACTGTAATTTAATGTATGAGCTGTGTGCCAAGTTGATGCAAGTTTCCTTGATCTGCGGGAGACCAAGCCCTGAAGAGGGTCCTTTGGTGGCGAGCATAGAAGGAATTCAATACACAGCCAAAGTTAGAGTAAAAAGGAAGTTTATCAGGAAAGGGGTAACACTCCATAGATAGCGTGGTCTCCCCTCAGAGGCAGAGAGTGAGAGGGACCCTGGGTGTTAGGGGAATTCAGTTTTATATGTCATTCTTTAGTTCCTGTGAGTTACAGTTTAAAAAAGACTCTGTCGACCCATTTCCTTTGCTATGGGCATGCAGTGAGGAAGGGGAAGGGTGTGCAGCATGAAAGTCCTGTTCCCAGCTTTTAATTTAGGTTCCCCGTGGTCTTAGCCACAGAGAATGACTCTTGATTCCTGGAGGACGGGCTGTGGGCAATCGGAAGGGAAATCTCCCTTCGCTCTGCAGGGTCCTCCTGGCCTGGCTGCTGGGCTGACTAGCATACTGCAATCTCTGGTTAGGGCTTGATTAACATTTTTAATCCTCTTGTCTCCTCCCTACATTCAAATGAGGCTTACAGCAGATGTGCTTCCAAGGTGAGACCCCAACAGATGGTGTGATGACAGCACATCAGCCTTCACAGGAGCTGGCCTGGTGTGACAAGCAGGAGCAAAGGGGCAATCTGAAAAGTGAGAATGAAACAGTGTGACTGCAACGTCACTAAGAGCCATCGATGTTCCCTTAAAGAAGACCACGTCTGCTGTGAACCAAGAAGAGGCATTCTCATTCCCAAGTGCAGACTCTTTTAAAAATGAGGAGTTCACTCTTCATAAACAACGTGTTTTTTAAATTAATTTTATTGGGGTGACATTGGTGAGTAAAATTATATAGGTTTTGAGTGTAGAATTGGATAATACATACATCTCCACCCAGACAATGGCAGGGATCTCCCGCCATCAGGGGCCTTTGTCAGTTTGAAATGTCTACATGTAACGCACCTATGCACGTGGATCAGGGACATGAGTAGTCATTCTCTTTTTCCATTGCCCCTTTTATTCTGTGACTCTCTTTTTATGTCAAAGTGACTCTCTCCCCATCTATGAAACTCATATGTGTGCACGTCTTTTCTGAATTTGGGTGTATTTTTTCTTATGTGGTCTCATTAAATTTTGTTTTTCACATCTGACCAGATAGTTAAAGAGGAAAATTTCTTTTGCAATCAATATAAATCCCCTCTCTCACTGGAAAGCACAGTAAGACTTTGTATTTATCTGTTTTCCTAGAAAAATACTGGAAATAGAAACCAAATCTCCTGGCTTTAAACGAATAACACGTCAACATGATAAAAAATGTTCTGAGGGCAAAGTGGCAACTGCTTATTTGGCGGAGACAGTGAAAGATGTTGCAGATTTCCGATCCCCCACGTACTCTCCTTCATTAAAACTGAGCTGCTTTGCGCCTTAAGTCCCTGGTCTATGTGCCTGAGTCATTTAAGTCAGCTTGACATCTGCTCAGAACTAGTCACCATGCCCTCTAGGCCTAGGGGATGCCCTGGCCTGGGAACCCAGCAGCCCCCTCTCAGGCCCGGGCCCCTGCTGTCCTGTCGCCTCGCCTACCGGGCAGCGAGCGCCTCCCCCAGGAAGCCCTCCGGACTTGCAAGCCTACATACAGGTGAGAGGGGAACCCGCAGCCTGGCCCCACCAGTGTCGGCTCTGGAAGTCATCCCCCACAGCAGACATTTAAAAAGATTGTTTTCTCTTATTCAAATTTCCTGAAAATAACAAGATGAAAAAAACATATAGATCAGAAATGAGCAGAAACCAAACGACAGGCAGTGTCCGGGCGTCTAGGCCAGCTCTCTCTAATCAAGGTCTGGGGAAATCTTTGCACAATCTGGCGTGGCTCCTACCAGGCTGTCAGGACCGCGCCCTCGGCATCCTCAGACGGCGGAGCTCATGGGCCGTGGGCCACGCGCATCCCCATCCCTCTCCGTGACTTAAGTCATTTGCACAAAAAAAGCAAAAGAATAGCGGCTCGTACACACGGGGTGGGAGGTGGGGTGCACCCGGCGCAGCCTGAGGCCCCAGCGCCACCGCTGCGGGGCTACCAGGCACCTGCTCAGGTGCGGCCCGACGCGCGCGGTGCCCGCTCGGACAGGTGCCCCGCGAGGGCCTGCGACAGGTGAGCGGGGCCCGCGTGGAGTCATCCCCAGAGAAGCTGAGCGAAAATCAGACGTGGGCCTGGGGTGGAAGAGACTGGAACGCTTGGCATTCGGGGTGTCAAGGTCAGCCCTGACCGCTGGCTACACGGCTAAGACGAATTTCAGGTCCCATCTCCTGCTTTGTCTGTTTCGTGCCTTTATTATGATTATTTCCAGAAATGATCTGAAATGAGCCATAGAGAGTCTTCTAGAAGCATTGTCCTTCATGGCAAAGGTTCAAAGCTGACAGAACAAAAAGGAGAAAATGCACTGTTGGGAAAGTTATCATATCCTTGAGACAGAGTTCCAGAAGTTCTGAGAATTTGTAGCTAAGATGATTAACTTCACACGTTGAGGTAGGCGTGACTCAACCAGCAATCGATATTCATTAGTACCTATTATAAGGCAGGTACTTTCCATAAGAGAATTTTCTCTCTCTTAAACATTCCTGCAAAGAAAATATTAGTCCCTTTTTACACTAGAGAAAACCAAGGCTCAGAGAATTGAAATGGCTTTTGCAGGACACTCCAGTTGATCACTCTGGGAGTTGGAATAAGGGTAGGTTGGTCTGTGTGAGGGGCCTACATTCCTTCCATAGGCCATATTTCTTCCTACATTATAAGACACAATTATTTATTAAAAAGAAACTGAGCTCTTGATGAGAGGGTAAAGTAGCCCAAGCTGCTAGCTTCTTCCCCTGGGCAACCCTAGGAGAAGCCACGGAAATAAAAGGAAACTGTAAGGGCTGTCAAATGAAAACAAAACGAAACAACAACCCGAAAGAAACATCAAGAAAGAGAGCTTAGTTATGGTTATGATCCACTGTGGAGATAAACATGGTGGATGAGAACAGAGCAGGGCCTGGTGCCAAACTTAGGGTATTGGCTAGGCGGCAGTTCTAAGCATGTCATTTATTCTCTGCCACATTCCCCTTATGCGCTGTGGAGTGCCCCTCCATCACTGGATAAGAAATGGGTGAGCCAGGAAAAGAAGTCGGGAGAACTTTAAGCTTTTGTCTGAGCAGCTGAAGAATGGAGTTATGATGTACTGAGCTGGAGAAACAGGACAGAAGAAGGCAGGATGAACATCAAGTGTCCAGTTTGGGACATATTAAGTTTAAAGTTCCTATTAGACACTTAAGGTATTAAACCATCTGGACAACAATTTTAATACAAGGCAATAATAGTATTCAAAAAAAAAAAAAAGCATGAGGAAGAATGTGTACGTGTTGCCAAAAGGGACAGTGGAAATATGGTCATAATTGATATATATGGAAATAATTGATATATATATCAATTATTGATATAGTATTGATATATATAATTGATATATATAGTATTAAATATGCATCTGTTATTTTTATGTTCTGTATTTCCAGTATTTCCAACGCTTCAACTGCCCCGCTCAGGACCAGCCGGATTCCTAGACACAGTATATGACTGGACTCAAACACCTGGACTGCCGGCCTCACCTGGGAGAGTTCCCCTCACATGCAAATCAAACAATCTGGAGGCTACACCCCGACCACCTCCTTCATCAACTTTTGACACTCCAAACCACCGGACCACTGTCCTAATCACCAGGGCCGGGGGCAAGAGCCAGGGACAGCCCCTGTGCCCTGAGCCTCTGCCTGCCTGCCTTGTCTGGGGAGACCACAATAAACGGTTTTGCCTACATTCCTACCTCCCTCTTTCTGCCTCCTGATGCCCCCTCAAACTGTGTGCCCCTTTTCTTGCCATCCGTGAGTAACAAAGTCTCTTTCCAATGGCAGTCATCTCCTGATCTGTTGGCCTTTTCATGCTTAAATAATAATAAAACCTATATTTTATAATGTGTCTGGAAAACATAATGCCTTCAGATACCAACTCACACAGACTCCAAAGGCACTCTCAAGAGCTGATAACACAACAAATATGCAGAGAGGACGTACCAATCACCTGTGCTTTTCTAGTACATGGCACACTCGCCAAATTTTACTATGAACCAATTCTCGAAAAAGTCTCATCTTAATGAAATCCAATGAAGCAACATAATAGAGGCTTTTATCCTTGGCCATATACAAGGAAATTAGGAATTAATTAGCAAGAATACCTCAAAATGAAATTGCTATATTTATGATTTTATAACATTTAGCATATTAACAGTTTTGTTAAAGAAAGTGACACAAAGGCAATTATACCTAAAGCTGGCAAGGAAAACATTATATACTTAGAACAAATCGATGGTTCCGGAAAATATATAAAACAGCAAAATTGGTCCAAGTAGGAATAGATCTTGAAGGGACAAATATCTTTAAAAGTTGAGCAATAAGACAATGGACAGCATCTTCCAATGTCCCCCGGAAGACACCTGTCTTGGATGACTGAGATTAAAATTTCAAAGAAAGATAAATCTGATCAGATCACTGTATTAGGCTTCTTTAAACTTGATGTCCAAACCCTAAGTCCATTTCTTTGATAATCATGATTTTAAAAATGTTAAATGAAATATTCTTAGTTGCCCGTCACATTTAAGAGTTTTTAACCAAAATATATATTGAATTACTTCTGTATTTTATAGGTATTGAACATAACTCAAAATAGTGAACATATTTTCTTTTGTTTATTCATGTGGAAAGTTAGATTTGCAGATTGCCGTAATCATCGGGATGTGTATTCATCAGAAAATGTTTGCCAAGACCCCGAAGGAGATGTGCACATAGAAGTGAAATAACGATGATTTGGATGTAACACGGGTGTCCATAACTAGAAAAACTGGTAAATAAATGATGGGGATGCATACAAGGGAGGAGTAGACAGGGGTATTGGTGCAGAAAAGTTGCAGAAATCAGACTGGCGAGAAACCAAGCAGCACTCGGAGAGTTGGAGAACTCGGGTTTACTATGCAGGGGGCCCCAGAGGAACTAGTGCTTTGAAGATCTGGGGCCTGAGCTCAGTTGCAACATTGCTTTTATAGAATTTAGTTAGCATGGGCTGATTGGTTAATTTGTCCTCAGACAGTTACAAGGTGTGGGCCTAGCTATGGGTTGCAGGCAATTACAAAGGGTTGCAAATCCGGGGAGTTGCAAGGGGGTACAGGCAGTTACATCTGTTGCTCAGACAGAGCAAGCAAAAGGGAAGACGAGTCTTTAGCTAATCCCCAGGACAGCCTGTGCAGCAAGCACATCTTCAGAAGCAGAACAGAGAGCTGATCAGCCTTTGGAGTGACAATTCCTCTTCACCATGAAGACTGAAGTCGGAAATTCCCGGCATCGTGGGTAGGCCTCCACAACAAAGCCCCGAGTAATGGAAGGAGAAAACAGAATGAAACGGGTTGCATGATTGAACGGATGGTAAAACGGCGATTGCCCAGTCTCTTAGAGATGCATCCTATCGGACACCTTTGCCTTTCTCTTGGCTCAGTTTCAACATGATGCTCTAATGGAAACCTGAGGTCCAACTCTAAACGCCAATGTGAGTGATGGCGGGTCTGTGCATCAATTTGGCTGCACCGCAGCGCCCCGTAATTCAGACAGCAATCTAGCAGGTGACGCAAGGGCTTTGTGCCCGGGGGGCTGATAGGTTGCATCAGCTGATTCTCAGTAACGGTCATTCTTGGTGATGGGGATGAGCCTCTCCTAAGTGAGTGCCAGGCGGCGGAGCTCACCTTGAGTTCCCCTGGGGAAGGGTTACCGCCTCCCCCTGTGCATCTGGGGCTGCCTCAGAGCATCCCGCCTCCATCCATCCTGCCCTGAGGGTTCCAGGCCCCACAGCGACTTCATCACACAGCCAGTTCCGTTTCTCCGGTGGAACCCTGACTGTACAACCTCCAAACTTGAACTGTCAAAGAAAAAACTAAAATAGTAAGAACAAAAGGATGAGAACCTTCAAAACCAGCAGTGAATTTGGTTTAAAGTGGTGCAGACCCTAAGAAAACAAACGGGTCCATTGGGCTGTTTTACTCTCTGGCGAATCAATTCTATTTCGAATTTCTGGCATGACTGTAGAAAGCTGATTTTACGTATGAGTCTGTCCTTAGAGATTTACCACGTTTTACGAATATTCTCTCAATTCACAGTCTTCGGGGTCAGTTCGTTGGCACATAGTGTCACAGAGGCGAGTGCGCAGACATCAGATGATGATTTAAGTAGACAATCGATCGATGAGTGCGTGCGGGAGCCTTAGTGTGTCAGTAACAACAGCACTTCTCAATTTTCCTTCTTTCACGAACTGCTGCCTTTCACAAGAAACATTCAGCAGGCTTTCAGGGGCAGTAACTCACTCGTTTGGGCTTGCTCCCTTTGCAAATGTCCTGAAAACCTTGCTTCTTCTTTGTCGTTTCAAAACATCCTGCCAGCGCTCAACAAGACAATCCCTTCTCTGCTGCTGCCTCTGGGAAGATCGACCCAACCTGCCCATGGTTTATTCTCCGGAAAGGTCAGTTTCCCTCTTTGAATATTGAACCCACAGGGGAGGAGGCCAGAAAAAGGAAGTCTACCAGCTGACCTCATACGAAGCAGGTAAGTGATTTCAGGATTATGCCGAACCGATGTGCAAATTGTACTAAGGAATTCCCCTTCCACTTGTTCTCTGTCTCACCTGTGTGTTCCCTTGTGCGTGTGACTGTCCGTGGGCTGGGCCTGGCTTGCTTCTTTAGTGCCGACTCCACTTGCCAGGCCCTCGGTGTTATTCACACCACCTTTGACCCCGGCCAAGGAGGATGCACAGCCGTCGTTCCTCTCCATGCTCCCCACCAGCCTACGCCCTCCATTCTCTCTGGTGAAAGGCAGAGGCGTTCCTGTGAGTTACTCACTGCATCTCTTTCTGCTCCAGCCACTGGAACCTTCAATTATTCTCTTTGACGAAATGCAAATGTGTGTGCTTTGACTATTATATGCTCCGAAACAAAATACTTCGAACGCACATTGATTTCTGAAGGTACATGTTTGTCATCTCTTCCGGTGAACGGGTCTTGAAATGTGAGTGAGGGGACACTTAGACTCAGACAACAGTCACCACAGCAGCACAAATGAGATGTTTCATCCCCCAGGTGATAGGGCCTGAAAAGGGAAATCAAACGCTCTCGTTGGCTTTACAGCTTAGACAAATAATTTGACGCCGAGCATCACTGATGAAATAAAAATGGTATCTTCTGAGTGCTTGGTACACAGAGGGCATTCAAGAAATGGTACCGACTAGTGCCATCGACTTGCCCTCCAGAGAGGATGGCAGACGTCAGCACACTTGATCATCTGTGACCCCAGCCAGGTCTCCGGATGGACACGGGAGCCTCAGCTCGACCCGACCTCAGATTATCTCCCTCCCGCGAGGGCCTCTGCCCCTAACGTGATGGCAACTCTGTTCCCTGCGAGATGTTCAAGTATCCAGACCCTTCCATGTCAGGACAAATGCATCATCGCCTCATTCAGTTTGGATTTTCATATCATGAAATTGTCCACATATGCATGCAATTTAGGTGATACACTTTCCCCTGAAATGTGATTGTTGTTTATCCTGTTCGGAGATGTTCAGCCGATGCAGGTGGAGAGATCTGTGTGCGGCTAGTTCAATTCCAGAGTCAGCAGCATGCGTCAGGAAGCATTTATTCTGAGGTGTTGCCCATTTTTTTCATCGACTTGGAAGACACACACACGTGTAGAAGAGTTTCAGCTGATTCCTCATGATCTGACTGAGCGTGCTGCCCAAACAGCAAGAAGAGCCAGGCCGTGACAGAATTCGGGTGTGGAGGTGAGGCGAGGTAGGAACAGAGGCAGGTCCTGGCCGGGGGCTGCCATCCTGGCCCCTGCGGCAGCGGCACTGTTACTTGGAGGAACAGACTGTCAGCCACCAGAGGGTGGGACCTCGCTCACCCTACAGAGACATTTATTTGCCCTTTCAAAATCCTCTTCCAAGACCCATAAGATGGAAGGCGTGAAGAAGGAGAGAACTTGCTAACAGGATGCCACGCCCCTCCATGCCATCCTTCATGACAGGAGAAGGGTTTGGACTGGATATGAAATTAGAATTTTAAATGAAATAACTCAATGATTAAAAAAATGACGGAATGTAACTGGGTGAAAGGCTGCTTTCCTGACTCTGTCTTAATGCCAGGCAGCATCCCTATAGATATGCTAATTGGCTCCAGGGGCTCTGCCTGGGGCTTGAGTAACTTCTGGTCTGACTCTGCCAGGAACAAAGAGATTTGGAGATTTGTGCTCTTCCTCAGATCTCGCCTCTTCCCTCCTCACTCCTCCCTCCCCTTGTGCTAAAAGACACTTAGGCTTGAAGGTGTGCTTAAGATGGATTTGAGAAAATGAGAAAGCTTTCCTAGCTCCTTGTGATGGCGCCGTTTCAGTAAATCAGGCCTTTCCCTACTCCAAACTCTGATCTGCTGAGTATTAAATATTTGATGTGCCAAATCCATAAGCCTCGAGACTGCAAGACGAGTTACAGAATCAGTTCTAGACGTCAACCCGGTGCTTGGGACACAGCCAGGAAAGGAAAAGTGACCGTAGATTTGAAAACAGTGATTGAAACGAAAATAACAAGTTGCACGTTTGCATCCCCAAAGTCGTTGAGATACCACCAGGAGCCAGTTGGTTTTATAATTATGATCACTATTCCAGTAAATAGCAGCGACTGAGATGGCTAATGTTTACTTTTGTTCCATTAATTCCATAGTCCATAAAGTAGTTCTATTGGTTTAGACATTAAAATTGTAAGTTATATTTATCTAAACTACTAGAAATTAAGAAAACTCTCATAGAGCTCATATTTTTATTGTCCAAAAAAGGTATCATAATACGGTTAGGTGCCCCGTCAGACAGAAAGACACACACTGACTGTAACACACCTTCATGTGCCACCCTAGAAAAGCCACCGAGAGGAAGTGATGTGTGTCTGTTGTGACCCTTTCTGTGGCCTAAGTCGGGCCCACACACAGGTTCCTTCTACACACTGACATGAAGCTAAGCAAAGGTGAATCACCTTTCCCATCCCCTCTCACCCTTCGGGGCCCTGCGTTCCTGATGCTTAGGGCTGCTCCTCCCTTCAAGTGGAGATGGCAGCCACCACAGGGGTGCACCACTGGGCTCTTCCCCATCACCCTGAGTCTGTAATGTCCATCCCACGTAGTGAGCCTTTTACGTCTGTAGTCTTCCCTGTTTATTTTCTATTTCCCAAAACATATCCATCGTTACGAATGTCTGTGAATCAATAAATTCTTTCCTCGTAATCGCAGCCAGGTCTCCTCGCGCCTCTCCATGGTTTCTTGCAGCATTTTTTTCCTTTGACATTTAATTCTTTCTCCGACTGATGGACAATGGTGTGTGTCGTGTATTTCCAAATATAATGTGACATAAATGAGTCAGGGGGTTGTAGCTCACCATCGCCACTCCAACCGTGTATCCAATCAATAAATATATTTTTTATTTTTTTAAAAAATCCTGCTTTGTGTGCCAACTATAAAGTAGGCTTTTAGGATACAAAGATAGTTATCTAGTGGGGAGAACCTGGCACGTAAACAAACGGTTAAGGTCTTAGTGTGAGTTCCTCTCACTAAGATAGCTCCAGACAAGAGATCATACTCAGGTATTGGGAATACTCAGGTACTGTATTGGGAAGCAATTTCAAGGAATGAAAGCGGGGGACTGGGAAGCATGAAATAGAGAAAGATCAAAGGCCAACTTCTGACTAAATGGTTTCTGTTGTCGACAGTGGGGACAGAAAAGCAAGTAGGTCCCTGCAGGGTGGCAACAAATTTTCAGGGCAAAAAAGCAAGAAACACGGGGTGCAGCTGAGGCCTATTTCGGGTTACACCACACAGGGCTGGCTGCACCAAGCCTAGGATAAAAAGGGGAGTGAGGGAAGGTTAGGTGGAACACAAACAACGTCTCATGCTGGCCTGTAACAGCAGCGCCTCCTGTTTTCAGTGGATACAAAATTGAGGCAATAGCCAGTGTCCCCAGGGCAGGACGGGGACAGGCAAAGCTTGGCAGCGGGGTAATCACTGAGCTGCAGAAAATGCTGGCTTGGCCCTCAATGAATTACTACAGCAGAGAATGAAATGCTCGGGCCGTCTCACTGAATATGAAGGAGAGACTTGCCTATTTTCCTTCTTCAGCATCTTACTTACAGGAATCATTTCATTCCAGCTCTGCTTAATGAGTTTTATGACCCTGGGCAAGTGAACAACTTGGCCGGGCTCCACTTTCTGCATTTATAAAATGAGATGATCACCGAGCTCCATGCCAACCCTAACATTATGGTTCTACGAATCTACCTCCACAGAGGACACGAGAGCCTGAAGTCCTAGCCTATCTCCAGGAGGATGCACATCTGCAATCCGTGCATTGCTTTCCTGCTAGATTTTCTGCTAGAATTTCCCCAGAACTGAAAGATCCCACCGAGCTTCATCTGGGTTTCTCAGTTGCTGTGTGCTGCTTATAGGGATTAGTGAATTGCACTGGAATTTCCCAAATATTTAGAGTAAGAGAAGTCTATAAGGAATGCAGCCGTGAAAAAATAACTTACATTAATTACGTGAAAATGGTAGCGTGTGTGTCTTTGATTGTGGTGACTCATAACTGTACGCTGAATGGTAAATTTCCAGAGTGTTCCCACTAAAATTAAAAAAAAAAAAAACAACCCAAACTCCTCCCCAAGGACTGCCTCCCCATCTCCTTCGCTCCCCACCCCATGTTCCCAGTTCCCCTGGCACTGGGCCGCTTCTGCCCCTGGGCCGTGCTTACTCATCTCCACTCACTGTCTCACCGGCCCCCGTGCTCCCTGCCCGTGTGTCTCCTCCTCATTCATCTCTCAGAGCAAACGTCACATTCTCAGAGGAACCTGTCCTGGCCATCCGTCTACATTTATGCCAGTCAGTCTTTATTACTTTGTTTTATTTTTATTCCCAGAATTATTGCCATCTTATTTTTTTATGTAGTTTCTATTTAGTTATATATGTATTTATTGTCTGTTCCTAAGGAAAAGCTTCATTCTTCATCGAATCTTCAGTTCCCCAAAGACGATCTGGAATATAATAAATTCATGATAAATATTTTTTTTGGCCAAATAAATGATCACTGAGTGGCACAGGGTCGGCATTCAAACAAAAGAGAGCAAACACTGAACTTGAAACCAGAATTCTTAAGTTCTGCGTCTGATATGTGATTATATAATCTAAGAGTAATATCTGTCCCATCTACCTCAGAGGTTGTTGCTTTTTGTTTTTAGACTTGATGCCTGATTTTCTGAGACTTTTTCTGAGACTTGAAGAATTGGTCTTCACGAATAGAGGGGAAAATTTCACATTTACGTTTTAAGTCAGTTGTCTTTTCACTCAGGAAAAATCAAAAGGTGTATTTTTATTATACTATAATTTATTTATTATAATTGAAAGGTATTTTCGAGAGAAAAAATTATTGATTTTCATGAAAAACATCTGTATACCCAGTCCCAAATGGATACGTATCTGCTTCTTAATCAGAAGGTTTGTCATTTTAAAAGTACAATACATTTAATACTTTCCAGGATAGTCTTATAAATTTGAGTTTGCACCCAATAATGAAGTGCTGAGGTAAAATCTTACACGAATTATTGTTTCCCTCTATTTTGCCAGTTTTTGTCAAGAAAGTTAAAAATTGCATACGCTCCATTTTCTAATAATAGAAAATAGGTGAGACAACAAATATAGTTAGGATGGAACAAACATAACCCCTTTCCTTATTTCTAGTCTGTCATCTTTCTGTTTGCTGAAAAAAAAAAAAAGATCTAAATCTTTATTACTCACCCCACGTCCTCAGGACACACCTGCAGGGACATTTGTCTGCAGATAAATGGGGCCCTGGGAGAAGAGCCTTTTGATATTTCCCTCTGCCCCTTGTTATAAAGATCTCTGTGTTCACTTATATTTACTCCCTTTCTTTCTGCGAAAGATGAAAGGAAAAGTGCTCCATTTTCAAGCTCAATGCTTTTCCCACTTGGTTTGGTGGACTGAAAAGAGTATTAGATATGAAAAGTTGTTAACTTTTTCTGAGTCTCTCTTTTTCTCTATTATAAAACGGAGATAACACGTACTACCTTGTAGAGTCTTTATTACGAACATTATGAATTATAGAATGTGTGTCCATCTAGCAGCGGACATCGGGTCCTAAAGAGTTGACGTCTTCCCTCTGCTTCTTCTCTCTCCTACTCTCAAATTGTCCCTGCCCCTCAATCGTAGCTGCCCATGGAGGGGCGACTCCTTTCCCTTCCATTCCTAACATCTTCAGTCTTCTCATCTTGTCTCCATCCACAGCACACCCTCCCCTCCTCCATACTGAACTCCAAGGCCCTTTCCCAGCCCAGGCCCGCTTGGCTTCCTCCCGCAGCCACGTCACTAAGCAACGCCTTCGGTCCCCTGGTCCGTTTCCCACGCATCCTTCCAGCGACTGGAAGTGGACTCCAGTTCCAACCAGGTGGTTTATAAGATTAACTGGGGGTGGCTGCCAAGTTCACCGTTTTCTTTCTGACCCTTCCTCCTTTTCCTTGAAAGTTTTACCTTTTGGGCTTTCAATTACACGATGTTCTCCTAGCTCAGTGAGTCTTCTGTGCCTGGTTCCTTGGCTGCCCTACTTCCAGCTCCCTCTCAGGTGTAATACGCTTCCATTCTCTGCCTCACGTGCACCTGTTATAATTGCTCTAACGGCGTGATTGCAAGTTCTCACAAAATGAATGATTTTCCCTCCGCTGCTGTCTCCCAAACCAAACTTCCCAGCCAAGCATATCCACTGGTTCATATGCATTTCAACCTGTATATGCTGCACGACACTCAAGCACCTAGATCCACCATCTCTCTTACATCATCCAGTCTATTGATAGCGTCCTTCTGGATTTTGCTTTCTTGAATGAGCCCTCCAATGTTGAAACTAGAGGCAAACACATGTCCTAGACTTCTCGCCATTTCTCATAATCTTGTATATATTTCCAAACAGTACATTTTATCTCATAAATATCATCTCATTGGTCTTTCTACTTTTCCCCCACTACTTAAACGTAGGACCTCAGTGTATTCACCTCTGCTCTTCGTGTTCCTCAGTTGGTCTCCTCAGTCATGAATTTCTCCCCTCAGTTGATCAGGATCAAAAATGCTCCCAAACTGGTCAACATTATAAAATACAAACTTTAAATAAATATTTTATAAATTGTAATAAATTCTAAGTTCATTAGTAGCTTAATGTATATTTAATTATATCCCACGAGGAAGGGAGAGAGAGGGAAAATGATTTAATGAAATCTGTAACTCTTTCTTGAGCAGCTAAACATTATAAATACTTCCAAGACTCTCAGCAACCTCACAACACACATGCAGGGAAACTATGATTGCTTAAGAAAATTGCTGAAAAGCAGTGGTGAAGAGAAAATCTTAAAATCAGTCAAATTACATACAAAGGAACAAAGACATGGATGACAGAGTTCTTGCTGGAAACAAGACAAGGCAGAAGTTAGTGAAACAAACTTTTAAAGCCCTAAAAGAAAATAATTTCCACTAGCCTAGTACTCTAACTTGAACAAAACTTCAAATCCAAAAGCAAAAGGAAAAGCAAAATAAAAATTCTCAGACTCTGAAAGACTAAAAGAACATATCATCAGTAGATGCACTATAGCATTTAGAGAAAGGGCATATGGATCTGCACCAAGAAATGGAGAATACTGGAAATGGTAACTGCATGATTAAATGTTAATCCTTACTAATTAAATCTCTTTAAAGGTTAACCTTTTTTAAGCAAAAAAAAAAAAAACCAAGGACAATGTACTGTGGAATTTGTAACAGTTGTCAGGAGTAAAAAATATAACCAAAAATAAAAATTAAAAATTAAAATAAAGTAGCACAAAGAACAGAGAGGGAGAAATAGAATATATACCTTTGTATTGCTCTGGTACTGCAGAGTGGTGGTACGATGTCCCTTTACTCTAGGCAGCAGTAAGTTAAACACTGTAAATCCCAAAGCAACCACTAATATAAACCACAAAGAGTTGTAGCTCAAAGACCAAGAGGTCACAACAAGCGGAACCATAAAAAATGCTCAGTGAACATAAAAGATGCAGAAAAATAGAGAAACTGAACAAAGAACACATGGTACAAAATAGGAAACAGATAACAGGATGGTGCATTTCAGCTCAACTATGTCACACTCACATGAAATGTAAAGGGTCGATACACTCTGTTTAAAAGACAGAGACTTTCGGATTGGATTAAAAAAGCACGACTCAACTATGTGCCAGTGAAAAGCCACCGACTCTTTTTTCCTCCTTCTTTTCTCTTTTTGGTTTCCTGACTGGAAATCGAATAGACAACTTTAAATATAAAGACACAAAGAATTAAAAGTAAAAGATGGAAAAAGGTATAGCATATTAGCACTAATCCAAAGTAAACTAAATGGCTTTGGTCATATCAAAGTATCCTTCAGAACAAAGAATATGACTGGGGATAAAGAAGGTCATTACAACAGATAAAAAGGTCAATACATCGACAGAACATAAAAACCCTATATAATTGTGGGCCTATCAGTAGAGCTTCGAAATTCATGAAGCAAAAACTGATAGATCTGAAAGAAGAAAGCAAAGTTAGAGTTTGAGACATCAGTAATCCTTTCTCGTTAACTGAGAGAGCAAAGAGTGAATCAGGGCAGACACAGAAGCATTGACAAACGTGATCAACCAACTTGACCTCTGCACACAACAATGTAGAATAGCTTTTCAAGGATGCCTGGACCGAAAATGGTCCACGATAGTGCCAATAAATCTAAAGACTTTCAAGCCATACAAAATGCGTTCACTTATCACCGTATAATAAATTAGAAATAAATCATATCTGATAACCAGAATATACCATAGACTCTCAAAAGTCAAAAATAATAAAACAAAATGCAATTAAACTAACGGGCAAAAGATGTGAACAAACTTTACCATAGACGATGAATAAACACAGGGACATTTGTTCAACAGCGTTAGTCTTTAGAGAAACGCAAATTAAAATCAGGGTGAGAGACCACAAAATACATATGTGAATGGCTCGAGTTAAATGCTGAACCACACCATATACTGACGAGGATGTGGACCACCTGGAGCTGCTGATGGGAACACTAAATAGTGCAATTGCACGGGAAGTAAACAGTTGCCCTGTGACCTAGCCATACCTTCCTGGGTCTTTTCCCAAGAGGAGCGGGAGCACAGTGATACACTGGCACATGAAGTTCACAATGACTTTGTAACAGCTTAAAACTGGAAACGATCCCGAAATCCAACCATAATTGAATCAGTAAACAAAGTGTTGTGTGTGCATAAAATGAAATACTACAGAGCAATAATAAGAATGAACTATGGATAGATTCAAAAGCATGAATGAGTCGCAACCTGATTATACTGAGCAAAAGAAACTAGATTTAAAAAATTCAACTTTGTGATTCTATTTATATGATATTCTAAATATTACATAAATACAGCTATAGTGACCTAAGCAAAGCAATACTTATCTGGAAGGGAATGTGGGCATTTCAGGATTGAAGAACTACAAAATGGGCTTTAGGAAATACCTGGTAATGATGGATGTTTACTATCTTTGTTGCAGCGATGGTCTATCAGTGCCTAAATATGTCAAAAAGTATCAATTGCACGTTCTAAATATGTGCAGTTTATTGTATGTTAATTATGCCGCCAAGAAATCTGTTAATTTTTAAAAATTCAATGTCCAAGTTCTTCAGCATATTAGAAAAGGTGCTATTTGGGTGTCAAGTCTTAATTTTTACTTCTCATGTGCCTGTATCCCGCCCACAAATCACACTGCATCACCAGCCACGAAGAACCCTTCTCATGCCACCACGCCTGAATATCTAGGCCTTCTCTCTAGAGCAGACTTTATCCTTTAGCTGGAAAATATCTAAATTTTCTTCAAGGTACAAGTCAAATGCCATTGACACCACAGCACAACCAAAACAACAAAAAACAAGAAACAGTATTTGTTGGCTATGTCTTATTCATTCCATCGATAGTGAGTGCCAACATAATGTCAAATATCACTGGAAGTCCAACCAACGAACAACTACATTTCAAGCATTCTTTACTCTAGACTTTAGAGAAGTAAAAAAAATGTTAGTTTGGAATGACCAATCCAACACTAAAAATGAAAGGTAATAGAGAGTTTACCAAAGAATTATATTAGGCATAGACACACTGGTGAGAGTAGCTGAATGTCACTGTGCAACTGTATTCCGGACTCTATATTCCTTACCATCTGCATTATAAAAATAGATAAACTGAGACTTCAAGAATTAAATTAGCTTTCCAGAAGCCTCAAAGCTAGTGAAATGCAATGCTGGAATTTTAACCAAAAAAGTCCAAATTCCGAGATCTTCCTCCTTCTCAGCCCCTGCCATTCATTTGTACAATGGATTACAATTAATTAGCATACACTGCAGTTCTAACAGAAATTTCTGAAACCATTTCACTGAGAAGCTGGTGAAACAGCCGGGGACGGTTAAGTAAAATGTCTCTGTCTTGTTTTTTTTATGGATTCTGTTCAATTCCTGTTTATATTCTACATTACGTCCTAAGTTCTTTCTTTTTCCTTGTGAATAGTGACAGAATAAACTCTCCTTAGTGTTTGGGTTGATAAACTGATCTCACAGAATTTTATATCTCTGCCTGCCCAGAGTCCAGACCCTAAAACACATCTTTTATGAACTGCGCTCACATTGTTTCAGGCAGCCCTGTGTCTAGTTGACAGATGGACTCCTGACGGTTTCGTGGGTCTATATAATGTAAAACTCTCCAGTGTTTCTGCTGTTACCTGCCTAGAGCCAGTGGCTTGCAAGACGACGTTTGTCTCTGTCTATACTGCATCCAGCAGCACCTGAAACAGTATTAGCAAGGCAGTCGGGGTCAGCCCTAGCGGCAACACGAGAGGAACATCTTTCAGACTAAATCCACTAAAATAAAGCTCTTGCACTGAGCAGAAATCATTTATCCTCGGTACCTTCCTGCATAATATGTTCAAATATTTGCCTTAGCTCTTTTCCGTTCTTCATATCAACACTCACGGGGTTAAGTCGCCTCTTCCCATCACCTCCATCAGGCCCGCCGCCCTCGGACCTCCCTGGGGTTGGCCTACGGCCTGTTCCCAATCGTCTGCATCCCGAGCCTGGATTCCTCCCTGCGTGGTCAGGCTGCGGTGACTTCTCAGTTTTCGTCTGTTAGGACTCTCGGCGGCCCTGACCCTGACGACTGTCCTTCCCTGAAACCCGCCCTTCATTCGGCCAGAGGCGGCTGCCCCGATGGAGCAACGTTGCACATGGCTGTGCTGCCAGGTCGCTCCCAGGACCACCCCCCTGGGCATTTACATTCTGTTTGCTGCCATGCTTTTTAGTGTCATTCTCACCCCAGTCTGTGGCTTTAAACCCACCTGCACCTGCACACTGACACGCTCCGCATCACATCTCAGCGCAGCGCCCCCGAGGCCCCCGCCTCGCGTGTCTCCATCCACCTGACCTTCCACTTGCACGTCCAACAGCCTCCGAGCGGTGGCCTGTCCTACAGCGGCCCCGAGTCCCACCTGCTAAGAAGCCTGCCAGCTCTGTCTTCCCGGCGATGGCGATCGGACCCCATCTCTCCTCCATGCAGGCCGAGGGCCCAGGAGTGGCTGGGCCCAGTGCTCCGCCGGCCTGGCCTGGCCCTGACCACCACTGTCCGCCTGGAGGATCGGAGCAGCTCCCAGACGTGTCTCCAGCAGAAACCTTCACCCTCTTCAGCCTTTTCCCAACGTGGCAGCCAAGGAAATCCCACGCTCCAACCCACCATCACTTCGCCTCTCAGAGCAAAAGGCAGGCTTGTTGCAATGACCTCCAGGGGTTCTCAGGGCTTGTCACCCCAGCTTCAGCCCTGGGCATCTGCTTATCTCTGCTCACTTCAATCCACAGCGCCTCCTTTGCCTCTCAGATATCTCAGGCAAAATCCTCTGTGTTTGCTCCTCCTTTTCCTTAGCCGCTCTTCCCTGAAATGTGCACAAGTTTCATCCTGTCACCTCTCAGGCCTTCACTCAAATGTCATCTTCCAAGAGAATGCCTCTTGGTCCTCGCTAAGGAGGTGAAATTTGTCTCCCCTCTCTCTCCTTTGCCTCATTTCTGTCCATAAAACTTACCGCCATGTAGTCTAGTCTATATTTTAATTATCTAATTAACTTATCGTCTCTCCTGCACAGGGGGCAGAGCTGTATATGTTTTTCTCGCCATCATTTTCCCAGCACTTAGTGCCTGATGCATAGAAAGCCCTCGGAAATTGTTTGCAGGAATTGCAAACGCGTGAACCGAATGAATGTATGAACGAAAAATGAATATTTCCTGTGACTCAATCTCATTTCTACAATAGATAACTAAATCAATGAAAGTTAACTGAGATAAAAAGGAAAGCTTGGGTAAATAAGACAAAGTTAGGATGAGATAAAGGACAGTGCAGACAAATGGAGGAGGACAAGAGTAAATACAATGTCATTCTCTTTTCTGGTCTGCACATCTGATTTAGCCAAAGGGGAATTGTTTGGACAGTTTATGCTGGTTTTTAGTATAGCACAAGCACTGAATTTTCATTTTCATTTTCAAGTTCCCCGACACCCACTTTCTTTGTAAATACCTCCATTGCCTGTGTCAGCAATCCTGACCTTCATCCCAATCTTATTTTGCTGGTTGACCTACCGTGCCACGCTGAGAAGACATTTAGAGTTAAACTCTGCTAATTAAGTCAGAAAGAATGCGCCAGCTCCTTTCAGAAGAGATTGTATTTTGTTTCTCAGGAAATACAAGTGAAAACCTTCAGATGTTAATGGAGACATAACTGTTGTCTGTGCACATATTTTTTTCTTTTTACTTTGATGTGAAATCCCACGTTAGCTCGGTGATGTCAGGACCATTTCCCTGAATGCTTTCCTCGCTCCACAAAAGTCATTTAGTTCTAATGGAATAAAACGGGGAGAGCTCTGCGCCTGCCTGTCCCTCCTGGTTTGCAGACTCACAGTCTCCGTTTCGGGGGGCACAGCGCATGCAGCCCTCTTGCCTTTTCTGTACGTGGACGTTGTACTTTCTGTGAACAGCTGAACCCCACTTGGTCGCCCTGTGAAGACACCATCAAAGCGCTAAGGGAAACTCCTAGTCGATCAGCAAACACGTCTCGAGCAGCCCCCGCGCCCCTGCAAGGAGCCAGTGCCCCCGCAGAAGGGTGGGGTTCAGGGTCGGGGTTCCCCGGGGGCCGCTGTGAAACGCGGGCGCACAGGTGGGCCTGAAGCAGAGGGCGCCTGTGGACCTGCCCGGGGCATCCTCAGCTCGGAGCTGCTCTCCGTGCAGAGCCGAGAAGGCTTTAAACCCACCTGCACCTGCAGGTGGACTAAGGAGCCGAAGGGGAGACAGTGGCCTGGAGAGGGGGGGTTCTGCTCACGCTGGGCCTGGAGCACAGCTCGCCTGAGGCCAGGGCCAGGGGTGGGGGAGGGGGGCACACCCCCACCTACCATGTCCTTCACCCCAAAGTGGCCAGCGCGGCCCAGAGCTTCCAGGGGCCGTCAGGGGTGGCACAGGGGACACGGGGCTGACAGCAGCGGGGACGCCCGGCTGCCAAGGGCCGCGCGGCCGAGGTGAGGAAGGGGCCTTGCCGGACGCCCTGGCCCTGGCGGCCCCGGGACCCCCGGACCTCCAGCTCCACCTGTGTCCCCCTCCGGGCTCCGCTCTGCGCCGCTCACCTGAGCCGAGCTGCCTGGGACCCCCGCGGGGCCCGCCCCGTCCCGTCGCCCCGAGCCCGGCCCCGCTGAGCCGGACCCCGTCCCCTCGGCCCGGCGGGCCTTACGCCCCGGGAGACTCCGCACCCCCTGGTCCCGGCTTGTGGGTGCGGGGTCCGCGTGGGGTGCGGCCGCCCAGGCCGGCCGCGTGGCGCGCACCCACGGGCCCGTCCTCCCCCAGCCGGCGCGGCTGTCCAGGGTGACTCGCTGTCCTCCTCGGCCCCCGGGCCCGTCCTCGTCTCTCCGACGACCCGGTTCCCGGGTCTCGCCGGGAAGGAGCTCGTGGCATCTTCGATCTGCGCTGGGACCCCGAAGCTGTCATCGGGGGGGACATCGCAGGCCGCGGAGGGAAGCCCCGCTGGGCAGACCCGCGTCTGCTGCTTTGTCGTCTGCATTATCGATGCCCTGGCAGGACGAGCCGGGTGCCACCCGCAGACCGGCTGCCTGGGTGGGACTCCCGCCCCTCCACCTGCTCGGCACCTGCCTGCACCAGCCGGTGCCCAGGGGTCAGACAGCGGGCCGGTCCCCAACCCCAGGGCCCGGGGAGCCCGTGCATCAGCCAGTCCAGGCCTGCTCGCCCACTCCTCCCGCAGCAACCACATATTTCCCTTATTTCTTCTCCCTGACGGACCCCTCTGCGTCCCCTCTCCAGCCCTGAAGAAGGCCACACCTCCGTTTTAGGGTTCTGTGAGGACAAAAACTTCTCCCTTCCCGACAGTTACTTCTGTCTGCGCATCTCTCCATACCTGATTTTTAAAATCCTGGTACATTTTTAAAGAATGAGATATAATCTTTGGTCTGTAGGATTTTTTCCCCTCTAACTTTTTAAAAATAGCTCCTTGGGTATTTTATAAGATGATTGATAGAGGAGATAAAAGGGAATTTTAGCCCGAAGCTACATTTAGCGAGATGTCACACAAAGTCTTCACATGTCACTGGTTAGTCCTGTCCCATCTTCCTTAATGACCATGCCTAATTTAATCAGTTTTATTAGGCCTTTGGCCTTAAAAAAGAAAGAAAGAAAAAAAAAAAAAACCCTCTAATGGTTAGCATGATTGATTTCTCTCCTAGTTCACAAACAAAACAGAATCCACCAGAGGAAAATTTCTCCAAATTCTTAACTCCTCTCCCCACCCCCACCATGTTTTGCGGCTGCCTTTCTGGAGACTGACCCCCTCACCTGTGCTCATTGGCTTACCTGCTCCAAGCTGATGTTGCTCAGCCTGGCTCTCTCCCCAGGATTCTCCACTTCTTTTTTAATTCTTTCCATCAGCTTAAGAAAAGTCGAAAATGTTTACCTTCTTCTCTGTGTCCTGTCTCCTTCCCTCTTTCCTTTTATACCCAAACACGGTGTAGATTGCTTAAAGTCACACTCTCTAATTTGTCTCCTCATGTTCTATTGTAATCTGATTTAAGTCCCCTCTTTCAACCAAAGCTGACATTTCTATGATCTTCAATCACTTCCCAGTTCACTTCTTTGTAAGTCTCAGCTGGTGCAGCATTCATCTCCTCGATCCTGTCTTTCTCCCACGGTTCATGTCGTGCTGCCCTGATTTCCGTTTGCTCCTTCTCACTTCCCTTCCTTGTCTCCTCTATCTCCTCTTGGATATTGCAGTTCCTCTGTTTCTCCCTTTGTTATGCTATAAAAAGATGTTTTCTCTAGTCAAAATAGATTGGATACCAATTTACTAAAGAAATTAGAGCACATGTGCGATGTACCATTTCTAAAATGTATTAATATTTTTAAATAAGGCATGTAGTAGCATCTTTCGGCAGTACCATCAGGAAGAAGACAGTTTATAACATTTCAGATAACACCGTCTCACTATTTAACACTATAAATTTGCTCTGATACAATTATTTATTAGGATTCTCTAATAAACTATCCAGTGTGTGCGAGAATAACCAGTGTCTGTCATATTAGAATACAAGATAAGCAAGTTTTAGGAAAAAGAGAGGCCTGAGGCAAGTTAGTACCATGAGGGAGCACAGAGCTAGGCTAACTCCGACCTGCTCAGAATGTCGGGAGACCCCAGGCGCCTGCAGCGAGGTGGTGGCTGCACCAGCAAAATGAGGGTTTGAGCCAGACTTTGTTCTGGGCCAGTGATGCAACAAGAAAAAGTTAAAATATATCTATATTTTTTATGTTTTGTATGCTAATGAAGCTTCTCCGCTCAATATCATCAAAATATATTAAATAATATTTAAAAAAATCTTTGAAAAACTAATATAGACAGTTTTATTTTCTTTCACAAATGATAAAGGCTATAACCAATCCAATTTACAAAGAGAAAAATAATTCAATATTTGCTATTATATCCACAGAACTGGTCTTTGTTCTTCTTGCAGGTATCATCAGAAATAGGAAAATGAGGAAACGAACTTGAATTTTAGCTGAGGCACATATAAAAAGTCTAGTTATCAACATTTTATGTGTCGTCCAGCTTCAAACTGCAGTGAATAGTTTTTAGGTCGCAGGGAGTTATTTCAGACTGGTGCCTAAGGGGTCTTGGCAAAAATCTAAGAAGAGGTACAATTTTTTTTTCAAGTAAATTTAGTCTTTTATTATTCCTTTCAAAGCTGGAACAATCATATCAAAATTTTAAATATTTCATTTACGTGGACATAAAAATATAACCCTTTAGCACCTCCACTCCAGACTTAGAATTTGCTATTGAAGTAGAATGTGATTCTATATGATGCATCTCTTTTCATTAGAAAAGCATATCACAGATACTTAAAAACAGTAAAATTTGTTTCTTATGGTGTCTGCTTGTGATTTTTAACATTTACCAGCGATTATGGAGTTCAGGAATTACATACTTGGCAACATAAGTGCAGATATACAAAGTTTAGATTACATTCTAATGTCTAAAGAAACAATGTCCACCCAGCTGGGAAGATTCACAGAACAAAGCTCTAAAATTTGGTCATTTTAATTTAAATTTTTTGTATGAAAGAGGATGTGCTACCCTCTCCAAATGTGAGGCTACTATTTGCACTTTGGTGATAGTTTAGAGGCTGATACAGTTGGGAGAACTCCATGATGAGCATGTGTGTGGGGCTGAGTGGAGCATCCTGACCCTGATGTCGGCCTGTGGGGTGTCTATTTTCCTTTCCTCCTACCTAACAGGCTCCCATTGGTTCAGAATTACAACGTGCTGAGATAAAAGTTACAACTTACAGTAGATCCCTTCGTAATTAGAGATAACTGAACACTGGCTAATGACAAAACATAGTTACAGTGATTGGGGCTTCTGGGAAACTTTTCGTAAAGGAGGAAGATTCAGCTGATGTGGGCCTTTTGCCCTATTTTTCCTTCCCCTCCCCCTCCTCCCACTCCTCCTGCTCCTGCTGCTGCTGCTGCTCTTTTTCTTCTGAAACTCAGTGTAACACTGGAGGCAAACCAGGGGTGACACACATAACGTGTGAAGGGTGACGGCATGAAAGGCGGAACCTGGAGCAGAGTGTTGGCCCACCATGCAGCCTGGGGCAGCTTGCCTCTGAAGACTTGGTATGTTGAAAAAATAAACAAAACCCCTCTGTATACAAGCAGTTTTAAATTTGATTTTTATTATTTGTAGCTGAACACAATCCTAGAGACTACAGTAAGTATAGTCTATCCTAGTTCATTTTATACACCAAGTATCCATAGTATTTGAGCCAGATAAGTCCAACTTTTCTCAATTATAAAAAAATGAAAATGCTCACTTTCTTCTTACTTTAATCCTTATTTTTATAGATAATCTTATAAGCAGCATAGCCATCAGGACCAGACCCAACAGAAGTCAAACCAAAAAGATAAAACTTGAAAATGTACTTATATTGGGTTTTGTTTAGAGCTTTAATTTAACAGTTAATTTTATGTATACATTAATTAAAATAACAAAGTATGGCATTTGGACTACTAAACATAAACAGAATTTAAATAAAAGAAAGCTCTCTGAAATTTAAATAAAAGAATGTTATAACTTTAAACACTAGAAAGCTAGTAATTGAACAGACATCGCTTGAACAGAAAATCTAAGGAAACCGCAACTATGCTGATTGAGGAGCAGTGTGGTCTTGTGAAAACCAAGTGCTCAGGTAGAAGTCATGAAACCGAAATCTCCATGCTACCCACGCTCATCACGTCACATAGATGATAGAGATGGATGATGGAGAGATGGGTAGATTAGACCAGTGGTCCCCAACCTTTTTAGCACCAGGGACCGTTGTGCCTCTGAGAATCTAACACCTGATGGTCTGAGGCAGAGCTGAGGCGGAGATGCTAGCGCTGGGGAGTGTCCACACATACAGGTGAAGCTTAGTTCGCTAGCCCGTCGCTCACCTCCTGCTGTGCAGCTAGTTCCTACCAAGCCATGGACTGGTAGCAGTCCATGGCCTGGCAGGTGGGTACCTGGATTAGATAATAGATAGATATATGATAGGTAGATGGATACAAAGATACATAGATGATAGACAAAGAGAGATGGAGCAATAGATGATAGACAGATGATAGATGATAGATGATAGATAGATAGATAATAGATAGATAGATAGATAGATAGATAGATAGATAGATAGATAGATAGATAGATAGATAGATAGATGATAGGGATAGACAGGTAGTAGACAGGTAGGCAGGCAGACAGAATATGTCAGTCGCCATGGCCCACCCTCCCCAGGAGCTCCTCACAACTCTCAGTGAACTATCTCTAGCACCTCTTCCAAGCTCCTATCTTCCCACCAAGTTATCCCCAAACTCTGTAATTAGATCAACACAGAGTCAGAAAAAAAAATGGCCACAGATATAAGGAGAACCACCCTCTGCCCCCAAAAAGAGCAGAAAGGGGGTGATAAATGTGTCCTCACTTTGCATACCAAACACAAACACCTACGAAAGTAAACTGAAAATAGAGAATTTAGTGCTTGTGAACATGCAGCAATCAGGACAGTCATCCTTTAGACTGTGTAAAATGTTGGACTGTGACTTTTTCTGATAACCATGCATTTAAAGACAGCTTGTATCACCAACACGACAGAGTGTATTAATTTATGTGCTACTGATTGACTCTAAATTACCTGGAATTCTCCATTTTTCTTGTAAAAATACTAATATGGGCCTGTCACTTGATGCAGGGGTCCTTATGATTTCATCTATTTATAGCTTTTGCTCATTATGTTTACTGTGCATTTTGATGAGACAGCAGAAAACCACATAAAACACTGGATTCTGTGTAAAGAAAAGTAGTAAAATAGATTAGAAGTTCAGTAAGTCCAGAGGGGCTGCTTTCTCCTTCCTCCCAAACCATCTGTGGGGTTAGATGTGGGATAAATAACTGTAAAATGTGAGCAAAAATGTAAAACTATTGCATGATCTTTAATGTCTCATAGGTGTTTATAATCTACTGCTTGGCATTAAAAGTTAAAAAGTGGAAATTTAGGCAGTGCATTGTCAACACGGTTTATGCAGGAAGGTGAGGGACATTCAGTGCTGTCCTCTATTCAAACAAGCGGCTTCGGCCTTGCATCAGGAGAGGGGGACGGAAAGCACACGGACAGGCTTTAGGTTACAAAAAGGTGTTATGCTGCTGGGTCAGACCCTTTCGTTATCGCCTCTGAGCTATGATCCGGTGTAACAGGCCCATCCTCTGGAAGAGGAAGGACTGAGAAGAGGAAGCAAGTCGGCCGAGATCACAGAGCGGAGGTCAGACTTGAACAAAACGGGCGTGAACTCAAAACCACTGTAGGCAGACATGGAATTCCTTTCTCAGATGTCAGTTGTGATGTATTAATGTCAGCGATACGGTTAAATGAGAACCAAGCAGACATAAACAGAAAACATGCGTGTCCCTCAAGCAAACTGTATTGATTCTCCACGTTGCTCACTATGAATTAAATAGGAAAAAGCAGCATTTTCGTGTTAATAGTTGTTATCGACCAATTATACATTAATTCAGATTCTGGATAATAAGACAGTTACTAAATGTATGTGGTTGCTAAGTAACAGATTAAATGCAACCTACCTCAGCGATTCGAAACAATGGATAAACACGGCCAGTTTTTTAATAGAAAAATGGTCATTATCACTGGATGCTCAGTTCTTGGTTCTTGAGGTGCATTACGATTACAAATACTGACTTTTAACCCTGAAACTGGCTTCCTTCCCTTAGCCTTTTTATCTGACATGGCGTTTTATTCACTACTTTGTGCCCCTCTCCTGTAAGAGAACTTATGTATGCACAGCACAGAAAAAACACCAAAACGCTATTTAGCTCATAGAAATTGTAGCTTAACTCTGGAAAGATGTTAAGACCAAGTGATAATAGATCACTTAATCATTTTGTGGGTAATAAAACATAATAATAATCTTTTATGGAAATGCTTTTGTTCATAGCATCCAAAAATATAAGAAATTATTATGTTAGATAAAAAAATAATCCTGCCTTCAAGCTGGACATTTTTGCTTATTTCTGTTCCATGCATAATCCTAGGGTTGAAAAGACCCATACTACTACATTCCTATAACTCTCCTTTGACCTTTAGAAATAGCCCGACAGTGAGCTCAGAACGATGTCTCTTTAATGAAACAGTCCCTTTACCAAATGCTATGGCTATTTAGGGAGGTGTGTTCATGCCGCTTCCTTGGAAAGTCATAAATCTCACAAAAGCATGCCTCATTTTGGAAAACTTCATTTTGAAAAAAAAAAAATCTACTGGAGGAATAAGAAATAAGATAATGAGCACATATATCCGTGCCCAAGCCCGAGCAGCCTCTGAATTATGTGCAAATACACATTTCACGACAAGTCAACAGCAGCAAATGCCTTTCACGCGTCTCAGCCCGGCGACCTTAAACACATGAACAATTAGTGTGTTTACAATAAAGAACAAAGAACCAATGTTTGTAGAGTAGCCAGTTGCTTTTAACTTGTCCGTCTGGCTTTTAAGAATGCTCATGCTGATCCCGGAGGAGACTTTCTCTCAAGAATGCTTTTGCAGGCTTTGTTTGCTTTACAGTTCTTGGTTTTTTTGTTTTTTTTTAAGAAAATAATAAATTTTCCTCATATTCAAATCTTTGCTTTCATCTTTCGTTAGGTTTTTAATTTACACCTAGATCACTGTGCATTATTTTCTAGAAACACATTTTCATTTTTTAAGGAAACGTAGAACTTAAAGGTTCCCTTGTTCTCAGAAGCTGTTTTAACATCTAGCTTTGCGGAACGTGTTTTTCCACATCGCGATGGATGCCTCAGCCCAATAACTGAGAATTCCATTTCTACCAAACCTGAAGAGTCTGAGTGTACGGTCACGATCACCGTCTGGACTTGGCTTGTTCCGGGTGGAAGAGGAGGATTGTTCACGGCGCCCAGATTGTTCCACATAATAAATTATGCACTTCGTGAAGTGCCTTATCTCCATCAGGACACTGGGGAAGCCTTTCAGAGTTGACTGTTGCATTTAAAATGGATCCACATTCGTCGTTTCTGTCTGACCAAACGTTGCCAGCAATTTCCCAATCTCCCAGCCTCACGGCCTGTCTGCTCTACACCATCATCAGTCTTTGGCGTCATCTGTCGCGGTGACCAAGGCCCTCTATAATAACACTGCTTCCCGTCCTGCCAATCGTCCTTGTCTTTCCTACTTACCCCGAGCAGCAGCGTCCCAGGTTCTTTTCCTCCTCTTTGTCTTGGTTTCTAGCTCTCTGCAGCCATGCACTCCTGGCAGCAGCAGCGCCCCTCCAGGCAGATGTCCTGGGGATGTGTGTGCCGGGCCTAGTCTGCCCTCCGCTCTCTGACCACGTGCCTGCAGGGTGTCTTTCTGGGTATCTCATTGCCATCTCAGACCCTGATTCCTTCCTCATCAGGTACAAACTCCTTATTCCATTTGATCCCTATCTTACTTATCCCATGCCTCAGACAAAAACAGTTATTGGCTGTTTCCTAAACACAGCTTATTGATTCAACTTTTTTTGTTTATTCTGTTCTGACTAAAACTGTAAAAAGATTTTGCTTAAGCTATTTTTATTCAGTGCTTCGTAATTCTGTCAAGTTTCATTTTCAACTCTCTTAGGTCCTCATAGTCTTTGCTTTCATTGTGAATCTCTATGTCAGGATGTATTTTCTGACCAATATCTTAAGTTTCTTGTGGGCAAGAAATGTCATGCTGAGCCAAGTGCCTGTGTGTGGTGCTCAGTAGATGGTTCTTTAAAGAATATCTAACTGCCCATTGTCACAGGGCAATGGACTCATCTCTTGCAGCAGAAGGATGCTGTGCTGTGTTTGGAAGACTGAGCTCTACAACAAGCTGCCTGAAAGACAGAGGGCTAGGGGTGACCTCAAGACGTAAATTTGCTTCAAAAAATCTGTGATCAAGTCCCCAGGGGAATATACTCATTGAGATAACCCATCTCTATATTTAAAACTGAAAGCTAGTTTTCCTGAGCATTTCAAGTAGATATGTAAAGGTATCTTTTCAATTAAATTATGATTAAATACTCATAGAATTGGGAAACTATTTACGTCACTTGACTAGCATACAAAGGTCCAATGCCTTGGCGATATCTTTTGTTTTTAATTTCCCCAATTAGTGTAGTGCCCACCGGGCACCATATATAAATATTACAATATTACTGACTACATTCTCTATGTTCTACTTTACATTCTCATGACTATTTTGTAATTATCAATTTGTGCCGCTTAATCCCTTTTTCTCCCAACCCCCAATGCCCCTCCCCTCCGGCAACCACCAGTTTGTTCTCTGTGTCTATGAGTTTGTTTTTGTTGTTTTGTTATTTATTTTGCTTTTTAGATCCCACAGATAAGCGAGATCATATGGGATTTGTTTTTCTCTGTCTGACTTATTTCACTCAGCTCGATGTCCTCTATGTCCATCCAGGTTGTCACAAGTTGCAAGATTTCATTCTTTTTACTATGGCCGCTTTGGCAATATCTTAATTCACCATTTTTTTGGTACCAAACAAGATTCCATTACTTGGATGCTTTGCTGCCTTCCAGCCCAAGCAATGTTGCACCTGATTTCTGGGTTTCTTAGTAAATTTCAGAGCCCTTTCTCGTGCTGGTGCAATACACACAATCTAAATTAGTGGAAAAGCTGAAGGTCTGCTTTACCTTGACATTGGCACAGACACCACTCAGACCATCTCTGTTTGACTGAGACCAAGATGCTTCCCAAGCAGGAAAGATCACCTTACTTTCAAAACAGAGCACATAGGAAGAGCATCAGTGGATGCTTACTGTCAGTGAGCATCAGCTGAGCGAATCTTAGCTGGCCAGTTCTGCCTGGAGAAAATGAATAATATCGGGAGTCTTGCGAGAGTGAATTTGAGATGCCAGAAGCCTCATATACATAATCTGTTTATATGTTAAGATTCTTCCTTTACTGAGGCTTTTTTCCTAACCTCCAAAAAAAGTCTTCCCATTTGATGAAAAGAGTTATTTTTCAGTTGAAAAAAGTCCCACATTTTTATATGAAAAATTCTACCTTTGTACAATCCTAATTCACACCAAAAGGAAATACAAACCATCTTCTTCTGAGCATTTTAAAAACTATAAGAGCCCATCCTATTTCCTTAACGAGATTCATTATGTAGGCATACATTTGGAGAAGGGAAGAGAAGTTATAACACAAAACCTTCACTAATGTTTTTCTTGACAGCTACAATACACTTGACTTCTTTTCCTGTCGTCATTAATTCCTCTGGCCAAATTAACCTTTAATGCCAAACTTACTCTGAGATTTGTTGGTTTAAGCCTAGCAAAGTTTTACTTATTTCATTGTCTTAGTTTTTGCTTATCAAACAGCATAGTCATCTTGCTTTCCTAAATCTTGCTCCTTATTGAAAAATCGTTCTTTGAAAAGATTAAAGAAGCAAGGAAATCGTAATGGAATAGCAAACCCTCTTCTTCAAAATAATATCTTAGACTTAAAGGAAAATTTTAGGCACAGTTTCTACGGTAAATAATGTTTGAAGATCCAACCTGGTTTTCTAAGGCCATTATGATTATTTTCATCAGGAAAAGATATTCACTTGACACTAAATTTATGCATTTGACCTTCTTCCATAAAAGATAAATTGTTTAAGGCTTAGAATAAATATAGTGAGGAATTAGTTTCACTTCAAACAGCTGCCCCACGTGGCACTGACCTGATAACTTCCTTACCGAAAGCCATAGGCCTGGGCTATTAACAATTAACTAAGGTGAGCTGCAGCTGTGACTGCGATAAGAATGACCTTGTTTAATGATGTAGGTCACAGGTGAGCAGTGAAGTTTAAGGACATCTGGGTTCAGGATAAGTTCTAAATAAGTTTTAGTATCTCTGTGCACACAAAAATCACAGTGAGCACTAACTTTATTCTAATATTTACATGAAATTTTATTATTCTCTGACAGGATCGGTCATAAGGAAGTTTATTTTGCATGATTGGATTTCATAAAATAACATCATCCAACGTACTTCCTTATGCGAACTAAAGTAAGTCTTTGTGAAATTGTTTCGGGAACATTATCTTTTAAATTTCATATCGCAACTGAAATATTTAGTGTTAAAAAGGTTTTATCTCCCAACAATTGGCTTTTGCATTCCACGGGTATTCAATTAAGCATTTCAAACCACTCTAAACTTCTCTTCTTACTACCGTGGAAGTAAAATGGGGAAATAAACGTTGCAAGATTTGTTCAACAAGCAAATGGAGTTGCCCAAAGTGACACTTTATTTTCTTCTTTTTTTATCATTTTTTAATTGGTCTGACTTGAGAAATCATCCAGATTTTAATCAACTCAGTACTATAAATTATAGTGATAATTTTTCGCTGCAGAAAATATAAATAAGAAAAAAGTTATTTGTAGTATGAGAAATGAAAAAATGAGGACAATCTTTCAGTGTCTCATATGAGCAAGGACCCTAATCCCACATGACTTACGCCAGGACTCAGAGCTTTGTATTCTGTGCTTACCGAGGCTTTACAGTGTTCAAGAGAAGACAAGTAAACAAAACGTCTGCTGATACCTAAAACACATCTTGAAACATTGGCTTAAGTGACTTTCAGGGCTGCGAGATTTTTCAAAGCACTTATATGCCGGGTGCTTTGTCTCCAAGTCAGGGATGTGGAGCCCTCCCCTTCTCCGAGCCTGCACACCCAGAAGCGTGTTATAGCTAAGTCTCCATCAACCTAGCTGAAACCATTCACCCTGCCCTGGTGAATCCCTGAGACTCCACCCCATCCAACTGTGGGCCCACCCAAGCCACTGCCAGTGGCTTTTAAATACAAACCACTTGTCTTGGCTCACACTGCAGACTTTCCTCAAACCTCTCAGGGGTTCACAAACTCCAAACAGGAAGCTCTGGCTTTGGCAGGCCCAGTACATCTCGCCAAGCAGCTCCAGGTCTGGCACTAGTAGCTGCTGGCCTCAATTCACAGCTTAGCCTCTCTCAAGCTGGGCCCAGCACAAGTGGCAACCATCTGCAGGTCACTCTGTAGCTCATGCCAGTGACCTGAGCAGGGCACAGGCAGTGGCTGCCATTGGCTCACATCAGAGCCTTTCTCAAGAGGCCTCAGAAGGAACGCACCCAGTAGCCAGCTTTAGACCCAAACAAAGCACTGCACAAACACCCACACAAATGACACACCCAAAGGGCGGACTCGCCAGGCACCAGGGCCCTGCTAAATTGAATTCTGCTCCATAGGGTCAGCCCCTACATAGCAGCTCCACCACTGTGGTCATGGCCAGTCCTTACAACCCATCAGCCTGAGGGGAAATCTCTCCCATTGACAAGCCAACAGCAACCAAGACTCAACTATGACAGAAAGGCACACACAACCCATGCAAGGGACACACCTGGAGCACCAGTGACCAGCGAGTCTGCCACTGGGCCCCACAGCACACCTACTATACAAGGCCACTCTACCAGGAACAGGAGACATAGCAGCCTGCCTACTGGCTTGGATAAAATGTAGGGAGACAGAAAAAATAGGGAGACAAAGACACATGTCCCACATGGAAGAACAGAACAAAGCTCCAGAAAAAGAGCCAAACAAAATGGAGACATGCAAGCTACCAGATACAGAGTTCAAAACATTAGTTATAAGCACGGTCAGTGATCTCAGTGAGAATTTCAGCAAAGAGAAAGGAAACATAAAAATGGAGATAGATAGAAACATAAAAAACAGGGAGAAATGAACAAGACAAAAACTGAAATGAAGAATACATTAGAGAAAATCAACGGTAGATTAGATGAGGCAGATAATTAAATCAGTGATTGGGAAGATAAGGTAGCAGAAAACACCTAATCAGAATAGTAACAACAGCAACAAAAAAATACAAAAAAGTGAGAATAACTTAAGGGGCCTCTGGGACAGCATCAAGCATACCAACATTTTGCATCATAGGGGGACCCGAAGGAGAAGACAAAGACTGAGGAACTGATAAACCTATTTGAAGAAAAAATGACTTCCCTAACCTAGCAAAGGAAATAATAAACATAAAAGCCCAGGAAGTACAGAGGCCCAAACAAGATGAACCCAAAGAGGCCCACACCAAGATACATTACAATTAAAACGGCAGACTTTAAATATAAAGTGAGAACTTTTTAAAAAGCAAGAGAAGGCAGTTGGTTATCTCCTACGGAGCTCTCTTAAGACTGTCAGCTGATTTCTCAGTAGAAAGTTTGCAGGCCAGAAAGAATCGGCATGAAATATTCAAAGCGATAAAAAGCAAAGATCTACAACCAAGATTACTCTATCCAGCAAAGTTATCATTTAAAATCAAAGGACAGATAAAGAATTTCCCAGACAAGACAAAGCTAAAGGAATTCATCGACACCAAACCAGTATTAGAAGAGATGTTAGAGATTTCTTTATCAATAAGAAGAAAAAAAAAATCAATTAAAAATGGTAATAGCTACATATCTATCAATAATTACTTAAGTGTATTAAATTCCCCTAACAAGCGGTGTAGGGTGGCTGAATGAAAAAAAGATATTTTATAAAAATGAAAATTAAAAAAGAAAAAAAAGCTGGAGTAGCAATACTAATGCCAGACAAGATAGACTGTAAAACAAAGGCTATAACGAGAGTCAAAGAAGGATCCAGTAATTCTACTTCTGGGTATTTATCCAAAGAAACCCAAACCACTAATTCAAAAAAGACATATTCATCTATATGTTCTTGCATTATTATTTATAATAGCCAAAATATGGAAGCGACCTAAGTGTCCATCAACAAAGAAGTGGCACATACACACAATGGAATATTACTCAGCCATAAAAAAGAATGAAACTTGAAAGGCACAACATGGATGAACCTAGAGAGTATTATGCTGAGTGAAATAAGTCAGAGAGAGGAAGATAAATACTATGCAATTTCTTTTAAATGTGGAATCTAAAAAAAAAGAAAGAAACAATCTTACAGATACAGCAACTCTTTTGAGGGTTGCCAGATGGAAAGGCATGGGGGCGAGGGGTGAATAAAGGGTAGGGATTGAGAGGTACAAATCAGTAGAAACAAAACAGCAATGGGGATGTAAGGCATAGCATAGGGAATGTAGTCAATAATATTGAAGTAACTATGCATGGTTGCCGGATGGGTACTAGATTTATCAGGGTGATCAGTTCCTAAGTGATGAAATGTATAGGCACCATGTTATACACCCGAAACTAATATCATGTGTCAACTGTAATTTAAAACATTTTTAAAAATTATTTTTTAAAAATGGCACAAGTTCTAGGAAGGCAGAGTACTATATTGAGTAACTGTGATGCCACAGACACAGAGAATTTTTAATTTAGAAGCAAGAATGGAGATGATATAGTTCAGCGGCCTTACTTCGTATCCAGGTAATTAAGGACGAGGAATTAGGCGACTTATTTAAAGTTATTCTGCTTATTTCCCAGGAGTTTGTCAAAATCAAGAGAGAAAACATATTAGCCCAAGGAAAATTGCCCCGAACAAAAGCAGCAACTTCTGGTCACAAGACTTTAAAATATGTTAAAAATAATTTCTAAGGACGTGGTTCCATAGTGTCGCAGTGAGCACATCTGCTTTACACACGGAAGGTCCTGGGTTCATGTCCCAGTGGAGCCACAGTCCATGGTCTACGGCCATGCCACCCTGAACAAGCCCGATGCCTGATCTTGGAGGCTAAGCAGGGTCGGGCCTGGTTAGCACTTGGGTGGGAGACCGCCTAGGAAGACCAGGTTCTGTAGGCATAAATAATAATAAATAACAAAAAATAATAATTTCTTAATATAGAAGGTGAAGAAGTTGACTGGTCTCCTGTCCTTCGTGTACTTTTTCACAAAGAGAACGAATGTTCTGAATTGGCAGAGTGGACCACAGCAACCGCATGGTGACCGTGCCCAGGGCCATGAAGAGATGAAAAAAGAGAAAAACTCTGTGGTTTACAGTTTTATGAAGCCTTTCGTTGTTTCGACTGAAAATATTAAATATAGAAGAAATAGCGTGACTTATTTTTATTCCTTCTTATCCCTCAGCAACTCCATCATCTGACATAGGGGGACTGTTCTTGTCTTTAGTAAAGGAGTTCGTGATTTGACATAAAATAATTCGAAATGGTACAATCCAACTTCCAGCAGCATGTCACACCCACTGCTATATTCAAAACGACAGCAAAAATGACTGGAAACTTCTTTAATATGTCCTTAAAACAAGTGCCGTTTCGGAGCTGTTGGGAACCCAGGTGCCCGTCCTCGGGGCTAGCAGTGTTTGCTCACATAAAACAGGCCGCTCGCCTCTAATTGCTCCACAGCTGCACCTTTGGTCCCGTCTCATTTTCTTCCTAATTAAATGTAAATATTATTTCAAATTATAAGGCAACGGAACAAGATGCCATATTTTCACGCTTCTCTGTGTCTTTTGGTTTCCTAGAGCAGGTGCCATAATAGATAGTCACAATAAATGCCTGTAAAATGGAGATGACAATAGCACCTCGCTCGCAGGCTTATTGCGAGGCTTCGGTGAGGCAGTGCCCGTGCCCGTTCTTCGTCAAGGAAAACACTGTGCAAATGGATTATTTTGATGACTAGTGTCACCTTTGTGATTTACAAAATGCTGCTCTGAGCGCTGTAACGGAGAGTAAAAGGGATCGGGACATTTACAAAGCGTAGGGTCACAATTTTTAACACAGAGTGAGCAATTCTTCAAACATATTTGTTAAATCAAACGTCGAATCAATATTGGACAAATGGAACACGGTGGATATGGGTTCAGAATGAAGGATGAGTCGGGGCCTCGAGAAACTGTGTGGAAAGCGAGTAGTAAGGTGATTTTTTAAAAGGCGTGAGACACGCTGCCACACTTTGGTGGAGAAGATAAGCAGCATAGACAAACCCCAAATGACAAGTAACTACGAGCAGGGAACTGCAGTTACAGTGTGAGCGAGGAGTCAGGCAGTCCCCTGGCATCGCAGTCAGGCCGGGTGTTTGTGATGGCGACGAAGCTGGAAGCTTTTCCACATGGGACATAAGAAAAAAAAAAGGGAGATGACCCACTCACTGTCTCAGTGGGCTCATAGGGGTTTCACCTGAAAGCCATCTTTTCATTTATTCCTGTCTTTTCCCTCCCTTTGACCCAGAATCAGACGTCTAACTATTTAGCATCCATACTTGCAGGACTCACAAGAGTGTCGAAGTGAAGATTTTCGAGAATGAAGTCTTTATTTCTGCACCCAGACCTGGGTTTCTGACTCTCATCTCGGGAAAGGGCCGCCTTTCGTGCCTTCATTCTGACTGACCGTGCAGAATCCCTTGTTTTGCTTGTTCCTCAAACCTAAACCATCAGCCAGTTCAATCAGCTGTTCCATCTACACCTACCCAAAAACCATGGATTCACCTTTTCCCACCTCTGGCGCAGTTTGAGTGAAACCCACCGATGGCAGCAGTCCCTGACGAGCCTCCAGCTGCTCTCTCCTGCCCTACTACTGTCCTAAGCCAAACAGCAGCCCGAATTATTCTTTTACAACAGCAAAGAGAAAGCTGATGCCATTCTCCCACTCAAAGCCCTGCCATCACCCTCGGGATGAAGTCCCAGCTTCATCCTGTGGCCTAAAGAATGACGTGACCTGGCCGACCCTCAAACCCAGCTTCTCTGTGACTCTGTCCCCAGCTCCGGGCTCTCCAGACAGAGCAGCGTCGCTGGAACTCCTGGGGGTCACCGGGCAGCACAGCCCCGCTGCGGGGGTCGGGGCGGGGACTTTCCTTCTGTCTGGCACACCCTTCCCCCAGGTAGTCACAGGCCTCCTTCCAACGTCTGCCGTCACCCCTTCAGAAAAATCTCTGATTTTCATCTCAATGCTACCTGTGAGAATTCCGTTCCGTTGCCAACCTTACTTTCTTCATCACCATCATCCCCACAGACCTTGCCTCGTGCAGAAGGTGTGTAGTTCCTTGGGCACATCTCCCGTGCCCCATCGTCTGTGTCGCTGCTGTGCATCGCGTACCAGGGCCTGGAATAGAAGCGACAGTGAGTGTTTGCGTGCAACACGTATAAGGCCCCAGAGCCCAACGTTTTATTCATGACAATGTGGATTTGATGTCTGTGGGTTTTTTATTTATTATCACCATTTGAAGAGGGAGAAGAAGAACTGAGTTGTGCAATTTTTATAAATATTTATTTACTTTCTTATTTATTTTAATTAGTTTCAAGCATACAGTACACTGGTTAGACATCTGTATAGTTCATAAACGATCCCCCCAATGGCTCCCTCCCTCCCCTGGCCCTCCTCCTGGCCAACACATTAATGCTGACTGCATCCCCTACGCCGTGCTCCCCATCCCCGTGACCACCATCAGCTACTAACTTGCACGTCTTTAACCCGTCACCCCATTCTCCCAGCCTCCCCAAGCCCCCTCCCCTCCGTCTGTCACAAATTGTCCGCTATATCTGTGAGTCTGTTTTTGCTTAGTTTGTTCTTATTTCCCCCCCTTAGATTCTGCACATACGTGAAATCATGTGGCATGTATCTTTTTCTGTCTGACTTTAAAAACTTCTAGGTCCGTCGGGGAAATGTCTTTTTCCATCCCCTTCCTTTTAGTGTGTGTGTGTCTTTTCATCTAAAGAGTCTTGTAGGCAGCAGGTCTTGTTTTCTTATCTGTTCATCCACTCTCTCTCTTATTGGGAACACGTAATTCTTTCCCATTTGATGTCCTTATTGATAGGAATGTAGTTCTTACCATTCTTTATTCCTGTTTTCGATACATGTTTTTTTCTTCTTAAAGAAGTCCCTCCGACATTTCCTGGAATACTGGCTTGGTGGGGATCAATTCCTTTCGCTACTTCTGTCTGGGACACTCTTTCTCTGTCCTTCAACTCGATCTGCTTTTCTCTTGCTGCTTTTAAGATTCTCGCTTTGTATGTAACCTCAGGCATTTAAATCGTGATGTGTCTTGGTGTGGGCCTCTTCAGACCCCTGAATTTAGGGACTCTCTGAGCTTCCTGGGGTTGCATGTCCATTTCTTTCACCAGGTTAGGGAAGTTTCCCATCATTATTTCTTCAAACAGCTGTTCAGCACCTTGATTTTCTTCAGTTACACTGATCAGACAGATACTTGGGCCCTTAATAGTGTCCCACACGCTCCTTAAATTATTTTTATAGTCTTGCCATCTCATTTCTTGCCATTCTGATCACCTGTCCTCGGCTTTCCCATTCTCTAGATAGAACATTTGATCCTTTGCTTCATTCACTTTGTTTATTCCATTTAGTATACCTCTCATCTCAGATAATGTGTTCCTCATTTCAGACTGGTTCCCTTTTGTTATTTCCGTATCCATTTTTATGGTTTTACCTCTTTGTTGAAGTTCTCACTGAATTCATCCATACTTCTCGTAAATTCATCTTTATAACCAGATTTTTGAACTCTGCATCTGGTAGGTTGCTTGGCTCCATTATTCCTGGATCTCTTTTCTGTTCTCATATGGTTTCTGCTTCTTTGTCTTCCCATTTTGGCTGCTTGTCCGTGTCTGTTTCTATGTACTAAGCAAAGGTCCTTAGTCTCCTGGTCTTACTAGTGTGGATTTGTGAAATAGCTGACCAGGGGCACAGTCCTGAGAGGGGTTCAGCCACAGGCCAAGTTTAGCCTCAGCTCCTCTGGGGCCACCTGTTAAGAATCAGCAAGCAATCCACAGGTGCTGTGCTTACAGCTGCCTCAAGAGGCCACACAGGAAACCAAGGCCAGTGCCCCCAGTGTGAGTCTCAACTAGGAGCACCTGCCTCCCGAGGACGCACCCGGATGTGGTTTGGGTGAGGCCTGAGTTGGGGGAGGCGGGTTTTCGGGGAATCTCCTGGGCAGAACGACCTGTGTGATCCAGTTTGATGATGTCACGGTCATGGCTGGCTGTGACTGGGCCCTCAGGGGAGGACGGCGGGGGCGGCGGAGCAGGTTCAATGGGGAACAGTGGGGAAAATGGGTCGCCAGAGGGATGAACAGAGCCTGTGTCACCTGCACCTCTCTTTTCTCTCGGAATGGCACAACGTGTCATCAACACACCAGGGGCGCGTTCCCTGCCTTCAGCCGGGCTGTGTATGATGGAAGCGAGTCCTCACCTGCTCCCACTGCATGACTCTAGAGCCATCTAAGGCAGGGCCACCTTCCGTTTAACCTGATGGCTTGTCCCAGCTGATCGACTCAGCTGTGGTCAATAATGCATGGTCACCCCCGTGGAAAAAAACGAACAGAATCCACAGTATTAGTCCCTTGAGACTTTAGAAATAGGAAAAAGTGAGGTTGAAAGAATTAGCTGAGCCGGACAATCTTAAGTGCCTGTGCATGAGCAGCCGCCCTGGGTCATCTGCAAGCAAAAGACAGAGTGGATAATGAGCAAGTGTGCCGCGGCAGGCCAGTCCCCTGTGTCAGCTTCCAGGACTGTCCTGTAGGAGACACAGAGAAGAGGACACTTCCCCACTCAGCTCTAGCCTGTGTGAACCTTGAAAACAAAGCCCCTCTCTCCCAGGCATTTGGGGGGACCACTCTTACTTGAACTGAAGAGAACCATGATGTAATTTGCCTAATTACAAACCAAGGACTGCCGTGTCACCAGAGCCTCCTTTTGCTCCTCCCACCCAGGGCAATGACAGGCGAAGTGACAGAGCTTCGCTAATGGCCTGTGCAGCTCCCGCAGCTTTGTCTTTATCCAGCCACACAAGGCACTGACCTCCCCGATCCCTGTATTTGAAGTGAGAGCTTTTATTTACCTTGTAAAAATAGGATGAAATCAGCTAGCAATCAAAGGTCCAGGGATGAACGTCTGAGCTGGAATCTCTCAGGCTCCTTAGACCCCACTTGCCAAGGTTAGCCTTCAGTTTGCAAAGCAACGTGTAGGTTTGAAATGATTAGTTGGATAATTCGGGCAAAAGCATTGCTTTGACCGGAATTACCTGAATTATGGCAAATTAATAATGTCTTCAGAACTGACTTCGTAGCAGGTCCGTGGTCCAGGTGACAGAGACAAAGCGTGGTGGTAGCTCAAACTACCCAGATGAATGCCTATTTGCTTTACTCTACCTTGTCAACAAGACCTAGCTACGGTGTCAAGAGTTTCAGTGGAGAAATGACAGGAATTGATTGCTGAGGCCAGACCTCTCGGTGAGAGTGAAACAGGCCCAGGACAAAAGCCTCAGAGGCTTTGTGACATGAAAGGACAGAAGCTGAGCAGCGGAGACTGCTCAGGAGGCCCGGCCTGCCTCACCGCAATGCCCCCTGGTGAGTGTGGGGCTGGGGTGGAAAGCGTAATGAGGGCTAGAATCTCACAGAATAAAAGGGCTCCCCAAATCCAAAGATCACTATGAAGGAGGTTTCACGCCTGGTGAGCTAGCAGAATTAAAAATTTTAGGCATTTTAAGTCCAATAGTATCACTCCGGTGCCTTATACATCCAGTAATTTTAAATATGCTGTTCGTAAAGTTACATCCAACGAACAGAAAACACAAAGAAATGCTCTCCACTGATATTTTATTTTAACAGCCTTGTGTTTTAAGTGTGATTTTCTCAATTAACTTAATGCTGGACCCAGGGCAGGGGAGGAGATGCCTCTTCAAATACAGATCAGCCAACAATGACCTCCCTTACAGAACGGAGGGCATTCGTGAGATACTGACTCTGTCTATCTGCTTTCACTCCACCCGCCAGTAAAATAATTTCTGCTGAAAGGCTGCTCAGTGAGATCGCGAACATTTATTCTATGAAGGTGATAGCCAAATTACAGTTTAAGATTTATCGATCTATCATATTCATTCACAAACTTTTATGACGCGCTTACGGCGTGAGAGGCGGTGTGCTTTCCCGCACTGATGTGCACGGCAAAGCAGTCGTGTATCGTCTTTGCATGTCATTTCTGGCTACTTTGCTTTCTGCTCCCGAAGTTGTAGCTTCTATATTGAAATAAAATAGAAGCCAAAAGATGATAGTGATTTAAAGAGAACTGGTATTGGGATGTTAGCCCAACTGTGTCAGATAACTGGGTTTTCTCTACAATTAGTATCCTGATAGGGATGTTTCGATCTTCCTCCTACTACAGTTTCTGATTGTCTCAGTTATTACTAAATCGAAGATACACTTTGTGTTACTGATAGTGCTGATTATTATTTATAATGTTGCTTAAGTCTTTTTTTGGACGTTTTATGAGTCGAATGAACCCACCAGGCCGCATTAGCGACAGACGTGCTTGGGTGAAAGGGTGATGCGGTGAAAGAAACCCGAAATACATGCTTAAGAGAGCAGTCCAAGAATCTCTTCTGCTTTAAGTTTTAAATATGCTGTAAATTATAGCATACATGGAAATATGTCAAATTACTTATATCCCCATATAATATAAGCCCATGTATTCCTCTTGAATTGATCTGTCTAAATTACCATGTCCCTTAGCTATGATTTTAGAGCACGTAGATTCATGCTCAAGGGCTCAGTTTTGTCATTTCTTGTCCCCATGAAGGCACATTGGTCAGGTACTGACACTAACGAATGCCCACGCTTGTGCCAGCCACTGTGGAAGACGGGCAGGGGGACTGATCAGAGGGAATCAAGAGGCACCGCGCAACCCTGAGTTCACAGCAGAGGAGGCAGAGGGTACAAGTAGTCAACATGCCAAGTCGGGTAAGGGACAGGGCCTAGACGCCACTGCTCTGTAGAGACAGCCTATGTCTCCTCAGAAGTCTGTCTGCCTTGGCCCCTTTCCTCCTCTTTTGTTCAAGGAACTCAAAGCCCTCAGACCGGTGGATCCCAGGAAAGAAGTCAAATAGTCTGTGGGAACCCCTCCGGGGCTCAGCTACCAATGCCACAGAAAGACAACACTGGGTTGGAGGCCACGAGTGGCGGTTTCATTGGCTCTCACACAGACTGTGTGTGTGTGCACGTGTGTGCGTGCATGTGCGTGTGCACACGCGTGTGTGAGTGTGTGCATGTGTGTGCGCATGTGTCTGTGCGTGCATGTCCATGTGTACACGCATGTGTGAATGTGTGCGTGCGTGTGCATGCATGCGTGTGCGTGCATGTGTTCACACGTGTGTGAATGTGTGCATGCATGTGTGTGCATGTGTCTGTGTGCATGCGTGTGCATGTGTCCAGGCGTGTGTGAATGTGTGCACGTGTGTGTGTGCATGTGCGTGCATGTGCGTGTGTACACGCGTGTGTGAATGTGTGCGCGTGTGTGCATGCATGGGTGTGTGTGCGTGCATGCGTCCATACCCTCTTTCGTGTCTTAAGCAGTCACACTCTGCTTTGGCAACATCAGCCCCTAACATGGTGGCTGCGCTGAGAGACGTGTCAGCATCTCTGTTGGGAGGCCAAGCGGGAGGGCTTATTAGGAAGACATCTGGCTAGATGCACATTTGTTCTTTTTTTTTTTTTAACTACTATGCATATTGGAAGGGAAGTCGTGTGACATTTTATTTATTTTAAGTTGTCTTTTTTTTCCCCCTCAGAACAGCAAAAGGGACGGATGTTTCTGAGAATCATCTTTTTTTGGTTACTGATTTCTACAAGCAAAAGCTTTTTCATATATTTGAATAATCCCTTTTGTACAACAGACGATTTTTCTTTGAAATGCAGCTGCTCTGTGCACTTACTGACTACTCACCCCGGAAAGTTTCTACTCTAAAGGAGTCTCAGTGCTACATACTGTCTTGCAAAGAGTGGTTCTCCCAAGTGCTTTCTTAAGTTCAGGAATTCTTGCAACTATTTGAAAATTACCCTCTCTTTTCTAAATTTTACGTTGAGTCTACGCCAAGCCACCCTGAACAAGCCAGGTCCTGTCTGTTCTCAGAAGCTAAGCTGGGTCGGACCTGGTTAGTACTCGGATGGGAGATCATCTAGGAAGACCAAGTGCTGGAGGCATAAAAAACAAAAAAATAAGAAATTGTAAGATGACAAGGTCCTTGCAATCTGTGAGGTCAACCAAGGGTTGCCTCTCCAAACAAACAAACAAATAAACAAATAATAAATAACAAAAATAAATGAATAAATAATTTTACATTAAGGACACTGTGACAATCTGACAAAAGCAAACTTACATTGGACATAACTGAGACCCAGGAAGGCAGAAAATGAACAAGTAAAAATCAACACATTGTACATTCGGTGATGATAAGCAGGGTATTCTAAGAAGCAAGAACGACAACCCAGGCGGAGGGACGTGGGAGTAAAAAGGATGAGAGCAGAAAGAGCTGGAGATGCGGGTTTTTGAGACTGTGTTTTCCTCAGCATGTGATGGGAAGGCCTGGCACGGCTGACTGACCCTCCTCGGGGTGCTGAGTGAGCTGCAAGGAGCCCAGAGTGAAAGCCCGCCTTCAGCCAGGGCTACTCAAGTTTCCCAGGAAAGGCCATGGCAGCTTGATGCACCATAAGAAGAGCAGGTGAAAGTAGTCAAGTCGGAATGCACTCGAAGATGAAGCTGGAAGACGTGACGAGTAAGTTCTCCGACTCCAGGACAAGGCAGAACAGGAAGCACTCGGTGTCACGCCAAAGCGACTGAGCAAACGGTGGCCATTCTCCAAGGCAGGGAATGCTGTTGAAAATCCTAGGGGGAAGGGAGGTTTGGGGACAAACAAGACTTCAGTTTTGAAGGTGTTAAGTTTCGAATCCTGTTAGACATCTGGGAAGCAGACCTGGGGCATTTAGAGTCTCCTCGGGAATTAGGATCTGGGGTTTAGAGAGAGGCCGGGGGGTGAGCTGAGATGAGCTGAGAGAAGGGGCATGGCGATGGCAGGGATCTTTTCCAAGGTTTTTCTTACGGAACAGTGCCCCATTTTCTGCCTAAAATGTCTTGATTCATTTAGCCAGCATCAGCCAACCCCAGGTTTAAGTTCTGTGAAGCGTAAAGAAGACACATTTCAGTCCTGGACTTCCCAGACCATAGAGGCGAGCACGGCCCGTTGCTCTCTCCGCTGCCTCACCTCATCAGGTCTGCGACAGCTGTGCCTGCTGAAGTGCCAGAGCCCAATCAGTTTTACTCGAAGCCTTGACGGCTGTGGTGCACTCACTGAAGACTGGTGCCATGTGAGACAGCTGCGGGGCATGGCAGGTACGTCATGATGCAGACTCCCAGGCGCTACCCTGGGGCGGCCTCTAGCTGGACCATTGGCCTCACAGTGACGTGCAACAAGCCAACCAGGTCAGAGAAGAAGGTCTGCAGGCCTCCATTCCGCCCACTGTTCCCAGTTCCCAACCAAACCTGAGACAGACGCCAGCGGGGATGGCCCTTCTAGGAACAGCCAGGAACTAGAAGCTCCTTGGTGTTAATTAGCAGCAAAAGAAATCTTACAAATGTAAATGTCACAGGGGGGAGGAAACTCTTAAGATGCTATGATCACGCAATAAAGAAAAAAAAATCATGCCCCAGTCGAGGTGAAGAACAACTCATGCTGGATCCAAGTTAGCAAGTCTGGGGACAAGATCCAAGACCGTGGCTGTGTAGGAGGATGCTGCACTTGCCCCCTCCCATGAGCAAACTCAAACATACACGCGTTTCAGGGGTTACTCCTGTGAGACAAGAGGGCTGGACGAACGGCTTTGGGTAACAGAGAAAGAGACATGACCGATGGGCCGGGAAGCTCCGGAGCCCCCTGAGAGCTGTGGGGACACTCCAGTCCCAGGAGCTGATGGCCCTCCACCTCCGTGAGGCGGGGGAGCTCTGTTAGGGCTTTGGCCCACCTGCAGGATCACCACAGCAAACTCACAGCGACACTGTCCGGAGCCTTCTGCCTCCAAACAAAGGGAGCAGGTCACCTTGGGGTTCCCCCGAGAGAGGGGCCTGTGCCTTGGAAAGCATCTCTGTTCCAGTGACATTCAAAAGCCTTGCTCAGGTATTGTTAGGTGACAAGGCAGGAATCTTTGTAGGGTTGCCTGAGAAAAAATTTCCTCTAGGACAGGTAGCACCTATAGAAATGTCCAGTGCATTTGGCTCATCCAGACACAGGCACATAAAGGCTGGTTTTCCCTAGAAGTTTGTTCCGACTTTAAAGATCTCAAAATTAACATGTGAAAACGCGCCTCGGAGGCCAACCAGCCCCACCGCAGCCGGCCTCCTGCTGACACTAGGCAGTTCAGATGCCGATCCTTTGATATTTCTAAATTGATCTTTTTGTGCACACAATTAGAAAAAGCCAGCTATAAAATTAGGTAAAACGACTGGAAATTATATTGGATTGGGCTCTCCAAAGCTTTGAAAAGAGGATTTCGATAAATAGATTGACCTATGATGTCGCTTTGGTTGCGACCCAATTTTTTGTTATTAAAAATGGTCGTCCTTAGTTTAGAAAAAGGAAGGTCATGTGGAACTTGTGAAGGACAGATATAAATTGCAAATGACTCTCAAACAAAATCTGCATCTAGGGGTGGCTCCATGGTGTAGTGGTTAGGACGCCTGCTTTACATGCAGAAGGTCCTGGCTTTGTGCCCCAGGTGGAGTCACGGACCAGGTCCCGAGTGCGCCAGGCCTCAGGTGCATCTGGCAAGCACGTGGGAGGAGATGTTCGGTCTTCAGAGATCCAGGTCTTAGGGGGAAACGGCAACATCCTTAGGACAGGGGTGAAAGGGGGGAGTCTGATTAAAGAAGAAAAAAAATTGGGGTCTAATTGTTCTCTATTTGTGTCAGTTTATATGCATATGTTGTAAATGTGAGATAATTTTCTGCCTCTGGGTGGGATGGTGAAAATAAATTTAAAGGCAAACACTTGTGAGGACTGGGTCGTCTAAGATTCTCAGAAATATAGAAACTAACTCAAATGCTTTTCAAGTTCTTGTGATCTAAGATTAGACCTTAGTAAATGAAAAGCTACCTTAAGTTTGTTGGTTTAAGTAAAACATTTGTCTTTATTTTGCCTGAATTAATAGTCCATGTTAATAACTGGATTTGATGTTTCCAGAGGTTATAAAATATCTTTATGAATCTGCCAACCTAAAGAATGCCAATTGCTTCCTCCTTAGTTTTCATTAGAAACTGAGGCTTTGAAGAGTTAAAATCTCAGTATATGTAGGAATAATTTTTCCATATTCCATAAGGGCCCTAAGAACACCTCAAAATATTTTTTTATGTTAAATTCCATGAGGGACGTTGTAAAATAAGTGATAAAAAACTTCTATGGTATATCATACAGGTAGACAGAGGTTGTAAATGAAATATATAGTCAAGGCTATGGAAAACCCAAGACAGCGACTTGGTTCTTCCTGGCTCCCTGGAAGCAACATAGAGGACTTAAATGAAGGGACTTATGAGCTGACACTTTTGAAAGGAGACATCTTACACTATTGCCAAGGTTTGATGAAGTCACTTCAAAAAAATGTCAGATTGGCAACGGCTTCCTCTCACAGCGAGCTCCCAGGAGGCAAAGACTTTCGAGTTCATTGACTGTCACCGGGAGATTTTGTTTGTTGGAAAGGACACTAAAGAAAGATACTCTCCGCTCTCCTTGGAAAGGACTTTATCAGGTGCCCACCCACAAACACCCACACACCCTTGCCCATGACACTTGCCTCCCCCTACAATGGGCACCAAGGACTTATCAAGGTCAAGAAGCAGCTTAAACCAGAGGCAGACAGCTACCCCACGACATCAGCAGGGCCAGCTCAATATTGATATCAAACTCAGACCCATTTGGTTCCATTATCTTCACGTGTTTGTTAATGGTTTTAGTCACAATAATAGCTATATTTCTTCTTGGGGTTCTTCTGTATAGTCCAACTATTTATGATTTGTGAGCCTGTATAAGATAATTGTTAATACTCTTAATTGCTAATGCCAAACAGAGAAAAATGAGACAGGAGGCAAAACTCTGACCAAGCTAGTTCACAGGACGGAAATGGTCCAGAGTGTTTTTTCACAATGAAGGCTGTAAAGTCCAGCTGCCTTCCATTTACCTGCCCTTCTCCTTTTGGGAAAATTTGGCCTCAACTCACGTTTTATGGTTATGGTTTTGCCCCACCCAATGGTCAACAAGATGAGGTCAACACTGAGACTTCCTAGGAATGGGCCTTCCTAGTGCTATGACACCAAACTATCTGACTGAGAGGTAACTCATCAATGCATCCTTTAATCTGATTTATGACCAAAAACGGAAGCTGCAGGCAGAAAAGCAGTGCTGTACTAAATCATAAATCCCTAACTGGGCAGGTCACGGTGGGTCATCAGGGCACCCTGTAAGCAACGCGTATGCTCTGCTTGGGGGTTATCATTGTCTTATATTTATTAAGATGAATTTTACATGTTGTATTTTAGAGGTAAGTAAAATTTATCATATTCGTCAGATGCTGCATAAAATGATTCTGTATTGAGGGCTTATGAGAAAAGTTAGAACCACCACTTAGGTCCTGTGGCCTGTTCCAGAGTGACACCATGACACTGAGTATCTCAGATTGGTGGGGGGAAAAAGTACATCTGAGGTTATTTATGAGCTGGTTGGATACTGTGAGATAGAAGCACCTTTGGATTCAAAAAGAGAGAGAAGGGAAGAAGGAGAAGGAGGGAGGGAGGGAGAGAGGAAGCAAAGAGACAACACAGCACCTTGGGATCTGACAGCCTGGATTGGCCCTATTTCTCCGAGGCCTGTTCTAGTTCTTGGGCATGGCCCAAACCCCTGTCAGCAGCGGGTGCAGGCAGATTCCTTAGTCGTTGCCTAGTAGATGGCAACATTCACAGGAGCCAGGCTGGGCTGCCCAGAATCTCTATCCAGAAATTGGGATTTGAGATGTCTGCATTGGCTAGAAGTAAGATTTATAGACTCCAAAGTTAAAGGGAATCCACGAGCTTTTAGAAGCGAAATAGTCCACAAAATAGAAAGAGTAATATTGATGTGCAGAGAGAAGAAAAGATAGAGGTCATTTACCTAAAAAAAAAAAAAAAAAAAAAAAAGCCTGAGAAAGTCGAAGTGTCTACAGCATTCACAGTCTAGTTCCAGCCTCCTTCAAGGCTCAGCTGCACAGGGTTGTCCACTGGGACATGGGACATTCCTGTGCTTTTTTTAAAGTACATACACAGACTCACACATTATATATAATCTGTACCTTTATTTTCTTAAGGTATCTGTAGTTATTTTTTAATTTTAAAATTAAGAAACACTTATAAAACCAGAAATGAAAATAGGACTCCAGTCAAGCACTCACTCACATATCTGAGTAAACAGCAGTGGTTTTTAAAAGCAATAAATGAGGAAAGCACTAAAGTACCATAGCCACGTATGTAATGGCTTAAAGTTCTGATGCTAAAGAGAAAAGAAGGCTTATAGCAGAGGAAAAGTCATTTGCACATCTGCTGACCATAGGACTCAAAACAATCTACAAATTCAATGCGATTCCCACCAAAATACCAATGACGTTCTTCTCAGAACTAGAACAAATAATATTAAAATTTGTGTGGATCCATGAAAGAGCATGATTAGCCAAAGCAGACTTGAGGAAGGAGAACAGAGTTGGAGGTATCACACTCTCTGATTGCGGACTATGCTACAAAACTACAGAGATCAAAAAAGGGTGGTGCTCGCACAGACTCAGACACATAGATCAATGGAACAGCACAGAGAGCCCAGAAATAAAGAAATTAACCCTCCCTTATACGGTCAACTAATCGACAACAAAGGTGGAATGAACACACCATGGGTTAAAGGTATTTTCTTAAAACAGTGGTGCTGGGGAGGGGTCAGGGCTTGGAGGCCTGAGGAATCTCCCTGAACCTCTCCCCTTGAAACTACAAAAAGCCAAACCCCTAAATCTCAACACACAACACCCAACCTGCACACGAGCATGGCTGAGGGAGCTGCGCATCACAGCATCTCAAGGGGGACCATCTGTGCACCAGACGAGGTGGCGGAGAAAAAGAAACAAAGCCAGGTGCAATGGAGAGCAGCCCCCGGCCCAGAGCTCCTGGTGGGGCGAAGGGGAGGGGAGAACTAAGTAATGGTTTCTTGTCTCTTTGAAGCCTGGAACAGCCCTGCCTGAGGAATATACATATTCCACGCAGTGGAGCCCCGGGACCAGGGCAAAGAGGAAGGTGGAGGCGGAGCACCAAGGGGCGACAGCTATGTCTTAGGAACCGTCTTAGCTAGTCAGGAAGCCAGTCACAGAGCCTGGTGGCCTCTCCTACCCACCCGGAGTGCGCCCTCCTTCTCCCCTCCATCCCCCAGCGAGTGCCCGGCTGCAGGGGATATTGTGAACTATACACAGCAGCCGGTCCCAGAGAGAGGAGAGGAGACACAGATGCAAGCAGCGGAAGCCTAAGCCAGCATCGCTGGACAACAGTCACACAGACCACTGGCACCTTCCAGGTCGCCCACCTCCATCCAGGCAGGCTCATTCACAAGGAAGCAGCGGAGCGTGGCGCCTGACAGTGGGAGCAGCACTGAGCTCAGGGCCTTTTCAGACGCTTGGATTCCCATCGCCCTTCACGTTCTCCAGTCGGGATGGAATCCTGGGACCAAGGCCACCTGGTCACAGAGGAGACACACACCTCTCCAGAAAGAAAAAAGGGAAGGGGAGAAGGAGAGCATTCTTAACCTCAAAGGAGAAATCCAGCGGGCTTGGGCAGTGCAACAAGCTTAGACACCACCTATAGGAAATCAAAAGAAGAAAAAACCTTTTCTTATTTACCTGCTAAAGAGAGATCACTCTATAGTAAGTTTTTTAAAACAGATTACATTCTCATTATGTCTAGATGGAGAACAGTTCATCAAACACCATGAACAACCAGGGTGATAAGACAGCTGAGAGAGAAAATGAAAAATCTCTAGAAAATAAGCTTAAAGGTATAGAAATACACTATTTAAAAGACAGAGAATTCAAGATTGCACTTCTAAAAAAAGTCTCCACAAGATGCAAAAAAATTCTTATGGACAGTTCAAAGAACTGAGTAACAAAATCAGAATCCAAGAAGCAAACAGTACACCTAATTATCTCGACCCAAAAAAAGCCTTCTCCAAGACACAATATATTAAAATTGTCAAAAATTTATGACAAAGAAAGAATTCTCAAGGCAGACAAAAAAAAAAAAAGAAGACAATAACCTATAAAGGAAAACCCATTATTTTATCATCAAACTTCTCAACACAAACCTTACACATTAGAAGGGAGGGGAACCAAATATTTAAACTATTGAAAGAAAGAAATTACTAGCCAAGAATAATATATCCAGCAAATCTCTCCTTTAGATATGAAGGAGAAATAAAAAGTCAGACATGCAAAAGCTGAGGGAATTTTCTACCACAAGACCTCTATTACAAGAAATACTGATGGGGTATGATAGAAATACTCCCTGAAACAAAGGGCCAAAAATATATATAACTATGAGTAAGATGACTAATAGGCAGACAGAAGCAAACAAGTGCAACCCTTACTCAGAACAGCATACTCTATGCTTAGATATTACATAATGGTTAAAGGTTTAAAGAAAACACTTTAAGAGGAAAATAGCTACTGCAACTTAAAAAGGAACATATAGTGTGAAGAGGGATAATGTGAGACAACAGAAACAATGGGAGAGAGTAAAGATCCGAATTTGTAAAGGGGAATGGAGATAAAACACACGCAGAAGAGAAGGGACTACTGTATAATAACTTTTTTTTACATAAACTTAATAGTAATCACACACACACACACGCACAACAGAACTGAGACACATGACATAACACAAGAGGGGACAGAGAGAAAACCATAAACACCACCAGATTAAAACAATAGACAGAAACATAAAGATAAACAATGGGAACACTGAGCTACCAGAAAAGATAAAATGGCTATTTTTCAATGATCACCCTAAATGTAAATGGACTAAACTCATCAATAAAAAGATACAGAATAGAAGATTGGATCAGAAAGCAAAACCCAACCACATGCTGCCTTGAAGAGACCTATTTCAACTGCAAGGACAAATATTGACTCAAAGAGAAAGGGTAGAAAATGAGACTCCTAGACAATGGCATCATCCAAAGAAAAGTAGGTGTAGCCATTCTCATATCTGACAAAATGGACTTCAAGATAGAAAAAAGTAATGAGAGACAATGGTGGACACTTCATAATGATAAAGGGGACCATACCTCAAGAAGACATAACCCTTGTTAATATTTATGCTCCCAATCAGGAAGCACCAAGATATATGAAGCAACTGCTAGCAATAACAGAACTAACGGAAGACACTGACAAAAATTATAGTAGGAATCTCAAATAACCCACTGTCAGCTGGGGTAGATCATCCAAACAGAAAAGCAATAAGGAAATATCACCCTTAAGTGACATTAGAACAACTGGACATAATCAACATTTACAGAGCCTTTCATCCCAAAATGTCAAGTTTTACATTCTTCTCTAGTGCACATGTATCATTCTCAAGGATGGACACAAAACTAGTCTGAACTTAGTCAAAACTTATGGGACACAGTAAAAGCACTAATAAGAGGAAAGTTCATATCATTACAGGCCCAACTGAAGGAACAAGAAAGATTCCAAATAAACAACCTAACATTTCATTTTAAAAAACTAGAGAAAGAAGAACAAATGAAGTCCAAAGTCAGCAGAAGAAATAATAAATAATAAAATAATAAAAATGAGAGCAGAATGAAATGAAATTGAGAACAAAAAGACAATAGAAAAAAATAATGCACAAAGAGCTGGTTCTTTGAGAAGATTAATAAAATTGACAAACCCCTAGCTAGACTCACCAAGAAAAAAAGGAAAGGACACAAATAAACAAAATAAAAAATAAAAAAAGAGATGTTATCACAGATACCACCAAAATATGAAAAATTATGTGCCATCAAATTTAATAACCTAGAAGAAATGGACAAGTTCTTAAAAATATACAACCTTTCTAGACTGAATCATGAATACACAAATAAATAGATCAACAGTATGGAAACTGAAACAATTAAAAACCTCCCTAAAAGTAAGTTCAGGACTGGATGGCTTCACCAGTGAATTCTACCGAACATTCAAAGATTTAATCCTGTTCTCAAACTTTTCCAAAAAATTGAAGAAGAGACACTACTTCCTAACTCATTTTATGAGGCCCACATTACCCTGATACCAAAACCTGGTAAAAATAACATAAAAAAGGAAACTATAGATCAATATCTCTCATGAATGCACTAAAATACTAAACAAAATACCACATAACAAATACAACAACGTAGTTAAAGGATTATACCCCATGATCAAGTGGGCTTCATCCCAGGGGCACAGGATGGTTTAACATATGCAAATTGATTACTGTGACACACCACATAAACAATTAAAGTATAAGAATCACATGATCATGTCAGTAGATGCAGAAAAAGCCATTCACAAGATATAGCATCCATTTATTATTAAAAACCTTAATAAAACAGGTATAGGAAGAAACTACCTCAACATACTACAGGGCAAATATGACAAACTCTCAGCTAACATCATTCTTCATGGAGTAAAACTAAATACCTTTCCTCTAAGATCAGAAACCAGACAAGACTGTCCACTATTCCCACTATTATTCGATATAGTATTAGAAGTTCCAGTGAGAGCAATCAGGCAAGAGAAAGAAATAAAAGGCATCCAAATAGGGAATAAGAAGTCGCATTGTCACTTTTTGCAGATGACGTAATTCTCTATATAGAAAACCGTAATGACTCCACTAAAAATCCATTAGAAATAATAAATATAGGTAAATTTCAGGATATAAAATCAGTGTACAAAAATTCATAGTATTTCTATGCACAAACAACAAATTTTCAGAAAAAAAAATGAAAGCAGCAATTCCTTTTGCAAATTGCAACAAAAAAGAATAAAATACATAGGAATGACTCTGACAAAGCATGTGAGGAACCCATACACTGAAAACTATAAGACACTATTCATGGATATGGAAAAACACACAAACAAATGGAAAGATAATTTGTATTCACGGACTGGAAGAATCAACATAGTTAAAATGACCTTCCTATCGAAAGCGTTGTAGAAATTTAATGCAATCCGCCATCAGAATCCCAATGGCATTCTTTAAAAACATAGAGCATCATCAGATTTGTATGGAAATACAAAATACCCTCAGTAGCCAAAGCAATCCCAAGGGGAAAGAATGAGGCCAGAGATATATTTCTGCCTAACATCCATTTATACTACAAAGCATCAATAATCAAAACAGCATTGTACTGGCAGAAAAACAGACACAAAGACCAATGGAACAGAACTGAGAATCCAGAATTAAACCCTTGCATATATGGGCAAATAGTTTTCCATGAAGGAGCCAAAAACATACAATGGAGAAAGGAAAGCCTCTTCAATAACCCGTGCAGGGAAAATTGGAAAGCCACATGCAAAAGAATGGAGCTTGACTGTTATCTACCACCAAACACCAAAATTAACTCAAAGTGGACCAAAGGCCTGAATATAAGACCTGAAACAATAAATTGTGTAGCAGAAAACGTAGGTACTAAACTCACAAACCTTGGATTTAGAGATGATTTTATGAATTTGATCTCAAAGGCGAGGAAGTAAAAGCAAAAATAAGTGAATGGGAGTGAGTTAAACTAAAAAGCTTCTGCACAGAAAAGAAACTATCAATAAGGCAAAGAGGCAACTGTATTTAATGGAAGAATATAATTCAAATAACGCCTCTGATAAGGGCCTAATTTCCAAAATATATAAAGAATTCATACAACTCAACAATTAAAAAACCAAACAATTCAATTAAAAAAAAATACGCAGAGGACCTGAACAGATGATTCCTCCACGAAGACATACAAATAGCCAACAGACATAAAAAGAAATAATAAATAGTTGTTAGGGAAGCGCAAATCAAAATCACAATGAGATACCATCTCACACCTGTTGGAATGGCTACCATCAACAAGACAAAGAGGGGAGAAAACCATCATAAACTGCTGGTGGGGATGCAAATTATAGAGGAAAGCATTATAGAAGTTTCTCAAAAAACTAAGAATAGAATTACCACTTGACCCAGCAATTCCTCTTCTGGGTATCTACACCCCCCCCCCAAATTGAAAATATTTATCTGCAAAGAGACAGGAACGCTGATGTTCGTAGCAGCATTGTTCACAATGGCCAAGACAACCTGTCAATCGATGATGGATAAAGAAGATGAGGTACATAGACACAGAGGAATATCACTCAGCCATGAGAAAACAGAGTTAGAGCTTGAGATTATCACGCTAAGTGAAATAAGCCAGACAGAAAAAGTTGAGAACCACATGATATCACTCACGTGTGGACTGTCACCCTAGAAGTAACAAACACTCAGAGACTCATGGACAGGAACAGTGGATCAGGGGTTACCTAAGGGAAGAGGGGGCGGCGAGTTAGTGAGGGTAGAGGGGAGTTAAACATTTGGTGGTGGCAAACAGTTTAACTGTACACGGTGAGCACACAATGCAGTACACGTATGATGTATTACCGAATTGTTCACTTGAAACCTATTTGATTTTATTAACCAATGTCAGCCTAATAATTTTAATAGGAAAAACATGGTGCTGGGAAAACTGGAAATATACATGCAAAATAATGACACTGGACCACTCTCTTACAACATATATCAGAATAAACTCAAATATACTAAAGATTTAAATGTAAGGCCTGAAACTATAAAACTTCTAGAAAAAAACACAAGTAGTAAATTATTTAACATTAGTCTTAGTGATATCTTTTTGGATACGTTCCCTCAAACAAGGAAAACAAAAGCAGAAATAAACAAATGGGATTTTTATCAGTCTAAAGTGCTTCTCCACAGCAAACAAAACCTGCAAAAATAAAAAAGGCAACCTACTCGAGGGAAGACTATATTTTAAAATGATATATCTGATAAGGGGCTGACATCCAAAACATATAAGGAACTCATACAACTCAATGACAAGAAATAAACAATCTGACCAAAAAGGGAGCAGACCTAATGAGACATTGCTCCAAAAAAAGACATTCAGATGGCCAACGGACAAAGGAAAAGATGCTCAAAATGAAATTCCTAATCATTAGGGAAATGCAAATCAATACAACAATGAGATACCACCTCATACCTGTCAAAATGGCTATTATCAAAAAATTACATGTGGTAGCAATGATGTGAAGAAAAGGGAACCCTTGTGCACTTTGGTGGGACTGCAAGTTGATGCAGTCACTGTGGAAAGCAGTACGGATATTCCCCAAAAGATTAAAAATAGATATACCATAAGATGCAGCAATTCCACTTCTGGAAATTCGAAGAAAATGAAAACACTAATTTGTAGAGATATAGGCACCCCTGTGTTCACGACTGCATTATTTACGATGGCCAAGATATGAAAGCAACCTGGATACCCACTGATAGATGAATGGGTAAAGAAGAGGTGGAATTGACTCATGCAGCAATAAAAAAGAAAGAAATCTTGCCACTTGTGGCAGCATGAATGGACCCAGAGGGTGTTATACTAAGTTAAATAAGTTTGATAAGAAAAGATAAATATCATGTGGTTTTACCTACGTGAGGAATAAAAATTTTAAAAAATGAACAAACAAACAAAAACGGACTCTGAGAAACAGAGAACAAGGAATAGTTACAAGAGACGGGGGTGGGAGAATGGGTGTAAATGGTGAAGGGAAATACACTCAGTAACATTGCCATAAGGTGGCATGGTGACAAGTGAGCATTGGAATTAGCGGGGTGATCCCATTGTAAAGCATAAAAATGTTGAATTACTGACACAAATATAACCAATGTCATATTGTATCCCAGCTGTGCTTAAATAAAAAAAATATTATTTGGTATGAAATGTAATTTTGTGCCTAGAAAAGGTATATGTGTGTCTGTTTGTGGGATACACATGTAAATATAGACTTGAAGGATTTTTTGATGAGGAATTCTTTTTCATTCTCTCTCCACGTTTCTTTCTTGTTCATCTTGATCTTGGTTTAAAACTAGTACAGGTTTATTTTATGTTAGGATTTATGAGCCTACATGGGCATATTTGATTTTGGAAAAGAAAATTGTCACAACAAAAGTAGAGTTTTCTTTTATATTTCCCATTAGCGAGAAGAAGGTCAATGTGAAAACTTAGAGATATCACTGGGTTGGTCAGTGCACGTGGATTTGGAGGAGCCACGAGAGGAGGTAACAGCAAAGCACACAGCTCCTGCAGGTGGGTGGGGCTGGCCAGGTCTGTCCATTCACTCACTTGAGACAATCACATCATTACAGTTAAGTTGCAGAGTACAATTTAGATAACGAATGGACTCTGTGAGAGCAAATGGCGCTTAAGTGAATCTCAGATCAATGATCTTAGAAATTTGACTTTCCTGGGAAACGATTTATAAAACAACAGTCTTGTTTATTCATTTCAATAAACATTCATTGACTACGGTATTAAATGCAGTTGGTGAGGGAAAGTAGCAAGACTGGATCTTTCCCTCAAGAATTTCACAGTCTAAATGAGAAATTAAATGATAAAATATAATGTATTAGATGCTATTTTTTTTAAAAAAAAAACTAAAAGAGCATTGTGGAAAAAAGATGAGGAAACTAAACATCAGGTTACTTCTGAAGACAGTCAGGATACGAAGTGAGCACTGGTTTATGAATAAAGACACTGACGAGAGATTACTAGCGCATTGGCACTCAAATGTCCATACTGCAGAATAATTTGTGATAGTTCCCCTTTGCACCGTGCGGTGAGATTAAATATGTTTTCTGATAAAGTTATTATGCCCCTTTGGAGACGTAGCAGGTACAAACTTCCTTAATTTCCGAGCTTGCGTTGCACATGTAACATGGAATGAGAAAGCAAGCACATTTGACAACAACAATTTGCAGAGCACATCATGGCTTTCGAAACAGCTTCTTATTACTCTCACAAAAAATGGCGCATGAGCAATTCACAAAAGAATGACAAAACAGTTCAAGACTTATTCATTACACTGCAGTGTGGACGTTGAATCTATTATCAGAAGATTGAATTGAAATACCAGGTTTGTTGCTACTAATCTCCAAGACCTTTATGGGACCTAAAATTTTTGTTACTGAAATGATGGAATGCCATCATTGCAGGGTTGTTGTGAAAACTGAAAGAACAAAGAGAGAAAGAGAGAGAGATCTTGCGTGTATCTCTTTTTGTGTATCTTGGCAAAGTTAATACTATTTATTGCTTATCACATCCTCAAACCCGATACTATTTTTAAAGGCAGATTAATCGTTTTACAAGATGTAGAAACCACAAGTTTTTTTTTTCACTTACACCCTTGGTGAATGTTTTTGCCAAGTATTTTAAATTAAAACGTTTAAAATTGAATATGTAAGATTAGTACCTCTTGGAATGGGCACCTTTACTTCTAAATAACAGGGGAAGCAAGTAAAACTTGCCTCATTCCTCCAGTACTTTATAAACATTGGCACTTTCAACATTCAGGTTGAAGAGGTAACTTAAGAGTGCATGTCACTTGCAAACTCATGCAAGATGTGGGGCTACAGGACAAAGTGGACTTGGAATTAAGTTATATTAAGACATAGTAATAGCAGATACTCCAATATTAACCCATTCCTAAGGAGTTAACGAAAGAAACCTGCTCAATTCCACTCTGAAATTTCGGAAGAGAGCCTCTGATGCGCACTCCTGGCATTCAACCATCTGAAACTCGCAGGCCCGAGGAGTTCAAATCTGTGTTTGAGATGCAAACCCTTCTGCACAGAATGAATAATTCTCATATTTTCTTGAGAGGGGCGGGAGGCACAGCGCTGCTTGCGAGCATCTTACGGGGCTGGTGAAATCCCGGAGTGACTTTCTCCAAAGCCATGGAGATCGATGCCAAGTCACACTCAATATCGAGACTGCAGCTGAAATGCACTCATTATGGCTGAAGAATTCTCTGCAACCGTAATCGTCTTAGATAAAAGTGATCTATTAAAATGTTTCGTGAATACAAATATTCACAAAGTAATTTTCTTCACTGGACAACCAAGTTAAACTTGAGCTAAAGCAGTTCTTAGTAAAAATGAGAGCAAAAGTGAAAAAAAAATTTAAAACTACAAAAATTAGAAATTTAATATTTTCTTCCCATCCTGGATATTGAGGATCTTTAATATCTACTCACCCAGCTCCAATAGTGAAAATACTGAAATTTATATAGACCTTGTGAATTTTAGGTTCAAGTTTGGAGATCATACATTCATATAAAGCAAAATATAACTAATGAGATGACAGTAATAAATAAAGGATAACTTTAATTTTTAGTAAATCTATACTATGTGCTAGATGGCCCTACATGTTTTTAAAACATTAAAATGTTCAATCCTCACATCTACCTTTTAAAATAAGTCTTTGTATCCTAATAATCCAGTTGCAGATTATTTCCGTGCGATACTACAGTGGGGCGTGTGGTTCGCCTCCGGACATACGGCTAGAGGTGGCAGAGTCACAATCTGAGACCAGGCCTGTTGACCGCAGTCCTGCGTTATTTTCTCTTTCCATGTGTTTATGGTAAACACCATCAGACATTAAAAGAATGAGAGAGATGGGGTGGTTACCGAGGTCTGAACTGAACCCTTAAAGACAGAGAGAAGTTAGATATAGAAGACATTCTGGGGGGCTACACTGGAGCAAAATTATGACGCGTCCCCCCAGCCTCATCCTGGGAGTTGACTCCAGCTCTTAAGGTACCTCAGCACGCAGTTGGGAAACCTTAGAATTAGCCATCAAAGATCAAGAAAAAAAGCCCCTGCAGGAAACATTGAAATACATCAAATTCGAATGACAGACACATGGTCGTGTTTGATGGTCCTAGTGCAGGAAGGGACGGGCTGAGCTGGAGGTGAGCAGGGTGGAAGAAACGCTTCGCAGTTCTCCTGCTTGAGTAAACATAAAGAATAGGAAGAAAAAATGTGTCAGATCCTTGAACTTTCTATTCCGTCCTGCATTTATGGTTCTGCTTTAACCGGAGAAGTATTTGCTCATCTCTGGAAAAGTCACTTCAACCCACTGGTCTTAAAAATGTTCACCTGAATAATAAAGGACTCTGATGGAAAGATATCTATGGGTCTATAAGATCTCTAAGATGTTATTTTTAGACTGAAATATCATTAGGAATCTAAGGACCCTTCTAGATGTGCATTTCAATGATGTTTTGTTTAGAGAGTATTTAATAAATGCTTCTTAACTAAATCCATCCCTACCTCCCACACAAGAATTTGTTATTGCCTAATAAATGTAGAACAAGGTAAAAGTGTAGAGAAACTGTAAATGATGAACGTTCTTCAGAGCACAGAAATTATTTTCCCTTTTGATAAACAAAATAAGTTAGAAAATGAGAAAAATAAATTATAAGACACGTTAAATTTTATACTCAATCAGGGCAAATGAATAACAAAAATGATGCTCGTTTTAGGGTAAACATTTTTCTTTTTGGAGATTCAGTGTTTTTTTTTTTTTTTTCTGGGAAAATCTGCTCCTGTCAATGGTGAATGCCACTCAAATAAATGCATTGTATGATTGACAGCATAGAAAAAAAGCTGAAGAATTAGTCGCCACAGCACCGAAACCCACAGTCTACAACACGATTTGCATATAAATAAATTGTAAGTCAAAGGTTTCTTTCCACAGTGTAAATCCATTTCTGTAGCTATTTAAAATTCAAATAAAATCTGAAATAATCGCAATAATTTCATGAACTTCGCCCTCTGAGAACAGAGCTGACATCTTGAGGACGCAGGCATATTTTTCTCTTATGATAGTCCTGTAGATGTTTCTAAAACTACCTTAAGGAGGGATGCTGGTGCTCTTTGAGCGTGCTTCAAAGAGATTTTAAAGGGAAATTAATACGAGAATTGTTAATAAAAAGGAAAATCAAATTTTGTTTGTATAATAATCACAAGAAAAGTTCAGCAGTCAAAGATAGTAACTGAAATGGAGAAAAATAGAATTAGTAAGGAAGTTAGTCTTGTCTTTTTGATACCATTGAATACATTTTTTGGCTCATAGTCATTAGATGTTTGGTCAGCAGAGCCTTCGTGAGCATCCTCTGCCTCTACGATCCCTTAGAGCCACTGGATTAAGTGTGACAGTTATTCCACTTGGCACGGGACACTGGAAGGAACACCTCTACACAGGCTCAGCTCTGCTTCTACTGCGACAGCATCCACCCAAGGCCATTTATTATCACAGTGGTTCAGATCCCCCCCAAACAGGGAGGCTGGCGTGTTTCTACGGTTGTTACTGGGGGCGATCATCTAAATTCTTGAAAGATGATGACTAGACCATGGGATACGCTTTATAGATTAGATCAAACGTATATGTGCAAGGATTAGTGACAATCCCAAGAGTAAGTTAAACGCATGGTGGTTAGATGTTTGCATAACTCTTGGTGGGTTAAATGACACAAGTCATGAGAACGCTGACCTGATGCTTCTTCCCTTACAAACTCTCATAGTATCTGTTTATTACATAAGAGAATGGAATCGAAAGCAGTTTCCCTCCCTGCGATTCATCTAAGCCTGCCTTCTCTCAATGGTTTATCTGCTGATTAGCTAATCAGCCTGCGTTACAGAGCACAGTATAACGTGTCATTGAAAAGCCACTTCTTTCCGTCGAAAACGTCGGGAAGCAAGTAAGCAGCACATCCTTCGAGATGTGTGATCTAGTTTATAGTTGGTGCCCCTAACTGTTACTGAGGCCTTCAACCTTATATGTAATCACGCAAAGAAATACCATTTTTCAATTTAATAAAAATGTAACTATTTAGAGCTTTATGCTACAGTGGATGGGCTACAAAAGTCACTACATTCTTATTGTTTCTGGTTGTCGAATGATTCAGATTAACTTTTGTGAATGGTAAACTAGCAGCAATAGCTTATCAATGACCTTGAGTTAATATTCTTGTTTCCTGAGGAAAAACCAGAGGTGAGACTGGATTGTTGATGTGAACCGTGTAAATGTCCACTATAAATTCAGGCACTTGGGTTCAAATTTCAGAATAATTTCTGTCCAGGCTCTAGTGAGCAGCTTCAGTGAATATCAGCATTTCAGGGCCTGAAAACTACCTTTCACTCTCACAGCAGGAAAACTCTGAACTTGGCGTTCTAAGTTAACAACGAAATAAACATTTAAAAAAAATGAATATGTTGGTTTTTATTTATTTTAAAGGTGAAAAAAGTGATCAGGAGTGTTTTAACATGACTGTTAACATACCTTTGACTTATCTCTTTGAATATCTAAAAATCAGAAAATTAACTTAAAAATAATTCCAAAATGTATGGTTGCAAGAACTTTTATAAACACTTAATTATTTGAGTTATTGTTCTGTGTACTTTTGAATATAATCAATAGAATAGCTCCTTTACAAACTTGAAAAAGCATACCATTCAAACTAGTTCAAACCTGTTCGCATTTTTTGGTATAATACTTGATGTTATGCTTTTAATTAGGCTTCACTCCAGATTAAATATCAAGGATTCATATTGGTCATAAGTAATTCAGAGGCTCAAGTTAGAATGGTACTAAAGTTTCTATGGCTATTCTTGTTTGCATTCCTGGCCTAAACTATTTCAAATATAAACAGAGAAAAAAATTATACAATTGGTTGATGTAAGCTTCATTTCTAGTATCACTTTCAACTGTTTCTATTGAAACTGGACAAAGAAAACAAGTCAATAAAGTAAAAATAGCTACCAAGAAAATGCTTCTGGAGAAATTAAATTATTCAGGCCAGGCCTCCAGTGAAGGAGAAAGTAGCTCTACCATGTAAGAAATTCAAAAAAATGGGAACCGCTTGGTCAGTAACAGTCATGGATGATGGGAAGACCTCAGCGTGTCCTCCAAGCCTTGAGGTCTGTGCTGTTTAACTTTTTTTAAGTTTGCTTTTGTTATTATATTTGCTTAATTTTGCCTTTGTTGGAGAAAACAATAGAGAACCAAAAACATTTAGAACAGTCTCATTCATGTGAGTCTGATTTGGTGAAATAAAATACATTTCATGGTAAAAAGCATTTGCCTTAATCTTGGCTGACGATAAATACCATCAGGCTCGTGCTCCTGAATGACCTCATGCGCAAGGCGTTAAACTCAAAATATTCAAGGAAACTCTCCAAAATACCTTTTCCCAAATGTGCCACATTAACATCGGAAATTAATAAACTTCCATTCAATGACATTTAAAAAATGTATTGGATTTCCTATTCCTTTTGCAATGCCAGCCAAAGATATTCTGTTATCCTTCATGCAGACATGGAATAGAGAAAAGCTAAAAAAATAATTTTTTAAATTAATATGATGATCCGCTTATGCTATAATTTAATAAATTATATTGTGTTTGGCTTATTGGAAGACTAACTCAGAGGCTTTGTCACTGCTTGATAAACTAAGGGAGATGTGAAAGGTCTGGGCAGACTGTGCTGTATTTAGTACTTTTATCGTGATCATGGAATATTTTCGTGTGAGATAGACAAAAATACTCCTTCCATATTTTAAACTGAGCCTAAGATTTGGAGGAAATTCTAACTGGAATAACTAACGGGAAGATGTTGTGCTTAAAAGGGAGTATGGCTCCACTTCACATCTAAAAGAGTATCTAGGCAGGTCTAGTTACAAGAATAACATTTAGTTTTCTCACCTGATTTTATTGAAGTCCTAGATGTGAGAGCATTCTCAGTAGGATGAAGCATTCTTCCTATTTAGTTAAATGTCCTGTTGGTCAAGTATATGTCCCTACTGAACCATTATTTAATATACAAAGACCTGGCTTTTACTATTCCACATAAATGTCCACCAAGAATACTGCATAAGTAATTGAATGTTCTACACAGTGATTCACTGTGGCTATATAAATAGCCTTTGATTATGCGCAGAGTGTATGTACAATTGCATTGAATCACAACAAATGATGTAAAAACCAAATGATTCATGTCTTTTTTTTTTTTGATAGAGCATAGCGTGTCAGTTAATTCACACAGATGACACATTAAAACCTTTGTGATTCCTTCCAGAAGACCATCAGGAGGGACTAATGTTCAGAAACAGCCCACTGATAATGACAACCGCCATGCTCATGAAAACTTTGGACACAAAGAAGAGTGATTTTCTTACCTCTCAGAAGCCCCTGTGATCATTTGCATTTTCCCACAGGGACGGCAGTAGGTGTTTTGACTCCTACTTTGTGACCTAAGCTCACTGCAGTTGATGCATTTTAGATGAACAAACGAGAAAACGAGAAAAGAGAGAGAGACAGAGAGAGAGAGAGACAGAGAGAGAGAGAGAGAGAGAGAGAGAGAGAGAGAGAGAGAGAGAGAGAGAGAGATATCATTGGGAGGTAAAATAAAGAACCAGGAACATGAGATAACATGAAATTAGGCTAACAAAATTATGTTTTAATAGGAATGATGTGACTAGCCTGGGAAACAAATTGCATCAAATATAATGACTTAAAATAACAGCCATTTATATGTATTTGCAATTCTGCGGGCTGTCATTCCGGGCCGGCCTCAGTTGGGAAGGCTCGTCACCATTCCCTCAGGTCCTCAGTTGGCACAGCAGCATCTGGGCTTCTCTCTCTGCGTTCTCACGTGCTGGAGGCTAGCTCGGGCTGTCCATCTGTTGGGCTGGGTTTTGTTATTTGAGGCAGTAAGAGCAGCATGAGAGAGCTCTTCGCTTCCAGTAGGCCCCTTCCAGGGAGCCCTTGGCTCTACTGACCAAGCCCTGACAGAATGCAGGACAGGGTCACACGAGCACCGGCACAGAGGGAGGCGTGAGGCACTGGGTTCCGTTACAGTCTGCCCCAGATGACATAGACCACACTGTCACAGGCTAAAAAGCAAGACAAACAACAGAAAACAACAATTTAAGAAGAATGAAGGCTAAGAAGGGGTCATTGAATTTAACATTGAGACTCAGTTTTAGGAGTAAGAACGGGGTAAACCTAGAATTAAAAGGTCAAAAAAAAGTGTGTGTGTGGTGGTGGGGAATGTGTTGTCTTCTGGTAGTAATTTATTGGCAAAATAAATCATAAAAAAATAAAAATGGAGGAAAAGGGCAATGCCAGAAGAGGCAGCAACATTAGAGAAGGTTTATCAGCTTGTTTGTTTTTATTGTTTATTTTAGGCAGAGATAATTTCAGAAGTTCTATTGTCTGAGAAGATTCGGTTGAGAGGAAAATACAGAAGTTTTGAGAGAAAAAGGCACAGCTATTCTCTAGGCAAAGGCTGACGAATAGAAAAGAAAAAATGAGTTTGCCTCCTGGAGCCCTGAGCTGAGCAAGGTGAGAAGAACTGGGCTGTGTACACCTCCGTGTTAATGATTAGACCAATAATCATGCAGGAAGGTGTTCATTTGCACAGCATTATAGCTGGGACTCAAACCAACTTCCCTGGAAATCTCCTCGGCCTCCGTCTCTTCATAGCCTGAGTTCCCAGGATGGGAAGTCCCCTGATTTGCCACCTGTTGCCCCTGGATAGCTGAGAGTGACCCTTCTGTGGGCCCCTCACCTGTGGAGCAGGTTCCCTAAGTGATTTCCGATTTACTGTCTTCCTGATTGAGGGGAGAGAGAACAAAGTTTTTCTGTGTTCCCGGAGTTTAATCCTCGGGAACTTAAACAAAGATTTTTGTCTCATAAAAAACCAACAAACGAAAATGCAGGTGGTATTTATGGAGTTGGAGCTGAATGGCCTAGAAGGTCAAGTGCACAATATAAATGAATGCCTGGACTTTCCCAGTGTCATCCTCCCCATCGACGCTATTGACACTGCTGCTCAGAAACCACAGGGCGATCACTGCACAGGGGACGGGGCAGAAATAAGATCTAGCTCGTGTCTTTGGATGATTTAGAATGCCACAAACAGGGCGTTGGCTGATTACTTTCCTCTCACAGTATATATGATTTCCCACATTGCCCTTGGTGGTGATGGACAACTTAATAGGGTGCACAGGCAAAATTCTCATTCATTTCATTAAAAAAAATCTCTACCTCACATAAGACATTAGGTAATTCCTGCAAAACTAAAGATAAAAACATAGGAGGAAATATGTATAATTGAAGTGCTACCTGAACACGAAGGAAAAGTTCATAAATTCGAGGTCATAAAATTAAAAGATTTGTTTTAGCAAATGAGTACCAAAAAAGGTAAAATTATGAAGGAAAGAGAACAAATTGCAACTAGTGATTAACATCTAGAGAGCCAATGTCCCTAACATTTTCAAAGTTCTTACTGAGGCATTGACTTATTTAGTCAATAGCTGTTTATTGAGGATTTACTTTTTGTCAAGCGCAGACAGGTTCTGGAATGCATCTGTGAATAAGGTCGATGTGATCTTCGCCCCTACAAACTTAGCTTTTAGTGAAATAAACTACTTGTTCTCTAAAAGAGAAAACTAGCAAATAAATACAATGATTTCAGACTCAGAGTTATGAAATAATTAAAGGAGAGCCTGAGAAGAAATTTATAGAGAAGGACCCATTAAATAGGATGGCCCACGAAGGTCTCACTAAAACAGTGACAATTTAGCTGAGAACAGAAGAATAATGTAAGCCAGCCATCTGACGAACGGAGAGAAAAGGTTCAAGCCAACTGGAACGCCACGTGCAAAGTCTCTGGGGCTTCAAGCTCTATTTTCCGTTCTATTTTAAGAACCCAACAAAATCCAAAATGATAGAGTGAATTAGAGAAATAACAGCTCAAGTATACGGAGGCAAATATATGCAGACAATTATAGGCTCTGGTCAAAGCGTTTGAATTTTACTCCAAGTGCCTTAAAAAACTTTTAAAATATTTTAGGCAGGGCAGTTATTTTATGTGATATCTCCATCCTTGTTTCTGTAAGGAAACGGGATTGGTGGTGTGAAAATATTGGAACAGGGGAATTAGGTAAGACAGGGTATCAGAAATGTGGTCTCGGCAAAAGTGGTGTTAGCGGAGATGGAAATCAATGTGAAGCTCTAGGTTTGTCTGGAAGATTGAATACACAAAAGTTTTAATAAATATGCTGTATATTTAGGTACCCAGGTTTTTGGCTTCACTGATTTATGTTTAATAATTTTATTTAGGCAAAGTGTATCATTAGGTGATTCACAAACTAGGAAATAGAAATGTTTAATAAATCTGAGAATGGATCTTCTACCTTACTCAAAATGTGATAATTAAAAGCACAAAATAAACCATAAATCTTAAAAGATTGATAACATCTAATATTGGCATGGATGTTGGGAAATGAGTTTGATGATCACATGAGATTGGCAGCCCTTTTCCCATTGCTTGGTGGCTCCTTCTAGGTGGCCCTAGGAAGGGCACAGTCTGTGGCTAAACTTGGTCTGTGGCAAGGTCCTTCCCAGGAGGCATCAGGGCCAGCATATCCAGTGACAACTTCAAACTGAGACTAAGCACCACCTGGGGTCACATTTGAGGGCAACATACCCAAAGGGTGGACTAGACAGGCACCAGAATCCTAATGAAGTGAATCCTGCTCTGTAGGGTCAGTCCCTCACTCATCATTCCTCACAATCAATCAGCCTGGGCCAATCCCCTGCATTGACATGCAAACATCAACCAAGGCTCAACTAAAGCAGAAGAATACACAGAGCTTATATGAAGGACACTCCTGGAGCACCCAGCTTAGGTGACCAAGAAACATTTACCACTGAGCCCGACAGGACAGCTACTACATAAGGTTACTTTTCTAAGACTGAGAGACATGGCAGCCCTACCTGATATATAGAAACAACCATAGGAAGGCAGCAAAAATGGGGAGGCAAAGAAACACATCCCAAATGAAGGAAAAAAACAAAGCTCCAGAAAAAGAACTAAACAAAATGGGGACAAGCAATTTACCAGATGCAGAGTTCAAATCACAGGTTATAAGGACGATCAATGAACTTAGGGGAAGAGAAGATGAACTCAGAGAGAACTTTAACAAAGAGATGGAAAAAATAAAAGTGCAGATAGAAAACATAAAAAAGAACCAGTCAGAAATGAAGATGACAATAGCCGAAATGATGAATACCTTACAGGGAAGGAACAGTGGATTAAATCAAACAGAGAATCCAATAAGGGATTTAGAAGATAAAGGAGCAGGAAACACCCAATCAGGACAGCAACAATATTTACAGGAGCCAAGATATGGAGGCATCCTGGGTGTCTGTCAATGGAAGAATGGATAAAGATGACGCGGTACATGTATACAATGGAATATTACTCAGTCGTAAAAAAGAATAAAATCTTGCCACCTGCGACACCATGGATGGACCTAGCAAAGCTGTCATTTGGAACCAAAGGACAGATGAAAATCTTCGCAGACAAGGAGAAGCTAAAGGCGTTCATCACCACCAAACCAGTTTTACAAGAAATGATAGAGAGACTTCTTCAAGAAGGAGAAGGAGAAGGAGAGTGTGCTGACTGGAGTAATTCAGACAAAGACAAGTGCCATATGCGTTCACTATACGTGGGATCTAAAGAACAAACTGAATGAACAAACAAAACAGAAACAGACTCATAGTCACAGAGCATTTTGATGGCTGCCAGATGAGAAGCGGATTGGGTGGTGAGTGAAAAAGGGGAAGCAATTAACCTGTGCAGATTGGAAGTTATAAAATCATCATGGCATGTAAAGTACAGCATAAGGAATATAGTCAGCTTTGTTGTAATAATTTTTTACGGTGTCAGAAGAGTGCTAGATTTATTGGGATGAGCACTGTGTAAGTTATATAAACGTCTAATCACCATGTTGTACACTTGAAACTAATGTGATATCGTCTGCCAACTGTATTTGAAAACAAAAAAAAATTATTTAAAAGGAGCAATATAAAGCAGAGGCCCAGACAATTTCATTAATTATCGAACAACAAAAAATAAAACTTTATTGTTTTAAAACACTGAAATTTGGGAATGGTTTATTACATATTACTGAAGCATAACCCAACCTACCCTACTGGTAAAAAGTCTTTTAATGTTTAAGATATTCCCAAAATATACTGTAGAGTGAAGAAAGGAAGGAGCAGAATAACATGTAGAGTAGAACCCCACTTCTTTTAAAAAAATGAAAATAATATACATGTTGTATGAGACAGGAAACAAATATCAAAAGGTAAACATACAAATGTTAACAATTGGTAACTTCTGGAAAGTAGGATATTATAAGTATTACTTTTTCCTATACACACGATCATTTTATTTTTTAAAACAGGGAGCAGCTATTTCAAAATTTGAAAGTAATAAAGAAAAAGTTATTCTGATCAGACAAAAAGCATACTATAATTTTAAACTCTTGAAAAGCCTTGATGTGGATGAGGAAAAAAATATTTAATGATTCTAGCAAATCTAGAAACAGATTCAAGTGGAATTAAGTAAAGACGAATTTACATTTTAAATCGGTGCAGGAATATATATTCAATAAATTGTGTTAATAAATTGGTTAAACATTTGAAAAAGATTAAGTGAAATCGATGCCTCCTTTTTAACAAAATTAATTCCATATGTTTTTAGTTATGACTATAATAAAATAAATCACATAGACAAGTGGTATATGCCTAGTGTGTTGGGATGGCCTTCTCACTGTGATGCCAAAGTCAGAAATAGTTATGAGTACATTGATAGATCTGACTATGTAATCAATCAATCGACCAAATTAGTAATAAAATCCATCGATTACAAAATAGGAAATTATTCGTAACACAGATAACAGTACACAGTCAAAAATGTATAAGCCCATCCGATAGCATGAGTACTTTCCTAGGTAAAATTTAGCAGAGATTACAAAAACAAGTATTTCTTTCATTTCTAGACATTTGCGGCAATCTGAACGCCTATTCCTGGGAGACCAGACTCATAAGCTGTGATTAATGAATAGCACAGAATAATTTTGCAAAAGTCAAAAGTGATTTGCTAGAAACACACTCAGCAATTCAAATGGATTTTTTGAAAGAATGTGGTGATAAATGAGAAAATTATAAAGTAGAATGAGATGTCTAAAATAAGATAGAAGTTATGTAAGCTAAATTCACACCTGCACAAAAGAAAAACATCCACAGAGAAACACATGGAAACAAAAATGTACATTAAGTACTTCAGCATAGGTATCTGTGGGGGAGGGATATTAGAAATAGAACAAGGAAAATAGATTTTAAAAAATAAATATAAAAGAGAATCAGAGAAATGGGACTCTGCAGAGACCAGTGATAATAATGGGCCATACCATTGTGAGTATAATTAACTCTACTCCATGCATGTGACGTTCAAGAAATATAGTACCAGAATTTAAAAAATTGGCTGAGGGGTGAGGTAGTAAATTAGAGCTAAGATTCACAAATAGGTAGCTAGTATATGAAAAAAATAGTTTACTTTTGCTGCCAATTAAATGATTACAGAGTAATAAAAAAATTGATATGTGTTTATTTATGGACTGTTTCATTGAAAAACACGGTATTGAGTGGGAAATATCATTATGACCATTGCTAATGGCACTGAACAGCTGTAGCACATTTCTGGACCACTCGGAGCCAAGCAACAGTTGAGCAAAAGCGTTTATTGTAACATTCATCATGAAACTTTGCAGGGGAGAAATCTCCAGCATAGGAATTTGATCACAGAAAAGCTACATAAAAAATGCAATATTAGCACCTAGGAAGACTAAGTGCTGTAGGCATAAATAATAATAATAATTAATAATAATAATAATAATAATAAAATGAAATAATATACAGCTATTTAGAGTTGAGATAGAGGAACTTTTCTCTGTATTCTTAAGTCTTTCTGCAGTCAACGTGCATAATTTTTCTACAAAATGTATAATGAGTAAATAATAAAATTAGGATAAAATAAATTGGGGGAGCTTCTAAAATGAAGCTCCTCTGGAAGGAAAGCTCTAATATTTTAATTTTGTTCTATGACAAATAAAAACTATATTTTATATTATATTTTATTATATTTGGCTTCTTTTCACATAGATAACCTGAGTGGGCTTTCTTGGCTTACAACTTCACACTTTCCCTTCCCATAATTAAGAAATGTTTGTGCTGCTATGAAAACTCTTCATGAACATTTAAACTATAGGTAAGTGGGAAAACAACCTTAGATTTTTCTGCAATAAAAAGGCTTAAAGGTATCTGTAGCAAGAAATGGCATAAAACGTTTTTATTCTCATCATATTAATTCAGTATCGCATTTTGATAAAATGTAAAATGAAACGATTGCAAGTCTGGATTTCGTGTGATTTCTTAGTTTGTGAGTCAATAGTAAAATTTATGGTCGGCAATGTTTTTCTTTTATTATGAATTTACTTTTTAGAGCAATTCTGGTTCCCAGAAAAATCGAGAGAGCAGTGCAGACTTTCCCACACACCCCCACTCCCACCCGTGTGCGGCCTCCCCCATTGCAATTCCGCCCCAACCGGGGACACTTGTGATGACCGATGAACTTACGGTGACACATCACCGTCACCCAGAGTCCATAGCTGACACCACAGTTCGTTTTGGGTGTTGTACATTCTATGGGTTTCAAGAAACGTGTAACGGCGGGTGTCCAGGGTTTTGGTCGGACAGAGAGTTTTGACTGCCCCGCACTCTCTCTGCCCCGCACTCTCTCTGCCCCGCACCTGCTGATGGCTCCCGGGCCTCTACCCACCGCCACTGCGGCTCTCCTTGCTGCTCCAGTTCTGCGTCTCCAGAAGGTCATAGAACAAGAGCCATCCAGTCAGTAGCCTTTTCGGGTTGGCTTCCTTCACTCAGGAACACAGATGCTTTCCAGTGTGCGATGGTATTATATCCTGATGCACCCAGCCTCAGTTGAAAGCATCAGAAATTGAAAATGAGTTTAACAAGCCTCTCCTACTGGGCATCGCGGCTTCGCCTCGCCCCCCTGAAACGTGCTCAGGACACTTAAGTCACCCTACCACTGCGGACAGTCACCTAACAGTCTATATTACAATGAACTGTTGACTATCTCACATAATTTTTTAATTAACGTTTTCAACAAACGCTGGCCACACCGTACCGGGCAGAGCGTCGTCGTTTAGCCCGGTGACCACGTGGTGATGGGGAGCCGCATCTGGCTGAGGATGCCCCGTGGCCAGAGGACCTTCTGCAAATAGCCCAGGAAAAGATCAAAACAAAATCTGAAGAGCAGTTTCTCCTGGATGTGCATTACCTGTAGGTGCACAACATCATAAAATCGAAAAATCACGTCACACCATCAGACGTCAGAGGTGGTTCTTTCACGGTTCCTCCCTGTCCTTTTGCAGCTTGGCAGCTCATTTCCCTTTAGCACTGAACAATATTTCCCTTTCGGTATGCACCATAGGTCATCCAGTCACCTGCTGAAGGACATCTTAGCCGCTGCTGCTGCGTTTTGGCAGTTGTGAATAAAACTGGCATACAGATTTCTGTAGAGATATTAGCTTTGAACTCCTTGGGGCAAATGCCAGGGAGTGCCATCTTTTTTTAAACACAGATATTACTCTTGTCCTCAAGCTAATAAGAAAGTTAGCTATCTAAGCTTTCCTTTATTCAATAGTGAGCATCCCACACTCTAATACTTTTATTCCCGACGATACGGAAAAAAATGTTTTATTCTGAGATGAATTCCATTCATCTCCCTTTGCCAATCAGATTCTCACTTGCCGGGAAAGTGGGCCCTTCGTCGGATCTGCCCACAGAAACCCGATTTGGTTGCCTCCTGTGCCATTCTCTTGCCTGGCGTTAGACTTATTTACTTTTTTAACAAGATGTTTGTGCTATTTCCATCGACCCCGCTGCCCATGAAAATATAGAGATTCAAGTGATAGCACAAGAGGCCCAGACATAGCTCTGGATCAGCCGGGCTGGGTGGGGACTCGGAGAGACTTTGCAGCTGTGGGTGATGAAGAATTCCCTCTTTTGTTAGTGGCGTGATGACGGGTTAAGGTTTTACTGGGGATGTGGTCAGGCCATGGCAATCTGCGACCCACACACAAAACGCAGCGCCGAAATCTTCCTAATTAACTGCATGGGACGCAGCCGGGCCATTTAGGGAGATGATTCATCAGCAGTAGGTGTAAACCGGTTCGCTAAATCTAAAGTTTAAAGGGGAGGAAGAGATAAAATAGTTGCTGGATTCCACTTCAGGCTAGTCGCCAGGTGATTCAGAGCCCTTAAGAGCCCTGATTCAGACTTCATTTCTCATCGCTAATAGGATGCTGGCGTTTCCTGCCAAACAATTTATCTTTCCGTGCTCCAGCTATGTAAATCTCCAGCAGAAGCCGCTAACAGGGGTCCAGGGACTGCGCTACCTGCGAGCCTGTGTTCCAGAGTCCTAACGTTTGTCTTCGTTCTTCTTTAGAATGAGTTTGTGTCTGTCTGTGTACAGGGTTCTTCCCCCCCACACCCCAATGTGATTGTACATCGTGGATAAATCGGTTGGTGGGTCCCGTTTCTTTCTGTGGCACCTTCATGCAGACTAGTCGTGTCATCTTCATCTTGTGCTCACCGAGCCCCAGTAGCCCAGAGAACCCTAATTGAGCAGACTCTCTCTCTCTCTCTCTCTCTCTCTCTCTCTCTCTCAGCAGCCCCGAGCCTGCTTTCAGCAAGCTGCCAACTAGAAAAATCTGAAAATCACATCCTCAAAACCGTGTCTTCCCGGTGGTTCCCCGCAGGAGAACTCGCCTGTGAAGGGATGGCTCCTTGATCTCAGTCCGTGTTCCTTATCCAAGGGCAGGAGAACATCTTGGAATGAGGCTTCAGGATGCAAGCTCCTGACCTCTATAAGCCCCTCTATTTTTTCCGTATCGTCGGGAATAAAAGTATTAGAGTGTGGGATGCTCAATGTTGAATAAAGGAAAGCTTAGATAGCTAACTTTCTTATTAGCTTGAAGACAAGAGTAATATCTGTGTTTAAAACATGGGAGCGTTACAGAACCTCCTGGGGCTGAGCCTGGGAAAGAAGAGCCACTGTCTGGGGCACCATGTTCAGCTGCGGAGTCAGGGTTCAAGTACGAAGCTGTTGGTTCCATCAAATACATCCTACGACGTCCCCTCCAGCGATCTCGTGGCGGAGGTATGTATATCCCAAATGCTACGGTTCGGCTTCACGCCAAAGCCTCCGAAGCCTAGAACCCTCCAACGAGCATTATCATCCATCACAACCGGTGAGATAAACTGCTTTCTAGCTCGGGATCAGGTGTTGGGACCGTTTGTTGAGCGCATATTGCCGAGCAGCCCAATCTCTTAAAGGAAATTACGTTCCCTTCACCGGCAGGTGAAAGAAGGTTTGAAACCATGTCGTCCAGGATCCAGGGGTGACATAAGGTTTTTATGAGCACACAGGCTTTTATTGTCATTTCGGTACCAAAAGTAACATGTGTCGGCTACGGCAGACTTAGAAGATGCGGTGGCATGAACCCCGATGTTCTGGTTCCCACTGTTGCTATATTAACGGTGACATCTCCTCTCAGTCGCCTGCCCGGGGGGTCAGGAGAGCAGCATGATGGTGCGACAACACGTTCTGCAAAAAAAAAGAAACTGGATTAATAGGACTCAAAGGGAAGATCACCTTCGAAGGAACCATACGGATGAACACGGACTTGGACAGAGGAATCATGGAAGCAGAAGACGGCAGAGAGAGGTATTGGAAGGCCCGAAAGGAACAAAAATAAAAACCTATCAAACTGGAATTCTACATCCAGTTTAGGTTTTTGGAAAAAAAAGCCTAAATTGATGGCGGGAAAAGGTACACTCAGACCGACGAAAGCAAGAAGATGACCTTGAAGTTGGAAGCGGAGGCGCTGTGGTGTGTGGGACGATGTGAAAATACCGTGTGTAGCTCGTGTACGCAACCCTTTAATGCACTCAGTGCGTTTGTTTTTATTTGACCTTTTGATGGGACTCCTTTGTAGGGGCGCAAACAGGCTAGAATAGGCGTGGATGTCTTGTTAAACGTGACGGAAGCGACTAGAAGGCAGTAGCTGGACTCTTATGCAGTGTTCCATCCCCCTGAAACCGCAGCGGTGATTTCTGCCCACAGGTAAAGTTATTCTGATGGTGGGAACCGCTGTTCTGAGTCCAGAAAGAAGCAAAAGGGACTTGTAAGAAAACTTCCTTTCACTGTTTCAGGCTCTACCTATACGCCTTTCGTTTGGTGTTGAATTTTGGAGTTCTCCTTCCTTTTTGGCAGCAAACCTCAAAGACGCTCCGGGGCCCTGGATTTCCCTCCTTCTTTCCTCCCTCCCTTTCTCCATTCTCCCTACCTGTGTTTCCTCCTTCCCTCTTTTCTTTCCTCCGTTCCTCTTCCTTCCTCCCTACTATCCCAAGATTCACAAGTCAATGGTCATCTCTCCCAACACCGAATGACTACTCGCCAGCACTTGTCACTCCCACGTCAAAGCACCACAGACTGTGGCTTATAGAAACGGACATTTACGCCCCGTAGTTCCAGAGGCTGGACGTCCAACGTTGGGGTCCCAGCATGCCAGACAGGGGCCGTCTCCCTCACTGCAGTCAGCGAGGCTGCTCCCCGCGTGTCCACCTGCCCGGGAGCAGGGAGCGGCCGCTCTCTGGACTCCCAGAAGGGCCGCAGCACCACCTGCGAGGCTCTACCCTCTGACCTTGTCACTGAGTCCCCTCAAAGGTCCTGCCTCTGGAGACCATCCCATTGCGGGGGACACTTTTAACTTTTGGGGAAAACCCTCCTGGTTACTCTCTCAACTTTGACATTTGATCCTCCTCCCTGCAGACAGAATAATATTTTGAAGTCTTCTGATGATGCAGATCTCATCATTTTATTCCGTGGGAGCGGACAATCCCTTAAAATACTGATTTTAGCATCAAGTGCACACTCCTTAATGTGCCCTCTGAGGCCTACCATGCTTTAATTAGCCCCTGCTCACCCCCTCATCCTCGTCCACCCCTGTCCCACCCCGCTGCGGCCCTGCTGACCTCTATAAGCCCCTCTATTTTTCATGGGGCTCTCGCCCACTCTTCCCTGTCGAGAACACTCTTAGGTCACTCACCTGCATAACCGCCGTCCATCCTTGGCGGCTCAGCCCAAAGATTCCTCCCCCAGGGACGCTCCCGGGGTGAGCTTGGGCTTCCTATTCACGCCGTACTCTTTCTCTGAAGACCTCACCCCCGGATTCTAATGTTCCCGTAGACGGTGAGCCCTGCAGTGGCAGGGACCTCGTAGCTTCTCTCCTCAATGTGTCTCTAGTACCTCAGCTTTGTTCTTCGTCAGGGTGGCCCTGGCTACTCCCAGTTCTTTACATTTCCATAAAAATGGGATAACCAGTTGTTACTTTCAACTGAAACCCCACTTGATTATTAATTGGGATCCCATTCGACCTACAGATCAATTTGGGGAAAAACTGCTGCTTTACAGCATTGAGGCTCTCAATCCACGAATATAATAGATCCGTCAGAGAGTTAAGGATTTAGTTTCCCAAAATGGCAAACAGTTTAGACCCAGATGACTTTAACCGAGGCTAGCTTGGGTTGCCCTGAAACTCAGTTTCAATCTCAGAGAGAGCGGCACAATTTCCAGTTTGCCATCGCTTCTGCCATCAGCCTGTAGGGCTTCCGAAAGGATGCTGGGCTGGTGGGTCACCAGACACCCTCATACCCGGCCAGGCCCGCCCCTCGATTTTGGTTTTCCCCTGAAGCAGGGATGGCTGAAATCCCCCCCGCATCCTCCCCTTTCCTCCATCCCGCCCGCCTCCTCTCTCCATCCCGCCCTCTGTGCACCTGGTCAGCTTCGAACCTCACGCGGGAAACTGGACCCTGGGACCCGACATCGGCCGCGTGGCCCAGGGAGAAAAACATCTCGGAGGAAAAGGCCTTTCACATCAGGCTCGCCCCGACGTGCTTTTTCTCTCCTCGGAGATCCGGTCCCTTATCCAGGTTGCATTAAGAGCAGTTGAATGTCTGTGATATTTTAAATTTTTTCCAACAAGTTTTGTCGTTATCTTGGAAACGTTGGCCCGACAGTTACGAATGTCAGGAACGAAGGGTCATGTGTGCAGTTTACGTGTTCAGCGAATCCCAAACCGTGGCCAGTAAAGAGTCACAACGTGTGGGGGGGACGGAAAAGGTGGTCGTGTCCGTGCTGGTCGGTGCCAGCGGTGGCGCCTTCCTCTCCTCTCTGGGCAGGTCGGTTTCTCCTCTCTTACCTGCTATCTGATTCCTGTTTGGGTGCTTTCGGGACTAAATTTGGGACCTATAAAGTAAAACCTCAAATTGACCTCAGCATTAGATAAGATGGCTGATTTATCTCACCTGTAAAAAGACTAAAACATTCGAGAAGTCTGAGAACACCACAGGCCTTAGGGGCGTGATCCTTCTAGTTTTCTGCCTCCCACGAAACCTGTACCTTTTGTCACGATCGCGTCAGGGTCTTCAACACCCCTGAAGCTGCTACAGTAATGTCTGTGCTGGCCAGGAGGGGAGATGACAGCATCGTCCGTCTTAGGGTCACAGAGGTCCACCCTGCGGCTTCCCTCTTCCATCTCGCTGGCAGCTCCACCGGCAGCGGGTGTGGAACACGGTCCTTTGTGAAGACTGTGATGGGAGTTTTGTGAATAGAAAAGACAGGGAGGCGGTTGTGGGATGGCCGCACTGGCAATCTGCGAGCTTTCCCTTCGCTCTGAGGATTAAGTGGGACAGATTGGGCAGCATTGTCTCCCTCCGGCCTCAAGATCGTCTCTGACACAGATCGCTTTACCCGTCCTTTATAAAACCGACTGCGACTTACATCCCCGCTCAGATCACCCCTCTTATACGATAGATTGAACTTACAACTGATTATATTGCTGCATCGCGAATCACGCAAACAAGCCTGACCTGGGACGCACCTGAAGCACACATGGAAATCGCAGGTGCTGAAGGTTTTTTCTTTCTTCTAAACTGTCGGCTCCTTGCAGGTGGAAAATAAGGTCTATTCATTTATATACTTCCAAAATTTAGTTATATGATGAAATATGAAAATAGTACAATTAAAGTGAATAAATGAGAATCCAAAATAATTGAGAACAAAAGTCTTTCTGGACCCTCAGAGGCTGCGGCCTTTCCTGATGTAGCCACCCGGCTTGTAAACCTCGTCAGCTCCCTCCTGTTCAGATCACAGCTCTGCCTCCTGCCCAAGACCAGGCGTGCTTTACACAAAGTCTTTCTTCCAGTAAGCCTGTGTGGCCGCATGCAGCTCGTCCGCTTTCAAGGCATGCCAGAATTCAACTTCCTTTAAACCAAAGAATGTAAAGTACACAAATCCATGCAATCGGTTCCTTATCTCTGAACTCCGTGAGCAGGATTTAAAAGCTGTTAGAATTCGCCCCACACCATTCCTTCATACTGACTCAAGATTTTTCTTGAATTTCCTTTAAGTCTGACATATCTTTACGTTGTTTCTAAGGACATTTAGGTGACTTTTTTACCAACATTTCAACCAATTTTTCATTTCTCAGAATTTTTTATGTACTCATTTCAATATTATATATATAATATATATATTATATATATATAATATATTATATATTATATAATATATAATATATTATATATTACATTATATCTTATATCTTATATCATCTTATATATTATATATTATATAATATATAATATATATGTATTATATACACACATATATATATATAAAATGAGTTCTGCCACATACTCATTATATATTATCGGCCTCTTCTCATTTATGAGAATGTGTTTTATCTGGTATTTCTTCTAACAATTCATATTATTAAGGTTTATACGTGCTTCACTCGTAAGACTGAGGAATGACAAAGGTCATTGGAGGATAAGATTTACCAACTATTTAATTTCTTGACATGCAACTTTGATCACATTGGGGCAGATGAATTTTCAGAATTGTTTCTGTTAAAAAAATTGTTCTTTTCAATTTGACTTCAACGGTGCAGTAGAAAGAAATTGGAGTTGATACCCTAATTCAGTCATTCACTGAGCAAGTGTTTGTTGTCAGCTGTCCTCAGACCCACTCCTAGTTACTAGATGAACACAATGTCAGAGAGAGGGCAGATAGGGAAGAGGAAGAGGAAGGAGGAGGGAGGAAAGGAGAGAGAGAGGGAGGACAAGTTTGATTATGGGAGGAGGAGCTTAGGCTCCGCAGTTACATAGATGAGTTGAAATCTATTATCTCCCAATTAGTAACTGGTTAAGTTATTTCATAAGTCTCTTTAATTCTCACTTTCCTCAATTATACCCTAAAAATTGGGATACTTGATTCAAAGAAATGTGTAGAGGAATAATGGAATACAAAGTTACTATCACTTTACAATCTGTACCTGATAGGAATAGAAAGAAATTGAGTCATTCTGGTAAAACCTGTTTATAACATACACAGCGACTAGAGTCATTTAGATCGAGCGATGATGTTTCGGGAGCACGGAAAATGGCTCTGGACTCCACAGGAGCGTGGGGGCATAGCTGGGGTGGTGAGCGATAGAGCCAGGCCTCCTACAGAGTCGAAGCTTCCCATCACTCCGAACAGATGAGGAGACCTCGTCTGGGAAATGGAGTAAGGACAGCACTGCAGGCAGGAAGGACAAGGCAGCGCAGACCTGGGGGCACCCCCAGCGCTGAGAGCGGCCTGGTGCAACCAGAGCACAGCTTAAGTGCAGATGGCAGCCAGCGAGGTGGGCCAGGCCAGACTTTTGAGAAGTCTGTGTCCCGATTGCCATGATACGGTGATGGCATTTCATCTTGTGGTCAATAAGGCGTCACAGAAGGTTTTCACTGAATAGGCAAGTGGCAGCCATCATGAGAAATTGGCTTGATGAGGAACCGGCTGGAAGCAGGTAGCCACTCGGGTGGCTGTTTCGGTGAATATATAACCGAGAAGCGATGAGGATAACGCAAGGTGATTCCTAGGTGGCAGGTGGGCTAAAACTCAGGCTGCTCGTCCCAGAGGATGGCTTCGTTTAAGGGGGAAGCTGGTGATTTCAGTGTTTCATTTGTTGTGTTCACTTTTCGTTTGGAAATGAGAGTGGAGATGTCCATCAAGCTTCTGGAAACAATACTCTGAAGGTGACCGTGGCTGTTGCGCCAGGGATGTTGATGTGGGCCACCTGCAGGTACAAGACAGGTGGATCAGTGACAAGGAGAGCATTCAGGAAGCACGTTCGGATTGAGGGGAGGTGCTAGTAAAATTCTAGGAAACAACCACACTACAGAGATCAGAAAGGAAAGGGGGAGAGCTCACAGAAGAAAGACAAAATGCTTGCAGAGAGAGTCCATGTCAACGCGAAGGTTTAGCGTCACAGAGGCAGCAGAATAAAGGCATCCGAGAAGTCTGAATTATCACAATGGTTAAATGTACCGGAGAGTCTGGTAAAATAGGAATTTTTAAAAAGATAGAGAGAGATAGAAATTCAAATGTCAATGAAGATCTTATTGAAGCTGTCCCTCTAAAGTGATTGAGGTAGAAATCAAATTCTATGGGGTTAAATAGGAAAGCAAACGTACAATAATTTTAATACGTTTATTGAGGTGTAACTGACATACAATAAATGACACACATTAAAGTGCACAATTTGCTACGTTTTGGTGAGTGTGTGTTTCTGTGAGGGTGTTTGTGTGTGTGTAAAATTTTACATACGTATAAAATCTCCACCCCATTTCTGGGCACAGAGCTCCTAAAACCCTCGCCAGTTAGAGGCGTCATGAGAACAAAGGGCGGGATTTCTGTCATAGCCTTGCAAAGAGACGAACAGTGAAAGAATAAAGCATAAAATCCAGATTACATTCTTCTTCCTTACACGTTTCGATGGGGTAATTAGGAAATAATTGTATGCATAGTGTTGGAATTGATGGATGAGGTTTAGTACTGAGTGGAAGGCAAATTCATGTGAACTTTTCACACGAAGGAGTCTTTCGGCCTTGGGTTTAGATGTCATGAGCCGCATGGTCGCCCGTCCTCCAAGACCCAGACTCGTTCTCTTTTGAGGGGGAATCTGGGGAGCAGGTTCCAGTTCTGCTGCTTTCGGGGAACAGGTTGTAGACGTGTTTTTATAAAACTGGCAGCCAATTAGGGATTGTCAAGTTGTTGTTAAATCTCATTAACGGTATCTGAAAGCTGAAGAATGAGAAAAGGGGAAAATGGGCCATTGTTTCTCGGCGAAGCAACCTTAGCAGCCGGGTACGGGCCTCTAATAAAGCTCGTTTAATCACCTGCTGGGAACGGGAATTTCCTTTCAGCATTTCCAGAGTCGGAACGAAGGAGCTGCTGTGCCTCCAGCTTTGACACTTTCTCAGAACTGGTCAGAACTGGTCAGCACCAGTCTGGAGCACTGTCTCCTCGAGTGTTCTCTGGAAGCAGATAGAACCTTCTATTGACATAAATTAAATATGTGTGTTGAAGCCGTGGGTGGTGGAGGAATGAAGAAAACTGAGCAAGGGATGGATTCAGATCGGATGCTGTGAGATGCTGCTCCGGCCCGGCGGTGGCCGGCCCCACGCGCCACCAGGGCCTGTGGCCACCGGGCGAAGGCCCCAGCGACAGCTTTGTCCAAAGCAGGCTCATCCCATAATTTCACAAATCATGAAGTCAGTGCCTCGAAATACTCTTCTATATCAAGTGCTTCATTTTGATAAGTTAGGAAACTGTGGTTTCGAAGAGATAAAATGACTTTCATACCTTCCCCTACTAGGACACACAAAATCTGAGACTAAAATATGTGTTTTCTGGTATTTAGTTCAATGTTCCTTCTTTTTGTATCGCTGAGTAATCTTTCTTCTACATATGTCATCAGTGCCAAATTTTTAAAAAAGCTCATAATTTTAAATTATTCCCCAGCCTTTAAGGTGAAGATATGGAAAAAGGCTGAATGCCTGAAAATTACACAGTTACTAGATATAGGTAAAGAGTAGAGGCACATCATTTGTTAAGTATGTGTTTTATCTTTATTTTCCCCAAAGCGCAGCCTGAGAGAAGGAATTGAGAAGAGGCAAATTGTTCAAAAGGAAATTTCAAGAAGTAGACAGAATTAAAAGAGTGAAGAAAAGAGAAAAGGAGAGGAGGAAGAGGAGGAGGAAGAAGAGGAAAAGGAGAGGAGGAAGAGGAGGAGGAGGAGGAGGAGGAAAAGGAGAGGAGGAAGAGGAGGAGGAGGAGGAGGAGAAAGAGAGGGTGAGAAAACAGCTGTTTGAGGGTCCTGTCACCACTGTAAGTGGACGAGGGTCATCCCCACCATGGCCCCTGGAGAGCAGCTGAGGCTGCCTGTTGAGCCCGTCTCCACGGGGAGCTGGAGGCCCGGCTGGGCGTCTGTCAAGACTCCAGCCCTCACTTGGGAGAATCGCTCCCAGGGGAGTATCCTCCTGGGCATGATGCGCCAGCGTGAGCTGGATGGCCTCCTGTGGCTCCGGAGAGGGTCTTGCACAGCAAAGCAGAGGGCACCCAGGATTTTGGGCGCGGTGCCCTGTGCTTGGAACTGTCCGCCACCCAGGAGCTGAAGTAAGGTGAACTCAGGCGAGCTTGCATCATGCATCAGAACCGTTGCCCATAGCCTAATTCTTAGTAAAGATGGGATTAAAAGGCTATTTTATGAGCTGTTCATTCAGCCTGAATTCTTATGAAACTGAATCTCTTCTAAGGGCTCTCTTGAAGTGTGTTGTAGGCTCCCTGTAAACGAGGTGTAAATGATTCAGGGAGGATGCAAAACTCCAAGAAGATGTAATTTATATCAATAAAACAATGCTTCTCCAAATTTACGTAAATGTTTTACTTTCCCCAAAATCTTTTCTCGTGCCTTTTCTCCTTTGGTCCTCTCAAATATTTCATTATCTCTGAACATGTGGGTCTTTTTGCTTCCATTATCTCGTGATAACAAAACGCCCTCCTTAAATGTCTTTTTAAAAAGGTAGGCAAGTCTTTCAAGATATAGGTGAATTATCAGTTCCTTTATGGAGTCCTTTCCTTCCTATTTCGCTAGAAAAGCAGAATTACCTGTTTTCCTCTTCGGTTCTGAATGTTTTCACTTTTTTTTTTTAAAGAAGATAATAACACTTTTGGGCTTTAAGTATGCAATTTGAACATGACCTTATTCTTTCCATACTACTTTGATTAATATTTAGAATAAAAGTTAATATGCAGCACGGATATGGGGATATGGAACACTACGAACATTGCTATTAATTTAGAGTTTCTGAAAGACAATATTTTCAAGAATACTGATTGTTAAAAAGAACATCATTATTAAAATCGAATTTAAACAGTTTCTGGTAGAGGATGGCAGCTTAACAATGTTGCTGCCTCTGCCAGGAAGTAGAAACACTGATTTCATCTCTTATTAAATTAGGAGACATCTGTAATTCTGCATTAGGATGTATGAAGATGGAAAGAAAAAGTAGGAATCAAATTATTCATCAGAGAAAGATGAAATACATTTATCTATGAAGTGTGGGTTATCAGTGAGAAGCAGCAGCTTTGTTCTTTAAAATACTACAAAGACCTGAGAAGCTGAGGTGCCATGACAATGGGAAGGCCTGTGCCAGCGGCCGTCTGGGGTGGGGGCCGGCGCATTGGAAGTTTACACAAGAAGCATTAGAGACTCCCACCTCCACCTCACATTCCCCAGACAGCCACAAGGCCCAGGCTCTGCAGCAGCAGCAAACACGCACTCTGGAGAAATTGTACCAGAGGAAAACCAGGTACAGAAAATGTAGGGTGAGGTGTGAGATTAACGAGGCGTGTGAGGCGGGAGTCCTCTCTTCCAGGTCTCTCTCTCCCCTGGCTATAGAAGACCAGCAGCCAGATTTTTGCCCATCAAGAATCTGAGGGATACATCTCTAGATAAACTCAACCGTTCCAGAGAGAAAATCGGATCTTGCCATTCAGTGTCCTCCAGAGTCCACCCAGTCACTTTACAATGAATTTTATCATTCGGTATGCTCGCCATTCATACAGAGATTAAAAGCAATTTTTAAATATGAACAGATAGCTAAGAATCTGAAAACTTTTGAGGAAAGTCTCTAGCATGGAATGGAGATACCAACCAACAAACAATACATAAGCAGCCCAGAAGGAGCAGGAGCACTTTTGAAAGCAAAGAAAACTGCAAAGAAACAAGTAATATACCTCAGTGATGTAAGATGCTGAGAACCCATAAAAAAAAAAGCACAAAATGCTGTGAAGAGGGAAAGGAGATCAGAGTAAGAACTCTAGAAAATGAAAACTACTAAAAGGAACATTTTTTTAAAAGGCAGAAAGCTTTGGGCATGCAAGTCAAAGAAATCTACTAGAAAGTAGAGCAATTAAGCAACCAAATAAATAATAAGAAATGAGGCGTGGTCATTTAAGAACAATCTATGAAACATCCAAATAACCGGGATTCCAGAAAAAGAAAAAAAAATAAACATTGAAGAGGAGAAACTAAAGAAATAACATGGAACAATCCCCTAAGTGGAGGGCGTGAAACTCTAGGTTGAAGTGAATCCTTGAGTGTTCAGAACAATGGATTAAGCAAAAGAGTTAACCAAGTCCCATTTAAAAAGCCGTTTACATATCGTATCATCAAAGTTCCCAGCATGAAATGACGGGTCCTCTCCAAAGTGGCGGGGGGAGTTCTGTGTAGCGACCTTTGAAGCTGCAGCACATGGATCAAGGCATTCAAGTAGTGTCTTGATCAATGTTACAGAGTGATACGTTTGAGAAAAGAGGAGGCTTGTACACACACACGCACACACGGGAGAGGAGAGGAAGGCAAAGAGGCAGAGATTCACCTACACCGGCCTCATCCATCCCACCTCTTCTTCGTGTGCAGTGGGAGAAGCATTTGAGCCTGGTGAAGGCCTGTGCTATCACGGTGGTCTGGCCCCTGTTCCAACTGGCCTGCTCAAGAACCTCTGGCTGCAACTACCCTCTCTGTACGCATTGTCTTCTTCACTTGAATAATGCTTTTTGCATATGGATGATCCCAATAGGTCTTAACTTAAAGAAAGAGAAAGAAAAAGAAAGAAAAAGGAAGGAAGGAAGGAAGGAAGGAAGGAAGGAAGGAAGGAAGGAAGAAAGAAAGAAAGAAAGAAAGAAAGAAAGAAAGAAAGAAAGAAAGAAAGAAAGAAAGAAAGAAAGAAAGAAAGAAAGAAAGAAAAGAAAAAAGTTTATGGACATCCTATATTTCTCCAGCTAATATTCATTTTCTCTTCACAATTTTTTCTTGAAAGAGCTGCTGATTTCTTGTCTCTTTTCTAATTTTATCCCTCCCCAGTCGCTCCTCCACCCACTGCAGCCGGACATTTGGGGTTGCCACCTTAAGAAACGGCTCCCGTGGCCAGCTGTCGTGGTGGAGTCTGTGCTCACACCTGCTTTCCCACTGAGCAGAACGGGACACGCGAACCACTCCCTGCCCTTCCAAACGAGTCATCTACGTGGCTTCTGGGACGTGACCACGTGCTTAGGGTCCTGCAGCCTCCCGGCTGCTCTCCCAGCCCCCCTTCTCCACCGATGCTGAGTGCACTCGGAATGCTAATTGCCAAAGGCTCCAGAGCAACACTCGGCTCCTCCTGCTGTCGGGCCCACTGCTGCCGCGACCCCGCCCGGCCCATTAAGCGGCGCCACAGCCTCCACTTACCCAGTCCGCAGTGACTCAGGACCTGGGAGTCGTCTCTGCCTCCTACAGCTCGGCCTTTCAGATAAATCCCGAATCGACCCTCTCCTCTTCGTCTCTAAACCATCCTGCTTTAAGCTGCCGACGAACGAACATCCATCCTCGTAGGCCTGGCCCCCGTCACCCTCTTGTCCTTTCTGTGCACAGCACCGATGGAGTCTCCCTGAAAGGTAAATCACATGGCCCCCTTGGAACCTTGTAAATACTCTCACTGCACCCCAAACAGACCGCCACTGCCGACTGTGCCGTCGGCTCCGACGCTGCCTTCTCTGAACGCCTTCCCTGACCATTCCAACTGAAGCGGCCCTTGCTCCTGGCGTCTACTTGGTGGCCAGCAGCTTGGCTCTTAGGGACCTAGGTGATGTGTTCTTTGCTTAGGGTTCATTCAACTGCCTTGGTTTCTGGATCGAAATCTTTCATCAGATGTGAAAAGTTCACGTGCATCGTTCCTTTACATGTTGCTTCTGCCCTTCTCTTTCTGGATATTTTCTGTTGGTGTTTATCTGAGACCATCAGCCCTCTCTTCCGTTGTGCCCAGTGGCTTTTAAATATGTCTGATTAGTTCTTGATTTAGCAGCTCAAAAGCTCATTTAATTTTTTTTTCCTAGAATCTAATAATCTGCTGAAATACTCTATCTTTTCATTCATTTTGCCCATTTCTGGGGTGATTTATTTATTTGTTTTGGTTATTTAAAGTCTTTGACTAATTCCAAAATCTGGATCATTTCTTGGTCTTTGTCTATTGACTGTTGACTGTATTATCTTCTTCTTCTTTTTTTTTTTTTTTTTTTTTTTTGTCACAACCACCACTTTTCTCTGTTTCTTTGCATGGCTGGCAAGTTTTTATTGCATACTGTATCTGTGGAGTCTCTGGCATATGTTTTCTTTCTCTAATAAATTTTGAGTGCTACTCTAGCAGGTGATCACCTGAATCCTCTAAAGATGTATTTTAGGTTTCATTAGGGCAAATCTACTCTGGTTTTATTCTTTCTCCCAGGGCACCCTTCTCACCTCTTGAAAACATGTTCAGAGGTCCCAGCCAAATATTCATCAAGGTCTTCCCATACTGGCTAGGCCCAAACTTCATTATCTTTCACAGAATTGTGTGATTTCTAGAATCTCTCCTCAAATTTCTACCTCTCAGCCACTACGCTTTATCAGGCCACCAGAACCTTACCCTGCTGGGCACATGCAGCCTAGGAATTCAGAGGATAATCATGTAAACTGTGGCCCCTCTCTGCCATTGTGTCCCATCACTCCCTCCCAATTCTGTTCCCTTTGCATCCTCAGCCCCCAAGCTATGTATTCTCAATCCAGAGAGATGCTACCTCCCTGCTTGGTCTCTGCCTCCCAGCACTTCTGCTAGAAAAAAAAAAAAAAAGGCCCATGATCAAAAAATCCATGAGAATGGGACCCTCAAGTACCTCCTCTTATTTAGAGATTGCAGCCTCAGGTTGGCAGCTGTTTATAACTGAAGATGTTGTTTTCTATATGTTGTAGTTATTTTATGGTGGAAAGGTAAGTTTGCTGTGTCTCATCCATAACCAAAGTCTCATTTAATAATTGAATAAATTCTATGTTCATCCTTTTTTTAAAAAACAAACTTAAAATGTAGGATTTCAAAATGTATTTCAGCTCTAATTTATCTTTGTTTCAGGTCAACATCCAAATAAAGTACTCATTGGGTTCTGACTTTTGGGATCTTATTAAATTAGCACTGACTCGATCTGGTTCATTCTCACATCTAATGAATATCCCTTTTATATTTTTCTTTTAAATATAATTCAATAAACCAGAGAATAGGCACAGAGCTCAGAACAAATACCTTACTCTGATCCAGCATCATCAACTTACCAAGATACTTAATGGCGACTTTGTCTAAACTGCTAGTTTTTGTTTATTTGTTCACTATTAACATACAATTTACGTTTATCTTTTCCATAAAGATAATAGAAAGGCTGGCTGGAATCAGGAAACACCATACATATGACCTTAATGAAGAAGATAAATTTATTCTTTAGAAATGAAGTTATCCTGATATTTTTTATTAAATTGTAGGTTTCCTTTTTTTCCTGACTACTGGAAAATAATTTATTTCATGATTTTTATAGAATATTGCCAGGAATTGATCTTAAACTTAATCACTGGATATCAGAATCTGTCTTAATTTTTGAAAACTGGAATATTTCTATATGCCCATTTTTCCGGCCTCTTGTCTGTTACATGTGGGTTTACCAAATATTATCAAAGATAATTCTGCACACACAGGCAAATAGCAATTCTACATACTGGGAAAGACATGCTCAATTTGAATTCATGATCCTCTTACTAGCTATGCGATGGTCAATTTACTTCTTTGATTTTCTGTCCTCTTTATTAAATAAGGATGAAAGACTTGTTAGAATGTATGTTGAAGATTAGGGAAATATATGGAAGCAGCTATTGTATCCCATCTGAGCAGCACCCAGACAAGGTGGCTGCTGTGTTGAGGCTGGTATCCCAGTGCTCTGGGTGGAACTCATCTGAGTGTGGTGCTTGAGTTAATTTAAGTAGCCACAGGCTTTCTCATCACCTTCTGCGTCCCCTCCCCCATTTTGACTTTCAATCTCTCTAGTCTCTTCTCCAGTCAAAATCCAGACTGTTCTACCTAGAAGAAACTACACTGAGGAAGAAAATTATACACTAATATTTGTCTTTTCTCTTAATGTTGTTTTCTCAAAGAAGAGCTATTGTGTCCGGTTTATTTTCTGGCTCCAAATACAACGGAATCATGTTCAAAGTTTCATATCATACTATGCCCAACTTCTTTTCTTTCTTTCCTCCTCAGTTACCACTCTTGTCTTGTCTGCAACGAGATTTTCCTGTTATCTTGCCTTACACGCTCTTTTAAAAACCTTTCTCAGCCTCCCTGCTAACTGCAACCTTGACATCTCCCCCCTTTTCCTTATTTAGTTCGTTGAAAGTAGTAAAGAAATCTGTCTCCTCGTTTTCGCGTCCCGTTCCTCCCGCGTTAGAGAGGAAATCTGAAAGCCCGGCTGGCAGGAGCCTATCTTTCTCTTTTTCTCATCCAAGACCAGGGCGCGCGCGCGCATGCCTTTTCCACACATGCGTGTGCCATCGACCCCGAAGGTGTACAACTCCAGAGGAGGAAACGCCGCGCCGTCCCCCCCTGCTCCTCCTGGCCCCGCGGCGAGGAGACGCTGGCCACCGGGCGGGAACCAAACGCATCGGGCGGCTCCCCGAAGCATGGCTGTCCCACGCGGGGCGTGCCGCAGCTGGGCTGGGTCCTTTCGCGAATAAATCGTGCCCGAGAACCGACTCCCTTCCGATCGTTCCACGCGGTACGAGCACATCGGTGTAGAGGGGACGCGCGACCTAACTCACTGGCCCCGCTACCTGTCCCTGCAGCGCGCGGGGGACTCGAATGGGAGCGCGTGTGGCCGGGCCGGGCGGGTGAGTCTCCGCCTTCGGCCCGCCCGGGAGGCCGCGGGGCTCCCCGCACCCCTGGCCGCCGGCCCCGCACCCGCAGGACGCGGGCGGCCGCCGCGGGGCCGGGCGCCGCGCCAGGCGGGCCACTGGGCATGCGCCGCGCGGGGCGCGGGTCCCCGCGGGCGGCCGGGGCCTCGGAGCGCGCGGAGGCGGAGCGCAGGGGGTGGGGAGGAGGCTCGGCGACGAGCAGCCGCGACCGCCACCACCAGGCGGGGAAGGGAGCGCGAGAGCGAGAGCCCGGGCTCTCCCACTTGCAGCGCCCGGGTCTGCTTTGGGAGAAAAGGGCGTGCGGGCTAGGGGAGGAGAAGGGGAGGAGGGCGAGTGAGGCGCAGGTGGAGACCTCGGCAGAGAGGACGCGGCCGGAGGGGCCGGAGCGGCCGGAGCGCGGAGGCGCGGCAGGTGCCGCCGGGCGCAGCGCCCTCGCCCCGGGGCGCACGGCGCGGACGGGCGGGCCCGCCCCGCGCCCCGCGCGCCTCGTCGTCGCTCCGCCGGGGGTGGCAGCGCCCCTGGCAGGACGGTGATGGGCCCCGGGGCGCCGCCGGGCGCGCGCTCCTAGGACGCTCGCTGCCCGCACGCGAGCCGGAGGCGACGAGGGACCGCGGGCCCGGCGTCCGGGGCGGGCCGAAGGCGCGGGGCGCACCTGGGGCGCTCGCCGCGGCCGGAGGAGCAAGTTTCCAGCGCCGGTAGGACACGGCTTTGCGTCGGGGTGTTGCAGGGGCGCGGGGGGCTGGTGGGTCGCTTTGGGGCAGCTCGATCCCGGCGGGGGCGCGGTGGGGACTGAAGGTGGTGGCGCGGGGTGCGGGGCCCCCAGGCGCCTGCACGGACGGGCTCGGGGGGCTGCGGGCGCGGGGCGGACGGACGGACGCACGCGGGGCGCCGCGGGGCTCGGGGCGTGGGGTCCCCGCGCTGCCCAGGGCTGAAGCCGACCCCGGCGACGTCGCCGCGGGCGCCGGGCCCGCCTGCGGGTCCGCGGCCGGGAGCGGAGGCCGGCGTTCGGCGCGGCACCTGGCGAAGGTGCGCGGCCCAGGTGCGCGCCGCCGTCGCCCACCCGCTCGGTCCGCGCTCGCCGAGGGTCCGCGCGGCGTCTCCTCCGCGGAGCCCTCCAGGGCGCCGCGGCCTCGCAGCGGGGTGCGTTCCTGCGTGTCTTTTTCTTCGAACGGCGGCGTGTCGGGGGGTGGGGGCGGGTGACCCGCGTGGGGTCCACGCGTCTGCCTCGCGCCCCGCGCGCGGGACGGCGGGCGTGCGGGCTGCAGGCGGGCGGGGAGGCCCGGAGGACCCCGGGTCGGGGACGTGCACCCCCGCGGGGGGCTTTGGGGCGTGCAGACGTTCGCGAGTCTCGACCCCGTCCGCGGGCGGGTCGCTCCCCTTGGGACACGAACGTGTGTGTGTCTGGGCCGGAGCGTTGGTGTTCTTCAGGGCGCAGGTCATTTCACCCAGCGCTCGGCACGGCCCTTTCCTGTCCCTCTTGTCCTCCCAGGTGCAACGAAGCAGACAGCCCAATCCCCCATCTTGAGTCCTTGAGGACTCCCGTTAGGAGAAATGACCTTTCTCTACCAGTGTCTGCGGATTTGGAGTCCCAGCTGATTTTATTTCCAGATCACTGTCATGCACGCCGCCGTCACCGCTGTCTCCGGTGCGGGAAACAGTGCCCTGCGTCGACTTGAGGGACGCGGCGGGAGCGCACACGCTTCAGAAGGGCTACAGCCCAGCCCAGAACAGATAGATGCGTGCGCACGGCCAGGAGGGGTCGAGCTCGTTGCAAGCCGAGGGCTTTCTGTGCCATGGAAAAGGCTTGGGTGCAGCCTGTTGTCGGAGCTGGCAGTGCCCAGCGCACATCCAGCCTCCCTGCCCCTCCAGGGAGCGTTCCACCTGCCGCGCATCCATCCATCCATCGTGGTTTAGATCATACAGTCCCGCCACCGAACAACCTGTCTTTCCATGGGTTTCCGCGGTTTGGCTCATTTAGCTCAATATATGATCAGCTATGGTGGAGCTAGAAAGCACGTTGCTGCTGAAACTGGCTTCCATATGGAAATATCACTTCCGTTTAAATTCCTAATTTAAAATAACTATAGTGCAGGTCTGATTGAGACTGTTTCTGTAGTCTGGGGGGAGAGGGGATGCCAGAAGATGGAATTTCACATGGAAAGAGTGTAGAAATCCTTTTTTAAAGAGCAGCACCTATTCAGATGGGCACGCTCGTTTAAAAGAAAATAAGAAAAGTAAGTTTTGGACAAATCTTTGACAGTATTTATCTTTAGCAATGAGAATGATCCTAAAAATGTAATTTGAGAAAAGAGAAAGCACGTGTGTGGAACGGGTCACAATTCAGAGAAAGACTGACGGTGTCATAACAGTGGTTCTTCATTAACCTAATGTAAATGTATTTGGGGAACTTTAAAGTTTAGAGAAATGTATGAATATATATTACCTTACTTTTCTTTATGGTAAAAAATATGCATTGAAAATAGGTTCTGAAGATTAGGCATACTTAAAAGCTCTTTGAGGTGCACCCTCTTGTTTTCTTTTCCTTCTACAGACATATGATTTTTTCTTGCAAAAAAGAAAAAAATTGTCATTTTAAGCTACACAGTGTAAAAATATAAACTTCTTTTTAACATTTTACCTTATAATTCCATACAACCTGTTGAAAATGAGCCTGGAAAAGTGTTCAAGAAATAGGATATCTTGGATTCTCACCAGCAAATTGAATAAACAAAAAATTAGAAGATATGATTGGAAAGTAAAGTTGCCCATTATGCGACAATTATAAAGTAATCATTCTTTCAAACGTGTACCTAGAATTTCCTCTATCATTTCCTGAGGCAAAATATGTTTCTTGCCTCATGGAATTGTTACATCGGCAGAATTAGCTGCTTGCTCCTAAACGGCCTGGCCGTTGTCAGTGTTGACTGTTAATTGGTGGGGTCTTGTTTGCAGTGCAGGAAAGTTTGTATTGAGAACAGCTGCAGTGTGGTGGCACTTCAGATGAATACATGACCTGTGACTTTTAGGAAGATGGTGTCTGGTCTGTGCAGAGAGGGGAATCTGTCCTTAACTACAGAACCTCATTTTTACATCACAATATGTTATAACTAATAGCATTGTTCTAAATTGTGGACATTTTTATTTTAGGTAACACATTTCTGAATTTTAGGTACATTTGTTCTTACTTCTATAATATCAAAAAGACATATGCAGCCCCAGTAAAAAGTAATCATATGCCTCCAGCATAGGTCTTTTTAAAAAACTAGTGAAACGTGCCTCATGCTTCGTCCTTGACCGTGGGGGCTTTCCTAGATGTGGCAGAGGAATGAGTGCTCTGTAGATTTCTCACCTGTTGGCCTTATTGCGTCCGGGCAGACCTTTGGGATAGAATTTCAACTTCTTAGGAACATTTTGATTGTAAGGAACAATGGGAAGAGATTACATAATGATCTTGACAGGCAAAGCCCGTCAAGTTGGGAGCTCATTTCTTGCATCTGACAGACTACCTTCTCGGCTAAGGACGTGTGCTGGGGCAGGTTAATTCACAGCAGCATCTTGGAGCCCTCTGTCAGCAGTCACGCTCCCCCTCCGCCAGCACCGCAGAAGGACTGTGCAGGTGCAGAAGGCGCCACCCTCAGCTGCACACCGGGCCTCTGGAGGCTCTGCACACTTGTCCCCTCGCTGGAAGCTGAATACCCTGGGCCATGTAGCTCTGCGTTAGCAACGTCTTCAGGGAGAAGTGAAGACAGCTGTGTTGCAGCGAAGCACAAAGGGCCTCACGTGACACTGTGCTCCCACCTGTGCCGTGGAGGTGGCGGCAGTGGCCCTGTCCACATCGTGGAGTGAATTCGGGGCGACAGGCCCGGTGCACGTGGAAGTGCCATATGAAGCCCTGTGAGGTGCAGCGCGGGACTCGCACTCGCACCCCCGACGTCTCGTTGCCGTGGCTGTCCCTCTGACTCACGAGCTGGCTGCCGCGTGTCCCCTTTCTGCCCAGGCGTTTGGGCGGCTTGTCGAAACCCCAGCCTCTGGCAGGCTGTCCCCTCGGGCTGGCAACTTCGTCCTCCCACCTGTTGGGACTTCCGGCTCGCATCCTCCCGAGGGCCAAGTGCCCTGACTGGCAGCGCCTTCCTGCACTTCCTCTGCTGAGGTCACAGCAGCAGCAGCCTGCCACAGTGACGCTGCCCTGGGAGCCACTGGCGGCGACAGCGAGCCAACAGGAGGAATATCTGAGCCTCTGCCATCTCCTCAGCAACTGTGTCAGCTCCTCCTGCAGCCAGCTAGAGTGTGAAGCCTTTGAAGAGGAACCGGTGGAAAAAAGCAAGTGAATGTGTCCGGACAAGCAGTAGCTGGCAAGTGCGTCGTGGGCTCCGAGGTCTTGCTGGCCCAGCTCTGCCCTGCGTGGGACTCGGTGGCTGGACTTCTGGCTCTTCCAGGCGGTTCCCTGCCGAAGCCCAGGCAGTGTGGCTGCTCCCTCCCCAGGCCGCCTCTGTTTCTCTGACGCTTGTGTCTGCCATTGCAGAGGACCAGGCTTTTCTTGTATTTTCAGCTTCCATTTTTGTCACTAACGTCTTGCCTGGAAAGACGAGCTGTGACCTTGACAGTTCGCTGCATCCTTGCCAAGAACTTCTTGTCCAGGTGCAAACCTCCGTTCTTCTCAGTCCCTGATGTAGCCCTGAAGGGGACAGACCCGTGGACCGGAGGCACAGCCACCCTCTGACAGTGTGTCCTTTTCTGCCTGGAGATCTGGGCTGCCACATTCTGCTGGACGAATAAAATCTCCTTGTGTGTGTCATTGTCGGCAGGATCAAATCTCGGTTCTCCATGTTCCTCCTGGCCACTGTAATTTGAGTTGCTGAATATCCACTACAGAGTCATCCTTAATTAGGTCATTTGTTCTAGCCCAGCCCTGGCTGACTTCCTGTCCCCAGTGCTCCCTTGCAATCTGGCATACCAGCGGAGCCATAACCTCTGCCTTTCCTTACCTCTGTGCGGAAACGGGGGCCAGGGTGACATCCTAGGTCAGGCAGGAAGGACATCCTGCAACTACTGCTGTTCAGACGACATTCAGGTGAGGTTCAACCAGAGGAAACCATCTCCGGCCTGGTTCCCTGGGGCTAGGAGATGTCTCCCGTGGGACCTGCGTTCCAGCAGCGAGGTGCTTCATGCATCCCGGTGGAAGCCGCCTAATGTGTGTGATGTCTGGTAGCTGCGGCCACAGACTTAGAGTCACACGTGGGCAGTGAGCTGCGGGCAATGGCTCTGTGACAGCCTTTGGCCGTGGTTTTGAACTTTTCGCTGTGCAGTGCGGTGGGGAGCCCCCCGGCCCCCCTCAGCCGTGCCACGTGGCCCTCGGCCCAGCCAGCCCTTCCCTGCAGCGGGCCCTCGCCCAGCAGCACTTTGCAGACTCCGAGAATCCATATAAAGTTCAAGTATTATCGAGCTCTGTCCTGTCCGCCTGTCCCTACATTCGTTTAAAATGATTGAACACGGTGACTTTTTATTTTATTTTTTATCTTCGTTCAGAGTAGCCTTACAGCAGGACTCCTCTCCTGTAGAGAGTCCTCAGATCATTTGCATCGGAACGAAGACCCTCCTGTTTCCTTCACCTGCGACGCCACCTGTGTCATACCGCGTGCTGTGTGGGTTGCCTTGTGGGAACACGGGATTGCCACCACGTCGCTTTATGCGGGCTCCCCCTTTCCATCCTGGTTACCCCGATCCCTTCCGCCACGCAGGGACCAGCAACTCCAGAAAGCCCGGAGCTGGGAGGTGCTGGTGGATGTGGGGTCACTTTACAGCAGAAACGTGTTGTTTTCAAAAGTCCGAGGGCAGGGGCGGTTGGGCTCGCGCTCCCCACCCCAGAGCCTCCCGGGGAGGGTCCCCTGGGCCCCTGGCTGCATTCCTAGGCTTGCGACTGCCACTGGTCTCTGCCTCTGTCCTCACACTGCCTCCCCCTTTCGGGTCTGCATGTCTCCTCCTCCTAAGAATACATGTCACTGCATTTACGACCTGTTCGGAAAACCCTGGCTAAGCTTCTTCCAGATCTTTTACCAAATAAGGCAACATTCGTCGGGTTCAGGGATTAGGGCACGGACGCGTCTTTGGGGGAGCCACCGTTCAGCTCGCTGCAGATGCCCTCGGGAGCAACATCCGACTCTCTGGCTCCCTGTGGGTGCCCGACACACCAAGTAGCCTGTCGCGCGGAGAAATGAACTTTCGCGGGGGCCGTCCCATTTCCAGCAGGGAGAGGCAGATCCTCGTTGTACTGAGCCAAAAACATAATTCTTGCGTTGCTGGTTTGCCTTTCTAATAATTGGGAGAATTATGATGAGCATACTTCTGATCTTTCTTCCATGAGAAACTCTTTAAAGTTCAACAGCTTCAAGTTAATCCAACCTGGGCTTTCGCGCTCTCCGTAAATGTGCGTGTTCATTCTTAACCTTTTCATTTACGCTCGGCGACCAGCACCCATGCCCCTTGATTTCTCTGCCCTCCGATGCTAACCCTTTGCTCTCTGGCTTCCATCCTTACCAGGTTCACTGAAACCACTGCCCAAAGTCACCTGCAACCTCTCCATCACTAAACAAGCGGCCCTTCCTCGGGTACCCCCTGTGATCTCTTAGCAGCATCCCGGCCCCTTTATGTTCAGGGCAGTCCCCTTCCCCAGCTCCTGCCGCTGGCTCCAGTGCCGGCCCCTGGATTCCTGCCCCATCTCCGGAGCAGTGAGAGGCTAAGAATTCCTTCTCTGTGGACTCCATGCCTTTCTCACCACTCCTCCTTTTGGAACTACTCACGTTCATGGCTCATTATTTTCATAATACCCTGCAGTGTGGGTCACACCTGTTTCGTCCCCTCAGCTTCTGGAAGGAGCATTCCCAAGAGCCCGCTGGGTAGCAGAGACTTCATCTGCTTCCTGTGCCCCTGGGGTTTCCTGTCCCTGTGACTAGCATGACCGTCCTACAACTCAGGAATTCCTGAGTGATCTCGATTTATGGTCTTCCACTGCCTCCCACCAAACTGTAGTCATTCAACCTAGGAATAGTTCAAATTCATTTTTTTTCCCGTTACCAGCACCTTCATTCATTGCTTTTCCAACTGCCGTGTTTATTCAGATCGCGTGGGGACCTTGTTAACAGGCAGACTGTGCCTGGAGGTCGGAGGTGGGGCCTGAGAATCTGCATTTCTAACAACGCACGTCCCACCTGCCCACCTGTCTCTCTGAGCTGCCCAGATGATCTCATCGACTGTGCTCTCTCTCTAATCCATTCTATACAGAAGACTCTTCTTATTGGGGACCAGATCTGATCGCTTTTCTCCTATCCTCAAGAAACTGTAATAGCCCTTGTATTGGCTACTGAATAACAGCTGACGCTCTTCCATCAGCATTCAACCAGCCCTGACTCCTTCCGCGGCTCGTGTTTACATTTCGAAGCCAGGTGCAGGGTCCCCTTGGCGACCCCCAGTACTTGCTGCTTCCTGAGCGCTCGGCAGGCTTCCTGGCTCCCACCAGTTCTCACGCGGCTCCGAGTGCGCGTTCCTCCGTGTCCTCGGGGGTCTCGCTTTCAGCAGTTCGCTAAGGACTGCTTTTCGCCACACTCCCCGCTGCACATTCGTCTTGTACTGATTTGTCAGATTCTAATTTTTACAACTGATAAAATTTTACAACTTGATAATGTGTGTGTGTGTGTGAGTGTGAGACTATTTCAAATACCAGAGTGTGACGTTCTCGCCCTGTTTCCTTAGTCCTCGATTCCCCTAAAGTTCCTAGTACAGCATCTTACCCACAGATGCTCACTACACACTTGGACATATAAAATGTGTAACCGCAGTGTTTGCTGTCTTATGATAAAAGTAAAATGGGTGACACAAAACTCAAACATTACTGAAATGTGCCACAAGCAGAGGTCTCGCGTGGCCAAGCGCGCCCACAGCTCACTGGGGTTAACAATTAGAGGCGTCACCCCCCGACGTTCTCCTATAGGCGTCCTCGTATGCAGTTTACGCAAAACTGAGCTGTGTGCAGACTTTTGCAACCTGACTTTAAATGCAAATCCACCTCCCTGTTTTGTAAATGTGCAGTGTGCTCCAGATGCCTGCCTGAGTTCCCTGCATAAACATCAATCCCCTTAAAACAGTCCAGCAACATACAAATGTTCTCCTTGGATTTCTGACCAGTTAGGCGTGTCTCTATTCAGCACTTTCTCTGCCCCGAGGACAGCACTAGATCCTTCGGGACTGCAAGAGCGAGACATAAACACCACCCCAGAAGGCATAGCTCCTTCTCAGACCTGCAGGCTAGTGTTGTCCAGCAAACTGAATGAGAAACAGTGATCACTCCTCTTCGATGCCAAATTGCGATCATCACGCTCGCAGTGTCCTCTCATTGACATGTCCTCTCGGATAGCTGAGTTTTATGTGGAAATTTCAGCTTCCATGTTTCGTCGCTCTGTAAAGAGAAGATGGCTCATCTTGAATTCTAGCATACACATATCTATCTGACACACACACACACACGTATTAGTTTTTATTTCACGAGCGAATATAAGCTCAGAATAAAAATGCGTCGATTTAACAAAATATTTTTGTATATTTAACAGAACTACGGTTTAAGGATAAGTGCACAAAAAGGCTCACTTGCTATGTCTTAGAATGCCAATAAGTGAAGGCACAATCTACAGGGCATTTGTTGAAAAGATAATTTCGATAGAGGTCAAAGTCAACGTTCCTCTAAGAATTTCCGACAGACAGCCCTTAATGATGAGCGTTTGCTCTTGCTGCCGTATTTGTCGTTTTCTAAGAAATCCGTTTTGCGGGGGAACTCCGAAAGATCATTTCCCCGGCTGCCGGGAGGCAGGCGTGTGTTCGTGGCACCTAGAGGCGTCAGCAAGGCTGGCTCTGCCTCGTGAAGAAGAAGCCTCGCCGCGGAATGCCGGCCAGAAAGGGGCTCACACTCTGAAGCTGACGGAGGCTTCAAAGTGAAACGATAGAAAAATCGTTTCTGCGGGGCATCCCTTCTATTCGAGGAAACGGCAGTCCACGATGTTGAGTGGCGCGCCCGTGGCCAGACGACTCAGCGCCGGGTCTGGGGACGCCACCCCCACTGGTCCCCTCTTCGAGATGGGCCCGGCTCGCGGCTGCTCCCTGCTGTCTCCCTCTTGGTGACTTCAGCTGCACTTAGGGCTGCCGCTGACTGTTGGCACTTGACAGATGTTTCCACAAAGAACATCGATCACGCACCTGTCATGTTCCATTGGGACATTGGAACTCATCACCTTTCTCCAAAAGACACCTCTCCTCCCATCATTCCTGTCGCAATCGACTGCAGCACAGACCGAGCCCATCTGAATGGTGTTTTCTTTATGCCATCTCCCTTCCCTGCGGTCTCTAGATCCTAATGGGTTTTGGGGAACAGTCTCATCAGTTCCCCCCCGTCTCTCCCCGCCATCACTTCCTCGATTCGGGCCTTTCCCGTCTTCCTTTTGCACAGTTCCAGTAACCTGTAACCTGCCTCCCTGCCCTCCATGATTTCGTTTTCATCCATCGCATAACGAGATGGGGTCCCTTCAGTTTCACTCCTCTGAAATGTCCCTTCCACCTTCCTCTTCGGCCGCTGCTGTGGCCGCGTCACCTGCTCGAGGAAGCTTGGCTGTGCCTCGGTTCTCCTGCCGCTGGGTTTCCGGCCAGACCTTCCACGCTCCCTGAGATCGGCTCGCTTCCCGTCGGCTGTTCGCATCCTAGACGTGCGAGGAGGCCTGACTCGAGGACATATTGTTTCCCTTCTATGCCCCTTTGCTGTGTCATTCTCATGCCTGTTATAACGTTGGCCGTATTTGTTTGCAGTGTGATAAATTGTGTAAATAACAGTCTTTTCCTGTAGATTTTGAGCTTCTTATCAGGAGCCACCCACTAATTACTTCTCTGTACTTGGGACTTTACAGTTGGTCAATCTGAACGAGGAGCTCTCTACACTGAATAAGGTTGCTTTCGATCGTGGAAGGCAGAGACTTTAGTGTTAGGTTTTATTGGCCGAGCACAGTGCTGTTGCGTTCCCTCTTCCTGTTCCTTTCTTGGGGGGTGGGATGGGGTGGAGGGGATCTGAGCCTCAGCAGTCAGGGTATCTCGATAGTCACAGTTTGTGTGTTCGTAACCAGTACGTGTTCTTGATGAGTCTGACACTCAACATGGCAGGATTATCTATCCCAGGTCAGACTCAGAGTCCGACTTGCCTGCAGAGGTACGGGTTCTGTGGGTGACCTTAACATTTCACGGGCTGTGGTCCTTTTAGGGAACACCCTGCAAACTCCGACTCTGGCCACAGCTAGTTCTAATGGCCAGTCCTTCTGAAATGGTCATCTCTGGTTGACTCTCATCACAGCTCCCAGAAAGGCTTCCGTCACAGGGCTTTGTGCCGATGTCCCCGAAGCCACCGCCTGGGATCGCATGTGCCGGCGGCGTCGAGGGTGGCTGTCAGACGTGTCGTCCTGGGGAGTAATACCAGAAGCACTGATTCAGATTGGGTTATGGTCTGTCAATCTGAATTTTATAGAAACACCTTAAAGGATATCTCTGCTTCACTAACTGGGAGGGCAAAAGTGGCTTCTGGTCAGGATGGCGGAGGAGGTCAGCGCTGTGTGCTCCCTGGTCCACAGCCACCGCAAACCGCAACTGAACTACGGGAAAGCCATCACTGGGCATCGCCTGGAATCTCGCTGGACAGGAGCCCTACAACTCAGGGCCGGCAGAGGAAGCCACATCAGAATGCCAGGGCGGGCGGAGGTGTGCAACGGGCCGGTCCTGCACCCGCGTGTGGCGGTTAAAAATCCAGCGGGTCCCCCCCGAGGAGCCAGGGGGCCCAGCTCCAGGCTCTCAGCCCAGGCAGCCTCCAGTGGCAGGTAGAGAAAGGAGGAGGGCTCAGGAAAGGAATGATGACTTCTGCCACCACTTCTGGCTGTGAAAAGCAGCAGGGGTGGTGGCTGAGTGGGACCCAGGGCGGCCTGAGTGCTGCGCGTGGACTCGCCGCTGACGGGCGCACTCGCCCTGAGCTATCTTGGCTCATGTTGCAGACTTTCCTAAAATCTCTCAAAGGTTTGCAAAACCAGTAAAGCATCATTAGGCCTTGGCATGTCCCGTACTTCTTGCTGAGCAGCCCCGAGCCTGGCAGTAGAAGCAGCCGGCCTCAGTTTGCATCTTAGACCCTGCCAGGCACCCTCAAGCCCAGCATCAGTGGTGACCCCCTGTAAGTCACTTTGTAGCTCATATCAAGTGGCCCAGGCAGGATACAGGCAGTGGTTGACCTTGGCCTGCCTCAGAACCCCTCCCAAGAGGCCCCAGAAACAATACTCCTGGTGGCCAGCTTCAGACAACACCAGAGTAGCACCCAGCCATCTCCACAAATGACACGCCCAACAAGGAGACTGGGCAGGGACCAGAGCCCCGCTAAACTGCATCCTGCTCTGTGGGGTCGCACAGCAGCTCCTCTACCATCGTCACGGCCAGTCTTCACGACCAATGAGCCTGCGGGTGCGTCCCTCCCAGCAATCAAAGCTCAGTTACAACAGGAGGGTACACACAACCACACAAGGGACACACCTGGAGCACCCTGTTCAGGTGACCAGGGAGACTGCACTGCTGGGCCCCTCAAGACATCTGTTAAATAAGGCCACGCTACCAAGACTGGGAGATGTAGCAGCCCTCCCTAATACACAGAAACGAACACAATGGGGCAGCTAACATGGGAAGACAAAGAAATGGATCTGAACTGAAAGATGGGAACAAACCTCTAGAAAAAGAACTAAGTGAAACGAAGAAAAACAATCTACCCGTTGCAGAGTTCTAAACCGGTTATAAGGATGCTCAGTGATCGCAGCGAGAATTTCAACAAAGAGATAAGAAACATCAAAATGGAGATAGAAAAAAATGAAAATGACCAGTCAAATGAAGAAAGCAGTAACTGAAATGAATACATTAGAGGGAATCAACGATAGATTAGTTGGAGCAGAGGGTCAGATCGACAATTTGGAAGAAAAGTAGCCCAAAACACCCAATCAGAACACCAAAAGGAAAGGAGAATCCAAAAAAAGGAGGGTAGTTTAAGAGGCCTCCGGGCAACGTCAAGCCTACCTACCGTCACATCATAGTAGCACAGGAAGGAGAACAGAGAAAGCAAGGAATTGAAAACCTATTTGAAGAAATAATGACAGCGAACTTCTCTAAACCTAAAGGAAATGGACATACAAGCCCAGGAAGCACAGAGGTTTCCAAACAAGATTAACCCAAAGAGTCCCACTCCAAGACACACCATAATCAAAGGCCAAAAGTTAAAAAATCTTAAAAGCAGCAAGATAGAAAGCAATTAGGGAAGTACAAGGGAGCTTCCATCAAACTGTCAGGTGATTTCTCAACAGAAACTTTGCAGGCCAGAGGGATTGGCACTAAACATTAAAAGGAGAGAAAAGCGAGGACCTACAGCCAAGATTACTCTACCTAGCAAAGCGATCATTTAGAATCAAAGGACAGGCAGAGAGCTTCTCAGGTAAGAAAAAGCTAAAGGGCTTCATTACTACCAAACCAGTATCAGAGGAAATGTGAGAGAGACGTCTTCGTGAATAACAATAAAAAAAGATAAAAAATATGAATTAAAAAATGGCCGTAGCTACATGTCTGTCAACAATTACTGTAAGTACATTAAATGCCCAATCAAAAGACATAGGGTGGCTACATGGGTGAGAAAGCTAGACCCTGACTTATGCGGCCTACAAGAAGCTCACGTCAGATCGAATGATACATACAGACCGAGGGTAAAAGGATTTGAAGTAGATATTTCCTAAAGATGGAAAAAAAAAATAAATAAAAGCTGGGGTGGTAATACTTATGCCAGACAAAATAGACTTTAAAGCCAAGACCACAACAGGAGACAAAGAAGGACCCAGTAATTACACTTCTGAAGAAACCCCAAATGGTAATTTGAAAAGACATGTGCCCCTTATGTTCATTGCAGCAGCGTTTACAGCAGCCAAAGCATGGACGCAACCTAAGTGTCCAAATAGAAGAATGGAAAAAGAAGGGTGGTGCATATATCATTGGAATATTACTCATCCTTAAAAAAAAGAATGAAATCTTGCCCCCCGCGACGACATAGATGGTATTAGGCTAAATTGAATAAGTCAGACCGAGAAAGACAGACGCCGTCTGATTTCTCATCTGTGGAGTCTAAAAAACAAATGAAACACAACAGAAACACACCTATAGAAACAGAAGATGTCAACGGTTGCCAGATGAGAGGGGAGTTGGGCGGATGCAAATTGGCAGTCACAAAACAGTCTCGGGGATGTAGGGTACAGCACGGGGAATATAGTCAGTAATAACTGTGGATGTTGAGAGGTGGTTACTGGGTTTATCAGGAGATCACTTAATAAGTCATAGAAGTGTCTTATGGCTGTGTTGCCCACCTGAAACTAAGATGATATTGTATGCGAACTGGATAAAAAATAAAAATATTGAAAAATAAAAAATAAAAAAAAAACACTTAGTAATTGAAAGTTACAGAGAGAGAGAGAGAGAGAGAGAGAGACAGACAGAAACTGTGAGGCAGAGATGGATGGCGAGATTGGGGGGGAAAAATGTTCTCTTTCTTGAGTAGATTAAGAGCCTGCATTGGCAAGAGGTGAATATCTTACGGTTCTGTCTGTGACGACGAATCACATTCAGTGGAGGCTGTTCTCAGACTTTGAGGAAGGGTGGAGTATTCCTTTCCCACTGAAATTTAAACAATTGAGCCAGGACTGGGATATCGGGTTTAGAATTAGATGGACTGTTTGCATCAAATGTACCTCCCTATGTATAAATATATAGTTGCGTGTTTTTTAAAATATGGATAACGTTGTTCACAAGGTGTTGTGAACAGAAATGAGCTCAAGCATTTGCAGCCCTCAACGTTTTTTTTCTTCTGTGTGTCTTGAATTATATCAGGGAACTGTTATTCTAAGCAGGCCACACTTTTGCGTGTGTGCAGTGCTCTGTTTCGGGGTTATCCTTCCGAGCACGTACGTCGCATGTTATTAATCTGGGCAGCAGGATGTCAGGAAGGCAAAGAAAATAGTTTAGAACTGCAGAATATGTGCAAAATAGTTCAATCACTATGAATGTTCTTAACAATGGACATAGATTAGTTCTTGCTCATGGCTTAAAGAGCATCTAATATAGATCTTCTAGCAATGAGTCCATTAAAACATATACGGTACTTTTCGGAAGTTTAATGTGAAATATTCATTTTAAGAGAGTTAAAATGATTGATCATTCGGTTTCTTAACGTTTTGGAAATTCCTGTGGTAGGTGCCCAGCAGTCCGGTAGGTTTTCAGCTTGTCCATGGGCCATTCACTTGTCTGTTACAGTGGTCACGTTTCTGAGTTGTTTCAGGCCCTGTTCATGGTGCTAGAGATAAAGGGGTTTGTGAGCAGGGCCAGTTTCTGCCTTTTTGGAACTTGTGTCTGTGTAAATCCACAGGCCCTGGAATAGTTCCTAAGGGTTCGAAACGGTCCTGCCTCCCTGCTGTCAGGTCAGAGGGCACAGGGGATCAGAGTAGCGTGGAGTGACCTTCGTGAGGCTTTACCGCCCCCATCCTTCTTTTAAACTTGGGGCTGAGATTAAATTTTACTCAAAAAGTATTGTTTTCTAAAAAATTGGACTGCCGATACTGATCTTTGCCACTAGATGGCAGACCCAGGCACTTATGCATCCAATGAGGGAGCCAAGTTCTGAAAAATTAAAATGAGGTTTAACGTGAGCCTCTGATGGGAAAAGGTGTTGTCAGCTCACCGTGGGTGAGAAATAGGGTTGGTCTCGTGTTTCACGGCTTCCATGCCTTCGATACGACCGTCATTTCACTCCCTGGCGCTTCGTTTTCCACGTGGCCACCCAACCTGTTTTCAAACAAACCCAGGAGAACCGATTTCCGGAACCTTTTCGGAAAGGCATGAATCTTGGTGTGAAGTTATGACACAACCGTTTCTCCGGCGTACTTGGGCCTGTGTTCTGTTTATGCGAAAAGTGACGATACGCGTTGCGAGGTGGCCGCAGATGAGCCCACCTGGAGGAGCTGGGGAGTGGCTGCTTTTCCAGATGAAAAAGGGGGAACCACGTGTTTCGTTTTCTTGTGGTGACAGCAGAAGCAAAGCCACTAGAGAGTCTCCACCTGATGACTTCGCGGGCCGTGCCATGGCTTACAGGAGCCCAAAGAAAATGAAATATGAACGAAAGTTGTGCCCGGCAAGTTACACGCATAAGCCAAGGGTGACCCCACCGTTACAGAACCAGACGCTGGCCCGGGTCCTGCCAACGGGACCCCAACCACAGCGACCACGGCGTGGTGCTCGGTGTGTCCTCAGGAGGCAGAGGCGGCTGTCGTGTGTGTCCCAAGTCCGAACCGGACTAAGCTACAAAGGTGCGCCCAGATTCCCTAAATCTCTGGAAAGCCCACGAAGACTGCAGGTGCCGCCTCTGCCTTCCTAAGCGGCTTGGACACGGCTGGCTTCTAAAACTCCGTGTGCCCCTCGACGTGTGTTTAAAATCTACTAACATGTCGACTTGCAAAATCAAGTTACCTGAGCCACGTAGTTCTCGGGACTCCACGCGTGGAGGAGCCCGATCTTATTGGGGTCGTGCCAGGAACGTCGTGGTTTCGGGGACTTCACTTGAGCCAGGCTCGAAAGGATCAGAAGGATGGAAACAGACTGAGGCGCAAAGCCCACCTCACAAGTGACAGCTCCTGGCTGGCTTTTGTCTATATCACAAACACGCCCTTCGTCTCAGAGCCCTTGCTTCTTCCTCTTCCGCGGTCCCCAACCTTTGTGGCATGGGGACCACCGCTCCTAAGGGTAATCTCAGGCCTGACGATCCGAGGCGGAGCTGAGCCGTGATGCGGGCCCTGGGGGAGGCTGCAGGTACAGGTGGGGCTTTGCTCGCTCCCCGGCTGTGCGGCCCGGCACCTAGCAGACCACACACTGGTACCGGTCCGTGGCCTGGCATTGGGGACCCCGGTTTTAGACATTTCCTCAAACATCACCTGATCGGAAATGGCAGGCACCCCCTTCCATCAGTCTCCACGTCCTCAGTCTGGCGTTGCCTTCATAGTTTGTCACCACCTGCATGCGTATGTATATGTTTATGTTTGTCTGTTTTCACCCGCTATAACATGAGCTGTCTGAGACCAAGGGCTTAGTCTTTTTATTTAAGCGCAAAATCTCCGGTTCCTAGCGCACCCCTGTCCCAGAGCAGGCTCCCAGCAGTGCTAACTGGAGAACTGATACTGGATGGCACTTTTGTGCTCCTTATCCCAGAGAGGACACCTGCTACGGTCCTTTCGGCCGGGACTTTTCTTCCGCACCTATTCGCACGGGAGCCCTTTACAGTGAATGACAGGATTGCGGACTTGGAGAAAATGAGATGAACTCGCACATTCATTCAAGTTTGCTTGGGTCTGTCTGGCTTTGTTTCCAGTCCTGCTGTGTTACCCTGTTTTTTTTTTTTCCCCCAGAAGTAGATGAGAGAGAACCAACTCGTCACCGCATAAGTTTTGAAAATTCTCTTCTTGTTAATGCTCATTGACGTAATTATGAACATACCAACTCAAAAGGAAGTCAAGAAATCCTCCAGGTCATAAAACGGAAGAGGGAGAGGATGTCTTTTCCGATTTGGGGATTCTGTGGTGTGCGTTACCAGATCAACAGTTGAGCACCTACTGTGTGCTGCTGTGCCGCATGTGACACATAATCAGGGTGGTCTAGACGTGCCACGAGACCCTCGATTTCCTGCAGACTTGGGTAGTGAGATTTCTAGCTGTTCACTTACTCTGAGGCTCTTTAAAATGACTGAGTATGATACTCTGTTAGGTTTTCCACAACAAAACCCAGGCTTTGAAATATTGCGAAACATACCTGAAGACGGTGGATTCGATTTTTTTGTCTGAGCAGGGGCGAGGCTGGGGAGCCATCCATGCCTGGGGGCACGGGGGGCGCATTGAGGAGGGAAGGGCAGGGCCTTGCTCTCATGGAACTTGAGGCTTCAGTAGGTCGATGGACTTTTCTTGCCGTTGAGAAGCAGCTTTAAAAGGGCTTGTGGAATAATCTGGTTTGAAGAATGCTCACGTGGGCGTATTCATGAGAAGGACAGGAGCCCCAACACTGAAAGCGGTTCCGATGACGGTGGGGCAGGCGGGCCACTCTGTGGTCACTGCTCCTTGGGAGCCCGGGGGTCGCACACACACACACACCCAAGTTTATGAACGGCCTTGACGGCGGGAGACTTCGGTTGGGCCTGAATGTTCCTCATCGCAGAACTTGAAACCATATGGGGGTGTGAAAAGCTTTGATGGGCTCTAAATTAAAGTGGAAAAGACTACGTGAGCAGGTGTGGCTGCAAAGGAGATGTTTAGAAAGTTAGGAAGATATTTTATTGGGCTCGCAAGGAAGTTAGTCGTCAAGTAGAGTTGGGGGTTGCTATGAGCTGGATTTATTGATCGCTAAAAGGTAGGGAGAGGCTGGGGGCTGGGATCACAGATTTCACTGAACGGGGGACATCTTTTGTAAAATAAAATCAGCCATCTAGACACCAGAACAGTTTGATTTGAGGGTGTCTGCTGTCCTTCTCTCACATTTTAAAAAACATTTCGGTGTACTATTAGGTGGCGATGTGAACCCTACAACTATTTTGTAACAACAAGATACTTTCATGCTCCTAGAATTGTAAGGTTCTTCTCAATTTTTACCAATTTATATTCCAGAGTTTTCCCACCATTATTTTTCTTTTTACATTTTACTTTCATCCATTGTTTCTCAACTGGACTTCCCCATTATTGCCCCCCTAAGGAGGCGTTTAGACTTTTTTCTCTTGGCCTAATTTCTTCTCGACCCTATGAAATTTTAATACCACACATTTACCGTGTCTGATTAGAGAATGAGCTTGTTTAGAGTCAAAAAAACACTGTAATATCTAAGTTTTTTTTTTTTTTTTTGGCCATTTAAGAAGCCATTTTTACCCCCTTGGGTGAGATTACGACCACGGCAAACGCACTTAATTCAGCGACCAGGGAGACATTGAGGCAGAAGCGATTCCTTGGCCCCCGCACAGGTCACAGCACCTTCGGCCCTTTCTTCATTCCTGTCCTGTCCCTCAGGGCGGCCTGCAGCGTCCCTCCTGCACCTTTTTCCTCCCGCTGAAATTGTCTGACCTAACCCGGTCCCTGCTGTCCCGAAAGAAGTATTTCCCTTAAAATGTCTATGGTCTTGCCCCCTAAACTTGGTTTCTGAGCAGTAAAGAGATCGGTATATTTTTCTGCAGCAAAACAAGAAAGTCTGAGCACGATTTCGTTTATTCCCCTGCCTCTTCGGGCTCTTGCAGCCTCATCGCGTGGGAGTCCATGGACCTGCTTTGTTCTGACGGGCAAACCTGCCAGTTTTTGCCACCGAAGTGCAGTCGGGACTGCTTGGATGTGTCTACTCTATTTTGTTTTTTAATATGATTTACACAGTTGTTGCATTTCTGTGTCAACAGAGTTTTTAAGCTTCTGGAATCCCCCAGTCATTTAGAAAGTCCCATGGCTCCCAAGAATATGATAAAAGAATAGCAGTCGCCAGTGTCCCACCGGCCCAGGGACCCACTCAGGAAAAATAACCATTTTCAAATTTTTAGCCTGTTTTGCTTTTCTTATTTACTTAAATCTTTCTAAATTGCATGCTTTGCTGCCTATGTCTTGGGTTTGGCTTTTAGAATTTCCTTCCTACTATAAAAAATGAGGTTTTAGCCCTGCTGTAAGTCCCTCTCTTATATTCCCAAGAGAATCACACTACAGTTTTGCTTTTATCAATATTCAACATTAGCACATTGTGACTATATAAATTTTACTCTACTTTCCTTCTTTGTATTATTTTTTTGGTGTTCTTGGAATCGGTACTTGTCTCATGCTCTCCCTCCCTCTTTTTCCTTCTCTCTCTCTCCACCTCCCACCCCCTTCTTCTCTCTCCCCCTCCTCTGCCTGCCTGTCTTCTCCCCAGAAGTCTCCAGCTTCTGCCCTCGTCAGGAGGGCGGTCGTCTGGGCTGGCACATGTGCCTTTCCTTCAGTGCCTCGGTGTTATTATAGATAGACTGAGAAGGATAATTACTCTACTCCCCTCTTCTGGTTTTCGAGATTAAATGAGTATGTGTGTCCGCACTTAGTAGACCGTCCTCGTAGTGAGCACATTAAAAGGTGATGCTAGCTCTTGATGTTGCGATGCCATATACTGTTTTCAATGTTGTTTCTGTTTTTCTGTTTTTCTGTTCTCATTTTATCTGCCTCCTGGGGAAGGTCCTCTGCGAGACCACGAGTAGAGTGGGAGATTACTGTAGAATAAGGCCAGAGCCTTGCAGAGTGATTATGTAATCATCATTATTGGAATTACCATTAATGGTCCACCGCGCCGCCGACTTCCCTCAAGGATAAATCAGAGCAGGTACCACCGGGGAGAGAAAGGGACGGCTCCTCTCAGTCTGCCTGCCTGAGGGCTGCTGGCTGACCGCCGCCGTCCATAGCTTCCTGCAGTCCAGCCCTGACAAGACAAGCCCGTTTCTGTGAAGGGGGCAACTGAACCGCGATCTGAGTTTAAATGACATAATGATGACTTTCCAGGGTATTCTACATTTTGTGAACCTCAATCAACTATTTCAGTGTTATTTTGAAAGAAAAAAACAACTGGGGCATAGGAAAGAGTGAGTGACGGTCGAAATAGAGAACTCACTTGTCCAGGTGAGTTAGTTAATTGAATGAAGAAGCTCAAAAATTAAGCAGATGGAGATATCGCTTGGAAGTCAGTGTAATTTGGGGCTATCAAGGGCCCACACACACACACACACACAGAGAAATACATTTAAAAAGGAATGAACTCCATGTCAGTTCATTTTTTGTTGATATTTTCGTTGCAAATGTTTGCATTGGTGGTTTTCAATCACAGCGGTGATATCAGAATAATATCAACCCCAAGGGGGGGTATTTAGTGAAAGGAAACCAGATTTCTTAAAAAACAGAACTTGAGTATTAGGCCTTTTCATCTCTGTGGAAATTCTAGCAGTAGCCCCCATGTCGCCATGCCGAGCAGGTGGTGTCTCTTCAGCTGGGCACCTGAACGTGACTGTGAGCGTTGGGGCACCTGCACGCCTCGTGACCACCATGCTCTTTGTTCCTTCTACTCCTTTGCTTTCCTTCTATTCATAGTTTTTAGTATTAAACACACGCTTTAATGACATCTAAATACCCGTGTTTGACATAAATGAAAAGAATAATTCTACAATGAATCACACGGTGGCTTACCTTTTCAAAACGGTCTTCGTTTCCTTCCTCACCTCGATTTCAATAAACACAAAGTCATCTTGAATGTTCACTCAGGTAGCATCTGCCTGCGGCGAGTGTTTGAACAGTGCGATGTTATTTGAAACACACCATCTTGCATCCTTTCCAATGTGCTTGTGTCGTGTGACATTAAAGCGTCAACCTCTACCTTTTGTTAGCTCTGAGGCAGATAGTAAAAAGTCAGAACCAAATATTTTATTTTATTTATTTATTTTAGAGGCAGAGGAAAGTTTATTAGAAAAGGGATAACACGCCACAGATAGAGGAGTACGGTCTCTCCTCTTAGAGGCAGAGAGAGGGACAGTGAGAGCGACAGAGTAAAGGCCCTGAGAGGGACCCTGAGTGTTAGGGGGGTTCAGTTTACATGTCCCTCTTTACTTCCTCTGAGCAGAACAAAATATTTTAGATCAGATAGCACACATTTTTGAAAAATGGACTGGTATAAATAGTATGCCTGAGTTGATATATTTCCTTAAATCCAACCCAGCCGAGATTAAGGAGGATTAACTCCGTGTATAGAGTAGAAATTGAATGTGTGTTCATTTTATAATCCGTTTCCTGGGCTGTCCTGTCCTTAGGGGCATCTGGCTGGTAGTGGAAGCACCGGTAGGTTGGAGGACACATGCATGTAGAATGATCCACTGGCAACCCTATCAATATTTAAAAATTAAAAATGTATTAAATATTCAGTATTAATATTCAATAGTAATTTACAAAAATTGTGTGCTAACTCTATTAGACCAGCATTAAGCGCCTCCTTCGTAATATCTTATTTAAACCTGAAAACAGTACTACAAGGGGGTACAACTTCTCTTTGACAGGTGAGTACAGTAAAGCACAGACGGGTTTATTACCTGACTTTAATTAAAGTTGTTCACGGTCTCTGGACCAAAAAGGTAAATCTCATAGACTGATACAAAAAAAAATTAGTTTTCTTAAATAGAAAATACTTTTTAAAATATTTAAAATATTAGAATAAGAACTCATTAAATTAAGAAAAAATTAAAGCTGGATTAAAAATATGAAAAGTACGAAAATGAAAGGAACTTGAGGAACAGAAAGAGTTGTAAACAAATAAGTGACCCAACTTTGGATAAGGAAAAACTGATGTATCTAAAAGTGTAATTTTTAACTGCATTTTATGACACACTAGAGATAATAAATCATCATTTGAGAATGGAGCTAGAACAAGAAAGGCGAGGGGCTGCTTGAGCAGCAGTCAGAGGAGAAGATAAGTTAGCTTTATAACAAGAGTCCAGTCATGTCATTTTACTCCTCTAACTAGGATCGTCTGGTTCTCTGCTCTCGATGCGGCTTGGAAATGATTCAGTGGGCTTAAATAAATAATGCATTATTGATAAAAAAAAAAAATGGCAAGTAGAAATCCTCGATTTCTGCACTTGGTATGGATTTTCCAAGTAGGTGGAAGTGAAGGACGGCGAGCAGACTGTTCAGATGCCAGCCTGTGCTGGCGGACACTGCATTGTCACCAGCGCCTTCGGCCATCGGCAGCGGGGAGGAGGAAGAGGGGGTTCTTTGGGGACAGCGCTAACCACCTTGCACTTGATCTGAATTTCAAGGCCTATTCAAAGAAATAAAATATTAGAGACTGTACTTCATCTGACCACGGGTCTTCAGTGATCGTGCACTGGTTTTTATAAAGTGATAGTTTAGTTTTGTGGATCCAGTTTTATCTGATTCTATCTCTGATTTTCCCCTAACAGTTTAGAGTCAAACGTATGACAACATGTGTCAGTACAGGGGCCAACTGTTGACAGATGTAACAAAGTCGAGGAATTTCCCTTTATGAAAGAGAAAACCGTTTTTCGTTTATATCAAATTTTATTTTTTATTTTTGAATTCAATTTATTTTTTAAATAGTTCAAAAAACAGGTTTTTTTTTTTTCCCCTATAAAACAATATTATTTTTCTCTGGGGCGGCGAGGAGAATAGAACCTCTGCCAGTCATTTCATTCACTTTCCATTGAATCTCACTGTTTCCGAAGATTGATATTTAGCAGTGTAAAGTAGAATGAAATACACTTGTGTCTTCTTTCCAGTGAAAATATATCAAGTCTTTGCTGATGACTAGGAGGTGTCAGTAGCATGTGTTTTTTTTTCTTGCTGCCAATTAACATGTTCCTTCTTTGCAGGAAATGGTTTCATGGATTGCTAATTTGTAAGTCAAAACAAGGGAAAACAAGTTCAGATTGGAGTGTAAGCTTTAACCAGGACTGTGCTCCTGCATTTCAGACTCCTTCCACGGTTGGCGGCTGATGGCTTCTGGGGAGGGTTTGCGCGTGACCACTTGCCTGGGCCCCGACTGCTGCCAGCCAGTCGCAGCATCTCCACTCTCTGGATAGAGGCGGGTGGGCCGTTAGGGAGGATGAGGATGGAGCCAGAGAACCAGTAGGAAGGAAAGGGGCGGCCCAGATTGCTTCTCAAGTTCATGGATCAAGGGTGTCGAACAAGAGGATGAAAGATAACTTCTTGAGACTTTGGGGGCCTATTTGCATTCTGAAAAAGACAGAGCTGAATAACATCAGATGCTTCCTGCTACCACCAGACCTACTAGGCGATGTCACAGCCACCCTTACCATCTGCTTCAGAGATTAGGGAAAGATGGATGCGAACTTTCCATCTTTTTTCTAAGATGTGAAGAAAACAATTTCAGCTATGAGATGTGCTGCTCACACATGCTCTTTTCAAAAGAAAAAAAAATGTGTGAATGGAGAAAGTTTTTATGAAATGAAATTTATAGGCTCTATGATAGAATGAAGAATATGCTGCAGCATATTTTAGAATAAGTGGTCTGTATTTTTTGTGGAAGCTTTGAGTTTGTTCTGTTTGGTTCTTTAAAGAAAAGATATTCCTGCCCTTCCAGGCAGGCCACCTCGTCCCCAGGGCGGATGTCACACCTTCTGTATCAGAAGATCTCTATAGTAGCTGACGGAGGTTAACTTCATACCGAACAGTAAACTAGTCACATAATTCTGTGTTCATTATGCTACGTACTCATCAGAAATTATGTTTTAAGCAAGAAAATGAAATTAAAAAATAAGTAAAATTAGTGATTTAATTTTTGCTTTTTTCATACTTTTATACATACATAATGTATATCTCTTTATAATTTTGTGTCAGAAAATACTTTGGGTTATATAAGGACATCTGTTCCAATTCCTATTTTTAAGTTTTAGAAGTAGAAAAGGCATTATTCTACCGATGTTGACTTCCATAGGTTTTTCCCCTTAACTAAGGACGATTTAGAAAACAGTGCAAATCTTTATGCTAGGAAAATGGAGGTGATGACGAAAAGCAATCCAGATTATGAATTTTGTTATAACTGTTTGATAGATAACGAATTCTAACAGATTTTCTTTTAATTTTCAATTGACTTTTGATTTATCATCACCAAACTTTTGCTTCTAAAAGATAAGATGCCAATACATCTTAATTAGAGATCAAGCAGGTGAAATATCAGGTTTCCTAGACCGTAACGGCTGCTTACCGACTGGGTGGTTGACTTGGCGTTGAAGCGGGCACCTGCCAGAGGCCTGCAGGGGCAGGTCTACCCTGAGAGGCCGAGTAGGGGGTGCCTGCCCTGCTGAGGGTGATAAGCCGCTCACCCTGAGCCTGACCCTGAGGGCAGGCACCTCGCGGTCTCTACCTGCAGGAGCTGATGTCTCTGTGAGGCCCGCGCCTTCGTGCACGCACCGCTCTGGTCCCTGGACTGACCCAGGTGTCAGACGCATTTGTGATCTCGACTTCACTACTTGTTGCTATATTGGGGCGAAGTGTTCTTTTTATGGTTATCTTTTTAGTTTATTGAGAACCTTGAAAGGTTTTAATGCTTCAAACCAGGTCTTTGTGATCTGTTTGCTTTAGATGAGGGAACCGGGATTTTCAGAGTATTCCTCTTTTGCCCTCAGTGTTTCTCAGGGAAAGGATGAGATTGCACAGGATTCAAGCTTTCAGACCTGAGGCGTCTGTGGTTCACATGTTGACGTGTTCTAGTGTTCAGAGTAATTAAATGCTAACGGTGTCCCCAAGTACCATCAGCACACAAGTGGGGAACAGTTTATTGTGTTAAAAAATTAAAATACCTTCAGCCTTTTTACTCCGGATTGCATCGTTCTTCGTGGTCCTGTTTCATCACACCCGATCTCGGGAAGCATGGCCTTGAACGAGCACAACTAGGTGGTGTCAGTGTAAAGAAGGGGTATTAATATCCCTCTGTCCCTGCCGCTGCATGTCATCTCAGTAGGACCGGTCGTTTCCCTGCCCCGCTGGGAAAAGTCGCAGTCCGCTGACTTCCTGGCCCTCTCAGGCCAGCGATGGGACTGGTGCTCCAGCTCCGGCCAGAGCTCTGGGCCATGGTGGGCAGGCCTCCCCCTCACCGCAGGACTCCTGGAGGGGCTGAGCCTGTGTGAGAACGAGAGAGAGACGAGCCTTTCCAGAGACCTGAGTGCTCATGTCACCACATCTGGTTCAGAGGTGCTGCTGCCATCTACAGCTGGTCGCACCTTATCAGAACCCACAGTTTCCCCTTCTACGAGATGGGCCTTGATGTTGTCTGCGTCCTTGCTCTCTGTGCTGAGTGAGCACTCGTCAGGAGTCCCAGGGCCCCCACAGGGCTGCTGAGAGGTTCAGCTGCTCTGGCTCGACCTGGGCGAATTTGATCCAGTAGGTTTTGTCAGTGTCGCAGGGGCCCGGTTTACGCAGATGGGAAAGCCACTGAGCTGGTTGTTAGGTTTTTGTAAGCCTACTAGTGCCACTGTATTTTAATTAGAGAACATTTAACTTTTAACCTAAAATGAGTTTGACAGTAAGAAACCTTATGAGGTTTTTTCCAGTTTCCCTCCATTTTTAGTAAGATTATAAAAATTCTCTCTTTTAAGACGGATAGATACTGATTTCAGTACAAATCCTCTGGGACAGCTGTGCCAGCTTCCCCAGTTACTATGTTTTAGTAAGTTTTCTGCTAATGGTCAGAGGTTTAAATGTACTTCTTATCTTAATATATCTTTATTTTTTGATAAAGAAAAGGAAGCTTTTATAAATGTGGCATCGAGACATGCACCAGATTCAGACTCTTTCTTTCTCATTTGACGTACAGATCTGGCAGGCATTTGATAACTTTAATCTCATATACGCTATTCTACCTTTTTTTAAAAGAGAATTCATGTTTTTAATGGAGAAAAAGCAAAAGAATTTATAGAGAGTGCATGAAACCTCTAAAATAGATGGGATGCTAGGTAGAGTTAATTTTAAAGGGTGAATAGTTCATTTCAATTTATTGATTTTTCAAGACTTCATTTTTTTTTAAATTCAACAAATTTATTCATCTATTTGTCATGCTGTACATTTGATTGACATAAATGGCAAGATTATGCCATATGTTTAGAATGTGTGTTAAAATAATTCTTCCTGATTTTACTACTTTTTAGTTTTTCAGGTTTAATGAGCAGTCACTCACTTGGAAACATGGTGGCATTGGTGATAAGTCTGTCCTTATATGTCCATTTCAGTTTCTGACCACCTCATATGACATGCCACAGTGTTTGAGCTCCTCACTTGTGGGACGCTGACCTTTTCATTAGAGTAACATGACTCGGAGTCATGTTTTTGCATTGATTTTATCAACTTTACCGTGTTTTTGCTAATATGTATTTACCGTTTACTTGTAAATATTAAACTCCCCTTTAAGATCACCAGTATGTAATGGTAATTTTTAAAATTGCATTTGTATACTGGTTTTATATAGTTATATGTGACTTGCTTTTTATAAAAAGAGCTTTTCGTCTCTTCAAAGATATTCACTGCTCTATCCTTCTTGAGTTCACCTCCAAAACACAGTTTATGAAATGTTAAGAGTTCTTAACCAATTATTGAGAAATTCCAGCCACCAGTGTGGAACTTGCTCTGTGGAACGCTTCACCTCTAAAGTATTCTTTCTCTCTCCTTTTCTCTATATTAGGCTAGATTTATGGGCTCTAGAAGTCATTGCCAACCACACCATACTCATGCCAGATTTTTTTATCGGGCTAACAAATATAATTTTTTTTTAACTTGTGAAGAATGCAGTTTATAATTTATACTACACTGTGGAATGTGCAAAATACAGCAATTTTAAGGCCTGGAAATGAAATTATCCTCTGCTGATGGCATGTCACCACTGTTAGGTTATAACATGGACAGCATTATAGGAAAACAAAGGCCATGTCATGCCTTCGCAAAGAGATAATAAATGAGTCAAGAAACAGTTTACTCATTACGGCAAAAAAAAGAGGGGGAACAGTTTTTATTTTACATTTTATAAAATGTTTTTATTTAATATCAAAATAATCAATGATTTCAATAATACTGGTATGATGAGAATAAAACCCATTTAATATAGGAAAGCAGTGGTCATATATAACAAGTCCCTGGGAAGATGGTTTTGAGGTAAAGAAAACATGATACTGGAGAGGGTGGGCTTTAAGGCCTAAGTTCTGGGCACCAGCGTATTTGCTATTGCCCAAGACTCGTAAGTTTTGTTTGATTCATGTTTTTATTTTTCTTTTTTATTTTTCTGTAAAATGGAGCTAGCAATATCTCAAAGGGGGGTAAATAGGAGCAAATGAAGAAGCAAGTGAGAGTCACGTGCATGGCATCTGTATCTGGAAAATTCTTGGAGATTGAAATTCCAGAAGAATCTTTATTTCTTCCTCAATTTTTATAGTATTTTTAGGCCATGCCTTAAAAAAAAATATGTTCAGCAGGCAGGTGTGCAATGTTGATCCTCATTTAAAAGAAAATCGTGCAATTAAGAAGTTAAAATTCTCCCGATGATGATAAGTCGTTTGGAATGGAAACTGCCACCTGCGGTCGCAGACCGCCTGGCTTCCAGTCATGCCGAGGTCCCCGGGAGCCACTTGGCCCGCGTCTGGCGCAGCGCTTCGCGGGCGCATGGGGAGCGGGAGTGAACCGGAATGTGAGACCAGATCGCAGCTCTGGAGCGGTCTTTTCGGAAGCCAAGGCATTCAGGGATACGATTTAAGTAACGATCATGCAATGGAGACTCGAGGAGAATTTTTTATAACAAAATGACAACATTTAGAGTCAGAAAGGATGATGGGGAAGGATTAGATGAATGCATTGGTACAGAGGAGAAGTCCCGTAAGGAGCAGGTTTAAAAATATATATAATCATGTTTTCCCTAAGAAATAGGAAAATATTCACGAGGCGAGCTTTCAGCCCGCACACAGGGACCCGCCGTGGCAGAGGACCAGAGGACAGGTGTGTGTGAGGCTCGGGGAGGAGGCGAGGCCCGTCGTAAGCGAGCCCTGGAGGGGGTGGAGATGGTAGGTTTTCAGTTTGGCACTGTGAACGGCTCAGTCCGGCTGCAGCAGGAGGGGTGGCACGTTGGAGTCGGGACAGTGGGTTCCGCCTGGGGGTCTGGGAGGCTGTCTCGGGCCTTGGAGTCTTGAATATGGGGTGCTAGCGATGGAGTCAGAGTGGGCGGATAACATCACTACAGGTGATTTAGGGCAGTGGTCCCCAGTGTTTTCGTGACCAGGGACCCGTGCTCCTATGAGCATCTAACGCCTGATGGTCTGAGGCGGGGACCCTGGGGCTGGGGAGCGGCTGCAGATGCAGATGGAGCTTGACTCGCTGGGCACCGCTCGCCTCCTGCTCTGTGGCCTGGCTCCTAACAGGCCACCAACAAGTAGCAGTTTGTGGCCCAGGGTTTGGAGATCCCTGATTTAGGGGGACTAAGAATTAAGGTTGAAAAGGTCACATCGGGATCAGGTGCTGAGGGACACAGCCGTAGGCCGGACAGGTCAAATCCAAAACAAATGCTCTCACATCTCTGCCTTTCCCGGTGTTTCCCCTTTCATCGAATCAAGCAGCCATTTCTTCATCGACTTGTTTGCCTGTTTATTCATTCACTCAAATATTTATCGAGTGCCTACTATGTGTCAAACACAAAACCGAGTACCCTTGCTAACCGCAGTTTCCCTTTGCTCTGTCTCTCAACTTGTCATAATTTTTCTTGCCAAAGTGCAGCTCACAGCCTCTTATTTCAGGGCCACTTTGGGGGTCTCCCTGGTCCACTGTAGCCTCCTTCACTCAGGCCTCCCGTGGGGAACAGCGCAGACCCAGCACCCCCTCCTTCTACCTTAGCTGTGCTTCTCGGACAAAGAGCTTCTTTCCCACATTTAGTTCTTCCCCCTGGAGCAGAGACTCTTAGAATATAGGCACACGGTAAATGATTATTCATCCGAGCTGACATAAAGAAAATGAAGGTGACAAAGTTTTCATGAAACAAGATTAAATTCTCTCCAGACGATGATGGCATTCCGATGATGCCCAAGAGTTTTCTATATTATGATTATTTTTTTGGGTAAATGACTATAAGTACACATTATTTTTTACGTAGACGTCTGAAATGCTCCATTCCGTGTCATCCTGTTCTCTGTGACCTGGCAGTTTGGGCGCAGTGACCTCTGCTGTGATGGTGTGGGTACCGCTGTGAGGCCGGGTGGCCCAATCCCGCCAGCGCGGCCAATGAGCGCTTTCGGCTCCTAGTCCAGTGGTGTTGTTTGTTAATGGCAGCAGCGTTTGCACCCTAGAAATTGTCAGATGCTGCAAATCAGAGCTTTGGCTAGTCTCCTCAGGAAGGTGTTATTTTTATTTATTTATATTTTTTGCTATACCACTACTTTAAATGAAATAAAAAAAATTAAGGTAATGGATTAAATTGATTCTTATTTTTTAAGTCTGACAATTATTTTGACTTTTTTTTTTAACATTTTTATTCGTTTCAGGTGCATAGTACATTGCTTAGGCATTTATATAGTTTATGAAGTGGTACCCCGGTTACTCTAGCATCCCTCAGGCTCTACACACAGCCATTACAGTTGATGCTTCAAAGTGTGTGTGTGACGGCTGAAGTGATTTGGAGGTGCTTGTGAGACCCATGGGAAAAAGTGAAGTTCTGTTATTCTCACCTGCAGGTTTCACTTCATTCATTCGCTTACTCAGGCACTTACTGTGCGGAGAGCAGGCACGCATCTTCCTCTGGTTGATCACTGTCAGCTGGCGAGAGACAACAGCGATTCGTGAACGAGATGATGAGCATGGATTCTGATCTAAAGTAGAAGGCATGCCTGGGGAGAGGAGGACGTGGATTTAAGAAATGTGCAGGGACTGAAACCAAGATCACTTGATAACAGATGAGGGAGTGAGGAACGGAGGATGACTGCCAGTTTTCTAGATTGTGCAGGTGGGTAGATGGCTGTCTGTCTGTAATGAAAATACAGGCAGAGAAATGGGTTGAAGGGAGGTGTAGGGGGGGCAGGCAGAGGTGGGTGGAGGAGATGGGTTTAATTCGGAGCATGTTAATCTGAAGAGTTTTTAGAGTATTGAGAAAGTCTTTGAAATGTGTCTTTTGAATTTGGAAGAAGATTGGGAGACAATGGCTTGAAGTTATTACCATGTGGTGGTAATTAAAGCAGAGTGGGAATGAGATGGGGGATTAGTCAGGATCGCAGCAGGAAGCAGATGTCCCACCTAAACTGGGTAATTAAAGAGAATATGAAGACAAGACTATTCGCGAAGCTTAGGGACCTGGGCTGATGAAACACACTGGGACTGGCACCCTCAGGGAGCCGTTCCAGTCTTAGGCCTGGATGGTCAAAGGGGGGTCGTTTACTAAAATGTGGACAAGCGGAAGCTGCATCTGTAGAGGCCACTGTAGGGGAGGGTCGCCTGGGAGGAGCTTGGCCTCTGCCGGCACGTGGCCCAGCAGGAAGACAGCCCAGAACACCTGTTACGACCTCCTTCTCTTTCCCTGCTGACCTTTGGCCTCCCGTTGGCAAGTACGTAGTAAAGACAGAGGGCGTGGGAGCACGGGAAGCTCCACTAGGCCCACCTGGGCGTGGAGCAGGGCAGAACGAGGTGGTGGTGGGCTGTGGGTGGCAGTGTCGGGGGGAACAGCACCCAGGAGGTGCTCTGAAGAGACGGAAGATGAGCCTGGAGAAGCCCCATCGCTGGAGAGACAGGAGGAGGCAGGAGCCTGGGAAATGCATCCAGAAGGACGGGCTGGAAGCGGGAGCAGGTGGCGGTGCTGACAGGCGCAGGTTCTAAGAACAGGGAAGCCATCGCCTGTGTCGTGTGCAAGAGGAAAATCTAGTGACGAGACCCAGAGCCAGTAAGTTCCCCATGTGGGGTCCTCGGGGACTTTTCGTTTCCCATTGGGATTTGTAGAGACCAGGTAGAGCTGGTGGCGGCCACAGGAACAGGTTCGTGGCGTGCAGAGCCCTGGTCCCGGCATTGAACGGGCCAGGAGTGGCAGAGGGTCTGCCTTCCCGGACGGCGAACCCCCTCCTCCCGCGCCTCCTGTTCCAATGTGCCCCCAACTGTACGAGCGCAGTCTGGAGGGGTTTTGGGGGGACGCGGGTCATTGTCTGGGAAGGGACGGCCGTGTGGCCCCGGGGGCCTGGCAGGAGCCACCTGTGGCTCCACGAAGCCCCTCGTTGCCCGACAGTAGCAGGCGAGCGGGCCAGAATTCTGGATTTTCCGCTTCGGAAACGGTGGCAGGTAATTGCACTCAAGTGCTCAGCAGACAGCACTGGGCTCGGGCTGGCACCGTCCGCGTAGACAGGCATTTCAGAACGCAACCTGGGTGTACGCGGACCAGGCCTCGGGGATCATCACACAGAAGACTTTAAAGGACAAGGACGAAGCCCTGACACTTAGTGGGAGGCGGCGGGAGGAGGCAGGTGAAGCCCATCCAGGGGAAGGAGCAGTGCGCGGCCCACAGTCCCTAAACGCGTGTCACAGAAAACAACAGAACTGGAGAGGCGCAGTCAGACTGGGTCATACGAACACTTGGTGGGGAAATGTTTTCAGCTGACAGCTCCCCGAAGGGCTAGCAAAAGCAACATTCTCCCTGGTTGTTTCTAGCTTATTCTATTACAAAATGCAACTTTCTTATGAACAGATCGACCGCGGCCAACATGTTAACATAGCCACAAACCGTATTTTATTTTGTTTCTCTCAAGACGGTTACACTCCGTGCCTCTGTATGCGTGTTATATGGCTCTGTCTATACCACTGAACCTAGTGTTTCCTCGCTGGCTTGGTGCAGTAGGCTTTCTCCCTCGTCCTCCATGATCACCACCGTGAAGTGGCGTGAGAACTGCCCGTCCAGAAGGTGCCGACGCTCTCCTGGCTGCTGCTCTGTTGCTGTGGGTTTACGTTTTCCATCTTATCCCTCTGGGAATGTACATACAGGGTATGTACGCACCCCCCAAGGTTCCCCCTGAGTTTCGGGTCGTTTCCTCAGGAGGTATTTGGGGATTTCTGAAACCAAATGACTGGATCCAAGGGCAGAAACATTGTCGTGGATCTCAATGCGACGTGAGGCCCCTCGAACGTCCTGTCTCTTACGCTGGTCTTTGGACGATTACGGCTGTCAAGTGTTCGTTCACTTTAGCATTTTGCTCCCTGACAGCTTCCTCAGATGAGTGAAGCGAGGGCTTTTCATCTGTCGCCCGTGGGACGCAAAGGGCGGACGGTGGCAGAGTAAGAGGGACACGAGTCCAGCGACTTAAGCCCCGTCATCCCTAAGCGCAAAGTTTAAGACGACAAATGCTTATGAACGTTAATCGAATCCGGCAAGTTTCAGGGTACTAGTACGTGGTTCTTGTTATTTTCTGTGATTTATTTTAATCTAATTATGATTTGCCTCAATCCCTTAAACTAGATCAGAAGGGCGGGCTGTGATCGCGCCGTCCTACCCAGGGCGACATACGCTCTAAACCAGGACGGCTCTGTGGCCCCCCAGGACCTAGTCTGGTTCACTCCCGACGCAGCATCGCACGCTGCCGAGCCCCAGTGGTGCACACGTTGTGTGCGCTTTGCTCTTTCACACTCCTGAGAGTGTGCCGATTCTCCATAGCTGGTGTTTCTAGTTCATTACTTTGCGTTTTTATTTTCCATGCATTTAATTATTTTCAATTATTTTCCTCCCCCTTCCGTCAGTATTCTCCACCCATTTTCATTATCACCAGTTTTTCTCCTCTGATATCTCGATGGTAATTCTTTTCAGTCTTTCCAAACGACCTACACACGGGTTCTGCATCTTTACACTTCATAACCTTCTTAAACGTCCAATTACAATGCAACGAAAGGCATGTTTCAATTATATAAAGTCATTTGATGAAATAAGTAAACACCCAGGCAAGTCCTTTAAAGATTTTCGTATAGAACAGGTAAAATCTATAACTTTACATATTTTTGAAATTTTTACTTTCGGATCCAAATTAAATAAATGTTCAGAACGCATATTGTTTCATGGACTTTGACAACCTGCCCCTCTGTGTCTGCTCAAGGTGGCGTCAGCATTTACAAGTTAATCGGGGTAGGGTTCACGCGATTGCTTATATTTTTTTTCATTCGTTGGCAAAAGTGAGTGGGAGGAAACTATGTTCGATCGAACTTGGGGAATGCGTTGATAGAGGTAACTGGCCAAGCGTTCAACTTGGTAGACTCAATGTTTTTTGTTATTATGACTTTATTTTTTAGAGCAGCTTTAGGTTAAATTTAGGTTAGATTTAGGTTAACTCTCAGCAAAATGGAGAAGGTAGGTGTTTTCCTATGTCCTCCTCCACCCTCACATGTGCACAGCCTCCCCATCATCAGCATCCCCTGTCAGGTGGTGCCCTTGTTACAACTGGGCTGACATGTCACGGTCCCCGAAGTTCATCGTTTACATTATAGTGCACTCTTGCTCCTTGTCGTGCAGTCTGTGGATTTAGAAAAATGTAGAATGACATGTTTCTGTCAAAATAGCATCACTCAGAACATTCACCTGAATATTATTCCGTGGTCTGGAGGCGCCACAGTGTATCGATCTGTTCGCCTGCTAAGGGCACCTCTGTTGCTTCCAAGTTTGGGGAGTTGTCAGGGGAGCTGCGATAAACACCCACGTGCAGGTTTTTGTGAGATTGTAAGTTCTCAGCTCTTTGTGGTAAATACCAAGAATGTGATTTCTGGATCGTAAAGGAAGTGGATGCTTAGTTTTATAAGAAACCACCAAACATACATATGTGTGTATATGTGTATATTTCCCAAAGTAAGTGTACAGTTGAAGATGCAGAGGTTAGGGAGGCTGACCCCCGAAGGAGAGGAAAGTTGGATATAACTTTTGACTCCCCAGAAATGTAACTACTAATGGCCGACTGTTGCCCAGAAGCCTTAACAATAACATAAACAATTGATTAACATATATTTCTGTGCAGTGTGCATTATATACTAAATTCTTACAGTAAAATAAACTAGAGAAACGAAGATGTCATTAGGAGCATCAGAAAAAAGAGAAAATCCATTTGTGGTACTTACTGTGATTATTGACGCCACACATTTATCTCACCTGGCCGCAAGACGACTCACCGGACGGCAGCAACACTGGCATTGTCTCCTGTGGTACGAAACACTGCAGATGTCGTGCCTCTGACGCTAGACACCAAGAATGAAAATTTAACGTGGAAAATGAATGTTTATGTAGAAGTTCAGCGATTCGCGCAGCGATGACGAGGCAGCGCTGGGATGGCTTCCCGGCGGCCTGGTGTAGGTGATGGTTCGCGGTCGCTCAGCGTGCACGCGAACGAGTGGATCGTTATAAAATTTTCGGCATCCGGCACTCCAGTCATTGTCGCCTTAAAAGGAAAAGACCGCCGACCTGTGATGAGAGGCCGCCAAGCCGTTTCTCCAATTGTGAGAGATGCGTACTCTGTGGTAATAAGATTATTTGAAGGCAAAGTTATAAAACAGTAGGAACTGACCCGTTATGAACTTCATAGTGAATGTCACTCTCTGTTTGCCTGTGGGAAGACGGCAAACACCATTCGTATGAGCATGATGTTCTACACGATGAACACCCAGGCGATGGCGGCGATGGCGACACAAGTCGTCTGGTGCATGATGGTTTGCTGTTCAGTAAGTGAAAGTGGATCCTCACAAACATCTTCATCCTCGTCTTGTCGAGTAAGCTGTGAAGGGGGAGAAGGATGAGGTCAGGGACGGCAGGGTGAGGCAGTGGACGGGGCGGGGGCCGACAGGCAGGCCCCCTCCGTGTGACTTGACGTGGCCACGATTTGCTTTTTCCTTTCTTGAAAAGGATTTCCATGTGGTTCCACTCTTCACCATTTGCTTCGGGTTCAGGGCCCGTGTTACAGAAGGATCCATGTCGTAACAGGTGTCAGGAGCAGTCTTGAGTAATCAAAGCCCGTTTGCCAGCTGTAACGGCAGTGTGTCCCCTGGCACAGCCTCTGCCATGTCTCTGCCTCGGTGCCTGGCACTGGTTCGGCATCGCGCATCTCAGTCAGGTCATGGGCTGTTCCTTCCTCTGGGGTGGTGGCTCTTAGCTCTTGAATTTTCCCCAGATCGGCATCTTGAAACCCCCCCACCTGTTTTGCCACCTCCACAGCCTCTCTTGTGATTTCCTTGAGTGGCTCTATCATAAATCCTGGGCGGGTGTGCACAACATCTGGGCAGAGTTCTGCCCAGCAGGTGTCTGTTTCAAGCTTGGTGGCTTTCGTGGCTTTTCCTATAACAAGGAGGACATCTTCAGTGGTGTCGTCCTTCCAGTCTGCCGTGACGTTCTCTGTGCCGGGGTCTCTTCGGTGGCACTGACAGCCCTTCCATCAAGACCATATGTGATCGATCCCTAAAGGCCCTGATGACCGCTGACCCAGAGGCTGAATCAGAGACATTGTATTCAAGGCAAGCAGGTCACTTGCCTTTGCTGTTGAACTCATGGGGTTTTGGGTGGCCGGGGGCTTTGTCCACTTTGAAAAGCAGTTCCTTACTGGACAGATACGTCCTGATTTCAGGGACAGAGCATAGAAGGAGCCAACCCAGGAAAAGAGACTTTGCTCTCCAGGCCTTCTTGTCGTAAACCAGACGACTGGCAGCTCGTTTCCCTTTTCCCTTCAAGGCCCCGGGATGGGCAGCCTTGTAGACAGGGTGCTGCTGATTAGAAAGAAACCCGACGGCATTTGCACAAAGTATTATCCCTTATTCCTCAAATCCTTCTTTGCTAATAAATGACCTTTGTGACTTATTTTTGCAAGCTAGAGTACTTTTGTCTGCATTAAAACCCGTTCAGGCAGATATCTTTTCTCCTGATTTTCTTAATGGGGTCTGGGGATTTGTCTGCTGCCTTCCGGTCGGCAGGAGCTACATCTCCTGTTATCTTTACATTTTTTAAGCCCAGCCTCTTTCTAAAATTATCAAACCGTCCTCTGCTGGCGTTAAATTCTCCAGCTTTAGATCCTTCTCCTTCCTTTTGCTTTAAGTTATCGTGTAATGACTAGGCTCTTTATCAAATCATGCTAGAGTCCACAGGTGGGCCTTTCTTACAGCAATCCTGCGCCCACGAGAGACAAAAAGGTATTTTGCAAAAATGCAAGGTTTTCGTGCCTCCTGGCATAGCTGCACTGATGGCTTCATGAATATCCTTTTTTCCTTTTCCTTTTTTTCTTTCTTTCTTTTTTTTTTTTTTTTTACAAGGGTCCTCACATTGGATTCATTCAGCTTGAAGTGGTGGCAGGTCACCACCGCTGCAGACCTCGCTTGTTCCATGGTGCATATCAAGTGATGCAGCGTTTTCTTGTCATGTTGTGTTTTATTGTGTGCTGCTTGGGAGCACTTCCAGCAGCACTAGTGGCACTTCATATGGATGCCCTGGTGTTATTCAGGGTTTCCAGTGTGGCCCTAAATAACGGAAAGACCCACGAGAACCCTGAGAGATCACTTTACAGTTTACTGGAGACGTGGCCTCGAGGTGATTAGTGCGACATGGCGTTGTAAGTGGCTACTCACTGCCCTGGGCCTCGGGCACATCGGCAGTAGGCGGCTTTGAAGCCGTCACAGCATCTGTGCTCCAGGTCACGGTGCAGCTGAGCTGTGTAACAGGCCTCCAGCGTGTGGTGTGCGCGTTTCTCTCGACCGAGAATGGGCCGTGTGTGGTCCTAAGTGTCCCTGCGCCTAAGTTTTGATAAATCTTAACTTTTTATAATAGATTTGGGTGTATTTTATAGTATTGAGTGATAAAATATACCAGTATCTACATATATTTTATGCGTTCATGACATCTTTCTTATATTTTTAGTATGCGGTTATGTGGTTTAGTAGGCTGTGTGGTTTGCTTGTGAGTTTTTTCAGGATTGCTCATCTCCAGAAAGTTTTCCAACATGTTTATCAAAAAACAAACAAACAAACAAAAAAACCAGATGTAAGTGGACTGTGAAGCCCAAACCCGCGCTGTCAGAGCATCTCAGCTGCGTGTCAAAAGGCTGATGGGAGTTTAGCTCCTTGCTGTTTTTTGTTGACATTTTTCCTTTTTTGATGTTGAGAGGTTGCCTGGTGCATTGATTTTTCTATCCTAGAAAATTTTATCATAGGTTAGGAGTTTCAGAGCAGGTAATGGCTAAGGAGATTTTACTTTTAATATTCAGTGAATGATGGCAAAGCACGTCAAAGCCTCTGTTACTTGTAGTTGACATCAGAGCTTCCTGTAACTGGTCTCTGCCTTGGCCACACACGCTATGCCACGGAGCCCAGCTTTCATTGTGAATGATCGCGTATGACCTACACAGCCCATACCTATCGGCAAGTCTAGCGAAATCCACTCATTGCTTCACTGATTCATGAGATAGTGATAGGCACCTATTAGGCTTATGAAATGCTCCGGTGCACAGAAGGAATACAGTTAATTTACATAATAAATATTACCCCTACAAGTTACTATGTGGGGACTCAGTCTGGAGCAAAAGTAAACGCAGAGTTCAAGGTCAAGCACCGCTTTTCAGAGGGGAAGACTCCCTGTCTGTCGGGGTGCGCGCCTTTGCCTCTCCCTGTAATTCACGGTCAAGGGCAGCTTTGGCCCTGGAGTGGACAGCCGTTCGCCTCGTCCACGTAGGGCGTATCACGTGCCACGAGAGACTCAGGAGGAAGAGAACATGTGCCCCTGGAGGAATCCAGCTGACAGGGGTGCTGTTTCCACTCCGTAGGGGTTTGGGGATGCTGATCAGTTACCTCAGCTTCGGGAGCAGCACCCGAATGTCCCTTCAGGTAGTTCCATTTTACTGGGTCCGGACACTTTCTCCCAAGGGTCGGGGATCCTCCGGCTAGAGCGATGGAAACTGTAGCTGTGACCAGTGACAAGAGCCGCAGCGCCCGCCGCGGGGGCATGGGGAACGTGCCCCGTGGTGCTGACAGCACGACACGCCGCCTTGTGACCTCCTCTCCCATCTGGAAGAATGTGGAAGGGAGGGTAGCCATGAGAGGGGACGAGGCTACCCTACCCACAGGTGGTTTGTGGATGGTGACTGTTGGGGGCAGAGAAACCAGTGAAAGTGTCAAGTTCAGAATCCTGCTGGAAGTGGCCTGCCTGGTGGCTGCGTCCTCAGGGATTCCCTAAGCGGCTTGTCGCCTCCTGGGAAGACCCTGAGAGCCTGTTGTTTTCCCTCGGGAGCTTCTCAGGGGCATTACATCAGCCAGTCTGTGTTCCTGCGGTTTCACCTGATGGGTTGGGAAATTAATTCATATTCTGTATTTATACCAAAATATATTCATCCTCCTCTCAGTCACTCGGGCGTCATTTGCATTCAGTCTCACTGACGAGCTGCTGCTGTGTCCTGCTATTTGTTATGTGAGCGCGAGTGGGGAAAGTGCTCGCATGCAGACGGTGGGCAGAGTGGCTTTGCGAAGGAGAACTGGTGTGGGTTTACACTGGCCTCAAGAAGTGCCTTTCGTAAGCTGGGATATCTCCTTGGAAAGCTGGCCTTGGTGTTCGTCAGGTGGAAATGTGATCAACACCGAGACAGTGGAGTGTGTGAAAAGCAATTGTAGCTTTCCCTTTTCCAACCTAAAGAGAAGATTGGGTTTCCTTCGGTGTTTCGAAGCGAAAGAGAAACTGCCAAATTTAGTCAAATGCATTTTCTCTCCAAAAGTAAGAAGTCTGTTCAATAATATACAAATCAATACTTCTCAGCCGCTTTCATTGGCTCTTTTATTTTAGGACACTGGAGCTTCCAGGGTGTTATTTTTGGTCCTTTAATTAATTCAGGTGTTTATTGAGCTCTGTCTTCTGTCTTCCCTGCCCCACTCTGGGACGCTTCATCCCCAGGCGGGACGTTTTCGCTGGCCCGGAGCCCTGTCTTCACCTTTGCCAGGGTTCTCAACTCGACGCGACAGCTCTGTCACATACCCAAACCTCCAGACGCGGGACCCAAACTGACCACCCCTCAGAACCAGAGCCCGTCCTCCACTTTGCTCCCCAGGCTCGGGTAACGGAACTCAGAGGCCTGTAGTTGCCCATTTCGGAAAACTCAGCTCGGCCTCCATCCCCTGCTTCTGCTCTCACTGCTTCCCTCCAGCTGGTCTCTCAGTCGTGCTAAATCCTGTCTCCTAAATGTCTCTTCTCCACTGTCTTTCCTCTTGAAGCACCTCGATGGCCTTCGTTCAGGCTGTCCTCCTTTCTTGTCCAAACAAGTGCAGTTAATCCGTCAGCAGGCTTCCAGTTTCTCTCCCCTCTTGCCCCACCTCCCTCAGCCTCGGCCCAGAGCGTGCCTTTCAAGACACAGCCTCATCAGACCGCTTGTTGGTGGGAAATTCTTCCGTGGTTTCCCACGCGTTGCACGTGAGCCCGATAACTTTTGTAGCCTCATCTCTCCCGTGCGCCGCAGGCAGAGTGTGTGATCGCACACTCTGTGTCTTCCCCGTCCCGTTTCTCCTCCCTGCCAGGCCCTCTCTCGCCTATTTGTCCAGCTAATTTCTGCTCCTCTTTCCTAACTTAGGGTAAACATCATCTTCTCTTGGATGTTTCCCAAGACACTTCGTCTACATAGAAGAAGAGCTGCTAAACGGCCCCTCTGTACCCTGCCTCCTACACTTCCCACAGGACTCGTGTGTTTCTAGGACCCTCTTGTCTGTTTCCCCAGACGGGTATAGAGACCACCTTGCAAGCAGGGACACATTCACCTCCCCGCTTCCCGGTACTGGGCGTATTCTGAAACTTCAATTAAATGTTAATTGAGCAACGACTCTGTGTTAGGCACTAAGTGCTTATAACACATTAATAAACAAAACCGACAGAAGTCCCCACGTATGTGCATTTGTATTCTAGCATATACTATTTGCTTGGCATTGAGGGAAAAAGAGGAGATGAGAGATGGACAGATAACAGAGAGAAGGAAGGAAGGAAGGAAGAAGGGGGAAGGGAGGGTACACTGAGAGTCAACATTGTAATTGCTCTGAAAGGAAATGGAAATGGGTATTGTGGTTGGAGTCTGAGATTTCCAAATATCCGTCTTTGGAAAGGGAAGCAGAGAAAGCATCTACTTCTAACAAACGTGTTTGTTTCCCGTGATTCACAGATAACCTCTGTTGGTGGTGAATCTCGCCGTGCTTAGACAGTGCCTAGAGTTAACTCTGACCTCAAGTGAACCTTTGATTTTCCTGGAAAGCGTTTGAAACCCTTTGTTTACTCCTTTTCGACATTTCCATAGGATATTTTCTGCTCCTAGAGCTATATTATATAAGTCATTGTTAGAAGGATCTTTTGAGAATTGAAGATAGGTGGCATTTTTCGAAAGATACTGGAAGTAGTTATAAAATGAGACAGATTTTCAGAAATGAATCTGTGTGCGCGTGCGTGTGCCCTCATGGCCCAGGAAAGGGGTGGAAATCTGGGCTCTTTAGTGTAGAACTGTAAAAGGCTGTAAGGCTGGTTTAGGGGCGTTTTCCTGAAGTTTTCCAGCAGACTGTAAGCCTGTTCATGTAAAAGGCACCACTTCGGGCCAGTTGGGCATTTCTGAGCTGGGGAGGCCCAGGGCACAGCCACGTGGCGCCTGGAGGCCCACGGGGGGCAGGGTTGCCCGCCTCTGCTGAGCGGGCCACCGTCCTGCTGGTCGCACCACGCGTTAGGAGGTGAGGGGGGCAGCTTCCCCCTGACCCCCCAACCCTCCGACCCTCTGCTGTGGGCAACCTGGGCCTGTGTCGCCAGAGGCAGCACAGCTCTGTCTGTCCCTTTGCGCTTCCTGCTGCGCCTGCTCGCCTCCCCAGCTGGGGGACACTGTCACCGGGCCCTAGTTCAGGTGACATGGGAAAGCTTCCTGGATTTACCGCGGACTCAGCCACTGTGGCCAGCTACTTTGTCGTGAGTTGCTCGTAACCCTCTACCTTCAGCTGCTTCAGACGGAGAAGCCTCCAAGTGATAGACGGTCACTTTTAGGGGAAAAACCTACTTTAGCAACAACACACGGTTTTATTGTCGCGTCTTGCTCTTTCCCCAGACCTCTCCCAGGTGAACCCCGGATCCATGTGCCGCTCTTGCTCCACCACCGTGGGAGCTGCTTTTGGTCTTGACCTCATGGTTAAGGTCCCCTGTGAGGCAGCCTGTCCTGGGGTGTCCGATTCCAGACGGACACGCGCATGGCTCTGCAGGTGCACGGCCTCACGCCGTACACAGTCTAGTGGGCAGTGAACATTTCCATTTCCATTCCAGTTAGATCATTCTTGATGCCTCGATCTCCTTCCAGAGCTTTGAAATAACACCCTAACCTTTGTTCTGGGACAGCCTGCCCCCCTGCTGGCCTCACCCCTGAGGTCAGGGGTGTGGGGGCTTGGAGAGCCTCTCTGGCTAGACCTTCACACACAAGATGAAAATCGGCAAAATAAATGAGTGCACAGCTCACCAAGACAACCTGGGGACTCCGACTGCAATCCAGAACTAGAGACCACTGCTAGGACTGTTAGCGCGCACTGAAAGAGCAAAGCCTTTTCAGTTTAAGATGAGAGCTGGACGCGTTTTTGCTTAGTGTGCAACCGTTATCATGGCCGAGGTCATCGGAATAGGGAATGGGGACCTGCATGGTGACGGCCACATGGGGTAGAGAGGTGGACGTCAGTCACCCCAGGTCTCGAAGCCCCTTAACGACTCTTGTCACTGTATTTCTCTGCCATAGGCATGTTCCATTTTAAAACATAACAAAATGCGCTGAAGTTCTCCCTTTAATCATCTTTCGTGATGTTATATTTTAAGTCCATTTGCATTTATCTTCACCCTGGGATGTTTTCTGGATAGTCAAGTAATATTTACTCTCTGGAAGTATAGCTAGAGTCTTGAGATGTAAAACTGACATAAGTAACCTATAAATAGGGCTGATATAAACACACAGACACGTTCAAGTAAAGCTAACTCTTTGGGTCCTTTCAAGCTCATATCCAGCTGAAAATGAAGTTGTGCTTTATAAACTATCTAATGAAGAATGAGATTCTGCTGTGATTTGGCCAAGCTGAATAGGGCATTGTGCTGCTTTGTCTTGGCACCCTGGTGGAGTCTGTTTCACATTTTACTTTGCTGCGCCAAAGGTGGGCATAAAATCTCCTTGTAGACTATCTGTGTGACATAAAGTCACAGGAAAACTGTAGTTTCTATGAACTTGATAGGACTGTTGTGTCTCAACACTGACTCAGTGTTTTAGATCCGAGAGGCCTTCCTGAGCCAAGTAAGCTTGAAAAGGTCTGTGCACGAGAAGGGGTGATGTTTACTTTTATGACGTTAGGGATCACTTCTAAGGGACATGAGAGCTTTCACTTTAGTGCACAATCGAAGAAGAAATGGTCATTTCTCAGTATACACTTTTCAGTGGTGGGGAGCTTCTGAAACCTATTCAGAATGCTGCTTAGTGCCCCAGTCTTCACCCACGCAAGACAGCAGGGGTCCTAGAAGCACAGAGAGTTTCACAGGGCATCAGAGCCCAAGCCCGAAGCTAACAAACATAGCGGCCCTGCTCCCCAGTGGTTGTGCCAGTCCGGCCTGGCTGGATACCCGGTTTCTGAAATAGCTGCAGCATCTCCTCTTGGCATATCGGGTAAGACAATGTGCAGATGCGGTTCCGTTAGTGGCCGTTCCTGGGCACACGAGGGATTCTGTGCTAAGCCACTAGACAGTGGCTTGTAAATGCCGCTGGGAAACGTGCTCCCCAGGTCTGTGGGGGATTGGCACCCCCGGAGTCGCCTGGCTGGGCCAGGTCAGGATGGGGGCTGCCTTCGGAAACCAAATCCGGATGGCTCTGCGACATTGAGAGGGCAAACAAAAGCACAGTCATCCCCTAACTCGGAGCTAGTTTTGATGGTTTTCTGCACCTCCTAAGTAGTGTGTGAGACGCTCGTACCTTTCATCAATATTCGCGAAGATTATTTAAAATCTCTTGTTCCTGTAAAAAGTTGGGAGTGGGGCCGACATCTCTATCGCTTCATTTTTCATTCAGAGCTTCTAGCTTTTCTGTGCATTTGAGCAGAATTGAATTTACAAACCAAGGGGTCGCATTAGCAGATGTGTAGTTGGACACATCTGTCTGCAAGGGACTGGGCTTGTGTGGATCCTGGGGGTGAGGCAGACACTGGGTAGACCATCAGAACCAACTGCCGGCAGGTTTGGGAAAGGCCCGTAGAGGGTGTTCAGCTGCGTGTGACCTGCTGTCAAATAAAGCAATGAAGGTTTTTTCCAAAACAGTCCTGGGGAGAGACTAGGAAAGCCTTCTCGAGCTTGTTAAAGCTTTTGCTTATTTTTAATGGTTGTAGTGATATATATTTTTTAATTCCTCAAATCCTGCCCTGCCCCATTTGCTTGCAAATTGCACTTCTCATTGGTTGAACTATTGCCACCTGTTACCACGCACGGGTGAAGAATGTTAAAATCCTTAACAAACAAACATTAAGGAGGAATTAAGGCAACACGTATCACTTATGCTTTTTGTATACCATGCTAATTGCGTTTCACTGTCTATTTAGGAAAGAGGCAGCTCGTCTATTATTTTTCAAAGTGTATGAAATTGTACGTTTTCTCACATGCTCCCTTTCAGATAGCAGGGTTAGCTATCAGGTCGTCTCTGAGTATGTGTCATTTAGCACTGAAGACAGATTGCATCGCTGTTAGTTCCTGATGTAGGCATACACGGAGACAGTGTGTGTGTGTGTGTGTGTCCTGGAGATTAATGGAGTTTTTGGGCTGAGCCATACGAACTGCACCAAAATCAAATGTGTCTGAGGCAAGAACCACTGTGTTTCTTCACCTGCCCTTAGTGATTGGGGCTTAAGTGGGAATGCAGGTTGGATGCTCGGAGGAGGGGCTCTGGGAGAGCATCCTTGCACGGTTTTATGTGTTCTGATTAGAGAAGAAGGAAAAAAAAAATCTAAGCAGGGAATGTTTAAAAAGTGCTGAAACCGAAGATGCAGGTTTTCCTTTTGATTGTAGAAGTCCAGACCTGACTGTCTCACGCGGCCAACTCACCTGGGAAGAGAGAGTCAAGTGCTTGTTGCGTGCTGAGAGCGGGCGCCGTGTCTTTTCTGGTGAGGAGGCCGGTGCCTCTCTCCCCAGCAGCCCTTCGCTGGGGTTCATCTGCTCACGTCCCTGGGCTACGTTTCGGTGAAGTCTAAGTGTTTTAAAAATGTATTTACAAGTAAGGAAAAAATATCGGTTTTAACAGAGCCACCCAGCATCATCATTTTCATTTGATTGTGCAAAGTGTTACCGCTTGATGACTGTATGGGCTTAATTTATTGTGAGGTAAGAGAGCTGCTTTTACTCCACTTAAGAGTGAATTCAAAAGGCTGAGGTAATTGTTCTCACTTATAAAAATATTTGAAGGGGATTTACAACATTTTTCTCCTCCCGTTCGTGACTTGAAATTTTTGGTGTTTGCAGAGGATGAAAGTCAATTATGGAAAAGGCCTGTTTTTGAGGAATAATGTGATGATTATATAATTTGTCATGACTCATATAGTCTCCTAATATGGTATTAAAGGGAATATTTCTTGCTGAAGTCTTCGGTGGCTTACTAAGGAAAGCTTTTTATAGCATTATGATATAAAATCGATATTAGTTTTTCTAGAAATAATTATGAGAATGTCAAACCTGGAAGAAAAATGTGAAGAAACTCCATTTATGTAAAAAACACAAATAAAGGTGGAATGACAAAGACCACACTAACTTGTCTGTGGAGACAGACTGCAGCTGGGATGAGATGTTTCTGGCTGTTTAGGTGACTCGGACATTGAAAACTGCGTGTAGCAAATCCAGAGTATTTTATCAGAAAGTACTTATTTAATGAAGAATCTGAAAAATGTTTGTTAAGTGAAAATGTCAAGAAAATATTGTTCTTCATTTGAGCATCAGTCAATATAATATTCAACTCATCAGAGGATAGATCTACCCAAAACTAGTTGAGTAAAACTTCAATATGAACCGAGAATTTGAGAGAGAGTAACAGGAGATTGAATTAAACATTTGTTGAGGTCTTCTTTTGCTCCTAATAATATGAGTTGAGCTGTTTTGTGTAAAATGTGTGTTCCTTATTTCACAGTTTTCAAAATCCTTCTCCATTTACGTGCTATGTAACGGCTCCCAAAAAATACCTTTTGAGACTTTGGCTTTTAATAATTGTAGTTGAGACCTTTGACTGCTAAACCACGTGTCACGCCAGGCAAGTCATGCTTTGTCAGGTCTCATGAGAACCTTATTTATTAGCATTCTGGCTTGATTCGGAGTGTACAGCCTCAGGCTGATAGTCTGTCTTCCCTCAAGAGTCACACAGAGAAACTCTGAAAGACCATTATATCTTCCTCCTCCGTCTGGCTTTTCTCTGTATATTTTAAATTGTTTTCTCTTCTAAAAGAGAACAAATTAAGGTCTATAAGGATTAAATAACACACAAGCACACACGTGCTCATGCTCTACTGCACACAGTTACTTTTACAAAGATAAACAAAGGCTTTTACAGAATAATGGGAGAGTCAGGCATTTCATATACAACTGTAATAAAGAGAATTTTTTTTCAATAAATTGACTAAATAAAACACTAGGAATTTTTTAAAAGAGGAAATAATTCGTGCTGTAGAAAATCACACGGGCTTCATTAGAAGGCCTCCCGTGAGTTGGGTAGAACTTTGTCAAGAACTGAGGTCAAGCCTGAGAATGGATAAGAATGGGGAGATGGAAGGCTGGCAAGGGAGGTTGGAAGTAGGTCGTGGAAGACCTGGAATATCAGGCTAAAATGTGTGTGTTCGGTTGATCTCGGAGAATTTGGGGTGGAAAAGATAAACAGCATGATATAATTGGAATTGTAACTCTAACGAAAGAACATGACATGTCCTAGATGAAGACCGACGCGAAGCAGGGAGACTAGAGCATGATGTGGTTCTTGGTGGCCTGGAGACTGATGTGAGCATGTGAGCAGGTGGGAGGAACGAAGGAGAGAGGCTGGGAGGCGGAGACATGGATTTGATGATGATTTTCGTGTGGGGGAGGACAAAAGGAGGACAAGGCTAGTGCTGAGGCATTTGCTACAGGGAGCATAGAAGGGTTCGGAGGCTTAAAGTGGTAGACGATGGCCTTTTGTGGGTTTTTCAGAGAGGAGATGATTGACCCTGGGGCAGTATCTTAATGAATAGTAATCCGGTTGTAATGTTGAAGAAGTTGTGAAAGTTGGGGAAGTTGAACCCCGCAGATGTGACATTTTTGTTCTAGAAACTTATCTGGCTTGGCAGAGAAGAAATGAATACCTGGGTGATGCTACCTGTTCCAATGATAATGGTCTTGGCGAAGGTCATTGAGCTCTCCCAGGGCCAGGGGTGGCTCTAAGCACCTTCCCATTTGGCCCTCACAGCGCCCGTATGAAGAGGATTGTATTTATTGTTGTCTTTCTATTGATGAAGGGAAAAGGCACAGGGGATTTAGCGGAGAGTGATCGTGCATGTGACAGATGCGTTTCCAGACTAAGGGATTTGAGCTGAGAGGTGAGAAAATGGGTTCTCAGTGGGAGCTGGAACGTGTAGATGCTGCCACCCGGGTTTTGCAGCTCTGTGCAGACATCTTCCTTTCACTTGCTGGCAAACCGTGCAACCATTATCGAAAACATGGGCAGAGGGAGAAGTTTGACAATTAATTCTCTAATGCTCCTTAATAAGAAAGCTACTTCGGGTGGATTTTGACTCTGTCCGAGATTGTTATATACGTACGGTTCAGAATAGAAACTTGATGCATCAACAGAGTGATATTTTTGAAAGTGATTGGAACAGTACTAAACAAGTTGATATCAAGTGCATTAGCCATAATTATTATTACCACCAACATCCCTCTGTCCATCCATTCACCCAACCAGAACCAGTAAAACATGGGGTGCTGTTTACTAGGCACCCGGGGATTGAGGGATGAAAGACGAAGAGCCTTCTGTTGAGGACCAGTCTCAGGAAGAGGGGGCAGAGCCGTCGCGATCCATGAAAAACAGACAAAAAGATGGAAGTACCTACCGAGCATCTTAAGTGGTTTGCTCTTTCTAAACCTCGAAGACAGAAATAAGAAAAACAAATAGAATTAAATGCATTCGTATTTATAACATTTTTATACCAAAAAGAATTGAATTAGGAGCTGCTTAATCTATAAATAGAATTTGTATCAAAATAAAAAAAGAGAGACTGTCATGAGTATGTAATGGAATCAATTAAATTGTTCAGAAATTAGCAAGCACTTTACAGATTGATCAACATAGATGACTATTGATCATTTTCTAAACAAGAAAAATACAGCTTAACCAGTAATCAGAGAAATATAAAATATGATCAGAGCTAACTTTTCATTTGTAGACCAGACACAGATTTTTAAGGCGTCTTAGGGGATTGCCAATGTGCAGTGAAATGGGCCGGCTCCCGCGTTGCCAACAGCAGTTTAATGGTGTCATCCACTGGAAAAACAATTTAGCAACGCGCAAATCTGTATGGCCCATTCTACCGAAACACTACGAAGCGTGGTGAAAGCAGCGTGTATTTCCGTGTCAGCGCTTTTTAAAGCAGGACGAAACCGTCCATTCAAAAGCGGGGAATGACAGATGAACGGTGCTCCTCAGCGGCCTTTTAGAAGGATGGTAGTAATGTTATTTAATAAGATAGAAATTGCCCACATACTAACATTAAACAATAAAGCTGGATGCAAAAATTATGTATGTAAAGATGCAGGCATTAAAAATGAGGGTATATTTTTTGTGGTTAGGTTGGGTCTTTGGATAGCAGGTCTATAAGCGATTTTTTTCCAAAATTTTTCCTCTTATTACAAGTTTTATTTAATTAGAATTGAATTCGTAAGTATGTATGTATGTATGCAATCAATTCATCACCAATTTAAAATGATTAGCAGTTTAAAATATTCACTAAATGATTTGATTTTTTGCAGAATAACTTAGGGCCGGTAGTACACTTTTGCTTTTAAAGAAAGAAAATGTCTAAAGTACCTTTAACACATACACACACACAATGTAGAAAGAGAAGATTAAAAGTAGCTTTTATAAGTTAGTTTCTATACATTATTTTCTTAGAATATTCTAAGAATTTGATGAGAGAGAGAAAGGCAGAAGGAAAGTTCTGGAAGAAAAAAATATTGCCTTCATTTTTTTTTTTTTTTAAGTGACTGAGTGCCAGGAAAACAAAATATTTTGCAAATGCCTAATACTCTGGCTCCTAGCAGCCGTTGATCCAGATAGGAAAAGTCTTCAAATTAAAACCGGTTTATTGAGAAGGCAGTTTTGGAGTTGACATTACGAAATAGAGTGTTTGTCTTGGCATCTGTACTCTTACAGCATCTTGCTTTCTGGCTGGGTGTGGTGTGTCATTCATTACTAGATTTGTCCCGGCCACACTCCTGGGTGCAAACCCAGCACATTATCCTCGAGAAAATGCGCCCTTCTTCTCAGATAGACCCGGACTCCAGCCTGGACTGTGCCATCTCACTGTTTCATGGTTTGGGGCAAATTATTCAAACTCTCTAGGGCCTCCGTGTCCTTGTTTTTAAGCTGCAGGTGACACCTTCTAAAGCTGTTTTGGGAGATTCATTGAAACAACATAGGAGAAGATTTAGCAAAGCATCCAACACATTGTTAATGCTCAGGAAATTTGTCTTGCCTCAGCCAGCCACTTTCCACTCTGCTCTGGGTTTTGAAAGGCAGAAACCCTGTTCCTGGAGAATTCACTTTCTAGGTCAGAGTCTTAGGTGTTTTAGTCAAAGAGTTAACTTTAATTTTAAAATATTACTCTAACATAGAGGAGTTACATGCTTGGTAAATCATCCATGTTAGGTTGGAGCCTTAGCATATATTTCATTAAAAGATATCTCAAATTTAGTGACTGCTTATGCCAAGTTACTGAGAAATGACACGTAATTTTTGTTACAAGCTTTGGGTAAAGATAACTGATTTTTTAGAACATGAACACTTTATCAAGTTTGTAACAAATACTGAGCCCAGTTTAACTCACGCAGGAAGAGATTACCTAAGTTGTTTAAAAATCGGAATAAACCTTCCTTTATAAACATTCAGAGTGATATAATAATAGATTTCTGTATCATGGCTAAAATATTGCAGTTGTTACAAGATAATGTTGAAAGAAGACAGAAGTATCAGTGATAATTATTACATGAAATGCTTCAAATTTTATTCTAGGCAAATAGTTAATTTTTTGTCAATCTGGTTACAGATGAAAAAGATACTGGCAGTGAATAGGCTGTAAAAATTTTAGATCAAAATTCTCTGTGGATCCATATGAGGAATCGAGGGCCTTTCTGGTTTTAAAATGCTCTGGTCTGTGGCGTCTTCAGTATTACAAAGTATAAAACTGAGGAATATCAGATTCTTTCCAACAAGAGGACGAACCCGAGCCTTCTATTTGATTTTTTAACCCAACGGCTCTGTTTATTATAACCGTTTGTTACCATAAAAGTATAAACTGAAAGGTAGCAATGATGGGTGAGTGCAATCTATTACATTAAATAAACTTGTCCTGTGAGCAGTGCGTGGAAGGCTCTGTTTACGTTACGGTAAGCTGTTTTCTGCTGCATTTACAATTCTGCTGAGCGAATAAATTAGGAGGGCTTATGACAGCTCAATTTCATTTATCTGGCAGACCCCAAAGAGATTAGTAATATAATTTAGCATATTTAATTCTTTTGAGATGTTTAGTAATACAATACCAACCAACAGCCTTTTTTTAAATTTAAATTTTAATTTTTTAATTTAATTTTTTTTTTTTTTAAAGAAAAGATGTTTTAGCTGGTCATTTAGATAAAGAACAAAATTACTGGACCAAAAACCCGAACAACACAATCCAGCATACATCAAACTTGCAAAAGGAGATCATTATATGAGCTTGAAGGTTTTTTAAAATGGAAGGGTGTGTGATCTATAAAAATAATTTTTCCTACTCTTTACCACAAGTTGGTCTAGCTTTCAACTTTGGTTTGGCCACAAGATAGAAAAAGAGGAGTCGGAGGGGGGTGTGGAATTGACAGATGGTTCCAGACTCTTTTGTATTAGGCAGAGCAGGTGCTCCCGAGACAAGACATTTAGTGAGTTGCAGCATTTCCTAAGCCAGACGTGATCAGCCTTCTGTTACTTGGGGTGGGTTGTCACTTTCTGGTGTGAATGTGTTTGGGGTGGAGGTGGGGGTGGAATTGTGCCTAAATTCAAGTCCTTGTTCAGCCTCGTGGTAGGTAGGTGGCCACTTAAGCAAAGTAAACTTTGGAGGGTTTAGTCGAGGCCCTCAAATTGTTATCTTGAAATTATACTGGGAATGTGGGTGCCCTGGGCCAATTAATAACATAGGAACCTTCGCAAGTTATCCCTTTTGAGCCTTTTCAGCCGTTATTCTTTACATTTCCCTCCAGCCAAATAGATCCCACTGTGCTGAGCAACAGCGGCTCTGTGTTTGCTTTTGTCTGGAATGTTCCCCTCCCCAGATGAGATCTCGTGTGCCGGTCTCCAGTGCTCCCTCTACTCTAGAGCTTTTCCAAGATATGTTTAATTATCATCTCTTCTTTTGTTTTAAGCATACTCACTGCTTCCTAAACGAATAGAAATATGTTGCATAATGATAAATCAGTTGAAAATTAATATCAACCATAATTCCATGAGGAGAGATAAATATCATTAGTGTTTTAATACATTTTCTTCCTATTTGCTCCCTCCAGAAAACAAACAACAAACAACAACAAAGCAAATTGGGATCTGATATGTATAGACTTCTCTATTCTCTTTTTTTAACATTAAATCATGTGCCTGTCTTTCATATCTTTAAATACTCTTAAATGTGATTTTAATATCTTTTTCATAATCTATTGCAGAGTTAGGGCATAATTAATGTATTAGCTTCTCTCTTGTTGGCCATTGAGGCTGTTTAGAATATTTTGCTTTTATAAGTAAAGCGTTATTGTATATGCCTAACAGCTTTTCTGTAGGAAAAATTCCTAGAAAAGGAATTCCTGGGTATGTACATTTTTCATACTTCTGAAATATACTGCCAAGTGGGTTCCTAGGGAGATCCCATGGTTTTGCTCTTCGGCCAGCCAGTGGTGTCTGTTTCTGCTGTGCTCCTCCTGCCTCGGCAGCACTCACCATACTGCATTTTAACAATTTCTTTACTTGTCTCCCACCCACTGGACTACAGACTTCCAGGTGGAGGGTGCTGTATCTTACTCACTCTGCACCTAGGGTCGAGGGCAGCGCCTGCTGTGAAAATGAGAGCTGACTTAAACTTTGCAGAATGGGTTGCACTTCTTCAGTTTCTGTCTTGTATCCATTTGTCATATTATTCTGTAAGTTGATTCATAATTGTCAGTGGTATTAAAAACATGGCATTTTGCAATTCCTGCTACGTTCTTGAGCAACCTTTGATTGCAGTGTGTTGTTTTGAGGACCAGCGTTGTTCTGGCTGACAGCAGACTGCCTTTCCTACACAGTGTTCCTGTGGGGAAAATAAATATGGTTGTCAAAAGGGAGTTTGCATTTATTCCACTTTAAAGTATTGTGTATTCAGAAGAAAAATCATGAAGTTAAATGTAAAAACAGTTTTTTCAAAGGGTCTAGACTTTGCTGACAGCTCATGGGAGTTCGTTCGGTGGTGCTAGTGTTATTACCCCAGGTAATTCAGTCACTTAAGTGCCACGTCAGTTATATGTTCAGTGTATATCATGGGGAATTATAAGAAGTAATAATTTATCTTGGACTAGGGGTCTCTCTTTAAATCTTTTAATTATTCTTCTTAAGGCAGTATTGAGGTATTACTAATAAAATGGAACATTTGTGGCTCTGATCCTAAAATATATATTATATTTATGAACTGATAGAAGAAATCACTGTTTTTAAGTAGCAGTATCAGTTTTAAATTTGGGCATCATGTATTATAGTCCCAGTAAGTGTTCTGTGAGTCAAAGAAGCATACCCTGGTGGTCTGAATTTGAGAAAATAAAAATCCCATCTTTTATAATTCTGCAAATTAAACTCCTGAGTTCTATCAGACAATGCCAAGACTGTTGAATGTTATATCTAAGAATACCTATTTTATTGGATTTTAGAAATAAAATTATCAGTGGATTAAAAGCAATATGTTTTGAAATAATAGAAAATGCAAAGTTTAAATAGACTATCCTGTATCTTTTGTTATTCAATTACATAATGTTCTTGCCTAAATTTACTTTGCATAAAATATTATGTTCATCCTTTAAAAGATGGTCTTCTTCCATTTTTCATAATTATTTAGTACAAATGGGTACCCACATGTTATAATTCAAATACTCAATATTCTTCCCTGATTTAGGCCACAAAAGGAAATTTACGTGTTAAAATAATTGTAAGTATTGTTAGAATTATTTTTAATGTGGTTTTGAATTCCATAATGTGGTTTTGAATTCCATAATGTGGTTTTGAATTCCATAACTCTAGTAGAAATCCAGTAGAAGCTAGTTGCAATCTGTTTGTTTAAAACATTTATACAGTTTATTGTTAAATAGTTAACAATATTCTCATTACCAACCATGAATATCTGCAGTGATAAGGATCTGTTGACAGTTCTGGGGTGGGAGGTGGGGGGAGTGCGACTCTAGTGAGAAAACACCTCAGGAATTCTAGAAATTAATGCTTCATTAAGCTTGGATTTTAAAGGTGATTCTTTCTGCCCCAAGAATCACGGAGCTAATACATATGTTCCCATAATTCCAATACCAGTTCTCACCGTGGCCAAGATGTTCTGCTAAGATGTAAGTACTCTGTAATAATAGGGGACCAGTCAGAGTCTGTCTGATGTCAGCAAGCTAATAATTAACTAATCTGTCAAATTTCTTACCCGAAGGGAGTATAAACTGTAGAAAAACTGTAGTATCTGAAACTTATATTTAAAAATCAAGTAATTTCTATCCCAGAAAGCAGTCAAAGTTAAGAAGATGAAAGAGACTCTTGATTTAGGTGTTTACTTAACACGAGTGGGAGGGGGTGGGGGATGGGTACTGACCCTTTCAGGGGCCTTAAGGACTTCAGGCTCAGTGTGCGGTTCGGAAGGTGATTTAACTTCTCATTTGATTTCAGCTTAACTTCTGAGAAATCAGAAAGAGAAAATCTTTAACTGGTGATCTTTTGGTTTGTTCCTACCTCACAGTGCTTTATCAATATGAAATGATAGCTAATTCAAATAATGAATGGAAACAGGTTTGTCGCTGGCCTCTGTGTCATCAGCGCGAATGCAAGGCGCAGCGTCCGCTTCTAGGATCAGGTTATTCCTTTGTCGTGGTTCCTTCTACATAGAGGCCAGTGTCCCTGGCGACATCCGTCGTCTCATTTTCAGTGGCAAAGGCGCACACAGTTGCTGTGCAGACACATTCCACGTTGTTAGGAACAAGATGTGGCCTACTGACATTTCTGGACAATGAACACAAACGAGCTTAGCCCTGAAAAACAGAAGGATGCACACTGGTGTGACTGGGCCCGCTACTGGACATTCCTTAGGCGCTCCAGGAGGTGTCTTAGATGCTGCAAAGACTCTGAGACCATTAAGAGTGTTGTTACCCTCAGGAGCCAACACAACTGTCGGTCAGGAGGATGCTGGCCACAAATGGGCCTTGATGTACACGGGGTGGCTTGGAGGGATGCGGTGAAGGATGCAGGGTCAGGGCCTTGGCCTGCAGAAAGGAGTAAGGCCTGGAGAGCCGAGTCTGGGCCAGGAGGCCAGCTGCGGGGTGTGGTTGGTGGGGCTGGGAAGTCGAGGGGGTGAGATGCAGGGGGCACCCCGATCCTGAGCCAGGCAGGAGGCCCGGTTCCAGCGCCGCCGGAGTCCGAGGGCCCTGAGCAGAGTCAGTGGCTCCTGTGGCTCCCCAGAGCCCTCGGCTCCTGGCCACACCTGTCAGCCTCTCCCACCTAGAGCCAGGGAGCTGTTGGCAGCCAGGGTCAAGTCCTCACCTGCCCTTCGCCATGCCATCCTGGCAGATTGCTGACCTCTGGAGCCTCCGCGTTCTCCGCTGGCCCCTGGGGAGAATGGCACCAGGGCTGGGAGCGAGGCTTTAGTGAGGGGACACTACACGCCTCTCAGTCGCATGCCTGTTGTGTGTTAAGTAGATGAGCCATTTTTATTGTGCTTGTCATTTTCGAGGACCCTTCTGGTATCTAAACAGGTTTACTCTGCTCAGAAACATCTGGGTGGCTCTATACATCTGCTTCCATTCAAGCCAGCAAGCTTTGAAAGCTCCAGGGGTGCCCTTCCCTGTCACGTATGGAGTGAATGATGCTGGAGAGCTACACAGCATTAAATTAAGACTTTGTCTGAGTGCTGTAGACTTGAAAGGGGACGTTTTGCTTATTTATAAGCAAAATCTGAGTTCCGTGACGTGTACTGAGATTTCGTATTTCTGGGGAAGTGAAATGAATGTTGAGGGCTGTGAGGCTTATGGATAAAAGCGGGGACGGAGCCTGTCTAGATAGAGGCGAGACTCTGGCCACTGTGGAGTGTTGCTTTACTAATCGGGAAATGAGACCAGCTTTGGTACTTCTGTTGCTTGTAGAAAACGCTCACCGTAAAATGGTGAGCCGCCTGAGAATGCCTTTGATGGCTTTCAGAACAGCAGTTGGAGAGGTTATCAGCTCAACTCGAGTAGGACTGAATACAGTTTGTCATGTGGACCTCGACCAAGTGCTTTGTTTTACCACCTGCCCTGTCTGTGTCACTTGCAAGTATACTTTTGTGGGTGTCAGTTAAATTTCAGTTATGCTGCCCTTGTGTTTTGTCCAGAAAACTGTAGACTACAGTGATAGTTGGATATTAGTCGCTCCAAAAGAAATCTTGTTCTCAAGCTTGCATTACAGTTGGGAGAGAGAAAAAAAAGAATAGAAATATGATCAAAGACACTATAGAAGGAGAAAGTGGAATAGATAGTATTTTGGGTGGGGATGAATCGGTGGAGAAAAATAAAACTGAGATGAAGGCCTTGGTTTTACGGTGACGAGGGATATCATAAAGGGTGACATTTTTCCAGGCATAGTCAAGCCACTGGACCCAAAGGTCTTTGTTCTTCAGAAATGGTGGGGAATGGGGCACAAAGCTGTCAGGGGTTTTCACTGAAGTTCGGTGTCCTTCCCCACCCCTGGCCGGCCTTCCCCCCGGGCGGCAGGGGTCCGGGTGTCGTTTAGCCGAGGGCAGCTGTGCCTGTGGGTTGTGTAATTTGGGACATCACTGGAGGTGGCAGCATGTCTAAAGGGGCAGAATGAAGTTTGTCATCTGGAGCTTGGACTCTTTTCCCCTCCAAATTGAAAAGAACAGTCAAGTACCTTTTGAAGGCTGCGTGGGCGTCCCGTGTTCCTCAGCCAGACTGCAGCGGTCGGTGACACAGTGACATGCAGGACGACAGGTCTGCTCAGAAGCGGGAGAAGAAGAGTCTTTTTTGGGTGGACTAAAGTTTAGTAGAAGACATTGTGAGCGGGCTGAGATAACGAAGTATGAATTTTCTTCTGTATATTTTTTTAAAATTTTACTGCTTAAGTTGCATCTTTTCTCCTTTTCATTATTTCTAAAGATTAGTCATAATTTCAACCAAAAACAAAATCACAAACGTATCAGGAAAAATTTCATTGGGTTTTTTGCTTCATCTTCTATTAGATTTCAAAAAAGTATAGCTAAAAACATATTGCCTTTAGAGGTGTCTGGAATAATCTGTTTAATCTTCCTAAGCTTCTCTGTACCCTGTATAAGGGCATCTTCCTGGAAGTGTATTCTTTTTTATATCTTAATTTACTTTTTCTCATCCGTAGGATCCTTCTTCTGTTTTAAGCACTCGTGTTTTAGAGAAATAATGTAGGAATAAAACTGCATTCCACTGAGTGCTACACATCTTCAGTTAAGATTGATAATTTTGGAAAAACTGCATTAATAAATATATTGTAGTTTTTAGAGAGCATTTTTGGGGAGAGCGCTGAGGTCCTTCCTTCCTAAGTCAGAATCATATTAAGACGGTTTTTCGTTTTGTCCACCAATTGCATGAACCAAATCGTGGTGGTGAGCGAGTCTTTGATATCTTCTCCAGAAGGTTCTTGTTAGAAGTAACCTCCAACACTCTCAAAGAAGTAACATAAACGTGTTAACACCGAGAGTTTTGAAATTAGTTAGCTGCGGCCTGAGAGAAGTCCATGTTCAGGTCACTCGTTTTCATGGAATGAAAGGTCAAAGCAATAATGAGGAAGAAAAAAGACCATCCAACAGGCATCCCTGTAACTGCGAGGGCCACCGAGCGACCGATGAGCCAGGAGCATCCACCGTGTGGAGGAGACACTGGACAGCTTACACCTTGAGCCGGACAGAGCGGACGGCGCAAGATTTTATCATGCGACTCAGAACAGCGTGCGATTCAAAGCTCATGGATTTTTTATTTCTGGAATTTTCCACTTCATATTTCCAGGCTGGTTTGCTGCAGCAGGTGCCTGAAACTCCAAATGAGGGGATGCTGCTGTGTTATCTCCATTACACAGATGGAGACATTGAGACTCCATCTGGTTCTCTAAGTTGTGGCGTCCGTGGTGGGCCTGGGATTTGACCCCATGCCCTCTGGCTCCAGGGTGGTTCTGACCTGGAAAATGTGCCCGGAAAAGGAGAAGGCTGGACGTTTCTCCATCAGCTTGTAAGGAGGCATAAAGGGCGAGTATTGAGGAAGAAGGAAAGGATCCACACAAGCTTTAATCTCCTGCGGTGGCCATGGGCTTCCAGTTCCCAGCTTTTCGGTCGGCATAGAAGGGCGATGCTCACAGGGGACAAGCCAGTGAACCTCTTCCAATCGAGGGATGGATCTGCCTCCCAAAATCCATTCAAAAATGATTCGTAACCAACAAAGTTAGTGGTTAATTTCAACCCAGGGATGCCTGTTGGATTGTCTTTTTTCTTCCTCATTATTGCTTTGACCTTTCCTCTTCAGTCTTTATATGTTATTGATTCTTGCATTTAAGGAAAACATCCTTCTTTAACCTGAAATTCTTATATGTTGTAGGTTCTGATCAAGTTTATTTTTAAAGTTGAACAATCATTTTTTTCTTCATTGTAGAGTGAAAACATTATGATTTAGAAATTGTACACGACTTCCCTGGAGAGGGAGATGTAAACAGATTCATTTCTGTTGAATATATGATATGGCATTTGAATTTCAAGCCATCTCAGGGAGAAATTATTCCAAAATGACAGGTTTGCAAAGGCTGATGCTATTTATTTATTGATTGATTTTAAATAAATTCCTCTGTTGGAGGATTGGCTTCCTTTACACCATCATGATTCCTTGGCATCTATTTTTCTTCTGTGTATGTTTAATGCAGATTCTACACAAGCAACCAGATGATATGCTTGTTGCCTATTTTATATACAAAAAAATAGATAATTCCCTTGATACACTGAGCTCCTCAGATGGTATTTCCGGTTGATTTACAAAGTGCAGATTTCCTGAGCATGTGTGCACCCATGCCCTTTCCCCTAGGAGGTCACTGAGGTCATTTCCCCCACCCCCGTTGCTGCTGGGACCCCAAGAACCCCATCTCCCGTCTCCTTGGTTACGGCTCCCTCCATCATCACCCACTTGCTTCCCATTAGCTTTCTCCTTCACATTATCTGTTCTCTCCCCTTTTCAAAAATAAATACATAAAGTGGCAGGAAAAAAACGACCCTCTGTTGAACCTATACTTCAGCCCCTTCACTCGCAGACAATACCACTTTGCTTCACGGATCGGTAGAAATGTTAAATTTTAAGATTATGTTTAATGTGGTTATGAGTTGAGTTTCCGCATCCTGAATATATTCGACTAGTCAAAAGTTGTGAAATGTTTTTTGTTCTTTTCTCTGAAACATAAAATGCACAGTGCTGAATGTGCTTCGAGTGGAAAATGGGGAGATTTGGGCCACTTACGAACTTTGAGAAATGAGAAGGCTTTTATTCTATTTCCCCACAAACAATTTTAGTCGCGCATAAGTGTTTGCCGTCTTGTTGTATCACTGGGTAAATAAATAACGTACGGTGGGTTATAGTGGGTTCGTCATATTAGCAAGAACGCGGTTGTTATCCAAACCCAGTTTGTTTCAGAAGTCGCGATTCTGACAGCTCACCGTCACCAGACGAAAAAAGACGATTTTCTGTACTTGTGCTTTCGTGCCAGAGCATAAGTACCCTTGTTTTCGTGATATAATACATCCCAGGAACATAAAAAGCAGTCAGCATTTCCTTTTGTACGCTCACACGTTCACAGCGGCGTGCAGGGCACGTGTAGAAATAACTCGCCTACGAGTTCCCTTTCTGAAGGATTCGGATAACCGGATAGATGGCTGCTGTTAAAATTCTCAGACGTGCTCTAATGGAGACATCTTTAAAGGGTGCGAATTGAAGTCTTAGGTTAACTTTATGTACATACAGTGTGTTTGAAGCCAAGGATAATTTTGTGAGGTTTGGAATTTATCTCTCAAGTTTAGTTGACCACGCTCTCTGCAGCATTTTTTTTCCCCCTTGGTGCTTCCATAATAATCACGTAAAATTCCCTAGTGGGACCTAAACACACTCTGTTTCTTCAGACATCCTGTGGAATCCGATTTGGACATTGGGTGTTTCATTTCTTCTGCTTCGGTTTGACACAGTTAATGTTCTGGTCGCCACTGGGCACACGTAGGACAAGAGGAATGGAGAAAATGTGAGTCGCGGCGCCTAGAAAAAGCAGTTTACTTTCGGGAGCTAAGATCCGTGACTCTGTTCGTGTTATTCTAGACTAGGTGTCATGAACTCGTTAACCGAGCAGCCCAGATGACCCAGTGGGGAATGTCAGCCCCGTCATTGTGGGGGTCGTGCTGGTGACTGGGCCTGGAACTGAGCCCCCGGCACAGCCTCGTGCTCAGTAGGGAATGAAAGTGACCGGTCACAGATGAGTAGGTGACAGCTGGCTCGCATTAGCCCTGCAGTCGTGCGAGGCGCTTCACCAACCAGGGTCAGAGTCGTTTCCCGCATGCAGTCCGGTTTCCGTGGGGAGGCCTGCGAGGCCGCGCCGACAGCTCCGTCCTGATGTCCCTGCCCAGCGGTGGCCGTGGCCCCGCTCCCCAGGAGAAGGCGCTGCCCGCCCGCTGGCCTCCCAGAATCTAGCTCTCCCAGTCCCAAGCCACCGCCGCCACCGTCATCTTTCCTAAATATCACTGTCACAGCGCCTCTCCTCAGCAAGTGGAAGTCCAGCTACCACCTACCTGTCCTTCCAGTTAAATTCGAAAAATCGGCGTTTCTCGTTTTCTCACCTCTCAGCGGCTCGCATCCTCTGGCATCTGGCGTGTCTTCTTCCCATTCCCATGAACGTGTCCTTGCCTCCGCTCCCAGGGGGGCACCTCGGCCCTTGTCTCGGATGCCCTCGATTTTCTTTCCCAAAGCCACTCTTATTTGGCCATAACGTAAGTGTGTTTCAGTTTTCAGTTTGTTTCTGGGTGTGATGGGTTCAAGAGGGCCACTAATTAATTATTTGACATTCTTCTCCGAGGCATGATGTCTGTGTTCCCTTTCCTTGCACGTAGGTGGTTTCCGTAGTGCTCTGACCAGCATAACATGGCAGGAGGGACACTGCCAGTTTCCAGTCTTGGGCCTTAAGAGATGGCATCTCTGGCCTTTGTTTTCTCTGGGAGCACTCACCCTCGATGCCCTGGACTCCACCCTGAGATGGTCCTGCTTCCTTGTCTTAAAGGATTGGCATGGATTCCTGGCTCTAACTTATGTTTTTGAGACTTTCTCTAAAAGTCTGGTCTTCACAGTATGGTGTAGACGATAATCTACTTGGGTGCAGGAGTAAATATTATAATTTGCCTAGCTATGCATTTTTTTGCGTACTTTTACTTTATATTTTTCTTTTTTTAATGATAGTGGACATGTAATATGATCTTAGTTTCAGGTGGACGACATAGTGACTCAATGTTTGTGTCCCCTATGAAGTGATCGCCATCGGTCACGTACGTAGTCATCACAGTGCTCTTCCTGACCCTGTTCCCTCGGCCACACAGACATCCCATGACCGATTTTATAACTGGAGGTTGTATTTTCAGTCCCCTTCCTCTTTTCTGCTCTGGGCTCCGTGGAGGTAAGTGAAGGCACAAGGAGAACTTTCCAGACTTACAGGACGGCATAAGGGAAAGCGGAAATCTGTAAATGGCCTAAGACATTGGCGGGCCGATGAGTCGTTCTGTCTGGCTCCTGCACGGGATGCTGAATAACAGGGAGGAGAGCTGAATTATCCCTCCGTCGCGAAGTGGATTTTGTCACCTTCGGGCAGGTGGGTGGAGCAGGACGCAGGCGCGGTACTGGTGGCGGTGTGCACGCCCGTTTCCCTCTGCGACAGCCATCGCCGTGACTGTCTGTGGCTTGTGCTCGTTTGCTCTTCCGCCGCCAAGTCAGACGTGTGAGATGAGCGGTCACTCGTCCACAGGTCCGTGGTTGCATGGCTGCATCTCTGCGGCCACACTGGTGGGCACGGACGTTCAAGCCAGCCAACGCTCAGTCAGTCCATGCAATTCCAGCCACTCAAGTCTGGGGTCAGGAATGTATGTCTGAGAAGGGTTCTTAACTTTCAGTTCCTTGTTAAATTATAAATCACACTGCGCACGTTATTTGGGTTCATAAAAGTCTAAAAACGTGGAAAGGAGGGTGATGTTATTATCTGCATTCGACAAAGGAAGAAACTGGGCCCAGACGGTTTCAGTCCGCTCCCCGCGGTCGCTTACTGAGTAAGTGCAGGGCTGGCGGTCAAGGTCAGGCGTGTGCACGTCTAGGTCTGTGTCTTGTATAGTCACGCTTAGAGGGGTTATAAAATAAAAAAGAAGTGTTTTGTCATTGCCCCACTTAAATAGGTGCTTACCTATCTGACATTTTTCTTTGGATAGTTTGTATTTTTTCTTCCGTGTGTCACACTGAGAAACAAGTAGGAAAACGACCGTGTCACTTTCAGAACTCCTTCCCGACGGACTTGAGAATGACACTGAGGGAAACAGTGTGCAGGGCGGTGGCATTGGCTTCCCTTCCCTCAGTGTCACCCACTGGCTTTACTCTGAAGGATGCGGCCACAGCGCCTAGCGTGGAATCGCAGCACGCAGCTCTTTCGATGAGGCAGCTCGTCCCTCCAAGGGTAAAGCAAGTTATAACTCATGTCATGCCCTCCTCTTGCTTAAGGGGTTGGGTCCCTTTAATTGTCTGTATTTCCCAGAGTGACAGTCTTAAAATAGAACTTGTCATTTTCTCTGCCAATTTTCCCCACCCCTCCCAACTTTCTTCCGAGAAGAAAAGACGACAAAATGTGATCATTTGTCTCCCTTCGAGTCTGAGGGTGTGAAAAGCTCTCAGTGATAAAGCAGATGGAATTATGCTAAAAGCACATGGCCCCCTTATCATTTTTTCTTTAAAAAGCTCCAAAACTTAGGCTCAGGGACGGAATGGGCTTCGCCGTCCCTGTGCAAGGCACGACGAACCTGCGGCTCCCAGTTCTGACTCACCGGGGTGCCAGAGCGCCCAGGTCCAGCCGGATCGGTCTCTGAGAGATGATGGTTTAGGAGACGCAGTGCAGCTGCTGACAAAAGTGACCACGATCCCTAACTTCATCGATAAAGGAAATAAAACACGTCAAGGTGTACAATCACTGCTAAGTTTTTACTAAAGCTTCTGACCATTGGTGATAAAGAGAAGGCTTCAGCTGCCTTTACTGGTGGAATATATCTCTACCATTGCATAAATGGTAAATATATATTTTTTCTGTATATGATGACTGTGCAGTAATTTTAAAGAATAGTTTTTAGTCTTTGGGAAATTAAATTGGTTGAGGTTGATGTCTGGAAGGATGTTTTTGGCCAAATGAGGATTGCCAGGCTTCTGTGAATGAAATTTGCTGTTTCAGCAGGAATTCGTTGAGCTCCTAGAAGCAGCAGAAAGGTTTTTAATTCCTTGTCGTGCGTAATGCACCCAAGTGTTTGGAACAATGCCATCTTTCTGATTAGCAGTTGACTTCACCTTCATATTTGGTCGCATAATAGTCTTTAAATAATTAATGTGTAATAACCATATATTTTCATGTACAAAAGCCATTGACAAAAGAAAGCCTCACCCGGGCACTGTGGGAACTTTATTCCTGGGGTCTTCAAACACAGATTGCGAACGACAAAACTCAGCTCTGTACTGTGGTGCTCCTTAAATCCATTCTCTCGGCCCGATTGGGGAAGAGGTGACTGTAAGACCAGATGAAGCAGGAGACAGCTCCAATAAATTCACTAACAGATCATGTTATTAGTAAACAATATCTCCTTACTAACGTGTTCCGACAGAGGGAAAAAAACTCTGCCGGGCTTAGAAATACAGAATTAAGAAGGAGGAACAGAGGTGGCTGATTGAGAAATGAGAAATGTGAACAAAGTCAGAAGTGCTGAGTTTTAGCCTGGAATTCATACCTTTCCAATAGGGAAATCTGGGTGATTTCTTCAACCTGGCTCTTAGGGCCTGCTCCCCTCCAGCTAGCCTGCGTTATAGGATTGTGTGGAGGGCCAGGCCATATAACGGATGTTAAAATGCCCTGCACTCTTCCCACTGTGTCCCCCTGGAGGAGTCACGGCCGTTCCCCTCCCCTTCCTCCCGTCCCTTGTGCCGATCTGTCTACACGTTCTGTCTGCCTGTTCGATTGGAAGGTCTTTAAGGTCTGGGCCTGCATCACCTGGGCACCCGCAGTTCCAGGCTCACTGAACGTCCTCAGTGAACGAGTGATTGAAGGAATGGGCGTGACTTTCGGTCCTCACCGCCACGGGAAAACCTTCAACTTGATCATTACATGTGGTGTATGTTCTGGATGCAAACCTTGAACAGGTTCTCAGATTCCTTGGCTGGCTGCCTGCTCTCCAAAAGCATCTTCTCGCATTTCTGGGACCGTGTAGACCCCCTTCTGGCCTGGCATCTGAGGGGAAACTCTAGGGCTGTGTGACCCTCGCCCCTGCTCACCGAGCCCCCGCTGTGCCACTCACTCCCTCTGAAATGAATCAGATGCCCTGCGGACCCTGGTGTTTGTGATCGTGACCTTATCTGAAAGTGGGGTCTTTGCAGATGCAGGGAAGGGTCTTCGGATGACATCCGCTCCCTAAATGTAATGAAAGTCCCAGGGAACTGGTAACCCCGTCCCTTCTGACAGAGGAAACAGTGCACTGTGGCCTGGACCGGGTTCCAGCGGGGCCAGCAGGGGACCCGGTAGCATGGCTTGACCAACTGTAAAGGGCAGTGGCTGGGAAACCACTGTTTCCCCTTCCCTCTTGGGGCTGCGCCTGTCTGTGGTCTCTTCTTGATGCCCGTGGCACTCACCAGGCCACCTGCTGTCCCCCCAGGGTGGCCTAGCGGCCAGCGCTGGAATGCCATCGCAGGGCGTTGTTCCGTGTGTTCACTTCGCCTCACTTGCTTTCGTCCTCACCACTGTCACCACCATGGAACTGCACCTCACAAGAAAGGCGTCAGTGTTTTACTACCTGTTTCAGGCTCTGCTCTGTCAAAGACGAAGAGAGAGCACGTATTCACTTCAAGAATTACAGGAAAGCTTTCATTTTCACTGCATTCCCGTACTAAAAAATTCTTGATGACATAAAATAGCCTTTAGTGAACCAATTGTAACAGCTAAAATTCCAACCTAGAATAAATACATTGCTTATTTAATGCCAAAATCTCTGTAATTAGATGCAAAGGCTATACGCATTTTAATCTTTAAATAGACCTAAGAATTGGGCCTAAATTCACTACACTGAGTACACGCGATTATGTAATAACTCATTGATTGTACTTTGAAGAATTTCAGAATTTCAAAATATTTGTGCATTTATGACACCAAATTTTATTATTATTATTTTTTGTATTTTTAAAAAATTTAAATTAAGTTTGTTGGGGTAACATTGGTTAATACAATTATATAATTTTCATTTGACATCTGTATTTCTTATTGTGTTTACCACCCAAAGTCCAGTTTCCTTCACCTACCATATATTTGAACCCATTATCCACTTCACCCTCCCCCTAAACCCTATCTTTAACCCCCTTTACCTCTCTACCCCCTCCCCCACCTCACTAGTAACCACTAGCCTATACTCCTCTGGTAACCACTAACCTATAGTCCATGTCCCTGAGTCTCTGTTGTGACACCAAATTCTAAATGATTGTTGCTGGATTTTTATTTTTACTATCAAAGCGTGTCGTCAGGAGCTCAGCAGAGCTGGAAGAGAAAGAGCTGAGCTGCCACGTGTCTGAGTAACTGGACTATCCAAAGAAATCAAAAGCCAAAAATTAAAGAGTTACACTTTTATCCTTTTTTGCGATGGTGCAAGCAGAGGTCAGAAGCGGGAGGAAGCGGGATGCTGCCTGGTCCCCTCCCCGCACAGAGGCTGAGCATCCAGCGGGTTAGCAAGTGTCGCCTGCGGAGGAGCCTGAACAGAAGGCTCCGGCAGTTCCATGGACCCTGGACTTGAGGTCAGAGGGTGCACGTTCTTGAGGAAGAACAAAACAGGAAAATGGGATGATTTGTTCGCTAAAATTAGGTTGACAGAATTTTGTGTGGGGCGGACGAGAATTAAGTTGGAACACCCCATCCATGTTGTGTCTGTGCAGGATATGCAAGGGCGATGCTACATGAAGGAAATTAAGACCTGTATTTGTAAAGAAAAAAAGAAGAATTCTGAAGATTCCTGGTCGCATCAGTATCCACAGTGACAAACCATGAGTGTACTGTGCAGTGTCCCCCACCTAACACGCTAGCGTTTCCTTCCTCCCTCTGTGTTTGCCCAAGTGAGTGGTGAGCAGATCTCAAGGTTCTATGTGGACGCGGAAACAGTCACACTCAGGAGCAGGCAGGAGTGGTCAGAAGCTGGGGATGGGGAGGAATAGGAGATACGGGTCAAGGGTACGAAGTTTTATGCAGAACAAATTTGCTTTTAAAAACTGTGTTGATTGCATTTTTCAATACAAGGCTCAGTGTTTTTCTTCAACCTCTAGGTGCATTTTCAGGAAGAGTACCTCTAAAATCAGGGCAATTGGACCCATTGTTAAGCTGAAAACATATAATCCATTCTCAAGCGATCAGAAAGTCTGGAAACACAGGGAAGCGAGAGTAATTTCCAAGGGTGTAGCAGGCCACTCAGAGGACTGGCAGAGGGACCGGATCCGGAAAGAAGAACGAGATGCTCAGGGGTCAGAGCAGATGGCCCAGGGCCAGGGGCGGACGAGGGTGGGACAGTCCGGGCTGTAGGGACAGTGTGTGCAAGGGGGCTCGGGTACGGCCTCCTGGGAGACGCAGACTCGTGGGAGCCACCCAGTTCTGACCGACTTAAGATCTAGTTCAGACAAGGGACGTGATAAATCGGGTTACTGCTCCTTAGGTTAAAGCCCTGAATCGACCCCGCACGACCTTGTCAATTGAGCAAGTGATTTCATCTCCCTGTGACTCAGCTTCCAACTCTAAGATTGAGGCGAGGCCCTGAATATGAGGACTGGCACGGCTGACACACAGAACTTAGACATGTGCCTGGGGATTGCCACTTGCAGGTGAGAGAGACAGAGAGAGACCGACCAACCGAGCACAATAAAGCAGGAGCAGGAGAGAAAGCGCATCACTAGAGAAACAAAATGCTGGCAGAGAAAGATGTTCCCAGTGCGAAACCAGGAGGCTGTTCTGGAGGGAAAATGCAACATCGAGAGCCTGGTTAGTGATGAGCTCTTAGGAACCATTGAAAAGGAAGTCCTGACGTTTCCCTCGGGGGTGAACTGACTCAAAGATGTAGGTAAACAGTCAAACGGGGCTCAAATGCAGACTCAGCTGACTGGTCCCCGCACTTAGCGGCCTGCCAGACGGCGGGTGTACACCTTCTGGAAGACTGGGTCCTCAGTCCTGATATAATATTCATCATAAAATAATCAATAACAAACGTCAGAGAAGCAAGAAAAGGTGAGACACGGTAAAGGGAGAACAGTCAACAGACACAAACCTAAAAATGGACATTAGGTAAATAATTGAAAATACCCTCGACAAATATTCCAAAAGGTCTATTACAGAAGGTACACAATGTGCATGAGCACATGGAACTTCAGCAGAGCAATCGAGACTATAAAAAAAGAGCTGTGGAAATGCTGAACTTGGAAAATATAAGGTACGAAGAACTCATTGCATAGATTCAACCGTGGAATGGGTGCAGCTGACGGCAGAAACAGTGAATTTTAAGATCAATAAACATAAACTAATCTAAACTATGAAAAGAAAATATAGAGAAATAACAAAAAGCCTGAGACTGTGAGACATCAAACAGTCACATTAGTGTAACGGGACTCCTTTCAGGAGACGAGAAGCAGAAAGCAGGACTCTGTGAATAAATACTGGCCTTTATTTTTCCAACATCACACGAGGGACAATCCACAAATCCAATAAGCTCGGTGAACCCATGTGGGCTGAGCACAAGGAAACCCACACTGCAGTGCATTCGACTCAAACTTCTGTAACCAAAGAGACGAAAGAAATCTTAAAAGCCTCCGGAATCGAAGCAGCACAACCTCCAGGAGAACAAAGAAGAGAAGACAGCCGACCGCTCAGCAGACGCAAGAGGCCCAAAACGCAGTGAACATTTCCAGGTCCTGACAAAACATCTGTCGACCTGGAATTCTGCATCTCGAAAAATGTAGCCTTCAGCCGTGAGGCCCAGATGACACATTTCAGGCAGACAAAAGCTGCTTTCTCGACAGCCCGCTCGCTGATGGGGCGATGCCAGACGGGAGGAGACGCGTGGAGGGTGCACGAGGGTACAGATGCGGATGGAAAGACGGTGCTTCTGGTTGACACACACACTCAGGTACGCATATTTATCCGTCTTCAAGACGGGGCCTGCTCAAAGCTTGGGTCTGACCGCGGATTCCCAGCGCGTGAGCCCATCTGAACTCGATTTTAGTATAAAAAATCTGTAAGAATAAGTGTCATCTGTAGGGTGCCTCCCGTGTCTCCGGCGCTGCGCCTTACACGCTGACACCCAGGCGTGCAGCCCTTGAGACCATTGTCCAGCGGATCCAAGTGCGCCGACGTGCCGTGACCCCCGTGGCATAATTGGTGGGAAACGTCAGGCTGAATGTTGTGAAAGTCGCGTATTTATCTCGGCCTAGGTATGTGCACGTTTTCATGCTTTCAGTGCAAATGGATGCTTGTGCGCACAGAGAGACAGAGACAGAGACTCGCTTTTTCCGATGCCTGGGGACTGCCGAGAGGCTTTGGATCTCAAGGGAAAGCACTTTAAGTCTTGAGGGTCGGGACTGGAAGAGACCCACTATTTTGTAGCACTCACTTTTGGTGTTGTTAAAGTTTTTACCGCATCCGAGGGTTCCCCGCTCCTAATTTTTAAAAAGCCTGGTTTTTAAGTAAATAAGACCCTTTGCTCGTTTCATTGCACTGGTTTGATGCTTATCGGGGGCAGGGACCATTTTTAATTGATTTCTTTTTACCCAGCCTAATGTCCTGGTATATAGGCATTAATACTTGGTGAATTTTCAGTTCGAAGGATTTTGTCTATGTTTAAGAATAAGATTTCATTGAAATATTGGTGTAAGAAATAAATAAATAAACAGGACTGCTTGCATGAGGTAGGAGGTAATATTTAAACAGACATGGGTAGTATTTGGGAGGCTGAGATAGGGGATATATCACTAGAGGCAGGAATGGTGCACGGGTGGGGTGTTGGTGCAATGGGGTCTTTGGGGGATAGCGACCCCGGGGAGGCGGGAGGCACCGCACAGTGGCGAGCATACAGGGCGCCAGGCAGCCGTGCCACAGGCCTCGCGGCTTTGGGAAGTCACCTGGCAAGGAGTTCTTTCTTCGAAGCACTGGTTTGATGGAGGACCCTCTTTTTTCATTTTCTCGTCTCCTTCCTTGCGCCCCCAGCCGCCCTTCCCATGCCCGAGTGTCTTTCCTGAAGCTTCGTGTCGTAGCTGCCACGTTCATCGTTCCTGTACCTCGCTCCGGAGCTGGAATCCAGTCGACGCTCAGCGAAGATTTGTCAAACGAATGAGTGAATGACCTGACCTAAAAGTATAGAGAGATGCTTCTTTATCGTGTTCATGTAACTAGGTTTCTCAGGGCTTCTGTGAGGGGGCTGATAGTTTTGTTCTCTTGTGCTCCTAAAGCTCGGCTTCCACCTGCCGCCCCCAAACATACTGCTTCATCTCTGCGCTGGTTTCGTCGTCGTGTGTGTAAAAGGCACGGTTTGAACCGAGGGGCTCCTTTGGAGTTACTCTTTTTTTGGTTTATTGCCCTGTGGGAGCCAATTTGAAAGAGAGAAGGGCATGTTTTTGAGGGAGCCAGGGTTAGTTCCCAGGCCTGTTAAAGTGTGTGAAGAGAGCACTGTAAGTCGGCATCACGTCCGACGTGTCTGTTCCGCCTTGTTTTCTGCCTTCTAATGATTCCATCCTTCTTCATACAATAAAGGGTGACAGGTTGGTGAGCGTTGCCCCCGTAGGAAAACGCCCCTGTCCACAGGCCGTCAGGAGCTCACCTGCTCTTCTGGAGCATCTGTCAGGTGAACCCGCCGCACTCCGCCTGGCTTCCCAGGTTGGAGTCTCCATTTCCGTCACACGCCCTGAAGGAGGCTGCTCACTGTCACGCTTGCTTCCCAGTGAGATTAGCCCCAGTGGTCACACACGGCCACCTCTCAGAGGAGTGGCCGGGGGTGGCCTGGGTTGGCAGGAGCCCATGGGGGCGGCCTGCCTGCCAGCGCGAAGCTCCTTCCCCAGGGAAATCATTTTCGACAAGGTGCTTTGTTATCTGCTTGACATCTTTTTTCTTTGTCTGATGAGGGCGACACTGGAAGATAATTTCATCGGAAGCACTGCCACCTACATAGCTAGAGACTAATTGGATCCTGTCTGAAAGATGATTCGAGCAGCTCCGCGTCCGCATGAACAGAGGGGCTCCGAACAGGGTAGGGGCGAGTGCGGCCCCCTGCCTGGCTACTGAACCAGGCCAGGAAAAGTCAGCGCCCTTACGTTTGTGTCCCCTTAAATGGGCTAAAGGGATCATCTGGTGTCACAGCAAATATGGATTGTCCAGAGCCAGGGGCTTGTCCACTTCTAACACAGTTATCGTTCCCCGTGTGGGCTCTGGGTGCTCATCCGCAGGGAGAGATCATCTCAGAGCCGTGGCCCTGGTGGAATAATCTTATTAAAATGCACGCGTGGCCTCTGCAGCTCTGAGACATCCTGTCCACCATCCCAGAGGTCTTTATTTAAAACGCTTCTGGGATGTAATCACAGCACACAGAGGGCGGTTATTAGAAATGAGGAGAGTCAGACCTGGGGTGCAGGCGGGGTCGGTGATGCACGGATCGGGTGTCGCCGGGGGCAGGTGTCGCATGGACTGAGACCGCGACCTGTGAGACCCTCGGCGACCCACACACCCTCAGGTTCTGTGTTCCAAGAAAGTGAAATCCGAAGGGAGTCCCGAGGCAGAGCCTTCGCTCAAGGAAACCCTGGTGTGAGAGGACACACATGCACCTGGGCGTCCTGGCCCGGCCCGGCCCGCTCCTGCGGGGTCGGGCCGTCGGGGTGACCGTCAGCGTCCTCAGCTGACCTTGGTGTTTTCTTAATTTTCTGATTTAGAGCATTGTTGGTTTTTAACCGTCGCATTTATGTTCTATCAAGCTCCGGACACTTTATAGCCCGACCTGCCGACCCGGGCACGCTGGCTCCGGGCTCCTTTCTCTGCTGGGACCTGTTTGGCCCAGACCTGGGGCAGGGACCTGGCTGTCCACAGGGATCAGACCAGGGGCCAGGAGTAGCTGGTAAACGGGTCAGGCTGGATGTTCAGTCTCGGACGACACGCGGCCTCTCATTTCTTTTCTTGAAACGTGCAACAATCCTGGTCTTGTTCCTTCTCTTCTGATAAGATGTGACACTAGAAAAATGCGTCTCCACTGAGGAAAAACACAAATTCCAGCCCAGTATTCATTGCTAATGATGCTTGCTTCTGTGTGGGGAACCATCAGGGAAAGGGGCAGCTGTGGCCCAGTGGGGACCCCTGCCCATCCTGATGGGCCCGTCCACAGCGCGGACCTGTCACTGCCAGGCTTGCACAGGTCTCACTGTGGTCCAATCACCTGATTATTTCAGGAGGAAGCAGGTACTGGGTTTTCATTAAAACCTTCTAATTTTTTAATGGTGGCCCCCAAAGCGTGTATGTCACCTGTGACTCCGGCCTCAGCTCGCTCTGGCATCTGAGAGCCAACAAGCTCTCACCCGGCACTGGACTCCGCCGATGCTACCCCGACGGCTCCTGTCAAAGCTGTACAATTGGCTCCTCCGCCTGATAACTTTATTTCAGCGACTCCCATTCTCCTTGTAACGTTATTTTCAAGTTCCTCAGTATTGTTAGGCCAAGGATGAGCTTTCTTAATTTTCCCCACCGCCACCAAGCACTGACCTAGGGTGACTTTCATCAACTTAGTCCTAAACAAATGTAATAACTTTGCTACTTTTCCTCATCCGAGGAGAGAAATGCAGTTGACTCTGCGTGTGGTGGATGCTGTGAGAAGCCACATTCCCCAGGCTCCGCACTGCCCCTCGTTTGTCTGTCCCTTTCTGCAGATGCTCCTCCACAGACATCTGATTCATCTTTCTCCTTTGCTGCGTTGACCGTTGTCCGCCTTCTAGCAATGTCTATAAATTCATTTTGCTACCAAATGCGTTTTACACTGTGTGGCCTGGTGGTCGGGACTCGCTCAGTGTAGCTGTGTCCTGCCCTGTCCTTCAGCCTCCCTCACTCATGGTACCCACCGTGGACACGGCAGGCCTGGCCTCAGCCGCCGGCCTGCTTCTTCTCCATGCGCCCCCTCTGCTCCCATCCATCTACCTCCACGGCTGCCCCACACGTCCACCAACAGTGGAAAACACCCCGTTCTCTTCCGTCTGTGGAAACGCGATCATGGGGGGCATGATGTAGAACAATGGTGGGCAGCGTTTTCCGTGGATGAGGAGAGAATCGACATTTTAGGCTTTGTGGGCCGCATGGTCTCTGTTAAAACGACTCACCTCTGATTGAAGCGTGGAACCAGAGCATATTCCTGGGAAATTTTATTTCAAAACCGGTGGCCGACAGGCTGTAGTGGACTGATTGACGTAGAACAGCCTCCCTACCTCGGTGTTCCTGGCCTGTCTGCTCTCTGACGCTTTCTCAGCATCAAAACTGGAAAAGAATTCCTGTTCTGCTGTCTGGTGCTCACCTCTGCGACTGTCTGTCGTTAAGTGATCACCTCCTAACAAGATGGCAGATTCCTGGGTGACAAGGTCAATTGTCACCTTCTTTACATCTCCTGTAGTAAACACTGATTGAATGAAGATGTGACGGACCATTTCCTTTGTGGCGCTGAGATTTCTGGCTTCTGGTGTGTGCTACAATTCCCAACTTCTTACCTACTTAGAAAACTCGTAAAAGGTAACTTAGGGAAGACCAGATTCTTGTTATATTTACACAACTCCCTCTTCCTTTCAAATATGAAAGTCAATAAGGAAAATGAAAGCCATCCATATATTGAATTTTGTAGTCAAGAAATTCAAAGCAAATGTAAGGGAAAAAAAGGCCTTTGCTTAAGATATTAAAGTATGAAATAAAGATGAAGCATTTTCTATGTTTTTTTTTTTTGGTGCATGAAGAATATTCAAAATGTCAATCAAAACCTCGTTAGCCTTTCAAATTAACTATGATATTATCATTATTTCAGATAACGTTATCTCTGGTGAGCCTGAAAATCTCAGGGAAAACAAATTTAAAAAGAGAATTTAGGAGAGTTAGAAAACCTTATTGTGCAGAGCGAAGTGTAAGTTTTCATACACAAAACAAGTAAACACTTAAATTTTGGAAGAAAAAGCCCTGTTTGTACTATCAGCAGAAAGGATAACATATCTAGGATGAAATCCAGTCAGAATGTGTGGGGCCAACACGAAAAGCTTCAAACGTTACTGTTGGCGTCAAAGGAGGACTGAACATGTGGCGTGTTTTCATATTGGAAGATTCGGTGTTGTGAACATGTTCGTTCTCCATAAATTATAACTATTATAGCTGTGGAATTAGTGCTTTCTCAGTGAAAATAACAAAAGGCTGTTATGTTAATGCTTGCCAAGATGCTGGAAAAGTAAACCTAAGATAGTGTCGACTTTATCAGCCACGTTAACTTCATAAATCTTAATGTGTCAAGGAAAACATAATTCATTAAAAAAATCTATACAACTACATACGCAAAATCAAATGATAAAAATATGCTTGTTCAATAATTGCAAAAAGGGCAGAGAGAGGAGAAGAAACATCCTTGACATGCAGGGATAAGTACAAACCGCACGATAGAAAATCAACCAAAAAGCAATTTATAGTTAAAGAAATATGAATAGACAGTAACCACACGGGAAAAAAAAGAACCTCAGTCTCGTTAGTCAGTGAAAAAATGCACATTAAAATGAGGAGCTTTTTAGCTGCCCGGATGGGTGAAGACTAAGAAGTTCGCTGATCCTGAGGACACAGGGAGCCGGTAAACGCGCTCTTCTGCTCTCTCTGTGTAGACGGGCACAGACCCACAGGGAGGCAGCGTGGCTGACGTTCAAAATGTGAAATGAGTGTAAGCTGTGAGTCCTCAAAAGAGCCAAATTCTGCTCCTAAGAAGACTTCCTACGTAGGGAAGGCGTGAAAAGTGTTACTGGAACGACAGGGGTCACAAATAAACGTTCTTTAATAGGAGGCCAAGTGAGTTACGAGAAACGTTTACTTGGGATTACCAAGTAAGTGGTCATTTAAAAAGTTAGTTTTATAGATGTCGATGGAGGACAGTCTTCAAAACATGCAGGGGAGGGCGTACGATATCACCTATATGTCACAGTTTCTCCTGCACCAGTGGTTTGGGACTTGATATGCGTAAATATTTCAAAAGAATTGGTAAGACCCTATAGGGTCTACAGTGTCTTCTAGATAATGGGTGACAAGAGCATATGAGAATCGATGTTAGATATGATACTAAATTTATACCTGTCTGTTTTCAACTTCCTTATAGTCTAACTTTATAATAAAAAAGCTGGGTGCGAATAAAGATGATCAAGTTTTACCTAGAATCTTCGCCGCTAGAGAAAGGCAGGCTAGAAATTTTGAGTCTTTGAGTAAGAAAAACACTTTCGTGGTTTAGAAACAACCCAGCGTCTTACACAGAGCATCTCTCATGTCGCTACAACGAATACAATCTAAACCAGGGGTCCCCAACCCCTAGGCTGGATAGGGCAGGAGTCACGGTTTAATTTGTGAAAGGAAAATATTGCTTCTCTGGTCCTGATTTTCTGGAAGGTATTTTTGCCCAAACACTCCTGTCCTCGCTGTGGCCCCTGATTCTCCTGCCGTGGGCAGAGCATCCTAGCCCACTGCCCACTTCCTAGCCGTCTGCTCTGTGCCTGCCTGCAGCGAGCGGGCCTTCACCACCCTGGGCCTGACCGTGAACCTAGGGGACAGGCCCGCCCTGGCAGAGGAGGCCTCCCTGGCCAGCAGGGCTCAGGAGAGTTGACCATGTCGCCCCTTCTCTGGGCCAGCTCCCATCAGACTCGCAGACAAAGGCCTCCATGTCTGACTCTCTGGTGGTTTTACTGCTTTTTTACCTATCCTGACCTGTTCTGAGGTGGGTTTGTGATCTGTGGTCACCGTGGAGTGGGGGATGAGCTGTTGCATGTGAGCAGGCAGGTCACAGGGTCGCCTGCACAGGGTCTGCTTGTCACCAGCTGGGAGGCTCCGCTTCCTCAGGTACAAGGTGGAGGTGAGAGTCGTAACTGCCATGGCAGATCGCTGAAGAGTGTGCAGTTGGCAGCACACTCACCAGGTAGCAGCTACCGTGAGCAATATCGCTGCTGTGTCGTTGTTGTTCATCCCTGCGGACCCCATCTCGCATTTCCCTTCTCCTACCCCAAAGCAGGCAGGCTTCCTTCCGGAGCGCATTTCTGATCCATTTCTCCCGAGTTTTGGCAACCCATGAAGCAACTGAGGTCACGCGGGCAAAGGGGTAGCATGTGCATCGCCTGTCACTGAGAGGTCAGAGGGGTCGGGGACTCCGCAGTGACATCCTGACATCCCGTGACTGCTCCCTAGTGTCCAAGGCCGTGCCGAGGCACCCGGAGGATGCTCACTGTCCTCCGCGCAGCCTCTCAACAGCCCTTCCCAGTCAGTCAGTCCCTCTCCGCTGCTGTCTCTGTCTCTTCCACTTCTTCTTGGGTACTTAGATGCAAAAATCACCGAAAGGACAAACCACATGCAAACACCACGCAAGACGGTGTCATCTGAGGTGTCGTCTGGGGCTGTCCTGTGGCTTTCCACAGGACAGAGGTGATCACTTCCACTTGACATCTGAGATCCCAAGGCTTGGAGAGAGGCCGAACCAAGTACCTCCATTCGAATTCCAGTCTCACACCGGATGGTTTCATGGGTTTATTTAAACTTTCTAAACCTGTTTCTTTATTTGTAAAACGTGTAGGATACACACCCTCCAGGTTGTTTCGGAGACTGAAGCTTATAACGGAAATATGTATATATGAGACACACACACACGCGTATAACAGAGATGAGTACGATAACGATTTCCTGCAGTCACAGCTCTTGTCTCTCTCTCTACGTTACACCAAGTTAATTTGAAGCAGCTCCTTGTATTGATATGGAGAATTCTCCAATGCGGGTGATGACATTGAATGCGACTTCACACAGTTGTGCGTATGCCATAATCATGCAGGCCGAAGTTTTATTTTAATTTTATTCTTTCGTCTTTAAGTAGGGCCGGCAGGGCCCTGTTTCCGCGAGGCACGGAAGTCCTCTGCTGAAGGGAGACGGCTGCTGAGCAAACTCATGCTCTGTGCCTCACCGTTGCTCTTGGAAGTGCTTTCCCCGCCAGCCTGTCACCTGTGCGTGTGCGCAGACACCAGGCCCCGACCCTAGAGCTCTGGTCATTTTGGGTTGGAGCTTTCTGAGTGGACCAGATGCTCACTTCACTAGGTGGTCACAGGAGGTAGAGCTGCATTGAGGGTCCCAAATATGATCTCTTGAAAACTGTTACCATAATCATGTCTGGGGAGAGTAAATTTAGAGAAAAATTAAAAAAAATATTGTCCCAAAGACTGTGAAGCAGTGATAGCATTTTTCTGAATATCGTCGGTGTTGGTGATGGGGGTGAAATGCTCATTCATTTTATACTTTGGGGTGTGAGCCAATGCCCCAGGTTTGCAATTACTTTTCATTTTATTTGACGCTCTCCAGGGATTGTAAATGGATTGGTTAATATACATTTACGTTTAACTGGCGTTGGAGAAAATAAAACCACGTATGCATTAGGAAGCAGTTTCCCCTGGTGTAGTAATAGTGGCAGGTGGTGACTGGGTCCCCACCTGGAGACTGCGTGTCACCACAGCACACCGAGGACGTGCCCCGAGTGTGTCTGTGCTGTCGTTGTCTCTCTCCTGTGCTCACCCCCAGACTGTTTGCTAGCACTTTGCTTGGATGAGGCACAAGAAAATCGGGGTTTTGTCCAGACCCTTTCTGTCCTCGTCAGGAAGTCACTGTCTCTGACTCAAACAAGGGAAGGGGAGGGCATCAGAGACTGGCTGTGCTCTCTCTCTCTCTCCTGGTCCCGCAGTGTCTGGCCAGGGCGGGTCACGGCGACAGGTCGGCCGGGGACGCGGCCACTGCCAGGGCTTTGAGGCGATCAGGAGCAGAAGCTAGGCGTGGGTGAGAATTATTTAAAACGAGTGGACGGCAGAGGCCGCAGCGGGTGGCTGTGTGCAGAGCACTGTAGGCTGGGGACCCGCGTCGCTTCGTCCAGCCTTTGTCAATGGTGCATGAGGCCACCGGCCTGGTAGAGCTACACGTCTTGCAGATGTTGAGTTCTTGCTGTAATCAATAGGAATCCAATCTGTAAAGATGCCAGTGATTTAGAGATTTTGAAATTCCTAGCACAGTAAATGTGGCTATTAGCCACGGGCCTCAGAGAAGCTAGTGATGACAAAAATAAATCGCAGTGCACAGGTGCCACCCCGCACGAGCCGGGCCTCTCTCTGATCTCGGAAGCCAAGCAGGGTCGGGCCTGGTTAGTATTTGGATGGGAGACCGCCTAGGAAGACCAGGTGCTGCGGGCGTAAAAATAATAATAATAATAATAATAATAATAATAATAATAATAAAACAAATAAATAATAAAGAGCAAAAATATAGTTTATTCCATGAAAATAAATTTGACTTAAATAAAATTAGATGCCCACTTAGTGAATCCTCTCTCTCTCGAGACAATCTCCATGGTATATGACCGGAAATACTACAAGGCATTAAATGCTGTGAAGCCGCAGACTGAAAATGTTAATTCTGACTGGTAGGACAGAGGATGAGTTCACAGAGAGGGTGCTACTAGACACGGTTCGTCTTTAAATCTGGATGAGTCTTTAATTATATTCAAATTTACTTTCCCAAGTGACGAGTGAGTTCGGCTCTGCAATTAGCATGCGGAGAACAATGGGAGGTGAAGCCACGTGGTTTAAGAGCAGTCGATTGTTTGATGTGCGAGGGCAGCTATGAAGTCGGTCAGTTCTGTACAGTAAAGTGGCACTCAAACTGTGCCCCTCACTAGTTTCTGGCATTTGGGTGAATCATCCTGGATGTCGGAAGTTCTTATTAAGTCTAATTTTCGTGTTTAAGTATCAGGTATGAGCATAAATGAGTTTTGGGGTTTTTGGTTTGTGTGCCCTACTCATTTGTTTGCGTTTAACTGCAGCGTCCGTTCTGTTTCGGCTTTGGTTTCATCGTTTTTGTTTTCATTGTTTGTAGGGGAGCGCTTGTAATATTCTTTCCTCGTCTCAGCATTCGGGTGACAGTGACTCGACATCTTTGCTCTTTATTTTCTTCCTCCGCTCACCAACGTCTGGCGTCCGCTTTAGGATTCCCCTTCGAGTACAGGCACCGGTAACCTCCAGTCTATAATTCCAGCGGGCACCGTGGTACGAAAAGGTCCAGAACTTATGAGGAGTCCTAGAATGTTCCCCATGTGGGTGCTTATTAGAAGTGTGTGAAAGCTCAAGTTTTGGGTCCGCGCGTAAAACTGAGGCGATAGGAGGCATGTTGACATCTTCTGCAGGCATCATCTCCTGTGCCCACCATCATGCAAAACCATTGATCAAACGTGCTCCATTTCCAGCGCGGTTCTGATGCCGAGGGATGCAGCAGTTGGCAAGGCCGAGTGGTCCTTATTGTCTTGGAGCCAACATTTCGGTCTCTTAAGTCTACTGAAGTCCCCAGGTTGTTCGTTGGAACTTCGGATTTCGAGGTCTCGTGCCAGGTCTCCTGAATGACAACCTGGAACTGAGGCCAGTCAGCATGTGAGGGGTCTGGCGCAGGAGGTCCAGAGCCTTGGAGCGTGTGATGCTCCCGACCTCCTTCCTGCCTGGCAGGCCGCCCTTCCCAGTTCGCCTCGCTGACCTCGTCCAGCCAACTGCATCCCACTCTCCGTAGCTAACTCGTTTCTTCCTCCAAACGCTTAGCTCCCAAGGACTTCCACACTCGTGGCCAGTTAGTCCCAAAGGAACTTGAACTAGCTTTTTTATCTTGTGACATTTTCCTCCTGTCCGTAGTCTTTCCTTATCGGCACTGTAGACCCCTCAGATACCCAGGCAAGTGCACGAGGCCCCGAGAAATCAGCCCGAAAGCTTAGCGAGGTGCTTCTGGCATCGTGGGTGTGCGGTATGTAATCATCGAATCATTGAACGACGAATCGAGTTATTAAGAAAACTCTGTCCTAATTCCAGCTCTCTCTGTGACTCCTTATGTCGTGACCTAGGATTAGTCACGCAGGCTCCTTCGATTTTGGCTTTCTCTGATCTATTGAACTCTGCACTCTTGCGGGCACTTCCAGCCCTGCATTCTGAGAGGGTGGCTGGGAAACGCGGGGGAAAAAAACATAAGCTTGGCATGAATCGTCAGGGGTGGAGGAGGCTAGAAGCAGCAGGGCTTTACTTCAAAAGAAATAATTTCAGATAAATATACGGAGTGAACAGGGAAAGGACTAGGTCCCCACCTCACACTGTGTGTGTCATGTCTCTGGCCCAGCGACCCTTTTTACACCGTCCGAAGTCGTTGTCACTTTAGTTCCAACACGAGTGCTGCAGAATCTAGCTGGTATCTTACTTTCTTGATTGAGCTAAACCACCTGGGGAAAACGTACAGGAGGAGAGTCGACGTATTTGATTAATATCATTTCTTGATAAATATTTCATGTGTTACCTTCTCTTCCTGGATATGTTACAGCAAGAACTTTATTTTGTCCTATTGAGCCATTACACACACTATTATGGTCTTGGACTTATTCTAATAGATTCCACCAGTGGAAATACCCAGTCAGATGCTAATTTTATTGATAAAAAGAGGAAATTAACCTAGGGCTTGTATCCCCCAGCATCTGTGCTTTTGAATCTGGGAAAATCGGTATTTGAAATTCTTGCCGTTCCTCTCAAGGTGCAGCTGGGGTTTCCATGTGGTCACTCCGGCCAGAAACTGACGTGGACCCGGGATCATGTGAGAGAGAAATGAAAGCACCGTAGCAGCAGGTAGAAACCACTTTTTTTAATGACCCACTGCTGGGTGGTATTTATCTGTTATTGCAGTGTCTGTAAGAATGACTTTAAATATTTTTCACGTATTTGCCACTAAATTCACAGCATCAGAATATCTGTTTGCCTTTTTTGAGCATCAGTTTTGTTTAGGAATCCCGTGTTGGGTTTTATTTGCTGAATCAACATTGGAAAAAATTTTAAGAAGTAAATAACTGTTTTTACTCATGTCCGAATTCGGAGATGCCATAGAAGAAGCTGCAGTTCTCAGTGGGGCTGGGCCCTCCGATGGGTCCTACTCTCTCAGCACTAGCTTAAGCCAAGCAAGGCGACTCTATTTTCCCTTCCAAATATTGGTTTAGAAGAGAGCAGGTGCAGTGATCCAAGCCCGTGACCCAGGAGCAGCATCCGCCGGGGACTTCCACAGACTTTTCTTGTTCGTTAGAAAGAGGAGCAAGAAACCGTTGGCTCTGTTTCCTCTGAGTGTGGCGGCCGGCGTGGCAGTGGTGCAGCCACCTGTGGCGTCGCCGAGTGGCTGACAGTACAGAACCTGGATCCGTGGTGGCATCTCTGTGTTCGAATGGGCTGGAGCCCACACTGACCTCCAGCTTCTTGTCATGTGAGGCAATTCACTGCAGCCTTTGTGAGTGTTTCTTCTTATCTTAGTCAAAAACCTGGTAACAGATACAGAATAGACAGTGAAAACTCAGGGCTGAGATGAAATATCCCAGAAGGATAAAACGAAATAAAAGCGACAGAGAGAGAAACAGAAGTTTGCAGGAAGAGAAGGCACCTCCAGATGAGCAGTAGAATGGGCCGTCTAGGGAAGGGCTAACCAAGGAGAAGGATGGAGCCTTTGCCAGGGGGAGCATCACGGGTCCGTGGGGGCAGCCAATGCGCTCTGAAGCAGGAGCTGGAGACGGGCGCTGAGCAAAGTGCTTACCTGCAGTTTTACTTTATTAGCCACGAGGGCAGGCCAGAACTGTGAATGTCACTTTCCAATACTAGGCCACGCCACCCTGGACAAGCCCGGTCCCGTCTGATCTCAGAAACTAAGCAGGGTCGGGCCTGGTTAGGACTTGGATGGGAGACCACCCGGGAAGACCAGGCGCTCTGGGCGTAAAAAATTTAAAAAATATATATAAGGGATTGGGAGATGACAAGGTCCTTGTAATCTGTGAGGTCAAGCAAGGGTTGCCTCGCCTAAAAATGAATGAATGAATGAATGAATGAATGACAGTTAAATGAATCATCTACCGCTGTGCGATTATGGGTGCTTCCAATTTTCTTGTATTATCGTCTGGACATATTTAAGATCAAGGCCTTTTAAGGTTAGATTTACAATTCGCTCTGGTCATTTCATGACTCTGTCACTGAAAGTACAGCAGCAGGTCCCCGAGGAATGTCATCTCGTTTTACCTTTGATGAAACACGAAATCGGGTTCCTGGTGGGGCCGCTGTGTGCATGGGCTCCCCGTGTCTGTGCGGGTTTCCCCCAGTTCCTCTGGTTCCCTCCCACACCCCACGGGGGAGCAGGTAGGTGAGTCCGCTCATGTGTCTGCACATGTGAGCGCCCTGTGATGGGGGGCGCCCCACTCAGGGGTGGGACTGCCTGGTGCCCTAGCTGTCGGGATGGGCTCCAGTCCCCAAGACCCTGAACTGGAATTAGGGTGGAAAAGAATGATGTGACTTTTTTTATCACTTTTTTTTTTTTTAATCAATGTAGAGCTCACATTTACTTCAATGTTTTGTGTTAGAGGCATTTGGGAACTTTTTTAGAGGTTTGGTAATGTTCTTGTGGCCAGAAATAGGCTGTAGGCATGTAGGTAGGTAGATGTGTCTATTCAGTGTTTGTTTTTACTTTGTTAAATGATTTCAGCTTTGGGGGGATTTTAAAAAATAAATCACGCTCAATGAGTCTGGGAGTTCAATCAGATTAGGTTTGTAAGATTTTTGCCTGGCACGTAATAAATTAAATCTTCATTTTGATTGAGTTTAATTCCATGAAGTACAAACTAATACGTTCGTATTTACTTCTTAATTGGAATGAAACATGTTTCCTGGGAAATTAAGAGGATGGGAACAAAAGTTATAATCCTGTCATTGCCCAATGGATACCTCCAGGAAGCAAAACAAGCTTTCTGTGAGGTGATTAAGATTGTCATAGGTGCGCACTTTGAATTTTTATTGCAAATTTTAAAATCAGCTGTTTAAGGGGAAGAATATTATAGGGATAGTGATCGGTTTCGACCTGTACCTGCTCTGGAGGGTCGAGGCTGACAGAGGAGGGGGGTGTAGCTGGGGCCAGGACGATGGCCTGGGGACAGGATGGAGGAGGCCAGGGCGAGAGGTGAAGGGTGGCTTTGCAGGAAGGCAGAGGACGGGTTAAGAGGGAAATGGGAGTCTGGAGGGGGTGCGGTTCGGCCCAGAACCCGGTTCTCTTCTGGACAGTCCCCGAGGTGACCGTGGCGCGGCGGGTCCCGGCTCCTGGGCCGTGGGCAGGGTCCGGCGGCGCCAGGGCCACCAAGTCCGGTTACGGCTGAAGGATGTCAGTTCAGTCCAACCGGACTGAAACCTGCCTTATTTAGGAGATGTCTTAGGTGCAGCTGAAGGTCAGGGGCCCCGAGGCAGCTAAGGGGCCTTCCTCAGCCCTGGAAGTGTCCCCTGCATCCGTGCCCCCCGCCTTTCGGGCATGTCGTGAGCTCACACTGTCCCCCAAGAACTTTGGGGCTGGGTTTCCAGGAGCCCTTCGTTTGCTCATTCTTTGGGGAGCTCGTCCTTGTTTTCTTTCTTCTCTTCTCCCTCCCTTTATTCCACATACTCCCGTGCTGATGGACAGTCACTGTCTGTGTGACCAGCCCTGGGGGACCTCGCTGTGTGCAGAGATTTCAGTTCCAAACCTCGCGTGGCTCCTGGGTGTCCCTACTCTCCCCAGGAACCCCTGAGACTGAGGACACTGCGGGGAGCGGCCAGGCCCAGGGGCCCAGGCCTCTGCTTCGCTTCCCTCTTGGCCTGGTGACCTGTCGCCCGCTGTGAAGTAAGCCAGGCCCTGGAGAAAGGCCCCCTCACCTCCGGCATTGCGGAGAGTTTTACACTGAGATGAATTTTACATTTTACAACGTATTTATGATATTAGAAATCTAGATTTTGGAAGAAAGACCAACTGATTTCCCCGTGATATATCTTTAATGTCTGTGTGAGCCTCGTAAAAACATAGTAGAAGACATCGCAGAAGGCACACTATTAATCTTTGGCCTCTTAACCGGATTGTTTTTAACGTGATTAAATTAGTTTACACATGTCTGTTTTAATTTTGTCTTTGTTTTTTCAAAATAACATTTATTGATACATCCATAGAGGCCATATTTTTCTATTTTCTACAAACTTCGTAAACTTTCTAACAATTGGAAAGACTATTTTTTATATAAATTAGATATACAAATTCCAATTATTCAATTATCTGCATAAATCATTTTCTCTTACTTAAGATCGAGCCAGACAGTTAATCATTGGACAGATACTCTTCGCTGTGGGCAGAAGCTGCTGCAGGCACCCGAAGCTCGGGGATAAACTTCCAGAAACTCGGTGGGAAACTTCCTGATGGCAGGCACAGAGCTTACATTTTCTGGAGCAAACACGTTATTGTTTCAACTAGAGTTTGCTTTGTGAGTGAAAATCACGACACTTTTAGAAGCTGCGCCTGAAAGTACAGCTGACTTAGGAAGTTTCTTTTCTTTATTGGACCCTATTTTTTAGAGAAGTTTCAGGTGCACAGCAAGATTGAGGGGAAAGGACAAGAGAGTGCCCATATGTCCCACCCCTTCACAGGTACTGTCACCACCCCCACCAGACTGGAGTGTTCATCGATGGACCTCGGTGACACATTATCACTCACAGTCCTTCGTTTAAATTAGGGTTCACCCTTGGGGCTACATGTTATGTGGGGTTTGAGGAACGAATCATTTATCCACCGTTATTGTGTCTTAGCAGTTTCATCGCCCTAAAATCCTCTTCACTCCCCACCAACTTCTGGCAACCAGTCTTTTTACTGTCTCCATAGTTTTTACTGTTTCAAGAAATGTCATATAGTTGAAATCACACAGGATGTAGACTGTTCAGGTGGTTTCTTTCACTTAGTATTCTATATTTTAAGTTCTTCTTTGTGTTTTCACGGCTTCAGAGCTCATTTCTTTTTATCGCTGAATACAATTCCATCGTCTGGGTGCCGTTGATTCATCCATCACCTGCTGAAAGACATCTTGGATGCTTCCAAGATTTGGCAATTATGGAAAAAACAAAAAAAGCCACTATACACATCTGCATGCAGGTTTTTGTGTGGAAATCGTTTTCAGCTGATTTGGATACAGACCAAAGGGCCTGGTTGCTGGATCATTTCGTAAGAGTTTGTTTGGTTTTGTAAGAAACCGCCAAACTGTCGGTCTTCCAAAGTGGCCGTACCATGTGCTTTCTCGCAAACAATGAATGCAAACTCCCATTGTGCTGTCAGCAATTTTGGATTTTTGCTATTCTCATAGGTGTTGTTCTATCGTGTAATTCCTAATCACACAGAAGATGCTCAGCATCTTCCCAAATGCCTGCTTACCTTCTATATAGCTTCTTTGGTGAGAAGTCCGTTCAGGTCTTTTGCTTATATTTTTCATTGTGTTATTCATTTTCTTATTGTTGAGTTTGAAGAGTGATTTGTATATTTTGGGTAACAGTCCTTTATCCTGTGTGTCTTTTACAAATATTTTATCCCCGTCTGTAGCCTGTCCTCTCATTCTCTTGACAGGCTTTCGCAGAGAAGATCTTTCATTTTAATTAGTACAGCCTATCCAGGATATCTTTCCTAGATGGTATTTTTGGTGTTGTATCTGAAAAGTCATCGCCACGCCCAGGGGCATCTAGGTTTTCTGTCATGTCATCCTGTAGGAGTCGTACGGTTTTGCATTTTACATTTAGGAGTTTGTGAAGGGTGTAAGGTTTGTGCGTAGATTTTTATTTTATTTATATTTATTTATTTATCTATCTATCTATCTATCTATCTATCTATTTATTTATTTATTTATTTATTTATTTATTTATTTTGGCATGTGTACGTTCTTCTTCCAGAACTATTTGTTGAAAGAACTAGACTATGTTTGCTTTGTTGTATTGCCTTTGCTCTTTGTCCAAATTAATGGATTGTATATGGATTTATCTCTTGGCCCTTTATTCAGTTCCATTAATGTATTTGTTATTTATTTCTCTAATATCACACTGTCTTGATTACGTTGGATTTATAGTAAGTCTTGACGTTGGGTATTCCAATTCTCCAACTTGGTTCTTCTCCTTCAGTATTCAGTTGGCTATTCTGCGGTTTCACCGATCCATGTGTGAACTCCAGACTCAGTTTGTCTATCTTTAAAATAGCTTGCTCGGATTTTGCTTAAGATTATGTTGACTCTGAAGATCAAGTTGGGGAGAACCAACATGACAAAACTGCTTCTTCCTATCCATGGATGTGGACTGTTTCTCTGCTTAATTCTTTTTAGATTGCATATTATCTTGAGTTCTGTAGTTTTTCTCATGCAGATCCTGTACTTTTTAGATAAATTTATGCCTATTTCATTTCTGGATGCTTATGTTTATGATACTATGTTTTTACTTTCAAATTTTACTTCTTCGTTGATAGTGCATAGGAAAGTGAGTTGAATTTTGCAGCCTTGCTATGTAATCACTTGTTAGTTCAGGAGTTAAATTATTGTTCTGGATTTTCCACATAGACAATCATTTCATCTACAAACAAAGACAGTTTTATGTCTTCCTTTCTGGCTTGTGTATACTTTTCATTTCCTTTTCTTATTTCATTAGCTAGGACTTCCAGTGGGATGTTGAAAAGAAGTAATTAGAGGGGACATTTTTGGCTTACTCCTGATCTTACTGGAAAAACTTCTGGTTTTTCATGAGGTGCCTATTTAAAGCTTCCCAGTTTTGAGCATTTGCTACATGCAGAAATTGTTTTACATGTATCATTTATTTCAATTCTCCTGTCCTACCTTTTGAACTTGATCAAGAAGAAAATTTGTAGGTGGAAGTATTTTTATTATACTTCCAAACCCAAATATCACCCAAAAAGTTAAAATTAAAATTATCCCATCAAGTCTATGGCCATGCCACCTTGAAAGAGTCTGATCTCGGAAGCTACAAGCAGGGTTGGGTCTGGTTAGTACTTGGATGGGAGAGCACCTAGGAAGACCAGGTGCTGCAGGCATAAAAAATAAAAAGTTGGAGATTATAAGCTGACAAGGTCCTTGCTATCTGTGAGGTCAGCCAAGGGCTGCCTTGCCTTGAAAAAATAAAAATAAATAAAATAAAATTATCCCACTATTCCATCAAATATTGGAGACCTTATGTCAACATCATCTATATTTGCAGAAATAACAAATGTGAACTGAATTATACATGGAAGTATACTTATTTTCTCTATTAATTTCTATTCAGTGGTCATTTTTTTAATGCCAGTGTTTAATAATTATATATATTTAGGAAAAGAAATAAACTAAATATTCAAATTCAAAGTTCTCTAAAAGGCTTTTTAAAATAATAAATAAAAATTTTGTCCAGAAGTTCAGAAAAATTCCATGTGGCTTTTAAATCTTATATCAACTTTCCAAACAAGCACTGAATATGTTAATGTATATATGAATATATGAATCAAAGGCTGAAAATATATTAACATTTTATAACTTTTAGTGGGACATCTAGAATAATTTGTGTTATTCAAATTTTTTTTTTTTTTATTCTGGGATTTAAGGATGGAGTAGGAGGAAGACTTTATCTTAGCTTAGAGAATTTCACAATATTTATACTTCAAGAAGAGCAATGCCTGTTGCAAACCCGTTTTTCTGCCATAAACAAAGAGAGAATTATTTCTCTGGACTTAAACTTGTTTATTTTTCTAAAATCGTGTTTCATGGCTTCAAACGTGTGGCACACAAATAACTATTGTGAGAAACGATAAATGACAGACAGTGTATGTAACTCCTTGCCTCATATTTTCAGGCAGGAGAAACCTGTTTCTCAGACGAATAAAATGGATTGGAATATGCTGCACTCTGTCACCATTTGGCCAAGACAGTAAAAATGTTTGTGACTTATTCACTTCACAATAAATAAAAGTGTAATACCATTAATGACCAGTCAGACATCTAAAAAACACTGTATTTTCTTTTTATGACTTTTACTTTTATTAAGATAAAAGCTCATTAAAAGCCTCTGAACTTCTTAGGAACAGATGCTACGAAATTAACACTGTGCCCTTTGTCCTGGACGCTGAATGGAAACAGGATATTTTGCCTTATTTTCTTCCTTTTAATATTAACATCAATTTTTTTTTTCTATAGCTATTACTTTTGCCCCCTTTTTTGGTCTAGATTGCCAGAAAGCTCAGAGCTAATTTTTTACTAGTTTCTTGCTTTTTGGCAAAAGCCATTTATTTGTAGGCTACTCCTTCTAGCGTCATGTTTCCTTCTCTTTTTCGAGGGAATCTACCATATGAAACGGGGGCTTCCTGGCACAGGGAGCATGCGAGCAATTATGCAAACCTATTAAATAAAGGAAAATAGCTAAGAGAAATACGGGAAGAGATTTATTTGCAAATAGTTTCTTCAACCTCGAAAAAGCCACTTTAAAAGCTCTGACCTTTAACTTCCTTATCTGTAAATTAGGCGTCATGATCCTTACCTTGCAGGAATGCTCTGAGAACTGGCTGGATGTTGCCTGCAAAGGTGCCTGGCACCTCAGATAGCCTTATAAACACTGATGACATCTACACGTGTGAGGACTTTGTGAGCTCTTATTCTCACATCAAAGACTGGTTGATCCTGGATTGTTTTCTACTTGTATGTTAGATGATAGGAGTTCCATAACTCTGGGTGCTTCAGTTCTCTCTCTTGGAAATGGGGAAAACCAGTTCATTGACCTCCCAGAACTTATCTGAGAATTAAAAGACAAATGTACATAAAGTTTGGCACCTGGTAAGTGCTTGAAAAACATTAGCTGTTGTAATCACTGCTGGCAGTATCTTAATAAAACTGTGAGACTTAGATTAGGATTGGTTATTTCTCTCAATCCGTAGATGTGAGAGCTGAAGTAAAAAGAAGCAAAACTTGCCCACGTTCACTTAGCTGATAAATGGCTAAGCAAAGAGTTGGAGTTTCCCTAGTCCCAAATTCTTCACTTTCTCATTGCTTTTCCATCTGTTGCCATGGCTGTTCTTTTCATTTAGTCTATAAATAGATTAATGACATGAGTTTATCATCAACATAATATACCTTGTGAAGGTGCTCTAGAATGTGGTGGCGTGTAATACATGAGGTATTCAGTTTTCAGCTAATATTAATGAAAACCAGGTAGAGTGCTCTCAGACCTTTGGGGAGAGCTGTGGAGTTAAGACAGTTTTACTGTTTGGAATATTTATTTATTTATTTATTTATTTATTTATTTATTTATTTATTTTCCCAAAGACAACATTTATCTTTAGGAATGCACATTTTTGAATGACACATTTTAGGAAGCATTATTTTGATGTCTTTGTCTTGTATATTCTGCGGTAAAATTAACTGTGGCAACCTAGGAGCACAGAATCAGAGAATCTCATGAGATAAAGACAGTTTCCACACGTTTTAATTTAATTGCTTTTTGAAGAGCACAAGGATGGCCGAATACATTTTCCAAGCTCTCTGTAGTAAGCAGAAGTAATCAGCTCATCAAGCACATGCGGGGAATAGTAAATAGAAATGAAGACTGTCATCTCCTTATAAAGAGAGCCAAGTGGATGTGGATTTGAACCTGTCTCAGTCCAGTTGTCACTTAACCCTGCTGCCCCCCTCTTTCACCCAGACCTTCTCAACTTTGCAGCGGGACTCAGTTAACAGTGTAAGCGAATGGATTTCAGGGACATTACACTGTATAGTCCCCCCAAACTGATGTCCAGAAAACACACGTCCTGTGAGGTCCTCTTGGTGGGAGAGGGAGGAAGCGAATATGGCCAAGCGAAGACAGTTGTCAACCTAAGTTAAGGCCCTTTCAAATTTCTACAGGACTGAAATTTTTCAAAATCAGAAGTTTGGGGGGAAAAATAGAGATTATTTCCAGGAAATTAACTTATGTAGGAATTGAACCTTTAAATACAGTGATGGCAGTAGCACGATTTAGGGTCTTCAGGGGAAGTCTGCATCCTGGGACTTCTGAGGAGAGAGTTTACACACAGTTGTTCCAGATGGATCTCTTTGTCTGAAAGATGGTGATGGTGCTAGGCTGGAGGCACAGCATGCCTTCTGGCTGGGCCCTCTGCGCTCCCCCATTCCTCTTCTGAATTTTGCCCAGGCCACACTCAATTGAAAGGCCACAGAATAGCAGAGTATGGTATTTGTATCATAATAATTAGCATTTAATGAGCCATGAAAATATATTTTTGTTTGAGTATAATTTGGGTATAATTTGAATATAATTTCTTCCATGTAAGCAATATAACATTTTAGAGGTGGTACATACTTACCTAGTAATTTGTACAAAATTTTAACTTGGTAATTTAAACTCAAATTCTCAGATTACATAGAAAATGTAAAGCATCCATTATCAGGCAGTTTTAACAAAAATATAGCATCTTCTCTGTTTTAAGACACTACAATTAACTTGCAAAAGTTTTTCTAATTCTTTCATTGAGATTAGAAATATGGCGCTCTGTGTTTGACGCTTGGAATGTTAATGATTCATAAGTTAAATAGTTGATTAGTTGGGTTAAGGAAGGCGTAAACATTCTTTTTATCATCAAAACAAGACCAATTTAAAAATAACTCAAAACAGTTGTTAGCAGAGATTTTTAACAGAATGTTTCATGTTCATCAAATGTATTTTGACTTCTCAAATATTTCTTTATAAGAGAATTGTTCTACCAAGTTCTTTGCCACTTGAACTTACGTTATCATTTTTACTTAGTGAAAAACTAGCTCCTTGGAAACGTGGCCACTTGAGTCCCCAGAGAAAGAGGAATTTAAAGCCTGGGGAGGGGGTTGAGATTGTGGGCGAGGTAAACACACTAAAATGTGGCCACACTGAAATTCCCACCCCGCTGTAAGGCAGTCACCTTGGAGAATTACCTGGAGACTGGAGGAACACATCATAGGTAACTGGAAACACACAGAAAAGCCACATCAATCAAGTCCAGCGGGTAAGATGGGCTGCTCTACCTGGTGTCCCCCTGGCACCCTGCGACACCCAACCCCGATCAGCCCTCAGAGAGCTCGTGGCCCAGCACCTGCCGCCGCCGCTGCCCTGCATCTCTGGGCTGGTGCACCCACCGACGGTGCACAGGTGTCAGCCCGCGTGGCCCGGGCCTCCGGGCAGAGGCTTTGGGTGACTACAGGACAGCGTTGTCCTGAACTCTGTCTCCCTTGAATGAGTAGCAGAACTCTGGGTCCCAGTCAGGCAGCAGCTGGACTCAGTATGATCTGAGACTTCTACAGGTAGCCATGGCACCGAGCCTAAATCTGCATTGGCCCCATGAAACCCACTTGCTTTACCCTCATAATAATTCCCCGAGTCCTCCCCACCTTCTCCCCACCCAGCTTGTGTACCACCCAAAGGCTCTTTCAGCCGTGGAGCCTTCCGAGCAGCCAGCCCATAGCCTCAGGACTTGGGGAGCCCTGGACCTTTTTCTAGGCCACCCCAGGCCTGGTTCTGGGGGTAACTGACGACAATTCATAGCACAGATTCTCCCATTTACCACCAGATCCAACTCAGGCAGCAAACACCTGCAGATCACTTTGTAGCTCCTACCAGGTAGCCCTAAATGATCAAAGGCAGCAGCTATCCTTGGCCTGCGTGGGAGCCCCTCCCAAGGGGCCTCAGAACCAACACCCACAGAGGCTGGCATCAAACCACATAGAGCATCACCTAACTACACCACAAGGGGCAAACCCAAATGGTCAGCTCAACAGGTACGTGAGCCTGCTAGAGTCAATGCCACCTTGTGGGGTCAGCTTTCACAGCATACATACGTGCCCTGTGGGTGCAGCCAGTCCTCACAGCCAGTCAGCCTGAGAGTCAGTCTCGTCCACTGACATGTTAACAGCAATCGAGGCTCAGCTACAACAGGAGGACACACACAGCTCACACAAGGAACACTCCTAGAGCTCTTGGCCAACATGATTAGGGAGACTGTACCAGTTGAGCCACATAAGGTCACCTGGCCAAGACTGAGAGCTGTAACAGATCTACCTAATACATTGAAAAGAACAGAGAGGCAAGCACAACGAGAACAAAGAAACAAGCTGCAAAAGAAACAACAGGAGAAACTCCAGAAAAATAAAAAGCTAAATGTAGGCAAGGAACCTAGGAGATACAGAGTTCAAAACAGATCTCAGTGAGAACTTCCACAGGGAGCCAGTAAACATAGACAAGGACACAGAAACCATAAAAAAGAACCAGTCAGAAACAATACAATAACTGCAATGGAGAATACACTTCATTTCGAGGAATAAATGATTATCTTTGAAAAGTAACTGTTGAGAGAGATTTAGCTATTGTCATTTTATCATTCAGATTTTTCTTTTCTCCTAATCTCCTCCTTGAAATTTCTCTAATATTTCTTATAACACTGGTTTGTTAGCGATGAACTCCTTCAGCTTTTTCTTGTCTGGGAAGCTCTTTATCCGTCCTTCGAGTCTAAATAGTAGCTTTTCTGGGTAGAGGAGTTTGATTGTAGGTTCTTGCTTTTTGCATCACTTTAATATATCCTGTCAGTCCTTTCTGGCCTGCAAAGCCTATTGAGAAATCAGCAGCCAGTCTTGTGGGAGCTCTCTGTACATAACTGAGTTTCTCTTGCTGCTTTTAAGATTCTCTCTCTGTCTTTAACTTTTGGCATTTTTATCATGATGCGTCTTGGTGTGGGCCTATTTGGGTTCATCTTATTTGGGCTCTGTGTGCTTCCTGGGTGTTATTTCTATTTCCTTTGCCAGGGTGGAGAAGTTTTCTATCATTCTTTCTTCTAACAGGTTTTCAATTCCTTGTCTCTCTTCTCCTTCTGGTATCCCTATGATGCAAATATTATTATGCTTGAATATTAATGTTGTCCCAGAGACCCCTTAAACTATCCTCATTTTTTTGAATTAATTTTTTTAGATTCATTTTTTGATTAAGTCTTTTCAGCTACCTTCACATCTAAATCATTGACTTCAGTCTCTGCTTCATCTAATCTGTTGATTCCCTCTAATGAATTCTTCATTTTAGTTATTGTACTCTTCATTTCTGACTTTTTTATGTTTAATATTTTCATTTTTATGTTTTCTGTTTCTTTGTTTAAGTTCTTACTGAGACCATCTACTCTTCCCTTAAGTTCATTGAGGATTCTTATAACCAGTGTTTCGAACTTTGCATCTGGTAGATTGCTTGTCTCCATTTTGTTTTGTTCTTTTTGGGCGGTTTTCTTTTGTTCTTTTATTTCAGACATGTTTCTTTGTCTCCCCATTTTGACTGCCTCCCTGTATTTGTTTCTATGTATTAAGTAGGGCTCCTATCTCCTGGTCTTAGTAGAGTGGCGTTATGTAGTAGGTGTTCTGTAGGGCCCAGTGGCACAGTTTTCTCTTGTCACCTGAGCTATGCTCTTCAGGAGTGTCCCTTCTACGGGTTGTGTGTGCCCTCCTCTTGTGGTTGTGCCTTGGTTGTTCTTTACATGTCAGTGGGAGGGATAGACCCTCAAGCTGATTGGTTGTGAGGACTGTCTGGTGTGGGGCAGACCCTATAGACCCGGATTCACTTTTTTCAGGGCTCTGGTGCCTTTCCAGTTTGCCCTTTGGTGTGTCATACTCAGATGCAGCCCTTGGTTGTGCTCCAGCTCCATTGAGAGCTCACCACTGGGCATGCCAACTAAGGGTCTCTTGGGAGGGCCCCAACACAGACCAAATTCATCTGCAGCCTGTGCCCTGTTTGGGACTATCTAGCAAGAGTCACCAAGCAATCTGCAGATGGCCACCACCCACACAGGGCTTGAGGTGCCTCGAAAGGCCAAGTCGTGAACCAAGGCTAGCTGTTGCTAGTGGTGGGCTTGGGGCTGCTCTGCAGGAAGTGCAGGGCACACTGAGGCCAGATGCTGCTTGTTTGGGTTTTGTAAACCTCAGAGATTTGGGGGAAGTCCACAGCAAGAGCCAAGACAGGCCATTTGGATAGAGAAGCCATTGGGCGTGGCTTGGATGGTCTTGCACCTTGCGTGGAGTGGGGTGCCAGAGAATGACCTGGGCTGGGTGACCTATGTTATCAGGCTGATGGAGACTCAGACATGGAAGCCACCTGTGTCTGTGGGCTGTTTGGGGGAGGGGCTTAACAAAGGAACCGTGCCTTTGCCAGCACTTCTTTCTGAGTGGGAGCCCTGGCAGAGAGCATTTTAGACCCACTGCCAGCACTTCAGCCCTCCCTCCAAAGCCAGACAACTAAGTGTCTCCATGTGTGTCCCTGGCGCCTTTTGAACTGTTACTTTGGCACTGGAACTCAGAGAGAGTGAGTTCGCCAGCGATGAGTCTGCCCATAGGCCCTTTAAGAGGAACACCTGACACTCCAGCCACCTAACATCTTGCTCATCCACAGTCTCTGCTGGTTTTCACAGCCAGAGGTCAGGGAGACTTCTCTTCCCAGCATTGGAACCCCGTGCTGGAGAGCCTGATGTGGGGCTGGGACTCCTCTCTCCTCCAGGGGCACCTCTGCAGCTAAGATATCCTTCCTGATTCTCAACCACCACACGTGGGTATGGGACCAGCCGGTTTCACTTCTCTGCCCCTCCTACCAGTCTTAAGGTGGCCTCTTCTATATGTCCCCAGTTGTAGGACTTCTTTTTAGCTAGACATCAGGGGACTCCCAATTATGGTTGTTCTGTAGTTTAGATCTAATTTTGATGTGGTCATGAGAAGAGGCCAGCACAGTGTTTCCCTACTCTGCCGTCTTGACTGGAAAACTCACTGAGTTTTATGTTTTACTTTCTATATCTCCTAAGTTAAGTATGTATTATCTCACACTCCAAATAGCAAACGTTTATATTTGTTCAGTTATTGCTGAGAAAAAAAAATTGTTTAATTTATTTAATTTATTAACATTCTTGCATTCGAGAAATGCACACAGAAGTTTAAGTTGAAATTAGAAATGTTGGGAAATGGAAATGTTTTATGGTCATCAAGTGTCCAATGTGGAACAGCAAAGGAGGTGTGTCTTAATTTCAGTCAAATATATAACTAAAGTAATATTCTAACCAGATTTTTCTAAGCTTTGCAGCAGTGAGCTCCCTTTTGTAGATCTAATATTGACCCTATTTTAGGGGAGCTTTGATGTATTTGCTGAGACATTTGTTGACTTTCAAAAGGCAACTTCAATCCAAAGCATTTTGCATATGCATGAAATGCTGTTAGTAAAAACTAGTGAAGGATTTCAAAAGTATGCTGATAAAAATCCTGTCTCTCTGGATGTACATAAGTATAAAGCACAGAAAATACAGAGATTTGACCCAGTGTGAACCTACAAGAATTGGGGCTGGCAGTGAGAGTGCAAAAAGAGACATGTGTAGGATAGCCTGTAGAATACATTCTGTTATTCAGATTTGTATTAAAAACATTTGAATCAGATGGTCCTCTCATATTGCTGGAGCAACATCCACAATTCATTATCTTTACTTTCAATCGCAGCAACAAACCTAGAGTTCATCCATGAGCCACAGACTAAGATCCTCCTTTGTAGTTATCAATACACGGACTAGTCTGGAGCTCTCCAGTGGTCGACAGATGGTCATTGCTAAGCTCAGTGTTGCCCGGTCCCCACTTCCCTTGTGACATACAGACAAACGTTTTTCCTGGCCTTTAGGCCTTTAGAGTTATGGCTGCATGAAAGCCAGAGAGCCAAGGGTGGCTTTATGAACAAGGGGTCTCTGAGTAATACAAGGAGACAGTGGGCCTTCTTCATCCTCCTGGAGGGCAGCTTCCTTCCAGGATTATTCACTGAAAGTTTGTGCTGCACATAATTCTCTGAAATTGTCCAGTCTTGACATAGTAATAATGGTAGTGAAATAAGTCATTACTCACTAAATGTTTGAAATGATTTCAGATGTTGAAATAATATACCATGTGAATTCTACTAAATTTTCAGCGTTTCTTCACCGCATTAATTTTATAGAGAGTGAGAGTTTATTGCACACCAGACACATATGTTTACTATATTTTCGTCCATGGCTGGGCTATATATTGTTTTGGCCATAGTACTGTTCCTACAATGTGATGCTGAAAAGTCTCTATCACAAGATGGGAATGTGTTCCCTTTCCTTGAACATAGACTATTGTCATGGCCTCAGTCTTAGAATAAGAAATGTTGACTTCCAGACCATGTCATGAAAGGCTTTTCAGTGTCCTTTTGCTCTCTTGGGTTGTTGCAATTACAGAGACAGCACCGTGTCTGGAGGACCCAAAAGCAACCCTATGGGGCAAAAGGACATGTGGAGAGGTGCCAATACCCAAGGCCATCAGCCAGCAACCACTGGCAGCCAAATAGGCCCATCCCACTGCAATTCTAGAGCTATAAACCCGATTTTAAAATCTTCCCACTGTGCCTCTGATTTATATCATGCAGCATCAAGACATAATTGTGTTCGTTTTTCTCTTCTAATAAATTAAGGAACTTGTAGGACAAATGTGCCTGACACAGAACAAGTATCCAAAGAGTATCTGTGGAGGGATTGACTGTGCATCAAAACACACTGTTTTCCTTTACAAGTCATTGCTGATGGCTTCCGTGTGGCTGTAGGTGTTCTCATGATTTGCCTTCCACAGATGTACTAGAAGATGACTTCAAGCATATTTAAGAGTGTACATGAGACTTACATTTGGAATGTCTCATTGTCTCTGTAAATAGTATGTCAAAGTGAGGTCAGCTAATTCTAAGAAATTGTGTACCATCTTGTGATCTAGTTTTTTGTTTTGTTTTGTTTTTACGGTCTGCATCATGAACCGTTCAGTTGGAGGCCTTTCCTGAGACTGAGCAGGTTAATGATAGTTTGGGATATAGAATCAGAGACAGACACACGCAGGTGTGTGTACTTGTCCAAGTCCCATTGCCTGGAGCCTTGCTCCTCCACCTCTGCAGATTGCTGGCTGCCATCCTTCAGGGTTCTGCCCTGACGTCACCCCCTTAGACAAGCCAAACTATGCACCTGAAGGCATCTCTTCCATATTGCTGTATCGCATCTCCCTGTTTATTTTCATCCTAGCTGTTGTCACAGAGTAATCACCTGTTGCTGTATTCATTTGTTGTGTATTGTCTGTCTTTCCCACCAGCCTGTCAGCTCCACAGTAGCAGGAACATGTGCATTTTGTTCACTGATGTATCCCCAGCTCCTAGCAAAGGGCTTGGCACAAATAGGTCATCGTTAAATGATGAATTAATGAAATGAACTCTTGGCTTTTATTTGAGCCCATTGTCTCATCAGTTGGTTATCTTACAATATTCTGCAATTTTCCTGTATATTGGCCTATTTCTTTTCCCTAAGGAAGGTGCAGCATAGCAAGAGTTCTTGAATCTTAGAATCCTGAAGCTTGAAGCAGCCTTATGATCTCTGTAGTCCTGTTCTGTCATTTAATGCTGAGGTGAGAGTTCTTAAAGATCGGGAAAATGCCCAGGGTAATGCAGCATTAGTAAGATATAGGCAAACAGGGCCTCTGGCTCACAAGCCACTACTCCAGAGGCCACTTCTGCAATAGCGAATGAATTTCTCAGCAGTGATGTTTTGCAAATGAAAATATTTAAAAATCACAGCTATGCTGATAAATGCAAACAGTCAGAGTAACATTTATGGTTTAAGATAAAAGTAGAATCTGAATCCATTGTCCCCTGTATATGGAAATGTTTTATGTTGTTTTTACATTCCCATTTGATGTCTTTATGTTATTGTCATATTTAAATTCCGAAATTCTGATATCACTCTATTTTCTTGGTCAAAAGAGAATCAGGAATATGAAAGCTATCATAGAGGCGTCCAGTAACAAGTAGCAGGACTCTATTGTGGTGGAACAGTTGCAGCTAAAGTGACAGAAGATTAAATGAAATTAGTGGCAAAATGTGATGGTGGTGTCAAAAAGAACATTTTTGTTTAGGTTGTTGTGAATTAATACAGAAGTTCCAATCAGAAAAGGAGTGGTCAGATCAGGAAAATAAATGAATACAATAATAAATTAATAAATGAAATATTTATGCTGTGAAACCACAGAGAGTATGTCAAATCAATTAAGTGTGTTAGAAAGGAGGATCGATAATATAGAGCTGATGACTCAGAGGGCCTCAGTTCTGACTTTCCTGTAAATTTAAACCACATTTCTTGGCTTTTCCGTATTAAATCCACTAAAAACATTCAGCCTGCATCCCACTATTTTAACAGTTATGAAAAACGTATAGCCCCACCTAAATTATAATTCCAGGTTCCTACTGATTTGAAGAATATATATGCACCAATTTCTCATATTATTATTTGCCTTCTTTCCCCCACAAAGAGGCCTTCTGTGATTTTCAAAACAAGTGTAGATTTTACTGACAGCATTTATTTTTACCTTCTCGAGAAGACAGTTTCTTTCATTGTTCTCTCCAGCAATCTGGTGTTTAAGCAACTTATTCTCTAGTTTGTAATACTTGAGCTGTCATCCCATCCAGACTGCTCTATATCTGTAGAGTGGGGTCTTTTCAAAAGATGAACAGAGTATTCAATTGTTTGTTGCCAAGTTCATCCTCAGGCTTGGCTGACTACATACCCAGATAAATTTGATAAATGTAACTAAGAAAATTGTTATCACAGGGTTTTTTTTTTTCTGTTAAATATAATCAGTGAATTCCTCAGACAAAATTTATAACCTGAGTATGAAAATCAGGTTTCCTTTCCATTTTTAAAATTTAATCAGGATGAACTATGTTTTACCTCAACAATAAAACTAAATACAATTAAATTATTAAACATAAAAAGTTTGAAAAGAGAAAATGATAAAATCTAAGTGGATATTTTCAAGCTGCGGCTTCTTCTCTGTTATTCCTGGGAGTCTGGCTTAGGTCAGCAGACCTGATCTAGAAAGACTGTGTCCAGTCCTACTCTTTGATTGATTTTTCTCAAATCTATCATTTTTTAGAAAATTATTTCATTTTTTAGAAAAGTATTTAATTATCTCCTTTTATAATACTTGTATAAATTAAGAATTTTTTCATGTATGGGTTCTTTTTAAGTGAAAAACACAGCAAGTTCAAGCGTACCAATCTGTTAACATACACATCCTTTACAAAGTAATCGCTAGAAAGTTATTGTGTGTTTTGCTTCATTTTTCTTATACAAATTTCCACATGTTAAGATAGTCCACTTAATTTTTACATTTCTAGCTACATGAGACCATGTTGCTCTATCCTGATTTGATGGTCAGTTATGGCATTGTTAACCATTTTCGTTTCCTCTCCCTCTGTCTTTATTTTTAACTTTTAATTACATACAGCATGAATACTCATATACAGATTAGGCTATTTATTTGGAATTTCATCCAAAAGTTCAAGTGCAGTTGAATAATACAAATTATAACATGTTCCCAGAATGTTCTTCAAAAAAGGTGAATAATTAACTGGCCATTTTTGTGGTATACCACTTCACCTTACCCCCACCCACTATCTCATGACAGCTTATTTTTTTTCTATTTGAATGCTTTAAAGTAGATTACATTTGTGACTTTATCTATAATCACCCTCAGGGTGATGGGTTTTTCCACAGGGTAACTTTTTATTTTATCATTATTTGGAAGAACGGCGAGTAGGCAGGAGGTGAGATGCTGTCCACGACATGTCCTTGCCCCCAGTGCTTCTGCTTCTGGCTGCATCTTACAGTCGACTCACGGGCCTTTTAGAAACCCTGATGCCCAGGGTACCCAACTTCAATGATATCAGTCTCTGGCACTGGAACTCAGGCATCGTACATTTTAAAGCTTCTCAAACGATTCTACTAGGAGCCAGCTTTGGAAGCACTAGACTAATCCTGCTGTGGACTCTCAGCTGAGTTTGTGGGAGTTGGAAGGAGAGAGGCCATCTTAGCTCCATCACATTGAGCAACAGAATTAAATTGTGCTACCCACCTGGTTTAGATCTACCATGCTGCAGCAACCCTGACCCTGAGTCCCCTCTTAATGCTTACACCTTTGCCTGTCCAGTTTCTCGACATCGGAAGAGGTCGTCAGGTCTCCTTATCCTGTGGTCACTCTGATTATTACCTCATCTCCTACATGTATGCTTCTCTGAGCCTTTTCCTTGCAGAGCTAAATCTTGTTCCTCAAGCCTCTGAACTCTGCTCGAAGTTATCAATGGATAATTGATATTTTTACATGTATTAAGAGTCACAACAGTTCTTCTTACCCAGTATTTTTAACAGCTCCTAGGGCCTACCTTGCCCACTGTCTTTGACCTCTGTGATGCATAGGGATGCTGCCAGGGTCCCAGTGCTTGCTCAAGGCCCCCGGCTGGTTGTCCCCCTGCATCTTTAGTTAGACATCCTCTTGCCTCAGCAAATGCCAGACTCGATTTGTATCTCTGTGTTCCTTACCTGCCCTCTTCCTTAAGCACTGCTGACCTCCTGGTGGTTCCCAAACTGGACAACTGCGTGTCTTCCCATGTGTTGTACCAGAGGTGTGAGAGGCTTGCTCTCCCACTCACCAATTTGCAGCCTCAGTTCAGATGTCACACATCCCTATGTGAAGCTTTAACTGAAGCCAAGTTGAGTAATTGCTCTTTTCTGTGTTCTCACAGACTGGTAAATATCTCATCAGAGTGCTCATCTCTTACTAGCTAATGACTTTTGACAGCTTAATTAACCTCCGCTGGCCTCAGTTTTCTCATCTACCCAAATAAAGATAATTAAAGATTCTACCAGAGAGGCTTAAAAAATGTTAACTACCTCAGGGCCAGAACTGCCATCTTCCAGCAATTCGCCAAATGACCAACAAACAGAAAAGGAGGGAGGAGAGGCTCCCGCCGTATGGTTTCTAGGCCTTTTAGCAAACGCAGAGTTGTTCCTTTGGCCACATATATGTGAATCTACGAGGAAGGTGATGGTGTAGACATCAAGGGAATGGGTGCTGTTTGAAAAGGAACACCACACCGATGTTCCCGAGGCGACCCTGGAGGAGTGCACAGTGTCACCCAGCGTACGGTGGGCACTGTCGCAAACAAACCAGGGCAGGGTTCTTGCCGAGAGAATTAATGCGCGCACTGAGCATGTGAAGCGCTCTGGACACTCAACAAGACTCACAGGCCTCTTCCTGATCAGTCCGTTACTCCCCCCCGGATGACAGCAGGAATCAGTCCTGCTGAGTACTCATAAGACAAACCCCAGGGCTTGTCACATGCCATCACATGATGAGGTCCAGCTCGGTGACAGCTGACACAGGTATGAGCTGCTGTCATCTCAGCATAAGAAGAAGAAACTAGCAACGAAAGAGTTTTATTCCCTCCTGAGTTTACTCCATCTGCTTGTTTGAGTTTTTTAAATAACGACAGTTGCTGACATACATTAAAGGCTTTCTATGCTAATCGGTTTTACATCTTAATCCTCATATCAACCCTGTGAGGGTTCAAGTCACAAAAATTGTGTTCTCTGACCATCATAACATTACACATTAGGAGCAATTAAGTCAATAACAAAATTAATTTGGCAAATCCCCAATCATTAAAGATTGAACAGACGACTTTCAAATAACCCAGGGGTCAAAGAAACAAATCACAAGGGAAATTTAAAAATATTTTGAGCTGAATGGGAGAAAACACAACATATTTGTGGGAGGCAGCTGACACAGTCCCGCCCCTGGCTTTGGTTTTCCAGTTCCCAGAATGTACAGCGTATGAGGAGCATGTGGCCTGAGCACCCACCATTCCATCTCATTTATTTAGAGATTCCAGCTGGAAGACATGGTGTTCCTGTCCCCACGCCGTAGGCCTGTCACTTGTCCTGTGTTTCTTGATTCTGTTCTTGATATCAATTTTTAATGGCTCTGGAAGCCTACTTTCTCTAATGTGTGATTGCTAAGGCCCTTCTTTTAACCACGTCTAGAATGATACTTTCCTTGCTTAGATGTGCAGAGTGGAGAGAGGCTCAGCTCGGGAGGAGCTATGTGAAGAGATGCTCGTGGCCACGTGCGTGCCCCACCTGGTGGGGCAGAAGGCCGCCTGCCTCCTTCCTGCACTTCCAGCCGGGCTCAGGCCTTTCCAGGCTGTGCAGTCACTGGCTTGTCGTGAACTTGGGTTGCTGCACTTTCTAGCAGACAGCTCAGCCGTTGTGGGGGAGCCATTCCCACCGGATCTAAGTGCGTCTTGGCGTTTTCTGGTAGGAGGCCTCGGAATCCCAGCGGTGGGTTCTGTTAGGTCTTAAGATTAAGCTTTGTTATGTGTTTGTTTCCTTTTCTTCCCTTTTTTAGGCTTCAAAGATGACTTTTATTTTGCTTTCCTTGGGCTCCATCTCCATCTCTGATTTCCCCGACATATTTCACATGGCTTAAGTATTCATCGATTTCTCATTTCGTGACAGTTTGGTTAAGAAATGCCCCTTTGACCTGCCGTATCTGGTATCCACCATTTTTCTTTCTATTTATCACCTGAAAATTAACTGGTGCATTGGCACTAATCACGGTCCCTCCTAACATTAGGGCTCGGAAATTAATTGCATTTGTTCCCTCTGTACTTATCCTATTGCTTTTATTTGAGAATGTTGGATCTAATAGTCTCCAGTATGGAATTAAGCTCTTGAGGATAACTTAGTTCCCAGTTTCCTCCCCCAAACCCACACTGCCCAGGGTCTGTGATGTGACAGTGGCTCTGCACCTGCAGAGTGCTGCTCCTGGATCCAGCTAGAGCAGGGTTTCATCCTCTGCCCACCCACTAGCTATTTGGCTTTGAAATGCAGTCTATGAAAACTGCAGCTCCTGTAAAATATGGATTATGATAACAGCTTTGGAAGACTGAGAAAAGAAACAAATATGCATGTAAAGCAGAGATCAGGGTGTTAACACCTGGGTGGACGCACGAGCCGCGCTGATTTTGATGCTTTTCCCGCTAAAAAGGACTGGGAGAACAAGGATGGGGGAGGGGAGAGAAAGAGTGGGAGAGAAGTAAAAAGATAAGAAAGAGAAGAGGAGGACCATGTAATGGCTGAAAATGTGAGATTGTGCCACAGGCCTTCGGGGGTTCCAAGTATCCATCCCCTCCTTTAATTGGCACAGCTCTCACCTGCAACGAAATTATAAAGCACAAGGAGAATCTGAAAGTGTTTTCCAGGAAGATGCCAATAGAAACTGCTCCCCGTGTTCTCTCTGGTAGCCCTTTGCCCTGACCTTGATGGTCTTTCCACCTTAGCCACCCTGCCCAGCACCCCACTGACAGACAGCTGGACCGTGTCCTCTGCCCTGGCCACTCTGAGCCTCACGAGCCCCTGTCCACGGTCTGACGAGTGAGTGTGCGACACGATTAGACAACAGTGCAGTTAGCTTTCAGGTAAAGAGTTAGAGCCTGCAGTTTCTGTAAATTCCATGTGAAAAAACCCACCGATGTGTGTCGAGCTAATTTCCCCAGCCTTCCCATGAACAGAAAAGAGTAATTGGAGCACAGGAGAGCCAAGGGAGACTGAACATTAAAGTTAATTTTCTCTACGACCGGTCTTTACCGTTTAATAGCCAAGACATGTGAACACCAAGGGACAGGGACCTCATTCCGAGCGTAAACACACGGATAAACCGCCCCGTGGGCCGCGCCGGGCCTGTCCGACAGGCAGCACTGTTACCAGCTACTGGAGAGCCCCGCTGGAGTGTGCGCTGCCACCATTCGCCCGGGCACACTCGTCAGTGAGTGTGTTCAGGCCCCGGGTGCCCGGCGGGGCGGGCGAGCCGCACAGGGTTTAGCATCCTCATGTGTGTCGATGGCCTGTGCTCCCTGGGAATTATTAAGATGAACTGCCTTTGAGTAGAGCAGACGGTTTAAAGGACTCCATGTCAAAGGCAACTTCGCTGCACTAATTCTTTTTTTCCATATGCCTCTAAGGGTTTCCTCTCCATACCAAAATAAAGAACATAGAAACAGCCCTCACTGAAACAATGATCATTTATTGTCTTACCAAAAAAAAAAAAGATTTCAAATGTGTAAAAGCGGTGTCACCTCCACTTTTAGAAATTTGTACGTATCTGTTTTTAATATAAACTTTTATCACAGACAACTTATGCTTTCTCAAATAAATTGATAAATAAGTTACCTATAATCCCACAGTCATTACTCTCATTCCACTGTCTTCTAATAGTTATTAATCTACATGAAATTGTCTGTAACTTTAATGAATCAATACATACCATTTTCTATTCTCTATTCTGTATACACATTTCTTTATGTTAGCTTCACTTCCATGCACCTAATAGCAATAAAACATAATGCAAGTTTAACGATGTAACATTTTTTAAAATTAATTAATTTTTATGGTGACATTGGTTAACGAAATCTGATGTTTCAGCGGTACATTTTAACAGTAAGGTGTATGCATATATATTCACATTATGTGTTCACTTCCCATAGTTAGAGTTCTTTCTGTCACCACGTATTTGACCCCTTTTACCCCATCTATCTCCTCCTCCCCTCTTCCACCCTCTGGTGACCACTACTCTGTTGTCCACGTCCGTGAGTCTCTGTTTCTTCATCCTGTTCTTTCATTGCTTTAGGCTTATATAAGTGATCTCATGTGCTTTTCAACTTTTGCTGTCTGGCTTATTTCACTTAGCATGATTATCTTGAGGCCCATCCACATTTTCGCAAATGGCAGTATTTCATCTCTTCTATGGCTGAGCAATATTCCATTGTATTTATGGACCACAGCTTCTTTATCCAGTCATCTATTGTAGGACAATATAACATTTTAAAGTGTCAAATAATTGCTTTCCTTTTGACAGGTTATAGTATTGATAATAGCAGCAATAAAAACTACCACTTATTAACTGTTTACACAATCGTGTTGTGTTTACCAAGTAGAGACCAAGCATGGTCTGTTATGTGGAAATGCCTATACTCTAGAATTTGATATACTTACATTTCTGCTATCTGTGTGACATTAGTCAAGGAAAAAATCCTATTGTTTCTCCACCTTCAATTCTTCCTCTAGGGAGAAAAAAATACAATCAATAGCTGCCTTAGAGCGTGTACCTAGCAGTCTAGATGTTCAACAAATGGGGACGCTTCTTGTTGAGAACTGCTCCTAAAGGTAGTTTACCCAAATCTACAAAATGAAGGGGTTTTAATGTTTCGTGCATATTTTCAGATGGATTTCTAGGATAATTAAGCTTTAAGTGCCACCGACAATATGCTATGTTCCTTTTTATATACTAAGTCCTCACCAAGTTTACCTTTGCATCATTCTTCTTCATCTTTTTTTTTTCTTATTCTTCATTCATTCTTTCTACAAATAGAGATTGCTGTCATCTGGCATTTCTGAAGTCACTGTTAGAACCCAGGCTGCGACTGGCCTAAGGGAAGTAGCCTCTGTTCAGGAGCCGAAAGACTCAGCCGAAAAGACTCAGCAGAAGCCTCCACTGCTAGGCCAGGGAAAAGGCAGAACTGTGTGTGCGTGTGCATGTGGGTGTGTTTACTTGTCTGTCTGCCCAATGAGGGCATATTTGATCATCTCAATATTATAACATGTCAATCAAGAGGATCAAGATATGGCTCCAGGGAAAGACACATGTAAACAGATAACAAATTATAAATTATAATAGATTTATGCACAAAATGTTACAGCAGTACATTTTTGCCCAAGGGATTAAGAACGGTTGCAGAATTTACTTCTCATTTAATTTTTTTTCAAGGGAATACCAACATACCAATTAAATGTAGATGGACCCAAATATAAGAGATGTAATTCACCCAGGGAAAACAAAAGATGCAAAGTCACGTGTGACAAGAGGGACCTGGTCGTCTGGCAGCCATTTCCCTGCATGTGTGATCATCATGATAGACAAGCAAGCGTGGGGATGGCAGGGCGAGGAGGAAGCAGGGCAGGCCTGGAAGCACAGGAGCTGCTAAATCCCGCGTCCCTCCCCTATGACAGGCAGCATGCTGGACACTCTATGTTTCGTCATGCAGCTCTCAGAGTGACTTGATTTCAGAGGTGATGGAAACGAGACTTTGAGTATGAAGTTGTCCAAGGTCATGGAGCAAGAATCCGGGGGACCTGGTGTTCAGACCCAAGTCTCCGAGATCAAATCTCCTCCTCACTGAGATACAATTAATGAATGAATGGGAAACATGTGCCTTCTTGTTTGTCTGGGTTTAGTTAACGTCTCTGAAGAGAAGTTTTGGGATTTGTCCTGGGCCGTCTTACACTTCCTGGGGAACACAAAGCAGACGTTCTACAAAACATATAACTTTCTGCGATGCCTTTCAAACGCAAAGGCTGCATTTTGTCGGTCGTGTGGCAGATTCTCTTTCATAGCCTGTATGCTTTGCTTTGTTTTGCTTTATTCCCATTTGTTCATTCCTAGGCACAGCCATTATTTGCCCTTAAATGAGGTGGATGGGGTCTCTCTAACCTGCTTAGGCATTTCTATTTGCTCTGATGATCTTTCTTAGACCTTAGCAGGAGGGCTTGTCCTCTCAATTGTCTGCCATTCTGGAGATGGCACATACGGGGTGACAGTCAGAGCTTCAGGACTTTCCTTCATGACAACACCGTGTTGGGAAAAGACACTTATGCTGGAGGCTGGTTTTCTCCATTTGTCCTCACTGGCTTAGATGGTGCCAGTTGGATGTCGCTGAGTCTAACCTTCCCAGCTCCTCCTCCTGAGAGAAGCCCATATATCAGTACATCTATGGGGTGGCCCTGAGGCTTCTGATCCCCCTGCTCCCAATCTGCCCCCCATTCCTCTGACATTGAGAACTAGCAGACCAGAAATCAGCCAACCATTTATATAAGGAGTCAGACAATGAATATGTTAGACTTTGTGAGTTCTATTTCTCTCCTAACCTCTCAGCTCTACCTTTGTAGCATGAAGCAGCCAGAGACAATGTGGAAATGCATGGCTGGGGCTATGTTCCCATAAAATTTTATTTATAAACTCCAAAATTTAAATTTCAAATAATTTACATGATTATTTTGCTTTTTTCCAATGATTCGAAAAGTAAAAACCATTCTCAGCTCACAGGCTACACAGACACAGGTGACAGGTAGTTCGTTCACTGCTGCTGTCGACAGACAGCATGCTGCAATACTGTTTCTCCCTAGGTCTGGCCACTGGCGTCTCCTGGGCATCTGTTTCTCTACAGCATCCTCAGTCCAGAGCAGCTTTTCCATCTGATCATGCAGCTCCTGCCTGGCGGTCTTAGCCTTTTCAGTGTCCTCCTGTGTTTGTGCAGTCCTTCCCTCCTGGGAACTGGCCATTGAGAAGGCGGTCAGTTTTGTGAGCAAGCTAATATCTGATCTAGAAGTGAACGGTGGATGTGTTTTCTTCTCTCTCTGGAAAGTTTCTTTGTTATTTAACTTTTGCTATTCTTCAGGAACCTTCAACTGAACCATACTGACTACCAACTAGTTTGTGATTCTTTGAAAGAACATATTCAAACTTCATTCACATGCTTTTTTAGATTATTCTTTCTACTTTTTCCTCATGAAGCTGCGTTACAAACAGGAAGATAACTTTGGAAAGTAAATAAAATGACTGACAAAAGTATGCCAATTCCTACTTTTCTGAATTTATTATTTACTCAGCAAATATTTACACATATCAGGCAGGACTAAATGAAATTTCATGCACAGGCATAACGTGACACCCAGCACGTAGGCCCTAAAACAACATTCCACATCAAAGTGATGTTAAACTTTCTTTTTTATTTGTTTTGTTTTTTAGTTGATAAATTATAACCTTCCAATAATATACCAATTTTCTACGAAATTTATTACTTCTTAATCAGACTTTACTGACTCCATGATGTGTTTCCACTGGCTCGTTATGTGGAAAATGGGGGTGTAATTAAGGCCCTTCCGTCGGACTGCTTGTCAGATAGCTTTGTCTTTTCCTAATGCTACAGGCTGTAAAGATGCTCTTGTGCAAATAATATGAAATGATGTTTATTGACTAACTTTGTCATCTTTATGTGTCTGTTCAGATTTGATCGGCGATGGCACAGATTTTGGTGACAAGTTGCCCAGTGGACTGTGGATTGGCGACGCTGTACCCGTTCCCATCGTGATGCCCACTGAGAAAGACCTGCTCTAGTAGGTATTTCCTATTCAATATTATTACCATGTGCATGGTTATGTATTGAAATTATAATGAAGGCTACTTTTATAATGAAAAATGTAAAAAATACACGTGTGTTGCTGCTATGAAATATAGCCAGATTTAGTCTGTTTCTGTGACAATAGGTGCAAAATGGGAGAACAAGTTAGGATGTATGTGTATATGTTAGTTGGGTAGTGTATATGTATCTATACAGGAAGAGTTCAGTATAGAATTTTACCTCTCTTTTAACTAAACGAACAAGGCACTGGAAAGTTTCAGTGTTTTTCAGTTCTTCAATATCACATCAATCTAGCAGTGTAAGCCTTAAAATTTTGCTTAATATAACATTTTGAAACAGTCAATATTATTGTAATTTTACCCAACGGTGTACCTTATATGCTTACAGTTACACGGCTGTCATATGGTAGTTGACATGATGTTTAGAATGACATTGAAAAGGGGTCATGCTTGATGTCAAAAGACCTTAATTTTGGTTTTAGCTCCAGCATTTATCATTTTCTTCGTCCCTTAAATCTCTAGGCCTCAGTTTCATCACCTGGAAAATGAGAGGAAGAATTTTTGCTTTACCTAATTTATAAGATTACAGTTCAAATGAGATGATATTGTGAAACTATTACCTAATTATAAACCCTATAATAATAGATGATATTGTCTGTGACTACTATTATAAGGAGGGAGGTGGTAAAAGGTTTTGACCATAATATTACTTTTAAATTGGTTAATACAGTCTAATATTTTTATATTACCCACCTAAGAGAGAAATGATAAAATCATATTTAATTTTAGTTCCTATCTTATATTAATTTATTATATTTGAGAAAAATATGTTTTCATGAAATATGAAAAAAAATGTGTTTCTCTTCTACTGTACACATCAGTCCCCACCAACCATAACATTTGGGTTTCTGCTTCTAATCTCCAAGACATTTACTCTCTTACTAGATTTTATTTTTAGTTATTTACACTTGGAGGAGAAAAGATACAATAAATATTTTTTATGTATCATTTAATTTCAGGATACTAAGGGATTATAGAAATATAGATAATGCTCAGGTTAATATATTTAATTACTTTGTTAACTGAAATGTCTTTAATACCTCATATGACCATTCTCTTTAGCTTACAGAATACAGCTAGGTTGTTTAAAAGACTGAAAGTGAAAATCTCAACAAATATATTTGGAAAGACTTTTCCACTAAAATTAAACAAGTTGTTATATAACTAGGCCAATGCAACAAAACTGGTTTGAAAATTTTTTTCCAGATATAGAAATGGTTATCACTGAAGGGGTAATGTTTTATTACATGAATAAAATATTTGTGTATAAATGAGACAAAAACCTTACTAACAGGTAACTTGTATTCACTGGCTGATGTCATAACATAGTCCTTAAGCATGGGGTGGGCAGTCTAGAGTCAGACTGCCTGGGGCTGCAACCCAATACATTATTTTCCAGCCTTGGCCTGTTTGGCAAAGCATTTAACCTCTCTGTGCCTTAGTTTGTTCATATGTAGAATGGGTGTAATAGTGAGGCTGGCTGTGTGGATTACATGAGTTAATACGGTCAGGTGCTTAGGTGTACAGTGTAACCGGTATTAGCAGCGATTATTCACTGGAGGAAGAAAGGATTATGGTGACAAACACAGATTTGAGAATTGGAAAGCCCTAGGTTCAAAATAATTTATTAATTCATGGTGAAAACAAGTAGTTACTGAAACTTTTGAAGTCTCATTTTCTGATAAGTAAAACGGAAATAATTAAAATATACTCCATACTGCTTTTGTTAGGTTTACCAGAGCCTCTGGGAGTTGCAAAGATATAATCATAAGTTATTTTATAATCTTATTTTAAAATAATAGAAATGAGAGATTCTTAGTTTACAAAAATGTTTTTTGCCATACATTACATTTAGGGTGCTTTGGTAAATGTACTCACTTGTAAAACTTGTTTTGTTAGATTCAGAATTTCAAAAAAGACATATAATTTAAACCGAATTACAAAATGCAAACACAATTAAAATATGGCATCCTGATTTAAAAACCAAAAATGACAAATACATATTGGCTTTTTTGGACTATCAGGGAACATCAGCTCAGTGTTTACTTTGTTCTGAAGTTAGGCCTGTTATCACATTTGAATTGACTTTTTTTTTTTTTTCTGGAAAGAAAAGGCGGTAGAAATGTAGATTCTGTGTTACAAAGCAGTGGAGAGGAAGGGCTGAACTTTCATTTTTTATCACCGAGTATTCTGAATCAGATTGCATAGTTGTTCTTGTTATGAATAGACTAGGTATTGTCCTTTGGGCTTGTATTGGCTGAATTCGGTCGTTGCAATGGGCGGTGTTTTCAAATGAGTCATCATTTGTTCCCAAGGTGGGAAACACTGATAACGTGGGGCAATATCCGAGCCAAGAGTGATTGCCAGGCCGCTGAGTATCACTCAGAGCAGAGAGCCAAGTCCCCTGCCCTCACACGTCGATTACAAACCATGCGAAACAGTGCCCGTGGGCTCGGTCCGCCTCTCCGTCCATCCCTATCAGCAGCCACGCACGTGGAAGCTGACTGGCTCAGAGTTCACGCTGACAGGAGAGCCTGGCACCACTGCCGAACCGGGCCCTTCCACGCAGCGGCACCGCCTGCCGCGCCGCCTGGCCGCATCCGAGCCAGGCCTTTCCCGAGAGCGCCTGGACCGGCACGTCAATCAGCGGGACGGAGGCTTTCCCCGTCCAATCAGAGCTGCACAGCCCCAGACCCTCGGCATCTTCAACCAATCAGAGAGCAGCTCCGCTCTGACCAATCAGGACAGTGCCTTTTGGACCAATCAGACTGCGAGTTTTCATCTGCATCCCGATGGGCCAGGCAGGGGTCAGGTGCAGGGACTTCTGTCTGCATGAGCCAGGTTCCCCCTGGCTCAGGGAGACTTTCCTGTCCACCAAAGACTGAAGACTGTGTCCCAGACTGGAAGCTTCCCTCTGGCTCAGAGACACTTTCCTGTCCACCAAAGACTGAAGACTGTTTCCCAGGCTGGAAGCTTCCCCCTGGGTCAGGGAGACACTTTCCTGTCCACCAAAGACTGAAGACTGTTTCCCAGGCTGGAAGCTTCCCCCTGGGTCAGGGAGACACTTTCCTGTCCACCAAAGACTGGAGACTTTCCCAGACTGGAACTGAAAGACTGAACAGGAAGCCAAAGGCGTCTTGCCCAACTGGTGGAGAAGAGCGGGCAGGGCAGGGCAGAGCAGGGCAGGGCAGGGCAGGGCAGTCTAGCAGAGAGGGGCCTGGCCTCAGGGTCACCTCTCAGCCATGCTGTCCCACAGCCGTGCTGCTTCATAATTGACCTGTAACACTAACATCATTGAGCTGGTCCACAGCCATGCAATATCACAATTAAGCTGTTTATATTGAATAAAGTTTCCTTCTTCACCACACCCAAAGTTGGAGGTTTCTGTTGATGTTGAATGAAGCCAATCGATTGCCAGCATAGTCCCTTTTATTCTTTTTGCTCATTTCTACAATAGCTTTAAGCTTTGTAGACTTTTCCTGTCAAGGACAGTCGTAGTTATGGAGGAGGCTTCCAAGTGGAAAGGTTTTGGAGATGGTTTCCTCGGTAGGAGCCCATGGGGATAAGTGTGGCTGCTGCTTTGCTGTCCCCATTTGGGGACCTGGATGACAGATGACTGTAGTGCTTATTCTGTCCTGCTTCCCCAGGGTCCTGCACACTCCATGTTTCTAGTTCTTGGGTGTGGTCGTCATTCACATTTTGAAGACTCATGTTAGAATTTAGGATGTCATGAAAAGAAAGTCATGGTGGTGGAATGCCGATACTCCTCATGTCTCCCTGATTATTTTCATGATCATTCTTTGTAAAGTTTATTTTAAAATTTATTTGTGGCGTTAGAAGTCTCCTTCTAAAGGAGTCTGATTTACTCAGATATCCATCAATTGCCCGATAAACTAGCTCTAAAATCTAAAGAGTACACCAGCTCATTCATTGTCACATTGCCAGTTTGGAGTAAACGTGGGGTATTCCAGGCTGAAGTACACTGTAGTTTGGAGATAGAGATAGGTGATATCTCTATCGTTGGGACCTTAAGAATAGGTAGGTTTAGTCAGGCCATCATCATAAGCATGACACAGTCATCGTCAGGGGACAGCATAAGCTTCAAGACAGTTGTGAATAATCAGAATGTGCTTTGGACAAGCAGAAGCTGGGTCTTTTAGGGCGAGTGTCTGCTGAAGAGTGACTAGAAGTCGAATCGATCAGAGAATGCCCTGGAACAGCTTACGTGGCCTTCTCTCATTTGTCTGAAGCGAGTCTCCTGCCTTTGCTGACCAAGCCACACCTAGACGCCCCCAGCCTCTGCGTGTGGCATCATACCGTGAGCCCCCTACTGCTTGCACATACTCTACATCAAACTCCAACTCTTCCTTCCAAACTCATTTTTACATGCTCTACTATCTATGAAAACTTCCTTAGTCCTGCTCTTAAAATGGGCCGTTTCCTCCTTTTTCACCTGTGTACTGTGTACATGCCTCTGTGATAGACCATGTTTGTACCTTTAAAAATAATTGTTCAACATTTCTGTCTTTGTCTATTTGAGCAGTTAGACACCATCAACTGTGTTGCTTATAAACAACAGAAATTCGTTCTTCACAGTTCTGGAGGCTGGGAAGTCCCAGATCATGGCATTGGTGGGTTTGGCATATGGTGAGGCCATGCTTCCTAGAAAGTCCACCTTCCCACTATGTTCTTACATGGGGGAGAGGACAAAAGGTCTGCGTAGGGTCTTTTCTAAGGACACTAATCCCATTCATGAGGGCTCCACCCTCACAATCTAATCACCTCTCAGAGGCCCTGGATGTTGAGCATTACGATTTAACATAAATTTTGAAGAAGCACAAACATTCTGCATCAGTGTCCATCTGTCCAGCTGCACTCTCAGCTTGGCAAGGGCAGCTTTTCTTATTCAGTCTTGCATGCCAGTGTCTAGCACTCAACATGTAGCCGCTGATTAGATTAGTGATTGAAACAACATCCTCTGCCCTCAGATTGAACAGGAAATAATTGCATTTAACATGTCAACCAGATTTCTATTAAATATTTTTTAATATGAATATTAGCTTAAAATTGGTATTAATGTGAATCTGTAAAAAGAAAATGAAAAGTGGCAACTTTTAACATGTTTATATCATTTTTAATATTTTAGCAAAAGATATGGGTTTTGAAAATGTATGACTGACTATTCACTTCCTTATTAGTTTATCAGTAGGCATATTAATTTTAGGACATTTCGAAAATGATGAGAATTATTTAACCTCATCTTGGCTGAGGTTGGAATAATTCCTTCCATGTAAATTAGTAAGAAAAAAATTCTTGTATTTTATTTTTTTATAGTAATTATTGTATATAGTTTCAATTAATTTTGTTCAACACTTCGGATCTGAATTTGTCACAAACTGTTTAAAAATTATACACACATATACACACATACATATACGTATATATGTGTATATATGAATTTATTTTATTTGTCTATGGAAGGCGCCTACTGATTTGGGAAGGGTAGAATGTATATATTAAGTGTAACTAAACATTTCTGCAAATTTGAGTTTCTTTTTTAACTAGAGGGCAAAACAACCCCCCCAATCTCTAAGTCCATAAACAAAACCCTAGTTGTATAGCCACGTGAAATTTTATCTGAAATTTATTCTAACAGCTGTATATCACTCAGAGGAAGACTTAAAACTGCTTAGTTTAAAAGTTTGCACTTGAATAGTACCATTTTAACAGCAAAGACCATTAGGTCCACTAAACCTGTAAATTCACACTCAATACTTACCTTGGTTACTTAGTGCACCTCAGTCGTATACAGAGTGGTGTACATGGCCTAACTAGCATAGGGTATCCCACACCATTCTGCTTTCACAGCTGGCTGTAGACAGGCAAGTGGAAAGCGTTAAGCTAAGAAAGACCTCTTTAAGGGAAGAAAACGAGCTTACATGGTACATCAGTTTTCACACATGTGCTGTTTTAGACTGATTTGCATCAAGCAAAAAGGGAGAACATTTGGATGAATCATATATCAAGAATATTCATACAGTTATGTAAGCAGAAATATAATGGGGTGATACAGGTATTAACATAGTAGTAAAGCTTTGACATGCTCAGGTAGGTAGAGTCATAACAGACAGAATAATATATTCTTAAAAGAAGTGGATATATTTACAATTATTCCCAAAAGTAACATTTGACAAAATTCAGGTGTTTCCTGATTTTTTTTTTTAGTTTCTGTTTTATGTTTTTAAAGATTAAAATATCTTGATAATTATTTTCTATATATATATTTTTTTTTGGTTAAAGGACTTATAGTTGTATACTGAAATTTTATCATAATAATAGTGGTACCCATTTACTAAGCTAGTGACTGTGCAGTAGGAGCTCACTGCCACATAATCATTAAATCTTCAGAACAGGTCTGCAAAGACAGTGTTATTTTACAAAAAAGGAGCTGTATGCTATGCAGTAGGTACCACTGATTTACATGCATACTACATAACCTATATTTGTGACAGCCTCACCACCGTACAATTGACATATAAATATGGAAGCATATAGTATGGTATATACCAAATTAGAAAATTAATTTTCTTTTTGAAATAAAATTAATTCTGAAAACATAATATGCTTCAGGGTTTAAATCATGCTTATTTAATATCCTAGAGGATATAGTTTATAAAATTAAAATTAAATATTTCCCACTCTATTCTTCTGTTGAATAAAGATGAGAATCTATATTTATATGAGACATGTCCTCAGTAGCAGGTACAGTCAGTTGTCTTTCCGTGGAATGCATTAGCCGTTTTTAGATTGGACAGTTTATTCTTAAAGTCAGATCATACATTCATTTAATATGTTTTCTTGTGTCTTATTTTTTTCCACATTAAAGGTCCGTGAATGTGTGTGGTAGTGATTGATTCTACAAGACAAAGACTAAGATTTTAGCTTTTACACGTGTCTTCTGTATGTACACCAGGCAGCCAGCACCAAGTACTTGCACATTAGCTCTCTCTTTTCAGCTCAGTTATTTTAAAAGAATGTTGTTGACTCATCTCATGTTTTGCTAATCTCTATGCTGGACAAATATTACCAGTGTTTTACTGTCCCTTACATGTGCGCTAAACTGTTCACTTACCCAAACAAGGAGATCATAAATGTTATAACAAATAAGCTTGGGAAACGGGGGTAGTTTTGAAGAAGCAGTGGATTTTAACACCTGCTTTTAAATTAATGATAATATTTTGAAATCATTTGAAATTTGACAGAATTAAATGATCTAAGAAGAAAATAATGTTCTAAATTACATTAGTTAAATATTTGAAGCTGGAGAACTCAGGTATTCCATTTATTCATTCATTCAATGAATGTTTATGGGCCTCCTAGTTGTAGTAGGCCCTGGGGCTACAAACAAAACCAATTTCTTGTGCTCATGGACTTTATATTTCTAGGTAGCCATTGGGCAGTGAGGGCAGGAGGTGTGGAAAGGAAGGGAGTAGAATGTGTGTCTGTGTGTATGTGTGTCTGTGAGTGTGTCTGTGTATAAATGAATAAGTGTGTAGGTATATATGTATGTAGATACATATATTTATATAAAGTGATATATATCATTTACTATATATATACACAAATAGTATTTTTAATTTTGAATAAAAGAAACCTCTTTTTATAGCAAAAAAGGAATTCTTGTGTTGAATTTAAAAGCCTTGTTTTAGATTACAAAGTTTGAAATTCTTACCCCAAATTTATATTTTGCTCATTTCCATAAATTAAAATTTTGATAAAATACCTATCTTTGTTTGAAAAGTGTCCATCTGTATCCTACCTTATTTTCTTTATTTTAAGAAAATCTAGGTTTTCTAGAATCGAAAGGGAAGTCCCCCAAGCTTTTCTGTACATTATCAAATTGCACTGAGAGGTTATATTGGCTGATGGGAGACAGAAAACTTGAACATGGTGAGACTCAAAGAGGTAGAAATTACCCTGAAGGGAAAGAAGCAATTCCCAATTCTTTGTTCTTTAATTAAAGTTCAAGTCGTCTCTACGCTGAGGCGTGGAGGAACATGGATGCTCCTGTATCACCTAATCATGTAAAAGTTGCTTGTAGATCCAGAGTCATTGGTTCATATACATTACTTAATTAGAAATGTAGTATCAGTGTGCCCTTAGAGCTGTGGCAAAGGAACAATTCAAAAACTGGAAAAACAGTGTCAGGCATGCACTCTGCTGTGTCAGTTTTCCAGCTAGAAAGTGAGTCCATCATTTTTAGCATTTTTTTTGCTATGATAAAATGACCTTGTTGTTAAGCTAAGCAAGTAAGTAAATATTAAACTTTGTGTGCTTAGATCGCGGTGATAAAGGAGCCCATACCTCTTGGAGGAGATGAAAAATATCAAAACTACGCATTTAAAAATAGTTTCTTTTGATGAAACAGTTTCCTGTTTGAAAAGTTAACTACTTTTGAGGTTCTCTGAATATGTGATTTTGGTGGCTTTCCCAAATCAAGATCATTCAGCTTTCATGCCGTTGATGTTAACATTATTGCTTGATCCACAAATGTGCCACCAAAGAGTTTGCAGTAATTCTTGATAATTTATTTTTAATTTACTGGTTTTTAAAAAATCTAGATTTAAAAATAATGGAGCCAAGTGATCATGTCTAATGGCCTTTCAATGATGGGGCAAAAGAACATAGAAGTGGAGGAGCATGAATCACCCTCATTGCTAATTTTGCCTTTTCTTGTTACTTTAGGGGGTGAAATAAAGAGATTTCTGTCAAAATAAAAGTTGTTGACAAAGTAATTATCATCGGATCCCTACCCTAAGCACTGATGTCCTGAACTGTGTAGTCCTCTAATAAAATAGAGTAATTAAAAACGCGTTTCAGTAACTGATCTTCCTAATATGAGCCTGTTAAAATCCATTAAACAGATAATAGTAATGTCAGAGACTTCCTCAAGGAGGAGGCACCTAAGATAAATGAAAAGATAGGAATGGTAGAGTCTAAGACAAGAATAATCACTATATATAAAGTTTCAGGTTGTTTATTTCAGTTTTGTTATTAACTCTCCCTGGGAAATAACACAAAGCAGGGGACAAAGGAGGAAGCAAGTAGCTGAATTAAATTATATTCCTGCTTATTAATTTTGAGTGATCAATCACAAGCTTAGAAGATAATAATAAAGTTTTTTTTTTTTTTAATTTAAAATGTAAGTAGATCCTAGACTTTAATCTCATTCTTTCATTCATGCCTTAGGCTAGGAGACCCTCAGGGGCTGTGCAGAGCAAGGAGAAGCCACTTAATTAGTGGAGTCTTCTTTCTTTGTTCAGACTCTCTTTTGCCTGCTAATGAGAAAGGCAACTCCATGGCAAGGCTCCTGACACCTACACTTCTTTGTTCAGCGGCTTCTGAAGGAAGTTAGGCCTTCCAGCAAACTTCCGTCAGTGTTGTTCAGACTCCGAGGTGACCTAGGAATCAGTCACACAGTCATTTTAGTAGATTCCCGCCAGCATTTTTAAATGAAATACAAAATAAAAAAAATCAGAGTACATTTCCTAATTATTTTTATAAAGCCTTTGTTTTACTTACATGTCTATACGTATGTGTGCTCTGTTACATGATAAAATGTGTTTTTTCTCCCCCTATGGGGAGTCACAGTCAAAAGAGAAAACCACGGTTATTAACCTAATCCCTCCTCATTCTTCTCAAGTTTGTTGGCCCTTTGCGACTTGAACATTTTCCAAAACCTTTGCTTCATTTACTCTTTTCTGCAGCTCTGCAGTGTCTCGGTGTCTCTGTCTTGATAGTGAAGTGATCCTAGTGTAGTGATCTCTAAAGGAATCCCTCACAAATATTCTTTGAAGTGATGAATTAATGATACCCTAAAAGCAGTTATAAGTTTGTAAGTCCAAAAGTCAACTTATTTATTCACTACACCTTCTTTCTCTTCCCTTAAACCTTATCATGGCTATTGGCAATTGCCTGCATGCAGTTGTCCATTAGAATTTCCGAGTCATTTCCTAAGTTCACTTTATTCTTTAATCAAAACGAGTGACCAATCCAGGTGGTTCTATTGCTTAAAATCCTTTAAAACAGGGGTTCCCAATCTTTCTGGCACCAGGGACCAATTTCTTGGAAGACAATTTTTTCCATGGAAAGGGGTGGGAGAGGTGGTTTGGGGTTGACTCAAGCACATTACCTGATTGAGCACTTTATATCTATTATTTTTACTCTATAATATACAATGAAATAATTCCCCATAATGAGGAATCAGCGGGAACCCTGAGCTTGTTTTTCTCCTGCAATCAGATGGTGACATCTGGGGTGATGGGAGACAGTGGCACCCAGGGTGTGCTGCTTATGTCCAGTCCACTCCGTAATCTCGTTTTGGTTGCTGTCACTGTAGACAACCCTGATATTGGAAATGGACGCTGGCTTTTCAGTGCTTCGTGACGGCCTCAGGAGATTCTGCCTCAACTTTAATCCAGACGCATGGAGACTTGAAGTTGTCTCAGACAGACCTTTAAGGCCACTGTCATTTGCAATCTCAAGCAGTTGGTTTTCTTCTAGTTCAGACAAAACCCATTTACCTGGCTCATTCACAAATGGGTGGCAGGATCCATTCATCCCCAGGTCAGGCATCTCCGGGGGTTGGGAAGTAACACTCAAACTCTAGAAACCTGAGAGGTGATCGCGCCCCGGCTGGGAGAAGGAAGGCCCTGGCTCAGTGTCTTTCAAAATCTCTGCTAAATGTTTGAAACATGTCAAGAATCTCAGTGTTCACTCGTCACCCCCATCATCCCAGTTTGGCTTTGAATGCAGGCGCTTCGTCTGCCAATGTGCACAGTTGTCATGCTGCCCTGAAGTGACAGATTGAGTTGGTTGAGCACATGGAACCTGTCACACAAGTTAAGTGCTGCGATCCCTTCTGTGTCATTGAAATGTGCTGCCAGTGGTCACCGTTTTTCTAAAAGAAATCTCTGGAGTGCGGTCAGAAACCGAAAACGCTGGCTAGTGTCTTGCCTTTAGAAAGCCCCCTCACTCTGTGCGTGACAGAAGATGTGAGTGCTCTGTGTCCATGTCCTCCCGGAGCTGTGTGAACAGACGTGAGTTTCAGGCACGTACGTTAGTGTGGTTGATGATTTTGCTCACATCAGGTGACCTTTTCCGGCTAGCCAGCATTTCTCTGTGGACGACACAGTGCGTAGGCTCACATCGGGAAGCGACCTCTGTGACCCGAGCAGTGAAACCAGAAAGCCGTGCGGTCACAGCAGCCACTCTGTCTGTGCACGTACCCACACGAGATGACCAGTTCAGCTTTCCTGATATGGGATCAAAGACTTGGATAGTTCTGCAGCTGTGGTGTTGGTTGGCAACAGAATTGCACATAGACTCACACACATCCTCCTGAAAAATGCACAGAAGCAAGCCTTGTGGCCTTGTTGTCACATCAGTAGACTCGCCAGCCTGATTGCATTACCGTGGTGACTCATTAATCCTCTAACAACTGTGCCTCCATATCCTCTGCTGTTTCCCCAATTAGTCTGGTTATGGGGGTAGCCGGTGGAGGAACACATACCCCCTTTTGAACTGCAGCGTGTCCTCAAAGCTCATGACAAACGTCCTTAGCAGCAGGTGGGATCAACATGTCACCAATAGTGAAGGGCTGCTTAGTCTGAGCCATGCGGTTAGCCTCTCAGAGTTGCTCTATTTGATGCAGTGAGTGGTGGCCTTCAATAACTGCTTCTGTTCTTCACGTGCACGTTTTGTTTTCTCTTGAAAAACTCCAGAAGCTTGTCTTTTGATGGAAGGTGCTTGGTGTTCCTGTGGCAAAGCAGTTTTGCAGGCATCACAGCTTCATTGGCTAGCTGGTCCCCACATTTTATGCAAAGTGGATATGGGAGAAAGTGAATCACTTGTTGCAATGAACCCATAATTTAAGTCAGACTCTTGGTATTTTCTCTTAAATGTAGCTTTCTCTTTGGGGGGGGGGCATCTCTTAGAGTCTTTTGCTGCCTCATCATTGGGTCTTTCCCCCTTTTCAAAGAAGCTCTCCAGCGATGTGTGTTTTTCACTCATTTTGGCTTGTGGGCCTTACCAAAACTGTGACTGAGACAAGTGTTCAGTGCAGGAGAGAGGTGTGGGTGGAAGTGGTGAATAAAATAACAGCCAGGACACGCATGGACTAAAATAAGTGTCAGATTCTGACCTTAAAGCCTGCCACCAGGGGCAGCTGTGCAACGGAATCACAGCAGCTCACCTGCCACTGTGAAGCCTGCCACCAGATGCAGCTTAATTGTCCTTTGCCCCTCTGATAGCGTTTTGATATGAGTCTGCAAGCTTCTCTCCTAACGTTAATCCTCATTTTCAGCCTCTCTCCAGCACTGGCATCACTGCCTCAGCTCCGCTGCAGACCATCAGGCGTTAGATGCTCATGGGAGCACACAACCTAGATCCCTCGATGCGCAGTTCACAATGGGGTTCATGCTCCTATGCGCATCTAACTCCTGGGGAGCTGAGGTGAAGCTGAGGTGGTGATGCAGGCGCTGGTGAGGGCTGCAAATGCAGATGAAGAAGCTTCTTCACTCGCTCACCTGCCGCTCACCTCCTGTCGTGCGGCCCAGCTCCTCACAGGCCACTGGACAAGTACCAGTCTGTGTCCTGGGGGTTGGGGACTCCTGCTTCAAAACACTCCTCTCTACTTTGCTATAAGTACTATTTGGTTTTGTACCTTGACTTCGCCATCAACATTTTAATGGTCTCTCTGACTCCAGCATTACTCTTTCACGTGTGTCGCAGTCCTTGCCCCTGGAATGCTTTCTCACACACACATCTGGATATTTTACTGTCTCTGTAAATATCTTCCATTGCCCCTCTCTCTCCCTTTGCCTTGTGATTACAATCTAGGCATTTCGATCAGAATAAAATGTCCTACAATATCTGATTTCAAGATATTCTCCAAACAAATCCAGCCACAACCTCTAACTTTTAAACTCTGGTCTTCATTCTCAACTATTCATCATGGTAAGGTTCTTTGTGTTACGGGGCCAGTGTTCCCTCTTTGTCTAGACTGCCTTCACCTTCTGTTGTGCCTGGAAAGCACCTACACATCCTTTAAAATGTCAGTCACAGTTTTTGCCTCATCTACGTATTCTGAGTCACCTGAGTCAGCTCCTCTGCCATTACTTACTACTTACGGAACTGTCGACATGTCCATCTTCCTGTCCCTAATTGGACTCTGAGCATCTCTTGCATATGTCTTACCAGTTCTCCTTTGTGACTCCAGACAGAACCTGTCACAGTGCTGGGCACTTGGAGGAAGCTCGGTCAATCTGGGCTGAGTGAATTGTCCTTCGTTGATACGGCCTGCCTTATCCCCTCATCCCCAGCGTTACCGCTGGTACAGATGCTTCCTAGACATACAAATGCAACACCGTAGCCTTCCTCTACCACTTTTTCTTTGACTTCCTTTCCCTAAGTCTATGAGTTTTATAACCTGTTGGTACATCACATAAGCAGGACAGTTTGTCTCCATTATTCGGTCTGTAGAAAGCCATGGATAACTAACTAGCTGATACTCTAGACTTGGGTTATGATCATTTTACATGGATTCTCTAGTTCACATGTCTGGTAAGACTGTTCCTCCAGTGTATTTACTAAAGGAATGTTCTAATATGGATTTGAATGCTTATTTAAATATTTGCATTTAGAATCAAAACTTGGGTTTCAGCATAACTTTGACCTAAACCTTGACCCTGAATATCATACAGCTGGACATAAAAGATAGGAAAGGGGGGCACTTTTATTGAGGGTTTGTTAGGGACCATCCTTATTATTTTTCATTTATATATTCACATTTAAGACATTGGATCCTCATAACAACCCTGCAAAATAGATAGTGTCCCCTTTTATTAGATGGAGAGACAGCTCAGATTGTGGTTCAGAGCGCTAATAAGTTAAAAAAACTGAAATCCATACCCCAGTCTGACCGGTGCCACAACCCAGAACTGTCAGTGTGATGCCATAAAACTGAAGGGTTTGGGCCTATCGTCCAAACTTCTCGAGACTTAATAATTACGTTTTAGTCTAGATATGTGTATTAGTAGCATTCTTCTAGAAGATTTCAACAGACTCAAATATTTGTTTTACTGTGTAAAGGAAAGTTTCACAGGTAGGAAATGGAAGGGCCTGGAGTTCATCATTTATATAGGCAATGAATTGCCGTTGGAAGTTTCAGGAGACCTTTTATTTATGCCATCAACATAACTGCATCATTATTAATTTGCACAGATGAATTTATATTATCTTCCAGAATTGTCACACTCTCTAAGTCTTGCCTACCTTCTCGGGAAGGGAGGTGTTTTCTTTATCCTAAGGCTGATGTGGAACGAGAGACCATGAGGAGATCCATCCGGGACCAGTTTCTCCCTCTTACTTTATGTAATCAAAATTACGAATATTTATTTGTCTTTAAGAATAAGTAGATCATCGCAGATGCGGCTTACCTCAAATCAGGACGACTAGGTCGGCTTAGAGTGCGTCTAAAATTGGTAAAGTGTCTCAGATAGCTAACTTAAGAGTCATCAGAACGTCATTCAAATAACCAGCATTTGAGGAAGTAAGGCAAGGTAGAAGAGATAAGAATGGCTTAAGCTGAAAAAAAAAAAAAAGTGATTTGAGTTATTTTTATTTTTGGGACTCCAGATATATGAAGAACCTTTTCATTCTTGCCAGTTTTTAATTCAGAACATTTAACAATTTAATTTACTAATCATGAGGAATTCCAAGTAACTTCATGGAATTTTTAAATCTTTTCATCCTATAGCAGCGATTTGTTTCAAGGCAGGGAGGCAAACTTTAAATGAAAAAGTTGCATTTTGTGACTTAATTAAAGGAAGGTGGAACATAATGAAGAGTCTCTTTGTGGCAGGTCTGGGTAGATAGCTCAATCTGTGCACGCTTGACAAGAGGCTATTTGTAGGAAGCTCATTTTGAGTGGAAACAAATAGTTGTGGAAAATGAGGAAATCCTGCTGCAAAAAAATGTGGCAGGATCACATCAAATAGGAGTGCGAGAGTAATTTACTATTCTAGGCAATCCAGCAGCTGGGTGATCTAAAGCAGTCCTCTTTTTCATGAGCTCTGGAACGAGGACCGGAAACGGTTCAAAAGCATGCTGACTTTCCTCTAACAGATTTCTATAAAAAATTTAATAGCCAAAAAGCGGTTTTTAGAAGCGCAATTCTTAGCCATCGTGGGGACTCTTTAATGAGATGATGTATCAATGTCTAACTTTAGTTACTTAGAAATGATCTTCATGAAAAATTTCAAATAGGATAAAGAGGAAATGCATTTCTGCATGTTTTTTCATATCAAGGATTCGGTCTTGAGCTCAACATTTCAAATAAGTTCTGTAGAATATGAAGATTTTAACTAAACACTGAGAAAATAATTGAGAGACCTAATGCAAAGTAGAATATATACATAACATTTTATAAAACTGTACTTAATTGTTCCAAATAAGTAACTAGTAAGACTGGTATAAATAATAGTTAAAAAAAAAAAAGAATTTTTTTTCCCCAGGGCTGAGGGTGGGAAAATGGGGGAATATTAGTCAAAGGGTATAAATGTACCAAATTTATATGCAATTAACTGGATCGAGGTCTTTCATTGTGAATGACTAGAAGAGCTTATTCTAAGAGAAACATCAGTGAAACATCAAACATAGAATGATTGACTGGAGCAGTCATGTATTTCAGGAGTATCTCAGGAACTTAAATGTAATTCTTTGCTAAGCTTTTATGTGCTTTCTCAGGAGTAAACAGAGCTGTAACTACGCTATCAAATAAGTACTTCGTAATTACTGTTTAACTTACCTATGACCTTATGAAAACTGATAAGCTGTCTTTCTGAACTCGCGCTCTCATTTGAAAAAGGACCTGATAAATATCCTTTGTGACACAGTCAAAGATTTGTTCTCAGGACACCACAGAGGGACTGATAAACTGCATTGACTTTATGTTAACTCCAAACTGCTGGTTACGCTTTCAGCATTTATTGTGAAGCAATAATTTAAATGGGGTCTTCGGTACTGCTCATCCTCTAGTGGAAGTGATCTGCCCCCCTCACCCCCACGAGTGAGTGGAGACGTGTGTGTGGCATCCGGTGCACCCTGGAGCATGTGTGGGCCCTCTGGCTGTCTCCTTTGGGATCCAGGATGCTGCCCCACCCCCTGTACTCCTCTCACCCTATTGGTAGTTAAGGATGAAACCTGGTTGAGTGGCAGCATCGAAGCTGGTCTGTTTTGGCACAATCAGAGCCTCATGGCTCTCCCTCTCTGTAGCACCTGCTGGTGGGTTCTCACCAGGCCTCTGTGGGGCACTTTGTCCCGTTCAGCTCTAACTAGGCAGCAGGCACTCTACAGACCCCTCTCCCTGCTGTCACGGCCTGCTCAGACAGCCCAAGCCTGTCCCCACCTCGCAGGAACTGAGGTGGGCCAGGAGATGGAACTTCCATGGTCTTCCCTGCCCAGACCCCAGCCAAGGTCAACTCCAGGCTGGTGAGGGCTGCCTTTCTTTTCAGGATCGATGGTGAGGACATGACCTGTAGGCTCTGCTTCTCTTTGCTTTTTTTCTCTCTTCCTTAACCTACCCTTTCATCCCATGGGCAATGGAGAGAGAAGGGCAAACTAAGACTACATACCTCTAACCTCCAGCCTCCTCCGTCTTTCTTCTTGGCTTCCTTTCTTCCACTATTTCCTAGGACCCAGAAAAGGACAGCTTTTCCTTCTTCTGGATACTAGCTTAACAGTTAATGGGGCACAGTCTATAACATCTGGGGCATCTGGTTTCCAAGCCCCTGCTTAGCACTCGATAAGCTGAACGAGAATACCTGAAATTCAGCAGGTGTCTTCTCTGTGTGCCTGTCCTTCAGCGTCTCCTGCTAAAGATAGTCCAGTTCTTTACATTTTGTGCCCTTGACAGAAAGGGAAGGGATACCGTGGAACATAATTAAAGGAGAAAAAGTAGAATACATTGGTTTAGTATTTGCAATCACGTTGTCCATAATATTGGAGTATGAAGTGACGCATGTGTAAAAGAGTGCAGGTAAATATAATAGCCTAGTCACCTGTCAGCTCTGTGACAATAAGAAAATTATGTAATTCTGTAAGCGTCAGCTTGCTCTAAGATGCAGACGTGAAAGTGCAGCCTCACAGAATTGTTGTTCAGATGGTAGCAGTGTCAGTAGGTGAAAGGACAGATAAAAGCTTCGGGAACTGTGAAGACACCAATCTGCTCTCTCTTTTGATCCTAAGTGACCCATTTCACAAGTCAGCCAGTTAGCTCATCATACAGTAGGTCAGATGGCTGCTAAGAAAAACTATCATCAAAAAGATCTTTATCATTATTTTAAACTAAGAAAAAAATTAAATATTGTCATAATGCAAATTATTAGGGAATGTTTATGTATTGGGAGGAGGATAGTAGTTCAGTCAATCTGTCAAACCTGTGCTTTGGGAAAAGGATTGTACCTGTTGGGGTTTAAGAAGTCACCTCCTCTCAGTATGAATCTCATAACAATTAAACACCTGGATCTAGTTAATTACTAGGATTCTGCCCATGGGTACTGGTCGATGCACTGGAGCAGGGCGGCTGCCTTGAATTCTTTTCCCAGGCCCTGGCTCAGCCAACGTGTCCTCCACGTCACCATTTAACTACAAAGGTACCGTGTGCCCGATGCCATGCTAAGGAAGTTACAGATAATGTCTAATTTGCCTTTGCAAGCGTCCTGTAGGAAAGTCACAGTGCCCCTCATTTTACCTTGGATTTGACCTAAAACTGCATCATTACCATTTTGCCACCAGGAGCTCCTGTGCCTTCCCACCTGGGAGTCACATGGGCAGGGCAGTGCAGATCAGGTGCTGGGGGACAGTCCTTACCCTAGACTGACTGACTGAGCCCAGGAATGTCCACGGTGCCTGCCGAAGAATCCCCCGGGCCATCTTGATGAGATGGGGCAGAGATCCCAATGTAGACCTTTTCCACAAATTCAGGCCTCTGTGTGAGGCCCTTAGGTGTGAATTTTCTATCTGAAACTAAAAAGCTTAAGTTATCTCTCGACTGTACCTCAGTAAATCATTGTTAGAAAGTGACATTGGTGAAGGTCACGTTGAATGCGAGAGTCCCTAACTCACGATAAACTTGCATCAGGATAGTATCCTTCATAATTAATAACATCAGCAATGGGCACACTCACAGGTTTTCATTTGTCTCCACTGCTTTTCTAAACATGGCTTCTATTTCCACGTTTAATATGTAATATATCTTTGTTCTCAAGAATTCCTGGATTTGAATACATCATTTGCGTGCGATGACATCCCTGGGCGGTCAGCGGTGCCGGTCCTTCATGGGTGTGGTCTGGGACGTGTATTGTGTGCACGTACCCATTGTTTCAAATCTCTTCAGAGTGATCGTTTTTATTTCAGAGAACGAATAAAATCATGGTTTGAAAGGTTCCACAGCACATCGCAAGGTAGAGAGAGAAACATGAGTTAGCATGCGTTATACGCAGGCCCCGTATCTGTGGTTGCTTAGGTCCCTCTTTTGAGTTTAGCTTTCGTGTCCCCTACTCCGTCTTCTCTGAAGTGGCCTTCCCTTGTCCCTACTTTGTTGGTGGTGTGTACTTCCCAGGGGATCTCTGGCCCACGGTGGGCTTTGACTTGCCCTTGAACCCCCTCCTGTGGGCGAGCAGAACACAGGCCTCACATCTCCTTCCCCCACCCCTTCCTTACTCATACGAGGCTTGTCTTCTCTGGCATCCTCTCTCCTGCTGGCATCCGGTGCCAGTATTTCCCCAGCTTCCGTGTCACTTTCCTCTTTCACCTCTCATCCCTGCTTCTCCTCGTCCCCTGCAGTGCTGAGCACCTACCCAAGCAGCTTCATGAGAGCCTCCCTGGGGCGCATTTGAAGGGATGAGGATGCGGACTGATAGTCTGTAGAAGCAGAGTTAAGAAAAAGTTTTCTGTAGAAAATTAATTTAATTAGTTTAACACGGGACCTGGTTCCCTGGCACATCCCGGGAACTTCCCTTCCCTCAGTCATCATCTTCCCAAAGCGCGTGCCGAGGTTCTTTAACGGTTTCACTGCAGAGGAAAGGGTTATCGGGACGAGACCAGATTACACTGGATGCGCATTGCCTGTGTTAAAAGCAAATCACACCAAGGGTCCATAATCTCAAATGACAGTGCAGCACAGGTCCCATAAATCATGCTTTTCGCCTCGTGTAGTTCTGCTGGCGGTGATTCCGGTCAACATCCCTGGCCGGCCCTCGGGTCCCTGGTTCCATCTCTTCTCTCTGTCATTATCTCGTCCTCTTCTAAACAACTTCGCTGTTTTTCTCAGAGCATTTCTCTAAATGGAAATTCCTGTTTTGTAGATATAGTAATCTCTTTCTTTTTTAAATTTCCCATTTCTGAACCCATCCTCTGCTTGTAAATCTTTTCCCATAACTTCATCGTTCTGGGCCTTATCGTACACACTGGGTCCTTGTCACATCCTAGAGATGCTCCTGCTTAGTTGTTCGGTTGGTGGTGGAGGCTGGCTCTGACCTCCAGTCTTCCGACCTAGCCCTCCTTGTGGATTGTCCAAAAAACAATCCGCACGAACCTAACCTGACAGTCCATCAAGAGTTCGTTTTTCCTTTGTACACACAACTATTTTCGGTCAGGAGAAGATTTTGCTTGATTTTCCCATTTTCGTTTATTCTCAGCAAAGCAGCCAAAGTGATCCTTGTACAACACAAGCCAGAGCTCATGGCTTTTCTGTCCGTATTCCCACCATGCTCCCCATTTCACTCACAGGCCTTACAGGGTCCTAGAGGCCAGCATGGTTCGCATTTCCATTTGTCCCGCCTCAGCCCCACGTCTCTCCAGCTCCTGTCCCTGCTGGTCCTGGTACGAGCACGCACGCTCCTGCCTGGGGCCCTTGCCCCAGCTCTGGGCCTGGAGCACTGTGTTCCCGGGAGTGCTCCATCCCTTCCTTCACACCCGTGAGTACCTCTCGCTTCCCTTACCAGCCACCTGTCTAGTGACAGCAACCTGCCCCTCCTCCCTCCCATCACACTCCCTATCCGTATAAGCTCACGCTACATGTTATTTTTTTGCCGCGTTTTTATCACTTTTAGCGTTCTGTACAATTTGTTCTTTCCTCGATTTCTTGTATTATAGTGTCTGATTCTCTCTGCCATAATTTATGGTCATATGCGAATGTAATGCCCGCGTGCGAACTGTCACACTTTGGCAAAACCCTGTTCGTTAGGGGAACGGCCGCCTTAATGATGTGAAAACATGACATCTGAGAGGGCTTATTATGTTGTTCTTCCCGGGCGCATGTGCCTTTCTGTAAGGGTCAGAGCTTTAACCCCGAGGAACAGGGCGCTGGTGGTGGTTAGAGTTTAAATGTCTAGAGTGGATCAAGAAAATGCGAGGTTTTCGGTGCTACTGAAGCTCCCGCGTGCCCCTGAAGGCAGATCACACAGACCATGGTCTCTGTCCAAGGCCCGTTTGCCTGTTGCCAGCCCCATCCGTGTGAACAGTTATAAGAGACGTTAGGAAATCTGTGTCTTGTGACTTTGCAGTTTCTTGTACAAGAAATGTCTGTGTTCACTTTTCTATTTTGTATGTTATAGCTCGTATTTTTATATTTATCAGAAATGTTTACTGAATTTTACAAAGATGATTAGGCTCTTCATTGATTACCACCTTTTCAGTGGTTCCCACGCCTAGATGAATATCAAAACCACCTGAAGAGCATTTTGCACTAAGAGGTCAGCAGGACCCCGCCCCATCCCCTGACCCAGAGCCTCTGGCCTCTCCCTCCCCTTGCAACTTTGTAATTGGCTCCTTACGTGATCTCTATGCAGCAGCATCAAGGCCTGTCCGTGCATCACTGAGAACCATTGACTGATTGACAGTTGGAACAACCCACTTCTCATCTCCCATGAAGGAACCACACCTGTTGACTTTACATTTTAAATGTCTCCTTGATCCATTATTGCCATTTATTAGCATGACTATCTCACTGTTTCTCCCAAATAAAGGAATTAGATTCTGTGCTGGTATAATTCTAGCATTCACTAAATATTTGTTGAATGAATGATGATGAAGTGAATGAGTAAATGAAAGGTAGCATGACAGACCTTTGTAAATGCTTTTCTGACCCGAGGTTTTATTGTATTTTATATTTCTCTGTGTTAACAAATCTACCAACCCTAACAAAGAAAATAATGGACCTAATTTGAAATATACTGGATTTCTTAAACACAGACTGGAACCTAGGGTTCTAGTTTTTCTGGAAGAAACCCATGCTGTCCATCGCTACACTGATCCATATGGAATCCCTTCTGAATCAGCAAACTGATTAGTCTCAATATTTGGAAATGACGTGGCTTTTAAGAAACTGGACCGTCATGTGTCATTTCCCAGAATTACAAGAACTCTTGTTGTTCTGTATATTGTTTTGAGGATTGCCAGTCGTAGCTAAGTGATGTTCTTGTGGAGTCTGTAGTACCTATGATGGTGTTTCACCTGAGGCAAGGCCACTGGAACCCACATCGAGTGGCCCTTGTATCATCTATGCATTCACATAACTGGAGTTTAGAGTTCACGTTAGCAGTTTTCGTGTTCACTGAGAAGTTCATCCTTCTTTACAGAGAAAATAAAAATATGCAATTGACCTTTGAACAACCTGGGTTTGTACTGTGCTGGTCCACTTATACACAGATTTTTTTTTTCAATAAGTGTAGTAAATGTGTTTTCTCTTCCTTATGATTTAAAAAATAACACTGTATTTTCTCTAGCTTACTTTATTGCAAGAACACACCATATAATACATATAGCATACAAAATATATGTTAATCAACTGTGTATGTCATTGGTAAGGCTTCTGGCCAGCAGTAGGCTGTTGGTAGTTAAATTCTGGAAGAGTCAGAAGTTATGCACAGATGTTTTGACTGCACAGAGCTCAGCATCCCTAATCCCCCACACTGTTCAAGCATTGACTCTTTTAAAAATTGGAGTTTTCACTTTTTTTTTTCACTTTTTCATCCAACAACATAACTTCACTGCCCAAAAGTGGTAAATGTGAGTTTTAGTCATCCTAAAATAATTTTCTTTTGCCTTTAATGGTAAAGTTCAATTTATTTTGAAGATTTTATTTTTTTGAAGATCAGAATTTTTTAAGATGTTGTTATCAGGCCTTAATAAATGTGAATACTTAGTGCTCACTGTGTGGCAAGCATCGCTATAATTAGCTAATACATTAACTTATTAATTAATCTTCACAAAAACACGGGGTATAGGCACTATTATTATCACTGTAGTAGTAGGAGGAAACCAGGACACAGAGAAGTTGTGCAACTTGCCCAGGGTCCTATAGCTCAAAGACAGAAGAGCTGACATTTGAACTCAAGCAGTTTGGTTCTGGTATTTTTAACGACTGTGCCAGACTCTCTTTTACTCAGCCACCCTCAGTGACATACCGTTTGTCCATAGCTTAGTACTGTGAGGATTTAGTGAATAGGATGGCTTGCTTCCACACTGAATTGGTTACCTACCACTTTCTCTGCCACTAAGAGAACGTACGAGTACACAGATGACATTACTTTCTTCCCATATTTTACCGAGTCCCTTGGAAGCAGCTGTGCTATACAGAGCGCGCGCGCACACACACACACACACACACACACACACACACACACACACACACACACGTTGAAAATAAATCGACTAAATATATTCAACTGAGTAGTGTTCCCAGTTTCCATAGTTTCTTCTTCTTTAATGAAATTGTTAGTGTGCTATTAACTACCAAGGAAGGAAACGAAAATTCTTGCATGGCATTCACACGTTTCAACCATTTATGTAATCTTCTACTTTGGCAAAGAGTTTAGCAGCTGTTTATGCCTTGTTGGAAAGTCACTGTTAGTCTCCCTCAACAGAGGAAAGAACTGTTAGGTGATTGATCGTGCTCGGAGCATTTATCAAAACAGCAGGACGGTCCAGCTGAACGTTTCGGGCCTGACCCCCAGGCTAGTGTCGGAACAGCCACCCGAGCTCGTCCCTACTTGTCATTTGCTTGTGATTCTGGATGCACCATTCAGCCAAGTGTTATATATATATATGTTTAGCTATATTCCTTATGCATGAGTTACTAAGAAATTGCATATGAGTTTAACATGCAGACCTTTTCCCAAAACTGCTCCTTCCAGTTGGTCTTCCAGTGAGCGTGTCTGTGTCGTTGGAGCCACAGGGCTGTGCACCTCAGGGCTCTGACTACCGAGCGCATGCTCTCTGGGTCCCACTCAGGACACCTGTCATGACCCAGGGACGTGGCCCTGTACACACATCTGGAGGTACTCCCAACTTGCACTTTGTCACCTTCGTTTTAACCCTCTCAAAGCAGCCCTTGATGTTCATTTTCGTGTGGGGTTATCAGGAGGGGTTCCTGGCAGAGCCACCGCTGACCCCGTACACTGACATGCACGGCTTCATGACAGGAGTGTTAACAGTGTGGAGGAGGAGGACTGCGTCAAGGCCTTACGATAACAGTGTCATTTTATTTAGTTATGGAAACATCCTTATGAAGTAGGCACCGGTATCCTCTTTGAGATGGACAAATGGAAGCTGAGAAGATGAGAACTTGCTTATGGTCGCACAAGTATTAAGTGGCACAAGTATTAAGAATGACTTCAAGTCATTCTTCTGAGGGAGGTCACCGCTCAGACGTGTGTGTGTGTGGTGTTCCTGCGTGTCCGCATGCGTCTGTGTTGTGTAAAATGCTTACAGAGTTTCCACGGGGCAGACATATCAAAGGCCTGCCACAGCGCGCTCTGTGTGCTGGGGACCTTACAACTACTGACACGTGTGGTCCAGGCGGTGACTGGATGCAGTTACCGTGGTCAGAGGCGCGTTGAGTGATTTGTCGGCCACCAGCCTTGTGCTAACATCGTAATTACATTATCTCCTGGAATGCCCATAGTCATCCTGAACTTGAGGTCATGCCCCATTTGACAGATGAGAACTGAGGCGTGCAGAGGAAGTTGTCGTTCAGCAAGTAAGTGTAAAAGCCCGGGCCAGAGCCGGGCCACCTGGCGCCGGCACCTGTGCCTCCAACCACTGCTCTTCGGAAAAGAAATGGGGAGAAAGTGTTCCCAACTTTTTTCTGTAGATGGAGCAGAGAAAAACAAGTTCTACACATGATTTGTGATGCCCTTTCAATCCTTTGTCACCTCGGCCAGAATGTTGTGACACTCATGTAACATGGTGCACATGAATATCCCACATCGGCAGGATTTTTATGTAACCACTTTGCAAATATATGTCATTTAAAGAACTAAAAGTCTGGATTTCTTGTAAGAGAGCACAGTGAAGCTACATTGTGTTCTGAATGAAACCACGGTTTATCTACTAGAACCTGGAGTATTAAATCACATACCTTTGGAGTAATAGTTTGTCATTAAGTCCGTCATCGACTGTAGAAAAACTCCACTCAGGTGGTAACGTAGACACGTGCGCAGCAGGGCTCCAGTTACTGTCCACGTGCCTGGGGAGCTCGGCCGGGGTCCTGAGCTCGGGTAGCAACCCCACGTTGTATTGCGTGTCGCCTCTCCTGTGCCACAGACAACCACATGCAGCTCCTCTCAACCCCCACACACGGTTTTCCCCTGTCCTCTCACATCCATCCGTCCAACCCCAGCCTAACCCACGACATCATTCCCTGCCACCTGAGTTAGTGGAGCAGTGCCACAGCTGCCCCTGAAAATAAGTCACTCGCCTCTAGGATCAATCTTTACACACTGAGTGTTTGAATTTTGGGGAAAACCACGTGATATTTCTCTGATAGGATCAAGCTATGTGCTCACTCAGAACCCGTGTGTGTCTTCCACTGGGATCAAGTCCAGTGGCTTTACTTTGATTTGCAGGACACTTTCTGGTATGGGCCCCTGTCCCTGCTGGCCTCCAGCCAGGCAGCCTGTCTCTCAGCTCTGAACCGCGTGCTCACTCAGACCCACGCCTCACGCGCAGCTCTGGCTGCCACCTTCCCTGCCACCTGCTCAGGGAGGCCCTGCTCGCTCCAGACCGGGTGAATTTTCCATTCCGCCACTTAACCGCCACTTTAGTTGGCAGTTGAATATCTGTTTCCCTTTGGAAGTGAAATTCTCTGAAGGCAGGTCACACGTACGAACGAAGCATATGGCAAGCCAGGATGTTAATCGTCCTCGTCTCTTTGGTATGAAAGATGCATGCATATTTGTTTACAGCTTAATGAGAATGATTAGCTGAGTATATACAACGTGGAGCTAGTCAAATCTATCATCGTCTCGAAAAATATTTATGTTTATTAATTGCTTTCTACATCCTAGGCGCAAGGAAGAACGCGTTGCCCAACAAGTGTTTAGTAAACGCCTCTGCAGTGCCTGGAAAGATGCTCAATGTAGGAGACATAAGGCACAGTCTGTGTCTTTGCTGTTTGGGGCAATGGAGTTGGGAAGATCAGACAGAGACACAAAGAGCTATGATAGCGTAGGGCGACTGAGTACAGAAATACAAGGTCTCAGAATCTCTTTTTCCTGATTAGTTTCTTAGCTACTTGCTTTGGAAGTCATGGTGCTAAGGTGACTTGTTTTTCTCTTCCTTTTCTCCTCCCCCACATCCACTTTTCTGGGCACAAATGTAAGATTTATTTAATTCCCTCTATTTGGCTTCGCGGCAGCGTAAAGTCATCAGCGTAATCACCATAAGAGGACTTTGTTTTATTTTTTATCATCCAGCACATTTTTATTGTCAGAGTGGTTACTAATCATTCATTCCTATTTACTCTAGCTGGGGAAGTTTTACAAATATCTTGTGACTATTTAGGAAAAAAATGGTTTAAATTATGTATTCCGTCTTAGCCTGTTGACCAGCAGACACAGCACAGACTCAAACCCCATGACCCATTGGATTAGGCCTTGAGTAGTAGACAAGACCTGCCTCTCCCTTGCCAGCTGGGGTTTCCTGGCCCCCACGGCCCCCTACGTCCTCCCAGACGGTGCTCAGCCCCAGAATGCAACAAGGCTGTGTATGTCTCAGGTTTAATTGGAATAACTATTGTGAGTGGCTGAGATAGAAAAAAAAAAAAACAGCTAATTAATGTCAACTTCGAACTCTTGGGCTCTTAAGATTTTTTAAGAAATGTGCATTATTTTACTTCATGGTTTTGTTATGTGGAATTCACGTCTTTCGTGCAGTGTATTTCAGAAAAGGAGAGAAGTGTGAACATGACATAGACAAAAAAACAATGTTATGACACACATGATGAATTCTTTGGAAGCTGATGCAGTTGGCAAACCTGTGTGTGTGTGGAAATATGGTCAGGGAGGCTTGGGGTTGGGGAAGTCTCATAAGTGCCCAGATTAGCCTTCCGCAAAGCGCCAAGCGTCGCGGCAGCTTCTCCCCTCAGTGTAGGGCCTGGCCCTCATCCTCTCGTTCAGAGTGGCAGTTTGAAGAGCATCTGCCGGTCGGTTGTGTGGACGGGCGGTGACCAGCAGCATGTGTGCTGTGGTCCCTGGTGCTCTCGAAGCTCATCGGGGCCATGATCTATATCGACTGAGATAGCGATATTGTAATTCTAAAGTCGAACTTGTGAACTTTCGACCTCAGCTCTGATCGGAGCGAGTCCCCTAGGTCCGTGACTGCGAGGCCGTCGCTCGGCACAAAAGGAACACAGTTAAACTTGAAATCACATGAGCGATCATCTGGAGATGCGGGGAGAGCATTTGAGGCCGCGCGTGCCTTCAGGTGCATCCACGTGCAACTATCACGGTCTAAGGATTTTGACACTAAAAGAATAACGATCGGGACATTTTTTCGAATCATGGCTAGTTGTCCTTTCTCTTTTGCGATTAATGACGTACCTGGGAGAAAAAATCACATGTTCCCAGCCTTCGTGGGATGCAACCAGCGGGTCAGGAGGGAAGCGATTCGGTTGTTGAGAGCGGAGCGGTACCTGAGGCCGAGTCAGTCGTGTCTGACTGACTCAGACAGTCACAGGACGAAAGGGAACAAAGGTCAGAACCTTTGGAGCATGGTGCTAACGGTCGCAGGCGGTGCACAGTCCAGCAATGTGGGGGACGGATACCGCCTCTCTGGTCACTCGTGCACCTGCGCGGCCTGCGGCTGACGACCCGGCTGTTCACTGTTCGCTTTCTCAGGACGAATGTCGTGAAGGCGACAGAGAGTTGCATTTCGGGGAAGCCGAGGTACCATGTGCATCGCCAAAGGCTGCCCCAGGACAAGCCAGTTGTCCGCTGCGGCGGTGCCCGACAGCCCACGGCGCCGGGCCAGGGGACAGGGACCGCTGGATGCCAACGCTTGTCCTCTGCGATGTCGGTTTTATCTGTCATTCACATTTCAGGGATGAAAACCCCTCAACAAGTGATCCAGCTCATAAGGGCGTGTAGGCCGGCCGGCTGGCAGGCTGTCTGGGCCCAGCCACTGCGCTTGTCACTCTATCGCAGGGAGCAGGTGGCCCAGGACCCCGATGTCCACGAATCAGCGTGTTAAGATGTCTGGGTACCCCGCCAACCAGGATCTGAGGCCGGGCCGAGCCAGAACTGATGGAAAGTTATGTGGGTGTCCTTTGTTGCCTTCCCTTCGGGGAGTTTAGCTCTGGGCTTGAACCGGAGCCCATGAACATGAAACCGAGGTCCCTGTGGCCTGTAGGTCTTTCTGTGAAAAATGCCAGTGCGGCTTGGACCGCGGCCTCTTTTCAAAGCAAATGTCGGCTTTGGATACGCATGAATCAAAACACAGACAAAATTTTAGATACCGCGCAGAACTAAAATTAAAGTCCAGCATATAATGTCCTTCCCATTTTTTAGTGTCTGCAGGAGATTTTACTTAAATTTGCCATTAATTTATCTGTATTCAGCTGTTCTTTGAGAAGCATTTCAGGTTTTTTTTTTTTTTTTATTATATAAGGATCTTGGTGTAAAGCAGATCGTTCCATGCTTCCTTCTTATTTCTGTATGAAAATCGTAACTTGACACTCAGAGGGAAAAACGTGCTGTGAGGCTCCTTAAACGTTTGAGTGAGTTAAAACGATCTTCTTGCACTTTATGTGACCTCCCTGAGCGACAGCCAGTGCCAGGGTGTGTCCTGGAAGTCTGGCAGGGCCAGTGTGTTGCCCCCTTCTTTCTAGGTTCTGTCTGGTGCAGATAAAGCGAAAAGGGAAGGTCCAAGCTGCGGCTTTTCTGCGGAGGGTGCGGCGATCTCCCAGGACAGAGACCTTGTTGGTTCAGCTGGGTTTCGAAACCTGGCTGACCCAGCAATGTGGGGCTCCCCAAACTGCTCAGGTGCACATTCTCTTACCAGAGCCGGGGGCTCACCCCAGCTCTGCGTCACAGGCTGCCCAGAGGCGGCGGGGCGACCCTGCTGGCCATCCTTGGCCACGTGGAGTGAGTGGGTCAGGCAGTTAGGGCCTGTCCCTGCCCACACATCTGTGTGCTCGCCACAGAGGGGGGAGGGACACGCTGCCAGTTTGCACTTGAGGGCCGAGCCGAGCCCTCCAACATGGGCATGCAATCATGGGCCAGGCTCTCACCAGTTTATTGAAGCTCCTGTTGTTTTGATGGGAAATATGGTGGGAAGAGGGAATGAAGGTAGAAAGAGAGAGGGCCTTTCCTTCCCACCCTCATCACCACCCCAATCACACGACAAAGGACTTTTCTTCTTACCACGAAATATGTCCACGAACGGGCGAGTCTGGGCTAAGGTGGGGGGCAGAGGGTGGTGGTGGGGGGCTGCCCGCATGTCGCGGGGAGCTCAGGATCTGGCCCTGGCAAACCCGATCCCCATAGGCGCTGCCCTCTCTGCTTCCCCACTCCTGCCCAGCTGTCTGTCGAGCACAATGTCCTATATCCATTTTTCTGACCCCGAAAGAGCAGAAGTCATTTCTCCAGGGCCCGATTCGGGAACCGCAGCCACAGTCACACACGCGTGCTCTGGCAGGGAAACCTCCCCTCAGATCCACCGATGACCGTTGTCCTGTGCCAGGCCACCAAGAAGCCCCATGTCCGCTTGTGCTTTACAGATCTGATGTAACCAGTATCGTTTCCTCCCATGCTACTTATACTTTATTAGACCAATTAACAACTTATGCATTTTGATTTATTTTTTTAAAGTACCAAGTTTCTGAAATTTGGTTTCTGAAACCCCTGTGACACTCATAGATGAGCTGTATTTCTGCTCTCTCAATTCAAATCACGGAGCATATTTTTAATTTTATGTGAATATTGCATGAAAACTTTGGAATACATTATGCCATTTTCTAATTTTACACAAACTTCATTTCAGCACGTATGCAGATCGGTTCATTTGTTCGTTAAAATACCATCCTGCAACCCCCCCAGGGGGTAGATGAGCCTGGGGACGAGGTTTGTGAAACGGGAGTTTAGAGCATCGTTAGGCCTTCAGGCTGTCTGTCCGCGGACACGGGTCGCACGGGGCTGTTGGAGCCGTGTGCCTGGAGGCGTGGGGGTGTTTCTGTGACCGTTAGCAGACGGAGTCGACTCTGGAGCCCGGGCACCTCCGGGCACAGCAGCGCGCGTGTGGGTGCAGCTCAGCGATCACGTTGGCTGAATTGCTGCGTGTTTATTCACGGCGTGGTCTGAATCAGCCGCCACTGGAAATGTCACTTGTCCTTCTCATTTTCCATCTTCAGATTATGTGGCAGGGACTGAATAGACAGGGATTTTCCTCCAGTGATGAAAGAGGATTTTGAGAATCAAAAGTCAAGTAAAAAAAAAAAAAAGAGCATTAAGTCACTTTGAAAAATATAGTAAATTTTAGAAAAATTTAAGTAAAAATTTGAAGCTGTCTGTGTCCCAGTGTCCTTCAAACCAGAATGCCAGGGGGGCTGGGTGCAAAGACGGCAGAAGCACGGCCCGTAACAGCATTTAACAACAAGCTTTCCAGGGCTTTCCAGGCGGAGAGGGTGGGGCGAGCACATCCACATGGAGACACACGGTAGCTCGTAGCTCGCCGAGGCCCAGACCAGCCTGCAGAAAAGGAGGTCAGTGTACAAAGCCATCTCAGACCTACAGGTGTTACAGAAAAAGCCAAGTCTTACCTTGGTGAGGTATGGACACGCCATCATACGGGAGAACTGAAAGTGAATTCACGGATAAAGAGTCAGTGTACTGATTACGACGAAGAACCAGATTTAATATCTGATAAATCATTCAACGGAGTGAAAATAGCCTCCCGCATATGTAGACATCTCTCTGCCAAAGATGATTCAAGGTGCTAAATGCAAGCACTGTTCATGCAAACAGCCATAGATTAGTTCATGGGAATTACGTAAAACTCTGCATGGTTCTGACTTTGCCTCTGAAGGACTTCATGAGCCCCCAAAATGCATGACTTTAGAAAGAACGCCCTTTATTTACAAATGCTGTGAAATGTCTTAGTGGTAAAGATAAAATAATAAGATCACTTTTCTTTTGATATAAAACCCCACATTTTAAGCATCACTGGTTTTTAAAATCTCCTATTATTTTAGTTTTCTCTCGGAGGCGTATTATAATATCTGTGTTTACGTGATCTTGGACCTAAAACTGTGGATGTGTGGGATCCATGAGATGAAAGGTCACCTTCAGAGATCCTAGGGTCTGTCTGACTCCTCACCCCCAGGAGGCCAGGCATGGCCATGCTCTACCTGGAGTGTGGTGGACACTGAATGTTTGCTCATGAAATGACTAAATCCCTTTTCCTCCTACTTTATCTTCAATTTATTCAGTCAATCATTAAAAATCGTTTAAATGCTCATCATATATCTGGAGATATAAGGACCAATAAGATACGATTCTCATCCCTAACAACTTTACGGTCTGATATAAAAAGAGGACAAATAAGCAAAGAGGGGCAAAATAGTTATCCAACATGATGATGTACGTATAAAACAAGGTGCATTTGAGACACAAAGAGAGGGTGGCCAATTCTCCTTGTGGCAGGGATAAAAGTTTAATTAAAGGGCTATATTTTAACCATTTTTTAATCAGATGAAACTTTAAACAAAAGGTCTTGTCAATTAAAAAAAAAGCAGAGATCACACTTTTTCCTTGAATCTGTTTGAACTTCTGTGCCTTCCCAACCACCCCCTCCCCCCGGTGGAAAGTCTTTATGTCTCATCCATATTCCTCAGGTGCATTTTCAAGTTGAAGCTCCTTAGCTGCTCCAGGGAAGATAGAAAACACTGATTGGTACTCCTTATTTAGCAATCTGAAGTTTTGGCAGGCCGAATTGCTGGATCAAAACCAGAAAGATTAAATATAACAGGAATAAACATTAAACCCTATATTTAAATTTTAAATGTTATACAGAGTTTTAAAAAAGAGAAGCACTGACTTCCATGAAAAAAAAGTCTGAGGGCTGTAGTTGGCTGCAAACTTACATCTCAGTCCGCGGTGGGATGCAGCTGCTGAAAACCCAAGTCGACCTCTTGCTCAGGGTTGGCGTTTGTGCAAACCGCCTCCACCCCACAGGAATCATCACTGTTGCCCACTTTGCTGGGCACCGGTCAGAACACGTGTGACAAATCGTCGGCTCGGTTCCGTGTGTCCCATTTACAATGATGGGGAACCTGACAGCTCCACGTGAAGGAGCCGCCCCGCGTACCCGTGGGTAGCCAGCCGGGCTTCGGATTTTCTGTTTCGACCAGCTTCTCTCTCGTTTTAGTTTGTAACAATTCTCAGTTGTTTGATCAATTCAGACAATTCGCAGTTCGCCACAACGCCATCGATCTTCCTTCCCTGTGCCAAGCTCCTGTCCCTGCACTGCACGTCCCCATCCTGGCACCACCGCCTGACGTCCGCCCAGATGGAAACCCGTGTTTCCTTAGCTCCCTCTATCCATCCATCCTCGGCTCCTCTGACACCCCCTGATCACAGAGACAGGCCTTCCATACTTCATCGTCTTTAATCATCCTGTTCTCCTGTGTCTGCCCTGCAGTTCCCAGCTAAGGGGAGAGAACGTGGTCCCGCCGTGTTAACGTGCTAACACAGGGGCTGACATCTTACGTAGAAAGTGTTATTCTTATTCAAAAGTAAAGATTACAGTAACATTTACCATACTGCGATCTTTATTGGAAAATCAAAGATGACTCTGAACTAATACTATACACTAGAGGTTTCGTAATCACACAAGTAACCGTGTGGCATCGGCCGAAGGCTCAGAATAATCGAGCCCCTTCCTGGGCCTGGGTCTGAGAACTCGCTGCAGTCACGCAGTCTGAAGTTCATCGAAGTTGAACAGCTATAGATGTGTCCTGGAAAATGACAGTATTTGGTCTGCTTGTTTGAGAAGGAGGGGTGCCGTTAAAACTTCCTTGAGAGAGGCTGCAGGTGGCTGTCCCTCATGCTGTCCCTCGTAGGCCTAGGAAGTCGGGGTTCGAAGGCCTTGAGCAAGGCCCTTCACTGCTGGGCACACGAGGCCCTGGACTGTGGCCCCAGAGCTCTGAGCTCCTAGAACCCAATCTCCTATTTCCCCTCCTGCAGGGCAGCCTGCTTTCTGTAAGTAGAGCTTATTCATTTGAATGAGGTCTTCTCCCCAGGTCTTAAAAAGAGATTGAGTCCCTGATACATGACATCAGTGCATTCCTTCCTAAATGTCCTGGACATTTTAGTGGTGCAGCTGTACTGAAAAATGAATTTTACTCTCAGAAAGCTGCACTGCAGAGAAGAGGCTTAGGCTTGTTTTTCCCTCAAAAAACACGCGCCCTCATAATTATTTGAGCGTGCACTGATCTGCTATGATTGAACTGAAATTAAAATTTTGTTCTTCATCCGTGATAGCCCTGCCATATTTTTCCTCATCAGAAATTGTTGGGTTTATTTCTTTATTAATATATATATATTTTTTATTTTAATGCCTGAAGGCCCTGATTCCCCATTTATTATCTAAAATCTGGGTGTCAGACCAAAGTAACAGTTGGGTACACTTGATTTATTTCTTACTTTAGGCCATTCCTTAAAAAAAAAAAAAAAAAAGCTCGAATATCTTATTTCATTTGGCTGAGATCAATTCTGTGATCTGTCTAGTAGGTTGTTCTAATTCAATATTGAGTTCATATCATCCAGGAAAACTGTATTAACTTATATTAAAAACGATAGTAATTATATCAATTTCAGCAGATGGCCTAAACTTTTCCTTCTCCATTTCCAAAAGAAAAGGGGGCCCCATTTTTGTTTTCTCTTACTTTTACTGATTTCTCTAAAAGTATGTACTTATAGACCAACCCATAGACAGAGGTGGCAATTTTAAACTTGTTGCCTATTTGCGACCTCATGCTAGAGAATATAGACATTTCTTTACCAGGTTCAGATTGTCACTAGAGGCACACCTGGAGTAATTTGAGTTAAAAGATGAATATTGCCATGAGTCGTTGTGGCCTACGCACAGTTCAGCAAGGCAGCACTCCTCAGCTAGAGGGTACAGTGTTAGCTCCTCAGGGAACCACCAGGTTAGGCCAAACATCCCCTGAGAGAGGCCTGCATTCCTGGCGCAGTTGATCAGAAGCTTGTTCAAAAGCAGCCCTTATCACCTCTAACCCTTACTCAAAAGCAACCGCCACGAATTTGTAAACAAATTTTCAGAATGGTAATGAAGCTCTAACGTTCAAATTCACCGATAAGCAAGTTTATCATTTATTGCTCTCTATAACTAGCCACTTTAACTGTGCTCTTAGGTATTTTTCATGTTATTAACATCTTTTTTCCTCTTTTAATTTGTATTAATAATTATCAGGCATGGGCTGTATCAGAAAGTTCTGTGCAATGCGTACGTAGACAACCTTTTTCTCCCTTTCAAAGTCTAAATTATTTTGCTCGGCACAAATCATCTGCATTCTGTGTTGTGACACAATTGAACCTTATTAGGCTTGACATTTGGAAATCAAAAATGAAGGACTTTTGAAATGATGTGTTTGATTTTTCAAGCAAGAAAAGAAAACTGCATTTCTAAAATTAGAAGAGTTTGATCAGGGCAGCTGCACACTTGGGAGTTCCTTGCCTTCTCTTTCAGACCAAAAGTGGTAGTGGCCATGCGCCTCCTCAAATGGCTCGCTTTTCTGTGTGTGGATGTACGGGGAGAGGCACCGGCAAAGAATCGGTTTCACAAGATGTTTGCGTTTGTGAGACGCATCGTTTACGTCTCGACAGGGACATCGTTCTTGTGAATCTAGCAACGGTGCTGTGGTTCCATCGTGCAGAATCCATTGTTATTGGCGTCCGCTTGTCATTCGTGGCAAGGTTCCCTTCAGTTCAGACTCAGCTTCACGCTGTCTTCCATGTGTCAGACTTTTAAAGTGTTTTTGAGAAAGTGCAATTGCACACACATTGGTGGCCATTTCTCAACTTGATCAAAGTCTCACTATTTCATTTTTGGTAGCCAGAATCCCAGTGGCATCCAGAAAACCACTGGCACACCGGATTAAAAGAAAGTCTTTTAAGAACAAAAAAATAATAATAATATTATTTTGATAACTGAAAAAAGAAATGTCTTCAGAAGTGTTTCTCTAACTGAAGGTACTGACATATGTCACTAGACCTCTGCTATCTTAAACATTTATCTATACTTTATTTTTATAAAACACAAAATCTTTGGACTTATTTAAATATTGAAAAAACATGGATTTCCAAGATGTTTGTTATATTAGAACATTTTTTAAGCTTCTCTTTCAAATGCCCGATTCTCCAAGGATGTAAACATTATAAGTAATCTTCAAAACTGTATTTGGTATTTATTCATCTGGGTGGAAGATATTAGACTTTTCCTTCCAGAAACAAATCTTGCTGTACTTCAACCATTTCACTATAAAATAGTAAGATGAGCTCTGGTGTTGCTGAAAATTGTGCACTGAAAGAATCCGTCCTGACACGGACATCAGTGGCAAAATTCAGTTGCCTCATTCTCTCTTATATTTTACTCCCTTAATTTTAGAGTTGATTTTTAGCATACGTCAAGTTTTTGCGGATCGTGCCATGATTTTGATCACCAAGTTACACCAGCCTTTGTGTAACGTAAGCGTTCGTTTTATCCAAAGAAAGAGTTTTAGTTCATGCTCTAAACGGGCTCTGAGTTAAAAAGAAAAAAAAAAAAAAAAAGAATCCACTTAAAAGTGTGTCTCACCTGGATGGATTTATAAAATTCAGACTTTAAAAAATGCGATCTTGACTGTTCCTTCCATCTCTTTATTTTCCCTAGACCATTTAAAATCTCAGAAATAAGTCGTATCGGGTAACTCCTCCAAGACTGCCTTCATTTTCTTCTTTAAATCTAGTAATTTTCCATCCCTGACTCTTTAAATGAAAGCCATTTACAGCTCCTGGGACATTTCAGCTGTTGACACTTTAGGAACCTCCAACTCTGTGTAGGTGTTTTGAAGTAAATTTGAAACATAGAGGTGGAAGGAAAGCCATATGTCCCTAAAAGTTTTAGTTTTTTTAAGTGAAAGGATTACTGCGCGCACAAAAGGACAGACAGTAAGAGGCTCATGTGTAAGGACAGTCACCAAGAGGAGAACCGAAAAGTACAGCCTTCATTGTTTAAAACATGGTTAGCAAAAATAACAAGCCGTTGTTCTACTATTTGGAGAATATGACAAATTAAACAAAATAGCTACCAACTACGCTGTTATTTTTGATGGATAAAAATTTATTGTTAAAGGTCAGTGTTCCACTGGACATTTTAATTTTAACGAACAAATTAATTTATTAATTTCAAATCAGAGAATGGCCTCCGGTTCTCATCCTAACACTTTGAGAAGAAGGCTTCCTTGCCGCCAGGCACGTTGTGCTTTCCAGAATGTGAAATACCTGTTATCTCAGATGTAATCTCTGTCGATGACTTTAAAGTAGGTGGATACTTAGTGGATAAGGGGGCACAGAAGTTTTCTTTGTGAACCTGAGCATATATACAAGCACTTTATATACTCGGTAAGTGCTGCACGAGTGACCAGAAGTTTTTTGACAAGATTCAAGGATCAGAAAGCAAAAGAAACTTTATTTCCCCGTGTGTGTCTAGGGGAGGGAGCGAGAGAGAGTCTGAGAACAAGAACCTTTCCACAAAGAAAATAACTGTATTGATTTTCCAAATAGTTCACAGTTTAAACAGAAGAATTGCAATACAAAGTAAAATAAAATAAACACATCTCCGTCAACAAAATGAAACCCAAACCGAAGATTTTATGGATAAAGATTTAAGTACTATCCACTTCGATTTATTGTTTTTGGAAATAGTCCTCTTTTTATATTCTCCTATTATTTTACGATTAGCATCAAAACGCATTTCGAACCTTTCCCGTGAGGAAGGTGCTGGAATTATTATGACTCCCGTCTGTTTTGATTTTTTTTTTTTTTTACAGAAAAATCATTGCACCTTCATTTTTGTTTCAACGGCTTGATCAAAGGGGAAATACGTGTCTGCAGTGGTGTGCTGTAGCGTGGTCGTTAGTGGCTACCCGGCGGAGGATGCTGAGGTCGCTGGTCAAGGTCTAAAGTGAGACCACAGTAAAGGCAGTGGCCGCTGAAGTCTGATCCAGCGGGTTTTTTGTGATCGTCGTCTGTTTTTAACTAAATGACTGTGGGTGGCTTGCTCACCACGATGGCGTCTAATGGTCCGTTTCAATGTGTTTTCTCCCTCCCACGTTAGACCCAGGCTGATCGCTACAGCAGCTTTCACTTGGTTTATTCTCCCAGCTTTCCCGCGCCGCCACCCGAGCCTAGGCCCACACTGTCCTGTCTTCTCACCTCTGATTTGGTTTTGTGTCTTTTTCTTTCAATCATTAGCCTTCCTTGTCTTCTGTAGAAGCCTAAACTCGTTGAGGGAATTGTTGCTTCCTTGTCTAAGAGGGCAGGCAATTAGAGAGAAACAGTGATTTTCCAGAAGCTACCTTCCCCCTAAAGTACCACTCCAACAGGTTGGGGTCTCTGAGAAAAAGGGCCCTTTGTGCCCACACTCAGCGCCTAGGGACACAGCAAGACTGGAGGAAGCTCCGGCAGAAGGCCCAGCTGAGACACCCAGGGCCGTCCAGAACCTTCAAAGCCATTTGCTGATGTTCTTTTCTGTTCCCCTTCTTGTACGCACTTCAAAACCGTGACTTGTTTAGTTTAATTCTCAAATAATCCCTGGCACCGCCCCTTCCTCCCTATCCTCCCTGCCCTGCAGGTGCTCAGGCCCACACCTTCTGGATCATTACGATGTCAACGACCCTTCCCTTCCGGTGGCTAGTCTTTGTAGGCCCCCACCCCGGTACATTCTCTGCCCTTCATGCTGGACGGTGCCCTGGCAGGCTGACCTCTGACAGGGAAGGGAGCCTCAGCCTGATGGGGTCCATGGGAGGCACCGGAGGATGGTGGTCACGCGAGGAGAGAGGGCAAGTCCCCATGCTCCTGCCTGTGCTTGCCTTCTTCCTCTAACGACACAGCTTCTGCAGGGAGGCCTGCTGCCATCCTCAGCTCTCTGACACCATCCCCTCCTGCCCCTTTCTGCTTCGGGCTAGTGACAGGCCTTCACTGCTCTGGTCCCTGGGGGCTTCACCTTTATGGTGCGGTTCCCTCCCTCCGCACACACCTCTGCAAGGAGCCCCCTCTGCAAAGCGCCCGCAGTGAACCCCCCGGGTGTGTCCTGCCGGGACTCAGGCCGCACCCCTTTAAGGTCACCCACCCACAGAACACCCTGCGACGGCCTTCGCGGCTGGCGGTGTCCTCCGTGACCTGCGCCCTGGGGAGGTGGAACTGGTCACATCTAAGTGCTCAGACACGTTCAAACACCGAGGTCCGTCTCTGGGGACCCCCAGCCCGCCGGCCCCTGGCTGGGCCTGCTGCTGTGCCTCTCCCAGCACTGCCACCGTGGGAACGGGTGGGTGTTCTTTCAGGTTCTGCCGTTTAAGTTAATACCTAGGGAAAAGAATGACATGCAAAGGTTACTTTTGTCCCCAATGGATGGCTTTTCTCCTCAGAAGATGTTAAATGGGAAATAAGGCAGGTTTTCCTTCTCGCCATGGAAGCCCCAGAAGGAGGTGTTTCCTCACAGGTGCAACAGCCTCCTGAATTTCTCCTCTCTCCATCACCCCTCCCTCCCTCTTTCCTCCCTCGCTTACTTCTTTCTCCCTTCCCGTCCTTCTTTCTGTCTGCCTTTCTGTTCTCCATGTTTGTTTTGCATCAGCCCCTGGGCATAGCCTGTGGGTTTGTTCACTTCACGTGAAGTACAGTGGAGAGTTTTGAGCCCTTTGCTTTAAAGAACGTGGGGTGGGGAAGGGATGAGAGTAATTTTAAAGCCCTGCCTTAGGAGGCTGGACTCCTTTTTTCTTTTTTTTTTTTTAAATTGAAGTATGACCTTTAAGAAGCCAAATGAGAGGATCATGTAATTCCTAAGTGGCTCTCCGCAAGGAATTAATTAATTACCCCCTGGGAGCGAGTCTCGTGCTGGACCGTCCCACCCTCTCCTCCCTCCTCTCTCGCATCGTGTGTTAATTAGGGGTGTCGTCGGGGCGGTGTGGTGACTGTGGGAGATTCTGGAGACGCGTGGGCCGTGAGCGACAGCGGTGGCAGTGATGACAGTGTGGAGCCGTTTCCTGATGCACAAAACAGGCAGGTGATTTCTGGGATCCGATTGATCCCCTGCGCTGGAAGTGGCTTTTTAACTGAATGTTTTCGTGAAGGAAATGTCAATATTCATGAAAATCTGGCAGAGCTTATTAAGGACTAAAGTGGAAAGGAATGGTAATGAGCTCAGAGCCAGAAAAAGGGCAAACGTCTGGGCCTGTCGCAGTCCGACAGTCCTTAGACCAATAGGAGAGGGAAGGCCAATTGTGTCCTTCGTGACTTCAGTCCTCGGAACCTCGGTCTTATTTTCGAAATGAGGGGAAATTGCCTATCACATGTACTTATTGCGATGATTTTAAATAAATTATCTAACAGAGTGCAAAACATGAGTCTCAGCAAATGGGGAGCTAACGGCCCCTGCTCTGTTCCACGGCTGCTCTCTGGTTGTTATTTAGATTGTTTGGTGCCTTTCAGTGTTTTCTGTGTCTCTGTTTTTTATATGAATTTGGTCTCTTTCCTTTTGTTCCTGGTTTTGCAGAAACTTTTTCCCCAAGTTGCTCTCCACTTTGAAGCTTTCATCATGGCCTCTTTCTTTGTCCTCGCAAAATCTTTCATGGATAAATGATGAGAATGCCAAAAGTTGGTCCTGTTTTTCATAATCGTATCTTGAGTATGAGGAGTCACTCCTGACTTTAAGATTACCATCTTTATAATAAAAAATATTCTAGAAACAAACCTGGACAATTGTAGGCATTTTCGGAGATGAAGGAACCATTTAAGATTATGAATTTTGGTAGGAAAAGAGAAGAAATACCTGGCTGGGAGCCTGCAGTGCTGAACTTGCCATTAGTTTCTGTTGGTGACGCGTGTGGACAGGAGGGAACAGACTACTGTCCACCCCAAAAGTCCCATCCCGAGCTCAGAAAAAATACAGTATCCGCTGACAGCTTTTCATGCAATGAAACCAGCATTTTTAAAAAGACAAAGAGTAGGTGCTTCAAAGATAATTTTTGAATCGGCGCTCAGTGTGCAAACCTCATGAAGCTGGAAGTGTGTCCGGGCAGGACTAGAAGCACTTCTATAAACATCCATGGAAAAATTAATTTTTAGTTCTCTTTACAATTATACTGTAGGAGACGTTCACCATGGCTAAGGGTACAGTTGTGTTAAGCACATTCACATTGCTGGGCACCCATCTCCAGAACGTTCTCGTCTTGCAAACGTGAGACTCTGTCCCCATTAAGTAACGACTCCCCATCCCCCCAGGCCCTGGCCAGCACCGTGGCTTCTGTTTCTATGACTTTGTCTCCTCCTAAGACCTCCTGTAAGTGGATCATACAGTCTTTGGCCTTTTGTGACTGGTCCATTTCACTTGGCGGGACGTCCTCAAGTTTCATCCTGGTTGTAGCCTGTGTCAAAGGCCGTGTGTGCACACCTTGTTTCTCTATCCGCTCATCGATCGGTGAGCTGTGGGGTTGATGGCACGTTCCGGAATGCGTGACTGTTGTGCGTAGTGCTGCTGAAACATGGGTTATTTCTAATTTTAGTTTTCTTAAGGAGCCTGTTTACCATTTTTCACAGTGGCCGCTCCATTTCACAGTTCCGCCACCAGAGCACTCCTGCGTCGTGCGTCCTCCCAACACTCATGATTTCCTACATTTCGATAGCGACCACCTTGACATGTGTGAGGTGGTAGTGCTGATTCGCATCTCCTTACTGATGAGTGTGACATTGAACATCTTTCCACATAGTAGTTGCCATTTGTATGTCATTGGAGAAGTGTGTATTCAGGTGTTTTACCTTTTTATTAATTATTTAAGGTTTGTTGTTGTCGTTGCGTTGTAGGACTTTATGTATTCTGGATAGTGATCCCTTACAGATATATGATTTGCAGGTATTTTCTTTCACTCCATGGGCTACTTTTGCACATTATTGGTTATGATTTTTGATGTACAGGAGTTTTATATTTTAATATAAGGACAATTTGTCAATTTAAAAATTATTTTATTTTATTTTTATGTATAGTGAATGAATATAGTCATAGTACTTTTAGTTTAGTATCATTGTTTGTTGTTATAGTAATTATAGTAAAGAAGTAGCATAAAATATTTAATAGCTCTTTATCATAATAGAATAACACTAAAAAAATACAAGGCTTTTTATTTTTCATCTCAAGGCACTCCTACAATTAAAGACAGGAATTTAGATAAGTTAACTTAGGAATCAATAGGTAGATCAAGAATAAATAATAAAGCAATATTTCAAAAATATCTGAGTGTTTCTAGACAGACGCTGTCACTACTACCATTTGGTGAAAGGCAAGGCCACAACTCCCATGTCCTGTGGGCATCCTGTCTCCTTGGGTAAAGTAGGCAGGTGCTAGTTAGAGATAAGTCATTGCCATGTTCTGACCGGGGGTTTGTTGTTCAGTCTTTCTTTACCCTTGGAAGGAAGTGAGCTCTAAAGTAAGAATGGACAGCAAAGCCGATGGGCTCTGGGTCTGACCTTTTTATCGCCGAGGGTTTTTCTTGTAGTTTTTCTAAATCTGGCTCTAGAAATAAACCTTCCACTTCACCAGCAAAAACATAGTGATGCTCCATGTAAAATAGCCTTAAATGGTGAGTGTACGAGAGGCTCACAGGGAACCTCCAAGGTAAGCTGAGTAGTGGGTGTATGTGTCTTTCTTTTAAATGTGTACACAGACCCCTACACACACATATATACAGTCACAGACACATTTGGACAATTTATAAATATAAATTTCTCAATCAAAAGTGAATGGCTTTACATTAACTTCTATTTGGGGTGCAGATTATAACCATAAATGATTTTCTGTAACTTAATCACTTGCCAGTGGAAATAGCACTTTATGGCCCAAATGCTATTTGATTTTCTTTGATGGCATGAAGTCTTAGCCGGGCAATAAAAGATGAACTTTGGCAAGAACCACGAGATACCTAGATATGTTAGTGAAAACAAAGAGACTTCACAAAATGTAAATTTAAAAATTGAAATAGGTTTTTAAAATTGTCTTTTCCAGAGTAAATTCTGTCTTTTGAATTAAACACCTCTGCTGTCAAGTTTGACATTTAGATGATGGATTTCATGTCTATCCCTTTGTGTTCTATGAGTAAAAGATGGTAATTATTTACACTTTAAGCAGTTGCAGTTATTGAGTTGGAAATTTAATAAAACTTTAAATGAATTAGAAAACTCTGGAAAAACTGAGGCTGGATTTTTTTTTTTTTAACAACAAAAATATTCTGAAAAAAATAAAAAAACATTTTCCAAATACTATTTTAAAATATTGCCATGATATTCTTTTATGTCATTCAATACCTCTGCCCCACTCCTGATTTTACTGAGCTAGATGAATTCTTGAACATAGTTTCACCTCTCTTCCCAGGGGACTGAAATTATTAAAACATTGAAAGAATCTCTGAAGTCTCTGACAGCACGACTAACACCATACTTCTCTGAGATTTACCTCCAGAGCCAGGTGAATCCTGGCCGACTCTTGTTCCCCGTACACTCAGCATATCCGGTGGTACCTGCCCTCTAGCCAAGTGATGGATTGCGGACCTCCAGGCCCTGGGGTCGTTTTCTGTGTCTCACAGATCATCCGAGAGAAATATGGCCCAGCATAGATGTAATCTAAAATATTCCAACATGAGAATTTTTAGATAGTTTCATCATTCTCTTTTAATCGAGAGATTTGCAGATATTTTTCCTCTGAAGCAGTACAGTCAAGGAAAGTGGAATGCAAACTGATATTTTAAAATGTATGTACCCTTTAAAGGCTGTTAACTTTAGGTAGATTTTCTTGGCTGTTTTATTGTAAATTTCTTTCTCTTTACTTTCTTAATTTATGATTACATAGATTAATTTCATTAGGGTCTATTTTCAATCAAAATTTCCTAGTTAATGACTAGGGTTTTTAATAAAGATATTCAATAATATTTTTATAAAGTTAAGGTGAATTATGTATCTCATGAAATCACTTATGGGTAGACTTACTCTAGATTTTGTGCCAAGAAGATCCAGATGAGCTATTAAAAATGTAATCAGCTAATATTTATCAAATATCTGTGTGGTTGTATGGACCAGGTAATGTGATTTAATAAATAATTATTGTCAAGTTCAAAGGTCTTTAGGCAAGAAGACGTTTACATATCTGAAGATCTAGATATACTCAAAACCCAGGCAAGCCATCGGTCTGAATGAGCTTCAGACTTTTGTTTAGTAGAAGGAAAAAGTAAGTCATGGCCATAACTGAAGTCACCGTTATAGGCTGTATGCTTTCTCCCTCTTGATGGCGTGAAGATGGAAGGATTACATGGCTTTAGTTCCTCTCAGATCACTTAACAGTGTCCTGTCACGGCCTGGCTGAAGGAGCAGGTCGAAAGGAACCCCGACTCGGCTGAGAAAGCAATTGTCTTCTCAAGAAAGTGTCCATATTTCAATTCTGAGAAGATGTGCAATCAAAATATGTGTTTAAAAGAGTCAAAATCATAATATTTTTTTAAAGGAGGATCTGTGTGTATTTGGTAATTTGCAGACCTGTAATTTAAAAATTGCCTAGTAAGAGTTATAGTCTGGTGATTCCAATTTAAAATGTATAATTATTTAAACTTGGGGAATTGAGCAGATATCTCACTCACTTTATGTTCTCTATTAGGATATTTAAGATCACATAAAGTCTGGCATTTGGAGGGTCAGTGTGTTAGATGGGTGAGAACTTAAGTGTTTAAGGAGGTTTTCCACACAGGAGTCTTTATCACTTGAAAATGATTAGACGTATTGGTTAGTAACAAACATTATTCAAGGTCACCTGGGACCCGTTTAAAAAGTGTGCCTCGAGCCCCTTCGGGGTCCCCCAAGTCCTGTAAGGGGTTTTATGTGGTCAAAACCATTGTCAAAATATTGCTAAGGACCTATTTGCCTTTTTCTCTCTCATCCTATGAGGGTGTCTCGTGGACTTGCCCAGAGGCTTCATGAAGTGTGATATTGCAGCAGACAGAATGCAGATGCTTCTGAAGCCAGACGTGAAAGAGATTGACAAAAATGTAAAACAGTGCCAGTTTTTACTATTTTCTTTTTGATTTTGGAAAGCACAGTTATTTTTTCACAAAAAAATATATTATTTATTTGATTTCTGTTGTTTTGGTATTTAATATGTCACCTGCTTTAAATAAATAATTTTTAAGTTTCTAGTTTTAATTTCAGATACAGTAAATGTTGGTAGGTGTAATTAGCTTAAAGAACAACCCTTCAGGGTCATCAACATTTTTTAAGAGTATATATTGATCTTGAGACTGAAAACCTTGAGAAACCAGCACTCTTAATGCCAAAATTACCGGATTTACAAGGTGGAGTAGGCTAAGCAAAATGCCTAAGAAAGCCACAACTTTAATTTATAGCTTTAATGAATTGAAAATTAAATTTTAAATTCAAAGTAAACCTCTAGTCGTTCTAAGAGTTTTGACTTAGGTTTTCCTTTGTCATAAAAAACAATTGATATTATTTTTCCATTTAAATTATTTATCTTATTGGAATGCTACTATAGAAAAAACGAAAACTAAAAAGACTAAATTAAAAAAGCAACCATTCCTTGATATGTGTATGCATGTGTGTATCACAAGTTAATTTTGGAATTATTGCTTAACCCCCCCAAAAAACAATATTTAGCATGTATGCTTTTGATTTATTTGAAAATTTTTAATACAAGTTAAAATTGTAAACTGTAAAACTATAAGATCATGTGGGATTTATTCTAGGGATGAAAGGATGGTTGAACATGAATGATGCTGCAGTGAACATCGCAGTACATATATCTTTACAAAGAAATGTCAGATTTTCAGGCAGGACACTGAAAAATATTATAAATTGAAACATGCAGTTGATTTATTATTTTTTCAGCTTTATTGACGCTTAATGGATAACTGTAAATCGCACCTATTTAAAGTGTGCAGTTTGAAGTTTTAACGTCATGTCTATATGTGTGAAACTATCAAGAAAAGCTTATTGTCTGTATCTGTGTGGTTATATTCTGCATTTTTTTATGTTTCATATCTAAGTGAAATCATATGGTATTCGTCTTTCTCTGCCTGACTTATGTCACTCAGCATAATATCTTCCAGGTCCATCCATGTTATCGCAAATGGCAAGACTTTATTTTATTTTTTTATTGCTGAATAATATCCCATTGTAGTGGTGCAGTGGTACAGTGAGCACAGGGTGCACAGACCTTTTAAAATTAATGGTTTTCTTTCTGGGGGGTAAATACCCATACCTGGAATCACTGGATAGTGTAGCAGCTCAGTTTTTAATTTTTTGAGGAATCTCCATTCTATATTCAATAGTAGCTGCACTAATTTGCAATCCCGCTCACAGCGCACACGGGTTCTCTTTTCTCTCCACCCTGGCCGAGACTTGTTTGTTGATTTATTGATAAAAGCCTTTATGGCAGGCATGAGGTGATCTCATTGTGTTTTTAAGTTGCGTTTCCCTGATGCTTTGCGATGCTGACCATCTTTTTATGTGTCTGTTTGCCATCTGTATGTTCTCTTGGGAGAATTATCAGTTCATATCCTCTGTCCACTTTTTAATTGTACTGTTTGTTTTTGGGGTGTTGAGTTTTGTGAGTTCGTTCTGTCTGTTGGATATTGACCCTTTAGTTGATGTATTATTTGTGAATATCTTCTCCTGTTCAGTAGGTTGGGTTTTTGTTTCGTTGATGGTTTCAGTCACTGCAAAAACTTTTTAGCCTGATGTAGACCTATTTGCTTATTTATTTTATATTTTATGTTTCTTACTCAAGGAGATCTATCTAAAAAGGTATCGCTAAGAGTGATGTCAAAGTGTTTATTGCCTATGTTTTCTCCCAGGAGTTTTATGGTTTCAGGTCTAACATTTAAGTCTCTGACCCATTTTGAGTTGATTTTTATAAACTGAATTCTTTTCCATTATGCTTATTAAGAATGATGCACCCACGCCAATTCTCCCAACATGACTTTAAAGAGTATATTGTGTGAACAGACAATCTATTAAGTATTGGCTATATCCAGAGTTTATAAATGACATATTTTACGTCTAAGAGAAAATTTAAGATTTGCCATTCCTCTCTGTGGACAAATTTCTATAGCATAGCAAATGCGAACAAATCTGCCTAAAGCTTATTGTCAATGGGCTATAATTAAGAAGTTATTTATACTGATGTTGAAAAATAAATTTTTTATAGATTTTAACAATTTCAATAAAATTAATAAACTTCTCATTTAGGTAAGTATAAACACATAGACTCATTCATGAAATAACCACTGAGCCATGGATCTAAGATTGGTTTTGTTTCTTTCTAATTTTGTTCTCTTTGTTGATCATCTCCTCATGAACCTGACAATAAATTCCATTCTCTGCTTAACGATATTCAGAGATAGAAATACCATGTCTTCTTTTGATCATGAAGCTTTTTTTTTATCAAAAAAGGGACAATCACACATTTTGCTACTCTGACATTAGGAGACTCTTAGAAGACATGTGCCAGATTTTTAACTTGAATTAGTATGTCACAAGACAGAATTTCACATATCATTTACCAGCTTTTGCTTAATTTTTGTATTAGGTAGTTTTATTAATTGACATATAGCAGTAGCGTACATTTTGCATACCGCACTGTCACTGCTGTAAAAACGTCAGCACTTTCTCAGTGGTGCAAAGTTCTCTTTACAATTGCAAACTTTTCCTTAAATCTGAAAATATCTTTTTCCCCATTCAGTGAATTGCATGCCCTCTTCTTCAGACAGATAAGAAAAAAGCAATCAGACCTGCAGATAAACGGAAACCAGCCCATTCCTCACTGGCTGCCATCCTCACCCTTCATCACCACCGAGAAACGGTGGCCTAGACAGCTTGTCACTCAGCTCTCCCAGGAGCAGCTGTGTTTCCAGGGTTTGTTTTTTTTTTCCTTTTCCATCATTTCTTTTCCATCATTTCTTTTCCATCCTCTGCAGGATGCACCTAAAAGAATGCTGACCATAGTCTCACACTTATGGAACTTGCTCCCCACCGCTTGTGTCCCTGGGAGATGAGGTGGGATTGACTCACCAGGCAGAGCATGGAGGCCAGAGCCCCGGGCATGGAGCCAGGCGGTCCAGGTGTAAACTCTGCCACCGCCACCTACTAACTGTGTCATCCTGAGGAAGCCACTTAGTCCCTCCCGACCCTGGTTTCCCCTTCACAGTTATAGCGATGATGGGAGGAGTACCCTTGGCCTAGAGTTATCACGACAATTACGCGAGGTAATTTATAAAAACCATCTGGAGTGCATTAAGGACTTCCGACGTGTGCTGTTTTTCTCTTGCAGACACACACAAGGTTAGGAGAATGCTATCTCAAACGGTATCACAAAACAGGCAGATGTCATTGGGAGTCCGGTCATCGTCCGCATGGCTCTTTGAGTGCTCCGGGGAGGACCTAAGCAGGGAGTGGAGAGATGATGTATCTCATAAAGCCCATGTTTGGCTAAGCCACGTTCACACTGCACTTGCTGTGCACAAGCAAATGCTGCATGCCCCATCGTTCCTGTGGCTCTGTCTGCTTTATCACAGAGTATGTGGAAGGAACAAGCAATGACTTGGAGCCGAACAAGCCATTTTAGAGTCCCACATTGCTGGGATTTTTTTAAAAAACAAAACGAAGGCAATGTCCATCTTTATGCATGCTTAAACATAGGGTTTGTAGTTATAGAAAAATGGAGATCACACAAATTATGTATTTTAAAAATCTCCCAATCTCAAACACCGCATGATAGAGCAGAATTCATGGTTAGCACCCCCGCCACCCACCCACACCCACACACACACGCAGAGCAGCAGCCTGAGGAGTCCAGGCCTGACTCAAGTGACACCAGTGATGAAAGGCACAAGAGAAAGGGAATCCGAGGTGAAAGGAAACAGTGACCACCATTGTGTCTGCATGTGTGTCTTTGCCTCTCTCCCTCTGTCGATCTTCCTTTGAGAATGTGCGTTCCTGCCTCTCTCTTTCCTTCTCACGCTCTCTCACCGTCTCTGTCACGCACATGAGCACAGACACGCCACCCCACATTCATGACTCCAGTCATTAGTCAGAAATGTAAAATCCTGGCAGCAGTGGTCACAAAAGATGACGTATCAAATTCAAAACAAAAGGAAAAGGACGAGGTAGTTCAGATACCTCTATATCCAGCCTGTGCTTTCTTAAAGACCAAGACTTATGTCTCAAACTAAATAGATATGGTTTTCAAAAATGCATCTATCATAAGTCTGACTTCTGAAAAAATACAGAGGATAAGAATCCGGCTGCTTGTTTGAAAAGTATTTGCAGTCACGGTGATTCCTTACAACCAAACAAATCAAAGCCTCAATTGGATGACGTTGTTTGTAGAAACAACCCAAAAGACATAAAAGAACAGTGTTACATATAATATGACATTTTACATAAAAATCTGAGTTTCATGATGCATCGCAATATGTACATGAGGGGGTGGTTGTCAGGTCCTCCTAGGGAGACATGGAAATAATGCTTAGAATTGTAATGTCTCTTTACGAGAACAGGCTTTTACTGGGCCCGGGCAAAATAAACCTTGAACTTAGTTCCTACATCTTTTCCTTCCCTGTATCCAGATTCCCAGTGACTTGAGCTCCTTCAGGGGAGTCCCTTGCCCAGCTGAGATCTCATCCCATGTATCTGTATTCTCGGTATAGCTGATACCTAGTGTGGTTAAAGGAAACTGTGCTTTGGTACACACGAAAGTAGAAATGATTTCATGGATTACCAAAACATTCACATTTAGAGTATTTTTAGATCCCTCAGTTGAGTGTCTAATTGCCAAAAAGGTAATCTCTTTCAAAGTAATGAATATTCCAGATACGGAAGGATTACTAGATCTTTAAAAAGCAAACTGGAGTACAAAGGTATTACCTTCCAATAAAAATGCCCTTCCATTAGTTTGAAAAGTATTGACCTCATTCTAGTCTCCGTAAGATGAAAAGCAGTTACTGTCCTTTTTGAAGAGTTATTATTTGGTCGACTATTTCTTAATGAATCATTTTCATTCTTTTTGAATAAGGCGTTGAGTTTTGTTAAGATCTACTTGTTTTTTTTCCTTCTCCCCCTTTGCCCACAGTTTTGGGAGGTGATCTCAAGGAAACGGGTGCTAGCAGATGAAACTATTTTGTAAAATCCAGGTGGGCCTTTTAAGGGAAGACGCAGATACCATCGTGCTACCACCTGTCAATCGGGACAAAGCTCCTCCTCCAGTGAGGCCTGGGGGCTCCTCCAGAGGGGAGAAGTGACACTTTCTTCTAAGGGAGAACTCCCTCTGCCCCTCCGGCACTGGGGCCCAAGGGAGTGGCCCCTCATTCTGCTTCTGAATTAGAAAGACCAGGGTGGTTAGGGGGTGCTGATTGCTCAGCCATAAACACAGTCCAAGATAACAGATAACTCCAGTCGATATCTTCAGGGTTTTAATGTGCCCACTCCCAGGGTCACTGAAAAGAGCCAAGTATCTTAAGCGGGAAAGAAGAATGATCTCGCATGGATACAGCAGATCTCCATTTCCATGGAGCCCAGTCCCTGACGGAATCGATGACGTCCATTTTCCTGTGACGTGAGCTCAAACTGAGGGCAGCACGTGTCTCTTAACCGAAACCCTGATGAGCCAGGGTCCTTTCTTACTCCCCTGGGTCCCAGTGTGTGTGAGGGCGGTGTGGGCTTCACACACAGCTTCTGGCACTGAGACCCACGTCACGGCCACACACCCCTTCTCTCTTCTCCGTCTCCCTCCGATAGACACCGAATCTCTTAATGAACGTGCTGTTGCCTCGGTGTATCTTCTTTTAAAAAGTTATAAATTGTGTTATTTAAAACGAATGATCGCTCATCATGAACAGTTTTTAAAATGAGTGAAAACACACACACACACACACACACACACACACACACACACACACACACACACACAAATAAAAAATCGTTAATTTAACTCACAAGTCAGAACCAGCGCTGATTTTGACCTGCAAGTTGAACTGGATAAAGTTGTTCATAATTGACTGTTTGGGCCTGTTTAATCAGAAAAGTTATTTGGTTAAATCTACATTTTTAAAGATTTAAAAGATTAAAGATTTTTAAAGATTGTTTTGTGTGTGTATTTGTGCTTATAAGATTTTGGACGTGCTGTCCAGACAAACTTTATATCTAGGTTTTGTTGTTTTGTTGTTGTTGATTTTTACTTAAGACGGGGACGCTTTTCCGTGTAACTTTTTTTTTTCTGTAATATTTAATTGTTTCTTTTAAGGTGCTCCTTTTTCTGTATATTTGCTCCTAGGTCCTAGGCTGTTCTCAGCAGTATGTGTTAACCATTTATTGACCAAAGGGACAGCTTCCGGCAGCAGGAAAAAAACTGCCGACTAAGGACACTTGAGAGTTTTCTGAAAGGTATTTGACAAGAAAATCTCCAGGGAAACTGGTTAAATATGTTGTTTACACCACGGACTTTATTATATTTCCTGAGAACAGCTGTATGATAGGAATTGCCAAAATTATAATTCATCACATTAAAATCGACCTTTCCAAATATTTGAGGTTCAAGCTTCAGCTAAATATAGTTTCAGGAGCTCGTGAAATGTTGACGTCTGTGTCAGGTTGTCATAGTTGCATTTCAAATGTGGTCTTTGAAAATATGTATTTCTAAATCGTGATTGACTGTTGTTTTTTTTTTCTATCCCAAATCAATTAGGTTTTGTTGTTGTGCAGCACAGCATGCCGTATTCCCTTTTAAGAAAGATGAATTTATTTTTAATGATGTTAGAGAGCTCGGAATTTGGAGGAAATACTTACTCGGATTCAAGAGCAAATGCATTTTCAAGTGAGGCTGGAAGTATAGCTCTTTTTCCTGTCCCAAAGCAGAAAGAATGCTGTCCTGTGTGTGCAACGTGGCGTGTACCCCGGGTCCCCTCAGAAAAGTGCACCTGGCCCAATGCGTGTCTGCCTTTAGGAAAGCACAGTGCACATCCGTTTTCATGTCTGAAGGATGCAGTCGTAGAAATCATGGTAACACAGCATTTCACCTAGTACTTTTCAAATTAATTTGAATAACAAATTTCTTTTTTGAGTATTGGGGAGCTTTGGGGGCATCAGGTGTGGCCTAGAAAGTGTAAGCACCTACGGAGGGTCTTCGGATTGCTTGATTTTGCTCTAAACACATCATTCTGGTCACTTAGCAGAATCCAGACAGTGGCTCCCCACACCACCACCAGCAAATGTTAATTTTTGTAAAAGTGAAGCGTGTCCGAGTTTTTGAATCTATAATGGAGTGTTAAAATGTCTGTATGTTTGTGAACATAGTGATATGCAACACTGTGACTGACGGGAAGAGCGAACACTAATTTTCATTGCTGCCCACACCAAATGACCGACAGCAGACGAGACAGCCCCAGGAGTGGTCCGCTGGAGGTTCCCTGTGAGTCCGGACTGAAAGGCTGGTGACAGCCCCTTTTACATCTCGTATCAGTTTACAACAGTGTCCCTGAGTCTACTGCTTGTCTTGTAGCTTATAGGGGCATTTGTAAGTCTCCTCAGCCTCTGCCTACACTTATTAAGTTTCTTTGCTCTTGTTTTACTTTTTTTTTTTTTTTTTTTTACTGTTGTTGGCTTGTTTAGTCAGCTGTCTTCCTAGGAATTCTGGCTTAGCTGCAGCATCACCGAGGCACGCCTGCCAGCTCAGAGTATCCAGGCTTGGCGTCATTTTCCATGGCCCGAGTGGCCCATCTGGAGCACGCAGTCCTTACCTATAACCCTGTAGAAAAGGCAGACACATGAGTAGATAAGTAGGATAACTTTTAATTACAGGGAACATGGTAGCCACAGAGGAAGCTAGCAGCCCCGAGGGGAGTGTGAGGACAGAAGCTGAGAGCCGCCCACGGGTGTCAGGCACGGAGGATCCATCTGCCTTGGAGAGGAGCTCAGGCTTCATGTTGTAGGGCATTTGTTCTCAAGTTTCTCCCTCATGAAAACGTAATGTGTGTGCATTGAAAAAAAAATTAGAAAAACAGGAATGTTAGAAAAAATTCACAAACATTCCCATCATTCAAAAGAAAGCCATATTGTAATTTAGATAAAGTCTTTCCTTTAGCTTTTCTAAAAGGTGTCGTTATTTTGCATTCTTCTGAGGAAAGGGGATGACTTTAACTTCAGACTGTGGACGAGAAAACTAAGGCTCCGAGCCAAGTGACTGTGCGGAGTCCACACTCAGCTACTGCTGAAGACCCGGCCTGGAAATGTCCTGTGAATATTGGAATGAACAGAAAAAAAAGGAAGAAAAAAAAACATTATTGTCCAAACAGGTCAATCCTAGGCAGATGTAAAATCCACCTTCATTATTCCTATTATTTTAAGAACAAGTCTGCTTCAGGTGATTTAATCTAAGCCCACATCATGCCTGACTCCCTCCCCTGGACCACTCCAGAGCTATGGTCACGCACCTGACAGGCCCGCTGCAGGGAGAGGTGCCAGACTGCAAAGCACTCGTGGTCCTTTAAGGTGGTCAGGTCTCTGATTCCTGATACATCCACCTAAAATCACATCCTTTCCAGGAATCTAAACTTCAGGTCCCTTCTTTTCCCTCTACAATTAGGTCCTTGAATCCCTGTAAACACTGTTATTAGATCAGTCTCTGTGACACTCGTTTGGCCAAAATTAAGAAATTCTCCTTGATATGACTTAACTTCAGGGAGAGGGAGCGAGAGAGACTGAGCTTTCAGGACGATATTTATAAGCCACCTGAGTGGGCACTGCGGAAAGTTACCTGAAGAAAAGGGTGATTTACCTTCCTAGGCAGCTAAGCCAAGCTGTCGCCCGCAACAGAAGAGCAGCATTTTAAAGACTCGATGATGTTTATAAAATTAAGGAACTGGAAACTGGACCTTTTCCTTTATTATGGCATTTTTTTTTTTTTTTTGAACTTTTAAAGAGCACAGGAAACCATTTGGTGAGTTAGGCAGTTTTTAAGTTATCGTTTTATGGGGGAACATAATAGCGGTGACTTTTAATAAGGATGTTTTTCCACTTGGAGAAATTTACTGGCTAGAACATTTACTCGTTTTCATTCAGTACAACACAAGCCTCTCAAAATCCTTGCTCTGAATAATAGGTACTGTTGTTTTTCCACACTCAGCTACTGCTGAAGACCCGGCCTGGGAATGTCCTGTTGGTTTTGGAATGAACAGTACATTACTATATATCTTATTTCTAAGTATTATCTGCTTCTTATACCTCCATGCTGGAACATCGGCCATAAGTCGTGTCAGTCTGACTTGATATAAGACCATCTTTGAGACCCGACAAATAGCAGAGATACCGCTGAGAACACTGATTTTCTTGCCAATAATCATATAGATTTACAGTCAACCAATAGCTAGATAGACAGAGATGATATACAGTTATGAAGAGGAAAGTGGGAAACATTTGGGACCAACCTTTTGACAAGTAGCTGGCGTTATCTCCTAAAGTATAAAATGGAAAGGCCGTATGACCAATAGCTTTAGGAATATGTAACTATAAAAATGAACGTACCTCTGCCTGTGCACAACGATTGTCACTGCTAAATTATTTATAATAGGAAAAGAGAAATGCTCCTAATCTCAGAAACAGCATCCGGATTGAATAAACGACAGCAGCTCCATGCTGAGCTGCGTTTACCAGCTCTCACAGGGCATGAGTTAGGCCTATGTGGGTTGATGAAAATACGTGCTGTCCTGTTCAGTGAGAGGAGCTTAAGCATTATAATGTGAATGGTAGAGTAATAGTAAAAGAGATGGGTATAGGTGAATGATGAAACAAATTAGGGAACGATATGGGATTGAATTTGTGGTGAGAACAGGGAAGACAAAAATCACTCATTTTTTTTCCCCTTAAGTAGCAGGTTTCGCTTGGTTCATTAAATGAGCTCTATAACTTTATAATCAAAAAAAGAAAAACATTTTTTTTATTTGTAATGTCTGAATGTTCCTAAATTGTGATCTTAATTCAATGGGGATAAAATGGTAGAAAGTAACAGTTTTCTGTATAAAAGGAAAAGTGAACACGTGCGGCTTGTCTTCCTTCCCACCTCATTTCTGTGTGTAACACAGATTTATTCCTTTTGACCACCCTACCTCACAAGCTTTAGAAATGTGGTTATGCATCAAGTGCAATAGAGGACCATTTCACTGTTTAATTCAGTTATAGGCCCCCATAATGCCTGTTGCTATGAATTTCCTTTAAAATAACTATACTCTGAAGGGAAGTAAGGTTTTGAGATTGGTCTGTTTTTATCCTGATACTGAAAGATGTTGGAAAACAGAGCTACATCACACATATTTCACTTAAAGTTCAAATTTCATTTTAAATCTATCACTTAAAACCAAAGAACAAAATTCAGAAATGGTAGGACTTGGGCTAAGTGATTCTAATTCTTTTCAGCTTCAACACTCTATGATTTTAAAGAAAAATAAAAGCCAGAACTCAGGTAGAGCTGGAGATCACTTCCAGGAGACTTCTGTTCACTGTGGAACTGCGCATCGGATTGGGAGTGCACTGATCTGTTCAGGCTGCTCTCCTAAAACACCAGCATGGGCAGCTTGGGCAGCAGAAATTTCTTCTCTCACAGCTCAGAGGCTGGTGGTCCATGATCAGGGTGCCAGAGTGCTGGTCTGTGGGGAGGTTTGCAGACGGCGCCTTCCCATTGTGCCATCGCGTAGCCTTTTATCTGTGCACAAGCAAGAAAGAGGGCTCGGGAGGGAGAACAGATGCTTGCGAGAGAGCTGGGGCATGTCTGCGTCTTCTGAGGACACCAGTCTGGTCAAATTAGAGCCTCACAACTCTCTGACCTTGTTTAATCCTAATCACTCCTTTAAAGGCGGCATCTCCAAACAGTCACACTGAGGGTTGGAGCTTGAACATATGAATTTGAACGGGACACAGTTCAGTCCATAACAGGAAGGAAATAACATAGGATACTATAGGATACTAACTTTGTGCATATTTTATGCTATTTCTCCTTTCTAAGTCTTTAGTACATTTTTCAGTCAAAGCAATACATTGTGGTGACATTTAACTGCTTACTCCAGCCAGTTGGCATAATCTACGAAGTCCAATTTTATAAAGTCATGCATTGTTTGTGAAATTGTTAAAACGTCTTCATATTTAACATGTTATGTAAAATATATACATATCTTCTTAAAAAGTAATACTTAATACTGTCTCTAATTTTTTTTTATTTTGCTTTAAAATAGCTTAATGCTGAAAGAAGTAGTTAAACCTCAGATAGGTGCAGGAAATCAGTTTTATATTTCATAGGCACTTTAGAAATATTAGTCGTTAAATATATTTCATTTTCCTGATTTATAAAAACTAAAATATAGAAAAATGCTACAACTACTTCTAATTACACAAGGAGCCAACAAGCAACATTCCTGGTGAAGTTCCTTTCAGTCGCTTTTCTGTAAATATGGAGCAAAATGGGAAGTTGCAATGTGCAAGTAATACTTTTCACACTGTTTTGTGCATCTGGTTGAATTTAGCCCCCAGCGTTTATCTCGGCAGTATGAGATGAGCTCTGCTGAGGTTGACTGACAGGCCGTCCGTTCCCATGGGTGGAGGCAAGCTTTTCTCCCATACTGCTCTCCACCAAAATTCAGTATGGAGCAGTACTTTCCTTTTCACTTAATCGTCGCTTGAGACTGCCTTGAATTCTAGAACTTTTGGAGTGATGAGACCTTGTAAGACTCTCAGTGCCCACTGTCGCAGGCCTCAGGCTTGGGGAGCTGTTAGAATGGAAACCATCACCTGCAAAGCTCAGCCGTGCCACCTCTGTCAGAAAAGATTTGACCCCTCCAGTCGGTGGTTCCTAGGGTTGTGTAACCTCTAAGAAGAGGTCTGGAAGGGCCTTGGGGAGTCAGTGTTTGTAGTTCATCTTCCTCGAATCCTAGTTTGCTCTCCTATTCTTATTTGAAGCCTCCCCCCCCCCAGCACCCCTGCTCTGAAGGCTCTGCTTCACGGTCTCCAGTCCACCCCCAGGTACTAAATCCACCTTGTTCCTGCCGCTGGCTGCAGTCTTGTCAGCCCCTATGAAGCAGAGGCTGCTACTGCCCTAATGACGAGTATGGAGATACCTAGGAGACTTCTGATGTTGTGTCCCCATCAACCAGCCTGGCCCAGGGACATCTCAGACACTGCAGTTAGGAGTGGGGGCAGCATTCCTTGACGACAAACCCCCCAAGTGAGTGATTTTCTGTAGCTGCAGACCACCATTCCCACTGCTGCCTCTTCCTTTCCGTGCTGACCCCTCAGGAAGACCCAGGCACGCCTGTCCGTCTTAGAGTGCTCAGCGGCCAGAAGGCCTCCTGCGCTGCTCTGACCAAGTCCCCTCAATGTGCAGGCAGCTCACGTCACTCCTCGAAAATGCCGCAGCCATTGCTGCACCAACTGAACCTTTATGCCTTCGAACCAGGAGTTGCGTTGATTTTGCTACCTGCGTGTTGGGATTGGGCAGCGCAGGGCGGTGGTGCATGGGGAAGGGGGAGCAGTGACCCCCACGGAGTCGCCTGCAGACGCAGCAGGCCTCTGTCTCCTTGTGTGTGAAACGCAGGTAACAGTGGAAAGGCTTCTGATGAGTGACCAGGTGTGTGGGGAGGCCTTGGAATAGCTTCTGGAACATGGTGAGGATTCTGTAAAGTTTGTCGTTGCTGTGGTTACTGTTTTGTGGGACTTGAAACAGGTCCAGACTCATCTATTAGCTTTACCAATTGCTTACTGCGCGGCTTTGAGACAGTTATTACACCCCTGCGCCTCACCTGCAAATGGGGAATAATAATGAAGGAATGAATGATCTCATTCACAGTGACTATTCTGCACTTTCCGTTAGTTCTGTCTCCCCCTCTCTAGGTGGAATGGCTGAAAACGAGAAGATGGGCTCTGACGGGGGCAGATGAGTACAACGGGATGCCTGAGTGAGCGCAGATACTTAGTGCAGCTTTTGAATAAGAACTTAATGCAAACCAGACTTAGCATAACACATACACTTTGAAACTACATTTTCTATTTACATCCCATTCCTATGAAACAGGCCATCAGGCCTCGGGCCATGAGAGGCAGGTTCTACCCGGTGAGATGACGGGCGGCAGGGGCGCTGAGGGCCGGCAGGGGCGCTGACCTCTGGCTTCAGGGTGACAAGGGCTGGAGGGGCCCAATCAGAGGTGCAGGCAGAGGCCACTGTTCCTTCCTAGAGCCCTCCCCCTTCCCAGCCTGCAGACCCAGGTGCCATCAACTGGGTAACACAGGTCGCTCTGCCCAGGGGATTCCCTGAGACCCCACCTCTCCCAGGGGGTGGGCCCACCAAGCCGCTTCAGTGATTTGTTCCATGCAAACGGGCTGTCCTGTCTCCTCTGAAAACTTTCATAAAATCCCTCAAAGGCTCACAAATCCCAAAGAAGCAGCATCTGGCCTCTGCATACCCTGAACCTGTTGCTGAGCAGTACCAAGCCCTGCATGAGTGGCAGCCGGCCTCGGTTTTGGACTTGAGCCTTCGAGACACCTATAAGCCACGAGTGGCAGCCACATGTGGATTGCTTGGTGACTCTTACCAGGTGGCCCTAGAGATGTATAGGCTACGGCTAAACTTGGCCGGCAGCTGGATCCCCCAAATCTGTGCCAAGGGGCCCAGAGCACACCTACTACATAAAGCCACTCTACTAAGACTGGGAGACCTAGGAGACCTACCTAATACAGAAAAACACACAAGGAGGCAGCCAAAATGGGGAGACAAAAGAAAAAAAAATGTCCCACATGAAAAAACAAACAATGCTCCAGAAAAAAATTCACCAAAATAGAGACAAGCTATATACCAGATGCAGGGTTCAAAACACTGAATGAAGAGTACACAGAGTGGATGGAATGGAGGATCGAATTGGCAGCACAGAGGATGGGGTAGGAGAGGACACCCAATCAGAACAGCAACAGGAAGAAGAATATAAAAAAAAGAAAATAGTTTAAGAAGCCTCTGGGACAATGCCAAGTGTAACAACATTCACATCATAGGGGCATCAGGAGGAGAAGAAAGAGAGCAAAGAATTGAAAACCCATTTGAAGAAATAATGATGGAAAACTTCCCTAACCTGGTGAGAGAAATAGACATACGACCCCAGGAAGTTCATAGAGTCAAAACAAGATGAACCCAAAGAGGCCCATATCCAGACACATCAGAATTAAAGTGCCAAAGGTTAAATTCAAAGAGAGGATCTTAAAAGCAGCAAGAGAAAAGCAATTAGTTACGTACAAGGGGATGCCCATAAGACTGTCAGCTCATTTTTCAACAAAAAATTTGCAGGACGGAAGGGCTTGGCACAAAAATATTCAAAATGACGAAAAAACCCAGGACCTACAACCGAGATTACTTTACCCGGCAAAGTTATTTAGAATCGAAGGACTAAATAACTAAAAAGATAAAGAGCTTCCCAGACAAGAAAAAGCCAAAGGAGTTCATTACCACCCAGCCAGGTTTACAGAAAATGTCGGAGGGACTTCTTTACCAAGAAGGAAAAATACGTATCAAAAGCCTAAATAAGGAATGGCAATAACTACAGATATTTCAACAAATACTTCAAATGAAAAAAAAAAATGCTCCAATCAAACGAGAGGATGGCTGAAAGGATAAGGAAACAAGACCCTTACCTGTGCTGCCGACAAGAGACTCGCTTCAGATCAAAAGACACACGCAGACTGAAAGTAGCAGGATGGGAAAAGGTATTTCATGGTGGACCTAGAGTGGAAGACAAATGCCATATGATCGCATGTAGATGTGGCATCTAAAGAACAAAATAAACAGAAGACGAACAGACTCATGGATGCAGAAAACATTTTGAGGGTGACCAGATGGGATGGAGGTTGGGGGAGTCGGTGCTAAGGGGGAAGGGATCAAGATGTACAAAATCGTCATGGAGATAGAGGATAGCATAAGGCGTTTAGCCACAAATATTATAATAACTGTGTACAGTGCTAGAGGGAGATTTATTGGGGTGATCGCTTTGTGAGTTACATAAATGTTCAATCACTGTGGCGAACACCTGAAACGAATGCAGTATTGCGCCAACTAAAAACAAAAAATTTAAAAAATATATTATTAATAAAGAAAAGCTATATTGTGAAGTTAAAAGGGGCAATATTTTAGGTCTCCTCCGAGAGGCTAGGACCTAGTTTCAGCTAAATACAAGAAGTTAAATCAGTTCCTGACGCCTGTTTCTTTCGGGACCGTGAGCAGGGATAATGCTGTCCAAGTCGCGTCCCTCCAGATCGGTCATCCTCTGAGACTGCGAAATCTCCACTGAAATGTGTGAGTCTTCCCAGTGATAGGAGAAGCATCCGTGCTCCAAATGATTAGGAAATAGGCAAGCATGATTTTTAGGAAATTGGACCGTCCAGGTTGTCATAACGAAAGTCCCAAATGGTTCCCTCACTGATGCTCCTCTCAGAGTCTCCTCCATAGACACCATCGATCAGACGGGAGAAGCCACTGCTTAGGGGGTAGTGATCATGGAGGGGCCTGTGTTTTGTCCATTAATGCGTTCTGGGTAATTGTTCGTTTTTATGATAATATTCATGGAGCACATACTCATTGAGCAGCTACTAAGTGTGCAAGACACTCGGCAGGTGCTGTGAGAGGCCCGACACCTGCCTCCGTGGGTTCGCTGGGCCCTTGCCCTGAGGTTTATTGGATTTCGGGAAGGAGCCTACAGTGAAAGGTGAACTCTAGGCTCACTGACTCGCCCCACGTTGCAGGAGATGTCTGTCTGCCATAGAGACGAGGGCAGAAAAGGCTCTGTCCCTCTCCGGGGTCCTGCCTGACGACTGGCCCGTCACTGCCTCTGGTAGGCGTGGGGGTGTTAAGCTGCTTGCGTTTCCCTTGGAAGTTGCAGTTGTGCAGATGGGACTTCCTGAGGAGATTTCTCGCATCTGAAAGGGGCCAGGCAGGCAGGGGGAAGACTCAGACTGTCTGGGTGCGGGCGCCGTCTCAGCCTCAGTCTCCCCACGCGTCAGTGAAGGGATCTCCCGCCAGGATCAGCTCCAGCCATTTTCTTCCCAAGGACACAGCCCTCAGACTGGGGCTCTTGGGAGAGGCTGGCTACCGGTGCCCGCAAGGGCCAGATTCCCCCCTTTTGCTGAAGATAGAAGAGAGCCCCTTGACTCAGTGTCCCCCCCCTGCGAGCGGTGGCCGATGGAGAGCCCCTTAAGAAGGGAAAAAGGGAGACTGAGCAGCACAGTGGCGCCGTTCCCGAGGGGAGCACTTCTCAGACTGATGGAGCATCAATGGCTTCCCTTTCTTCTTTTCCCAGTCCTTTCCAGATTGATAAAAAAAAAAAAAAGAAAAAGAAAAAAGAAAAAAGAAAAAAGAAATCTATTTAATGACACATCTCTCTTCAGCTCTGCACTTGCCTTGTCACAGGCCGTACTCTGGGAGGCTGCACTCAGCCTCCTCCTCCCCGAGGGAACCCCGCACCCTCTCACCTCACCACCCCTGTCCCCTCGTCAGCTGACTGCACCCTCACCCCCCTGTGGAAACTGCAAGGCCCTCCTCTTAAAAATCCAGTCATGTCCTCCCAGCTTTCATCCTCAGGTTCTTCCTCCCTTCCCGACCCTCTGTGCCCCAGGCCACCCTTCATCCTCTGCGCTCGGGACTCGGGGCCTTCTCTCTCTCTCCGGGCCAGCCTTCTGAAGGGCACGCTTCTCCTAGGACGTGGGCTCAAATGCCAGGCTCTGTGCACTTTAAAAATGTGAACATCCGTGTCCGAAATGGAGTTGGGGGAATTTTTTTGGGATCGGATCCTATCCCTGTGTAAGACTTGGACTAATCGTGAGATAGTTGTGTGTGTGTGTTCCAGGGGTGTCTGGGAGAAGGCAGCGACAGCGACATCTAAGGCGTCATTCCCGTGCCTTCCCCTTGAAAGGGGGCGGTGCTGACTTACCTGCTAAGCAGGGACAGTGCCTTTTCTGACACATGAAGTTAAGGGGTGGCAGCCTCCCTGTTTCCCTCCTTCTTCTCGCTTTTATGTGCCTTTGCCGGGGCTGGGGCTGGGGCAGGGACGAGGACTGTAGCTACAGGAGGAACCCTGTGCAGGCAGTTGATAGATGTGTTTCGTTCACCAAAGACAGGGAGCCCGACTCTCTGACCACCTCACCTGTGTCCTCACTGGTCACACGACCTAAGAGATTACTTTCAATAGAAAATTCTGTAATCTTCCAACAATTCCTCGGATTATCTGGCGTAGCCTTCTCCCACGTCCTTGCTACCTGTTCACCCCATTTTCTTATTCTTTTCTAGCACCCGTGTTCCGATTCGAGGCCAAATAAATGACACTCAGAACTTCCGCTGACATCCCATAAGGTAAGATCTGTTTTTGATCGGAGTTCTTTGCTTTGAAAAGGGGGGTTTATGGCTTGATCCGAGAGGACAGGTTAATGAGGAATAGGGATTTCTGAGTTGGGGGTTTTCCAAAGCAATTTGCAATTGTCACTGGATGCATCTTAATGCAAATAGATAGGCATGCTCGATTTTTATGTCTTAATAAAGCTACTTTTTTGTCTGTTCGATCATCAGATTCGAAGTTACGTAGAAGCTGTGTCTGTTGAAATAGAAAAAGGTTGATGTGATTCCAAATGCTTACTCGTATCTCACCTGTGAAGCAGCATGAGGCATTTGCCACCTATTGTTTCCGTTGTCGATGGACCATACGGGTGACAGTGCCCCATAGTTGGCCATGGAGCCGAATGTCCTGTAAGAAAAGCAGGACTGTGACTGGATTTGTTTTTCTCTGACGGGAGCAATGTCTGCGGGGCTTGGCGGTAGATTCCCTCCCTCTCGGAGCACCTCCCTTTGAGTGCACAGGTGACACCCCAGCCCAGCATCCGCTGCCCTGTTTCAGCGCGGAGGAGCCTGTCCCCCCAGCTCCCCATATGCAGAGGACACCACAGCCCCCCACACCAGAGCTCGCCTGACGGCCTGCAGAGCCCCGGGCTGTAGATTCCTTATTCGGGGAACGCAGATCCCCAGGGGCCACCGGAACGAGCGCTCAGTGCCACTGCGGGGAAGGCTGTCCGCAGGCTGTGACGGCATCAGGCACGCACACTTCCACTCCTCCCTCCGCGGCAATGCCGGAGAGGGCCTTTGTGCCAGATGAGGTCAGTGGCACCAGAAACACATTTCCCGAGTCAAGTGCTGGGTCTCGGCTCCCCCCCACACCGTGTTCAACAAACACCCTCTTTTTTAAATGAAAACATCAAAGCCCCTTAATCTGACCACTGCTCCAACATGCAATGACCAAATCCACGCCGCCACGGCAATCCTGTGTCCCTTTTCCCTTCCGTCTTGGTTTCCTGTTCCTCCCGATCCTCAGGCCGCCTTTCAGCCCCCCCGACAGCCACTCTGAAGGCGACCCATGCCCGTTTCTCCTCCGTGTCCCTAACCGGCCCAGGCCGCGTCCTTGTGTGTCGCAGCACTGCCAGCTCCTGGGTGCTCTTTCCGGCCCCGTGGTGAGGAAGCAGGGCCGGCTGGTGGGGCAGCGTGTGGAGGGTCCCCAGCTTCTCGTCGCCATTGTCACCGAGCTCACTCCCTGACTCACACAGAGCAGCGTCCAGTCAGTCCTGTGAGTCCCGTTCGTGGTGAGCGCCCTCCCCCGTGTTTTCTCCTTTAGACCACATCGTCACTGTCCCTTTTCTGTGCTTAGACGTGTCTCGGTAGACAGACGGCACGCGTCACCGCCACCCACGGTATTCAGGGCAGCAGCGTGCTGCTCAGGCTCGTAGCGGAGAAGCGACACAGCTGTCCCCTGGAGCCAGGGAGCGACGCAGGCCGTGGCGCGGGGCTGTGTGGGCGCCTCTGCGGTGTCCGCGCGGCCACGAGGTCGCCCGACGACAGGTTTCGCAGGAGGCCTGGCTGGCCCTGCGCGGCGCCTGGCTGCAGTGCAGGATGTTGGAAGTGTTAGCACATGTGGGCCCGCGAAGCGTATCTGATTCACAGAAGCTTCAGGATTATTCCTTGGTGTGACCTGCCTGATTCAGAAGGCCGGACAGGACCTGGCTGTGAGCGCAGAGAAAGGGGCGCGTGGAGAAGCTCAGTCTTTTCTAAACTTATCCTTCCAGCTACTTCTCCTTCCTCTGTTCGGCAGACAGACACAGACTACTTCATGTCTGTTCTCCTCATCTTTCTTCCTAAAATGCCCCGATGTGCTGGAGGACGGGAGAGTGGCTGCTTTTAAAATCTTCGCCTTCCACACTCCTTCGCTGAGGCCATGGGGCCCAGTTCCTCTGGCGAAGGGCCCTGGGGGGTGGCCCTGGGGAGGGGCCACCCCCTGCCAGGATGAAAAGAGCAAGGCTTCAAGAGGATGCTATCTTGGGAGCATTATCCTTTGTTATTACCCCATCTTCCCACCTGGAAAGCTGGTTTAAAGTGTGTAGCTGTGGGGTTTTAATTCATGGGAGCGACTAAGCAGTGACAGAGAGGGCAGTGCCACGGAGAGAAGAATGTATTAGTTACGTTTCCCTGAGAGAAGGGCCACTCTGTGTCTCCCGGGCCCCGTGGGGGAAGCACCGGGTTTGGTCAGAGGCAGAAGATGGAGTGAAGACCATGTCCGAGGTGGAGTCAGGGATGCGCGTTTGCCCAGGTGAGCACCAGGCCGCGGGCCTGCGCTGCTGGGCTGGGCTCTGCTCGCTGGTACCTGGTTCTGGGTGAGTTCGGGCAGCAGGGTATGGGTTCGGGGTGTGGCAGTCAGATAACACGGGGCTTACGTTTACACAGGAGAGATATGCTCTCGGCCAGGCCCTGGGCTAGCACGGGAGGGGCAGCCTCTCCCTGGCCAGCCAGATCTCACTGTATGTATCAGAGCATCATAAAATAAGAAAATAAAAAAAGTAATTATTAAGCACAGCCCCATCTTGAAATCACAAGGACAGAAGCCACAACCTGAGAGTTGGGGCAGCAAGGTCAACGGCGCTTGGCTCCTCGCGTTCCCGAGAGCCAGCTGTCACGTCCCGGTGAATCGGGGCACCCCGCCCTGGTGGGCCTTGGAGGCTCAGGGTGACCTCAGACATAGCTGAGTTAGTTGCTGGCGTTCATGCTGGTGCTTGTCGCATCGGACATGCTCGGTGCCTCAGCTCCCCGCACTGTGCTGCCACCAGGTGGGTGCTGCGCCCGTAGTGCCGACGCGAAGCCAGCGCTGGGAGGTGCTGAGCAGGTGATGCTGTGATCGCAAGCGGCAGAGCTAAGTGAGGTTTGAGCCCATCCTTGTCCTCTCCCTGCTCAGCGCTGTCCCGACAGGGTGCAGCCTGGACCCTGCCGGGTTGCCGAGGGCGTTTGCTGGCGCGTCAGTCAGTGGCCTCGTCAGTGTCCTAAACCTTTCGATGCTCTTCAGGAACCCGGACTTTTCATTATTATCTATTTATAACCCTGAATGGGCTGAGACGGTCCCATGTTGTAAAAAAGGGAACAGAAAATCTTGATTTAGGGGAATCGGGATGAATTGCAATTGCCTATGAAAACGGGTGAAGAAAATATTAACTTTTTGAGATTCTTTTGTGTTTTCGTTCTTCAAAAGTTTAGGGGTCCTCGGTGCCTTTACTCTGTCCCTCTCACTGTCCCTCTCACCGTCCTCTCCCTCGCTGCCTCGGAGAGGAGACCACATTGTTTGTGGAGTGTTACCCCTTTTCTAATAAACGTTCCTTTTAACTCTAAAAAGAAAGCTTAAATATAGTGGTTGAAGAATGGCCACCAGAACTCGACTTTTAACCTAGGGCCTCTGTATTAAACAGCATCCTCTTTACTTCACTCGCACTTATTAGGTTCAGAAAAAAATGCAGGTAAAAGGTAAATTATGCAATGAAATCTCTTCTCAGAGAAAATCATGCAAGATGTTGAACAGGGGCGGAGCCGAGTCAGGCAGGAGGGGCTGGACAATGGGAAAATCTGTGGGTTCGAACATGTGAGGCAGGAAATGCCGGCGACGGCCAGCTCTTGTGAGGCTCGGAGGAGCTAGTTCACCTCTCTGGACTCTTGTTCTTTATTTGTAAGTTGAGGGTGTGGATTTCTGACATTCTCTTAGTACAAACTCACCGCTTACCCTTTGGGTCTCCTCGGCTCACGCAGGGAAATGCTCTGTTAAAGCTGACTTTCCCCTCTTTGGCCACTGAAACCGCAATGACCTGTTATTTTCATTCTCCTTTCTTCCGTCAAGTACCCCCTGGCCCTTCCTTCAGAGCCCAGCGGCCTTCAGTGACCACTCTCTCACTCAGATTAACCTTTGGAAACTAGCACTTTCATTTTTTAAGGCACAGGAAAATACCTCCATATGCAAACAGTACGCATGCAACTCAAGGGGTTTAGGCAAGACATGAAGAATTCGGCCACTTTTGTTTTTAGTTTGCGGTTTATCGTCACCGTATGATCTAAGCTCCACATGGGCAAGGCCGTGTTTGCCTCCTCACCGCCATGCCCATGGCATCTGTAGGGACACCTGTCCCCCGCAGGAGGGTGGCGCATGTTCGCTGAGCGAAGGAATGCAGGGGAAGAAAATGCCAAATGTTTCCGAAGAAATTAATCCACGCTTCTAGCTGTCCCTGACCTGTCTGTTGCTTAGACCAAAAGGGAAAGAAATCAAGGAAAAGGTTAAAAACAGAAATTCTGGGAAGAGAGACAGACAGCAGTGCCCATGAGGATAGCCATAAGCCCTCAGGAGGGACTGGCCTCTCAGGCGGTGTCACTTAGTGGCGTTTCTGCGCTGATGACAGGCGACAGGCACCAATTCTCGGGTCGTACCTCGAGTTGTTAGATGAGCCGGCCACATAGTGATCAGAAATGCGTGGGGAATGAAGGCTCAAAAGAAGGAAATGATAAAAGTATTAAACTGCTGGGAGGAAAATGTTGCTTTTTAATAAAAATGGGCCTGATGCTGTTCTCCTGGTACCAATGTTGAGTGCCTGGTACTCGCAGGTGTTCCAGATACAGAGCGTGTGAAAAGTGTCCCCTGAAAAGAATCCGGTCCCTGCTGTAGGCAGCTCCCTCGGCACATTTCAGAGATTATTCCATCTTCGAGTAAATTGTCACAGTGACTACGTGGAACGGCAGCCCCTGCGAACGGATTAAAATGCTGAGGGGGAAAATGGAAACTAGAAAAATGTCTCATTTGTCAGTTACATGATGTAGCCTCGAGGTTAGATTACAGCAATTCGGGGTGTTTTGTTTCCTGCCAATTGAGATTTGACAGCTGTTTATAAAATATTTACATTCTCATTTCAGTCACATTGACAGCACTTTTGGGTCTTTGGGAAATGATAATTATACGTTAGGAAAATGTTAAAGAAAAAGTTTAAAGCTCATCTGTTGAAAAGGAAAAAAAAAAACACCTGTTTTTAAAATTGTGCTTAGGAAAGAAATCCACTTTATTAAAGGATATATGTCCAATCAATGTCAGAAGCAATAGCGCTTGCAATCCGCAGCCACGCTGCCTGGGTGGGGAGGGGGTTCCCTCTCCCCTGGCCGGGGCACCGCAGCCCTTTCTTCTTCATCGGCCAGACACGCCTTTATCCAATTCATCATGAACATGTAACACTTGATTGGTTCATGGGTAAATTAGATGGAATCTGGGAGCATCTTATATGGAATTTTGAGAAAAAATTCAATACATGGTCTTACCATCAGAAAAAGAGAAAATCAAAAGTCTTAGGAAGAATAGTAAGTATTGCATTTACATAAAATTTTTAAACAAAATGTTTTCGAATATCTTAATGAGAAATGTAAATTCATATGTAACTTGCTCTTAGATCCGGTGTCACACTGGAAATAGTGACCAGTGGTGTCTCCCCACGTGTCCGGCAGTCACTGTGTGTGATGTCTCACAAAAAGCAGATGATAAAAAACGTAAAACCTGTTTCATAGGCGTTCATAAGTTTCCTCCAAGTGAAATAATATTTGAAGAACCTAACAGCCATTACCCTCTTTCACTGACAAATGTCATTCTTTACATTTCCTGGGGTAAGGCAAATGACTTTGGAATCCAACCTAGCTTTTTAGTATCAAGTACCTTAAAAATTCGTGGAAAGCGCATCTTTTTGTGTGGCTGTCGCCTTGCACGTAGCTCAGACCCCACTGAAAGGGGGCAACAAACGGCAGGAGCGGGCCTGGCCCTGTCGGTGGAGCAGAAGTACGATTGGAGGCCCGGTCCACTCCTGGCTCTTTGCTGCTCCCCCATGGGCCTCACTCTCGGAGGGAACAGTGGACACAGCCTCCTCCATACTGTGTCATGGCTGTCCTTTGGCCACCCACGGGGTCCCGGGTACACCAGAGATGTGTCTGGTGAAGAGACCACCTGACGCTCTAGAAGTGAGCAGCTTGGGCCTTTGGGCAGTGGATGCTACTAGGGACCTGAGTATGTGACGCTTGGTCTAGGAGGAACCCAACTCATTGTGGCATTTCCTCGTAGAGTGTCATGGCCAGAGGAAAGCCAGAGGGGACCCTCTGATGTGCTCCTCCATGAACGTGTATGCCATCACCTGTTCAAACGCAGCCTTCGATTCAGAAGGGCTGAGGTGGGCCTGAGCTTTTGCATTTCTGAAGTGATGCCAGGTGAGGCCTGCACTGCTCTGAGGGGCAGGGGCCCCAAGGCCTGGGGCTCAGAGCAGAACTAGACAGAAGCCACTGCTTTAGGTGAGGACAGAGACGTGGGCCTGCTGTGGAGAGTCGTCCTCGCCCCCAGAAAGCCGCAGCCTGGATCCTTCACACCCTGCATTCTTCCCTGTTCTGCACTGTGCCCCTCAGTAACCTACCCCGTTAGTGCCTCCCTCAGCTCACAGCCCTTGTCCATGAGGGGCAGCAGCAAAACCTGTGTCTGGGCACCGAGCTGGACGTCCAGGTGGCGGAGCCCACCTCGGCTTGCTCACCGCATTGGGGGGGAGCAGCAGGTGCCAGGTGTCCCCACTGTGCTCGTGGTCTGGAAGACCTGGAGCCAGCACCAGATGGGGCCCAGCCACACTTGCCTCTGAGGACTGGCACCTGACCCAGGCCTGCTGGCCACACAGGGTCTCGGGCATCGGCGTGTATCTTGCACACCGGTGTTCTGCAGCCCAGAGCACTGACTGTGTGGGAAGCCCCACAATTAGGTTCAAAGGGCATATGAGGTGGAAGTGGCAAATCTGATAGTTCTGTAGCAAGATTGTTATACAGTATCTAGGGAAAGATTAAAAGACGAATTAAAGATTTCAGAAAGGACCGAGATGAAAGCAATGCACTAAAAATACGCTGACATTTTCTGGGGAACATTTGAACTAAAACGAAAAAAAAAAAAAATCCAAATCAGGAACAAAATAAAACAGAACCAAAAACCAGTATTTTTAAATAAAAGGAACATTTGGGAAACGAATATCCATATCATGCTACATACAGAAGAAAAAAAAATGGAAACATAATCAAAATAAGTTGATTACATCATTAAAATATAGAATATAAAATAAACAGAAGAATAGCATCAGACTATGGACCTCAAAAATAAATCTTATGGAATGACTATAAAAACCTAAAAGAGCAGCTGTAGGAAACTCTAGCAATCGGGCAAAGTAATCGAAGGGACTAATTTCACGAAAACCCAGTTTTGGAGTTAGTAGGTTACACTTTTTGCTAAGAGAGGGCTTAGACATAGCTCCATCGCACAGAGAAATTAAATTCCATTTCAGGCGAAAGCTCGTAAGGAAAACACTGGAGCAACGACTGTAGGGATGCGAGGCACCGTCTCAGCGAGCAGCGTGCGTGCGAGTGCGAGATGCGGATTCCAAGCACGTAGGAGAAAGTCGTGGAGAAGCGGCTCCTAATGTGCTAAAAGGCGAAAGCTGTGGAAGTGCGATGTTTACACTCCGGCATATCGTCGGGAAAAAAAAAAAAGGGAAATTCGATTTTCAGTTTCTTCTTCTCGTGAGACTGCGAACTCCATCCAGGCTTCCTTTCAGCAAAATCGTTCCCCAAGCCCCGGCCTGGGGTCCTGGGACAGACACCCTCCAGGGTCCGCACCTACGTTTGAGAACTCACCTCCTGTCCTCGGGCTTGCGGTCCAGTTCGGGTGACGAGCTGCTCAGATATCTTTCTCATGCTATAATGTTAGATATGAGACCATATAAAGGTATTGTGACCAAGCAGTTTAAGTACCAAATGGAGCACGATCCCATTGTTGTCATGGGCTGTGTCTTTGGCAGGTTTGTACCTTCACCTTCTTCACAGTGATGAGTAGATATAAGCTACTGGAACTTCTTCTGCTGTATCAATGACATGCCAAGGTAGAAGAAAAGAAACCATTTATTTGCCTTCAAGGGCCTCGAGATGCCCCTCTATGAGAAAAGGTGGCATATGGTACTCGAGAAAGGGTAGGATTTATATATGGGCAGAAAGAAACCAGAGGCACTGCGGGGATCCTAGGTACGAGGCGGAACGTAGGTGACGACAGCACCAGAACTCTGATGCGCGAGGACAGTGGGCGTGAGGCACGGGGGCGCTGGGTAGGACACGGAGGAGGACTTTGTGCTTTACCAGGAGCCTGGATTTTGCCTTAAAAATGCCAGAACAACACTGCAGTGGTAGGAGCAGGACCATCACATGAGGGGAATGAACTGGACTGAACTGGGAAAATATGTGGACGCGTTCGATCAGGAAAAGGGAGATGGAAGCCTGAAGAGGAAGCTGCTGCAGGGACGAGGAAAGAACCGACTCAGAGCCGCGTGAGGCCTGCTCTTGCTCCTTCCCGCGTCAGGCGTGTGTCCGCGCACCCCTGCGTCCTCACGATTTTCAGTCATTTTGATGATTTGCCTCTTATGTGTAAATGTCACACGGGTTCAGGGCATGAGGAAGACACACAACACTGCGTCCTAGATCCCTCGAGGTTTCTGTCTGCCCCGTCTCCTTCCCCACTGTCCAGGACCCGATCTGCGCTGTGTCGTCTTCCTCTCTTCCACCCACGTGGTTTGGCCTCTGGTGTTGCCAATTACAGCTGCCGAAATGAGCAAAGGCCTCCGAGTCAATAAACCCCAAGGCTTTCTGATCCTTGACTCTGACTTCTCTGCCTTTTTGAAATTCTCTCTCCTTGGATTCTAAGGACCCTCCCTTCGCATGGCGTCCCCTCGCTGCGGCCAGCATCCTCCCTCCCTCCCAGGCCCCTGCCTCTTCTGCCTACGGCTCGAACTCCTTTCCTGCCCCGAAGTTTGGTCCCGAATGCTTTTCTCCCTCATCCACTTTATTTCCACGCTGGAACTGTGACCAGTGAGTCACAACAGTGCCCGCCGCCCGGATGCCACTCCCTGGTCCACGGCTGCATCTCCAGCTGGACAGGAGATGCACGCCCCGAATCAGCACACCCCGAATCAGCACGCCCATGCCGAGCCCCTCGGTCCTCCTGCCCCGCGTCTGTGTCTCTGTGCGGGCCTGGTGCGCTGGCACAGGTGCACGCCGCAAGCTGGATATGACCCTTCATCTCTCGGGAACGAAGCTCTAATCCTACTTCAAACTGAGCCACCTCCCAGCCGCGACTTCCTCATTACTTAACTTCCGTGCCTCTCAGTTTTCTTATCTGTAAAATGTAAAGAAAGAAACACAGCAACACCTGCCTCACAGGGTGTTGTGAAGTAATAAATGGTACTTGTAATCCCTCGCCACAGTTGAACCATTTCCCTGTTTGAACTAACCAGACTCCCCATGGACTTTAAAAAAAAAAAAAAAAAGACCAGTTTTCGGAGCAGCATATGTTTTGGTTTTGCCCAATTCTCAGACTTCCTTCTCACATTTCCCTCCACCCACTGGCTACCCTTAATAAAATGTCCCAAGGTGCCAGGCTCCCCGGCCCTCCCCCAGGCTCAGCTGCTGCAGGTGGCATAGCCATGATGTCCCTGGTCGTCCCAGTGCACAGGGGGTCTCTTCTTGCCCTTTTCTCCCCAGATCTAAGCTAGCTTTCCGCCACGGGCTCCTCCAGAGCCTTCTTCGTCTTAGAGGTTGTTCATTCTCCATTAGCTGTGCGTTTGCATCTGGACTTCCACTCTGTCCCGTCCACTGCCTGGCAGTGGAGGGGCCCATTTATCCTCCACCTGGGCCTGGCTGAGAGGTTGCACGGCCACGGGGTGTGCACGACCAGAGAGGGTGAGCCCCAGGACAGCGGGAAACGCCCCGAGTGGCGGCGAGCCGGCCCTCCTGCCCCTGCCACTTGAGTGAGACAGCCGAAAAGGGAAAGTCTGGAGAGGAGAAAGGGGAAAGTACAAGAGAATATGATGACCTGAAGGAAAAACTCAAACCGGTCGGTGGGCTGTGCAGGATGGATGATGACAGGCCCCCAGGGCAGGGCTGAGCTGCGGCGCATTGGCACCTGCCTAAACTCTTCGGGAAGAAGCCCCCAGAGGAGAGGGGTGTTTCAGTCTCGGGAGTGAGGAAAGGGCAAGATGGGCAGAGAAATGTGTGCTGTTCAGCAACCTGAGGATCAGTGCAGACACGCAAACAGCTTTCAGGAGTCCCAGGATTTCCCTTTCGAGGTGTGTGTGTGTGTGTGCAGTGCCACAGAGGACAGCGCATATCAGGCCTTCTGACTGTAAGAGCAGCATGGTGTTCAGTCTAGAAACACTGGCGGTCGGGAAAATGCAAGTCGGGTACGATGTGGGGTTAAAACAACAGGAAGTGAGGAGTGGAGACAGCCGCGCAGGCGAGCTGGATCTTAGAAGGGGCAGAAGCGTGTGCCCCAGACAGAAGACAGGGCACCTGGGACCAGGTGAGAGCTTTTATACGCGAGGAGATACAACCTGAAGAAGGAGGGACCAGCTGACGGTGGGCGAGAGAGGACACTTAAGGTGGAAAGACCCCGAATGGGTCGGCAGGAGACCGGCCAAGGGGCGCAGGGAGGGCAGGCAGGGCTCCTCCGTGCTCACAGATGCCAGTGCTGGGTATACAATGGTGGTCGGAAAGGGGCGCAGTCCTGCAATTCCTGTTTCTTTCTTTCCCCTCAACTCTGAGGGGCTTGGCAGCAGGGCCCCGTGCTCCCTTGAATGAAAATAAGATACAGATTGAAACGTGTCCTCTGGATCTAGAAGGAGAGTCTAAAGGAAGCCAGCGCTGGGCACAGTGACTAACCCCTGTGCCCTGGCTCTGTCACCTTCCTTCACCTGGGGAACCTCCATCATGTTAGCTGCTGGGGTGAGAGCTAAGCCCTGGCCTGGACCACTGTGCGACGACCCCGTCCCCTCACCAGCTGGCTGTGTCACCCTGGTCAGGCCTGCGGCCCTCCCTGCTGGGGCGCTTCTGGTGTAACATGGAGAGATTAAAGGGGACCCTACTTGTCGGCGAGATAAGCAGTGAATGGGAGCACCGTAAGGCCTGTAGGGCCGAACCTCCCGCACGCGTTGTCATTCACCATCCTAAGCCTTCCTTTCCCTCTGGAAAATGGGACGTTACTATGCCTGCCACACGTGATGCTGTGAGAATAAAGGAAACCGCACATAAACTTCCAAACCTACAGCACGTGTGGGTAAAAGGGAAAAAAAGAAGCGTGAGGGATTGTCAGTGGGGAGCCAGAGATTGGTAACTTTCTAAAGATTGGGAGTCAGAAAGGGATTTGAAGGCAAGTTTTATGAACTTGATTTGCAGCAGAGAGGAAGCCAGCTAAAGCCTGGTAATGTGGCCAAGGGTGGGCCTTGCCTTTGAAGCTGCTGAATTTCATAAAACTTGATTCATTTTCACTTCGGGGAAGGTGGGAGGGGGGTTGATGGGTGCCTGGGCACATTGTAGAGGAAATATCTGCAGGGGCCGACGAGACGCAATGTGATTTCGTATTGGGAAGTGCTGTTCATTGCCACATTCCATCTGAGCATCTGGATGAGAATGCAGAACAGTGAAAACCAAGGCCACTAAAGTACTATTTAATTAAAATACTAAATTCTGTGCATATAATATCAAAGCCGTGTGTTAAAAAAGTAGATGTCGTGTTTTGATTTCCAAACGGAATAAAAGTGTTATTAGCTCCATGCCTGGTTCGTTGCAGCTGCTGGGTGATGCTGAGTGAAGAAATGAATAAAGGCCACGTGTGGGATGTGTATACGTTATACACGAGATCTCTGTCTTAGGAAAAATAGCCAACGCATTGTACTAGTTCCTTTGTGAACAAATATAACCCAAAATGAGGCCTAATGATGGAAAGCTAGATGAACGAAGGCATTTTGTTTGAGTTGATGTGTCAAATTGAAGAACAAAGGGAGGACATTGTAAAATGCACATTATGTAGGCGCCGATAGGATTGGGTCCCAGACAGAAGAAGGATGTTATGGTGCAAAATGACACCCTGAAGCAATGTCCTATGTGCTTCAGAATGAAAATATTCTTATGTGAGAACAGGGCAGATGAGATTGGAAGCTGGAGGTGAGGAGGGAGCGCGGCACAGGGAACAGCAAAGGGGGTGACCAAAGAGGACTAAATAGTAGCTTTGGCTGAGGCAGAGTCAGGGTCCTCTCTCCTTTCTCCATCCTCTGCCCCTGGCTGGCAAAATTGGGACATTAGGGTCTTGAGAACTAACTCTTGCCCATTCTGAGGAGAGTATAACGAATCTGGTACTTAAGTGTGGTCCATGGACCATCCACGTCTCCTAGGACCTTGTCACAAATGCAGAATGTCGGACCCTTGAAGCTCTGCTGCATTCAGCTCTTAGTCTCCAGGTGGCTCCCATAAAACCCTAAGTTAAAACGCGAGAAGTTCTGGCGTGAGCATGAGAAATGCAAGTTGGTCTGGATTCAAATTCCCATTTTACCCCGGGCAGGCTAACTCTCAGATCTGGTTCATCATCTGTGCTTGTAACTATGTACTCGTACTTCGCTCGTGCGGTTGTGTGAGGTGGACGGGATGGTCCGCGATGAGCCTGCCCTTCTAGTAAGCATTAAGTAAAGCTTAGCTATTTTTATTATTTCTTTTCTGCTGAGAGGGGGAAAGGAAAGGGTGGGAAAGAAGGATGCGCGCGGGGCCTGTCCTCTCTGCTTCCCAATCCTATACTCAGCGCGGACTTACAAATAGACCTCAGCACTTTTCTGAGCTTTCTTCTGCCACTAGAAGTTCCTACTTACATTACTATCGGCGAGCCACCTAACCGCTCTGAGCCTCGATTTCTCCTTATTGCTAGGGGTGGTCACGTCCTCCTACCTCACAGAGTCACAGAAAACAAGGCAAGTGGTTTATAGGACAGAATTGTGCACAATTAGTGATTAGAAAGGATCATCTTAGGTGAGTAAGGTGCTGAATAGCATCCCTTACACTAAGGCCTGGTGTAAGGACGGGTCCTGCCATTCCCCCATCGACGGGAAGAGAGAAGGTGGATTCACTTGCAGATAGGGATGAGGGTAAATCAGTTCTGTCCTCAGAGGCCGAGGCCTCTGTATGCAGATTCCAGAAAGTCTGCTTTTTAAACAATGGTCTAGACATACAAGGGACACTTCAACAGTTTGCTCTTTCCCTTGTCTCTGTGGAAACCGAGACACATGTAGTTGAAGAGTGAGACAGACTTGAACAAGCAGGCAAGGAGAGCTCGGGACCAGCGGGAGGAAGGATGGCGCCTGGCGGGAGGCCGCAGGCTTCTGGGAGAGAAGCCTCCTGCGGCTGGCCTGCCGGTGGCAGAATCCGGAGATGGAGTTGCAGTCTTCTTGGAGAAAGTTGCAGAAGAAAAAAACCAGAGCCAGGAAAGCTGGAAGCGCATGAAGGAAGGGAAAAACACTCATCCTGGGAGCTCCGGGTCGACAGGGTTGGAGCAGGGTAGGTCACACAGGTCCATGGGGATGGCGTTTGGAGGACGTGACTCCTGAATTGCTAATTTCTCTTCCATGGCTGGCCATAAACTGCCAGGATCAGGATGTGTCTCGGAATATTAATCTGGCATCTGTGTGTGAGTGTAAATTAGGAAGGAGTAGGGAGATTCAATCAGGGAGGATATTTTCACGGCCCAGAAAAAGCCATGAGGCCCAGAGCTGGGTGTGTGGCGCTGGGACGGGAAAGGGCCGCTCAGAATAAACGCCTTCCTCACGGGCTCGGGCTGATGCTTTCATAGCAGCATGAAGCCCCCATGTTAGAGGAAAATTAAATCACTCACTTGGTCCTGGGCAATGCTGTCGCCAAGTTCCATATGTTAATATATTTTTTTAAAATTGGTTCGAGTAGAAGTAACATACTGGTTACTTGTTCTATTTTTACATCCCTGTACAGGAAAAGAGAAAAAGGAAGACTTCTATTCATGTGTCATACTCTGAGACTTATGGTAGTTTGCTAATTATAAGTTCAATTGTCTTGATCTCAAAAGGCATTCAAGAGCCGAACCAAGTATAGTAAGGCCTCCCCGGCCCCATGATTACACAGCTGCAAAATTTGTAGCCCAAATGTCAGCCCGCTGTAGAGTTTTTTGCAGGCCAAAAGGTCGAGCAAAGTCAAACTTTCTTGTTTCTTACCATAATTTGCAAGATCTAACAATAGAGCTCAAGACTGCGGCACAAACTCCGGTGCCTTCCTTGACCTCCTGGCCTGGGGGCTGAGACGGATTTTTCCATCTGTTGAATGGAGGCGGTAATCGTACTCTTATCCACGCCTGCCTTTCTAGCAAAGGCTTTTTGAGCTGTTTGGTTTCAAGATATTTTCACAGAGTGCAAAAGTAAACGTGCTTAGGATGTCCGCAGGCCCGGGGCCGCAGGCTGGTTTCTGCTCTCGGCGTAATTCTTTAGACTGAGGACCAGCCACTTTCGTTTCAGTTACTCTCAGGGCTCGGTGCCCACCTGACTTCTCTAAAGTCAGTTCATTCACCTGCACAGTCAGGTCTGACATTCGTGTAATCCCGAAATATCTTCTCTGGGACAGTTCAAGGAGACATTTCTAATTGGACAGTCTTTGTCAAAGCTTCCCAGGTGACATGAAATAAAGCAATTGACTTAATCCCTTGTAAAAACAAATATTAAGAAAATGCAAAGAAAAAGAACTGATATAAAAATGTAATGCTGGGATTTTAAGTGATTTTTGAATGTTTTATTTTTTTATTTTTTTCAAACTCTCCCTAATGAATAAATATTATTAATTTAAGTTAAAAAAGAACTATTACTAAAAAACCCTTTTTTTGTATTAAAATTACTTTTTTCTAAGTAATACTTTTTTCTTGTAACTAATCTATTTTCTTTCTAAAAGACATACCCTTTGAAATGTTTTGATGATTGTATACATCAAGGAGTTATTTTCTTCTGTAGCAACAATTCTCAAATTTTAGGATTTTAAAATAGGAGACTGATAGAGAATTGTGAATTTTCGGTTTTGAAAATGGGGAGCATTTAAAAAACGAAACTGATCTTTGCTGCCCGCATTTTTAAGAAAAGGAAAAACTATTCTAATTCTATACTAACACAAAGGACTTAGTCTAAAAATTTTTTTTTAAAAAAAGGGACTTTCACAACTATAACCAATAGATATATTTATATAAACATTTATACTCAGAATATTTAAATTTACATATATATTCCATTTCAGATCCATTAGAATTCTGTCTATTGACATCATAGGGAATAAAATTATTCTGGAAATAGTCATTTGACTGTGGAGCATGAAGAGACGCTGAAATACCTAGAATGTCTCAGTGTTCTTTCTACCTCGTTGCCTTTACACATCTATCCAGTTCTACGCGAGGATTTTGAGGAAAATGGAAACAATACCCTTGAATACTAGTGCACTCAATTTGTCATGTTCCGGATAAACTGAGAGGTACCGAGACTTAATCAAGCCCCTGCCAGGCCTCTTCCCTGCAGAGTCTAAAGGACTGGCTCAGCTGTCAGGCCTGATGGCTCCGCACAGAAAAGCCATTAGCCTGTATGGTCTGTGCGTGAAGACCATTACCAGAACACGCACAGGAGCATCCCCTCTCTTCATTTCTTGCCTTTTTATACTGTAACATTTCCCCCTTGGTCAGAATTATGTTTAGGGTCTAATCTCAGGAGAAATCCAGTTTGAATCTCCGAGGTGAAGTGTGAACAGCTCAGTCGTTAGACCTCAGGAATGTTTACCTTGGTAGGTTATCTTTGAAAACAAAGCAAAATCACAATAAAAATATTGCATCTGTCTTCACTGCCCCTAGTTGCTTGGTGGGCTTTCTCTGTCCCTGATTTCACTAATATATCCATATCCTTTCTTCTGTAATCCTTGGAGAGAAGTTACAAGATTTGTCTTTTTATTCTGACAAGTCTGTCATTTCATAATTCCTGAAAACCTGAGAACAGTGGAATATGCTTTACGGGGTTATTTTTAAGTGGTCTACTCTGTGCCCCTGTGTTAATTTTCATTTAACGTTGTTTACCTGCTCTATTTATGGTTCTCTCGCATAAGGAAAAGTTCCTAGATTGAGCCTTAAATATCCAACCTATAGTTAAGAGCAACTCTTGAGGTTTGTTATCTTGTTCTGATGCATGATTAACTCTTTGAATTTCACACAATGAGATGAGTTTATAATTATAACGTAAATCTGCAGCTTTACCAAGGGCTCCCTCTGCATGAGTCACTGCACATTGCTGATACTATTTATACTAGATATGCAAATCGTTTTTATTTCTCCTCCTAACTAATAGATTGAAAAATGGATGTTATGTTGAAAGGGATCCCAAGGTTTCTTTGGGCTCCGTCAGATGGAATGCCAAGATTGACTCATGATGTCGTCAGAGGGGCCAGAACCAAGAGTTGCAATGTGGGAGCCAGAAAGTGCCATACCTAATTTGAGACATTTTTAAGCTGTTCTCTGTAATTTAGCATTCATTTATGTTGTTCTCTTAAGTTTTTTCTGTAAGTCCAGACTTTCTAATTTCGTTATAAATTTGCTCAGAATACCTGGTATATTAGGATCCAGTAAATAATAATCAACTGGTTAATTCATGGATACGCAAATTAACGTTTCGGCACTTAGAAGTTGCTTAGTTATAAAAAGCATCTGTACATCCTCATAGCTTCTCCAAAAATGATTTTGCCGATCCTGACACTTTGTAAGTCTACTTGTTCCGCACCCACTTTGGGTCATCACTCGTCCATTCTGACCCCTTCATCCTCCGTGGATGTTCCTCCTGCTGCTCAGTGTCCGCAGGTATGGATTCCTACATCTTTCAGGTCAAATTCTCTGTTTTCATACATGTCCCCCACTCTGTATGTCTCTGGACAGAAGGGACTTTTCTCCCTCACGTCCAGGTAAGCCCCTGCTCTGCCCAGCCCGGATCCTGCTACCTCAGTTGTTCCCAAGGTTTCTAACAAGTGCAGCCTTTTTCTCATGTGTGCTCCTTCCCACCGCCACCCTCTGCCCGCCCAGAGACCCAGCAGTCTCATCTCATGTCACCTGACACTCTGTCTCCCTCCTCTGTGGTCTCTAGATCCTTTTTCTCCCAAAAGACTTCCTACTATGATGGACACGATCTGTGTACACCTGTGCTGCCCAGCGTAGGAGCCACAAGGCACCTGTGGTTATTGAGCACTTGAAATGAGACTAAGTGAGACTTGAAGTAATGAATTTTTTTTGCATTTAATTTTAATTTAAAAGTTATATACGGCAAACAGCTACAATACTGAAAGATCAGTGGACTTTCTCAAGCAGAGTTTCTCATCTGAGCAACAGGACACGGACAATTATTTGAATGTTTTCCAAATGTATTTTCTGTTTCAAAATAATTGAAATATCTTCTCCATTCTCCCCTAATTCCTGATGCTCAGAAGAGAGGTTAACTTCTCACGAGGTGGACACCTCCCTAAGGGCATGAGAACTTGAATCCTCTCTGCTTAGGTAACCGAAGACTTTCCTTCCTGCCCCTGGAAAGAGGAAGTTCAAAGATCTGTCATTTGCAAAGGTCATTAGCATCTCTGAAAGGCATCCCGGTGCGTTTCTCTTCCCTGCCTCCTACCTATGCTGTCATCAGATTGAGCACTCTCCTCAGAATGCTCCTCTTTTTACATTTTAGCCAGATATGCTGCTTTATCCTCGGCCTCTCACTTCCCTCTCCCTCTCTATAGCCACCAAGCTGTATACTCACTTCTTGGCTTCTCTGAGAAGCTTCCATAGACCAAATAAGCCTATGAAAATAGGAATCCTTCAATATTTTTTTTTAAAATACCTATTGAAGTCTTACTATATTCCAGGCAAACATTAAAAATAGAGTGGTTGATGATGATGATGATGATGATGATGACGATAGATTCATAGTTGTTGGCATCTTATTATGGGCCAGTTTTTTTTCTTTTTTGCTGTAAGGGTACCTGATTCGTTTCTTCTCATAAGTACCAATGAGAGAGATATTACTATTATGTAAATTTTATGGATGGGGGCTGAGGCACATAAAAATTAAATGCCCCAATCTCACGATCAGTAAATGACAGAAAGTTCTCACTCTTCCAGAAGTTATACCTCAGTCATAGTCGTTGCCAGTTCTTATTCCTCATCAGTACTAAGGAATTCCTAATTTGCATATCTCTTAATTTTGGTTTCTTTGTTGTCATTACCCTTTGTTCTGTTATTACCATTTGTTACTTAACTTCTCATGGACGTTGACCTTTCCTTCCCAGCAATGGTCCCTGTTTTAAGGTGTCTGTCCCTTCGTGTCCAGTAAGCACCTAACACTGTATTTTAGCAACGGTCTTTAAACCACAGCTACGAGCCATTCGTAGGTTCTGAATCAGTTTACTATTTACTTCACTCATGACGCAATATTTCAGTGAACTGGAATGCAGTAGAATCAAACTGTGGTCCCTTCATACAATGGGCTGTTGTTCCGCATCAACAACAAAAATGAGCTCTCACCGACATGGAGGAGCCTTACGTGCACAGGGCTGTGGGAAAGAAGCCACATGCTGTGGGATTCCAGCTCTGACATTTTGGAAAAATAGTAAAATAATGGGGGCAGGAAGATGATGAGTTGACGGCCAAGGGTTCACGGGGAGGGCAGGAGTGAGTGATGAACAGGTAGAGCTCGGGAGGTCTTTAGGTTAGTGAAACTTTTACATGATAGTGTCGGTGGATTCGGTTGTCAAAATCGGTACAAACCCCCCTCCTTATCCACAATTCAGCTAACATAGTATCAGCGACCTGTGGTCTGAAAATGTTAAATGGAAAATTCCAGCAATAAACGATTCACAAGTGTGAAGCTGCAAGCCATTCCGAGGAGTATGATGAACCTCACACCGTCCTGCATTGTCTGGCCAGGGACGGGAATCACCCCTGTGCCTGGCATCCCCAGGCCACATGCAGATCCGCTGGCTGGTCATTCAGCGGCCCTGCGGGCTGTCAGACCAGCCATGGGAGAGAGAGAGAGCGCACTCACGTGACTTTTACTGTGCTATGTTGTTGTAATTGTTCTGTTTTATAATTAGTTATTGGTGTTAAGCTCTTTGCGTGCCTAAAATCAGTATAACTGTTCTCTCGGCAAACTTAGGAGGACATCAAGAGTGAACACAGGGCACTTTGTCAACAGTTTGCTAACCTCCCGAATCCCATAAAAGTCACATTCAGCACACTCACTTTCCCTCTGCCCATCCCAGGAGGGGGAATCGTGACTAGTCCCCTGTGCACAGGCACCAAAGGTGACCTTGTCACATATCTATGCCACGGCTGTCAACGGAGGGAATCGTAGGGAAAGGAAGAATGCGTAGAGGTAAACCAATTTCTAGTTTGCTACCTATTTATAGGACTATTTATGTTTTTAAGGAAGAGTAAATAAAACTAAAGCTGTGTGTATGGGATTTGCATACGAAACAGCAAGCCAATTTGACATTTGGGGCAGGAATGGAGCAATGCAAATTTACTCTTAGAGTCTGTGCCCTGCCAATCACAACGTATCTGTTTGACAGTTTGTGAGTTGAAGGCAGCTCTCTCCACTGAAGACTTCAATATTCCTTTAGACACATTTTGTAAAAATATTGATTCCCAGGTCCTACCTCAAGCCACTTGAATTAGAATCGCTGGAAATTAAAATCTCTGGAGAATTTGAGGATTTTACTAGGTTAGGGGACCAATGGGATACAATCGTGGGTGGTGAGTGAAAACCATTTAAATATCAAAACAATTTTCTGAAATACATGCAACACTTTAAAAATCAATTTATTTTTTCTTGGTCGTGAAATCAGGTTGCATAAATGTCACATACAAATCTACCTTCTGGGTCTCTCTTCCAGCCCCGTACAGAATCGTATTGTCATTTAAAAAAATAGGTTCATGACATCATAAAGCGCTTTATCGTTGCCTGCAAATATTTACAGAGTTCTTTATTTCCGAACATACAGTGCACGTCGTCCTGTTCGACCCAGCTCTGCTAGCTCTTGTACGTAGCCTGCGAAGGAAAGGAGCTTTTATTCGGTTTGATTTATCGCTGATTCAACAGTATCAAAGCATTTTTGAAATTCCTGCTGTGTGTGGCCCTGCTCTTTATGCTCTGCCTGCGAGTTGCAGGCCACTGGTCTCGTTTCCTTAGAACTAACAGGCCTTCTGTATATTTCCAAAACACTTTCCAAACATTTTCATCTTTTGTTCTGTGCGATGGAGAAAGCAATCACCTTTGTCCATGGGATGGAGGGCACTGTATAGGTTTAGCAGGTTTGTCTTGTTCCCTGACCCCTCATCTTCATTCAGTCTCTCCTCCCCTCAGCCATCTGGGCTCCTTTTCCTCCTCATGCTCCTGTGCAGACTGTTCTGCGAGTCCCTCGAGGCCACATGAGGCACCTTGTCCAGGCCCCTCATTACCACGCTCTCTGACATGCCAGCCTCTCTCACCCCTTCATCCTCGGCTGGGCTTCCCCCATCACCTCCTCCTCTCCCCTTTTGTCCTCCCCTGGGCTTTCTCGGTCACCCTCTTGGAAGTTCTCTTCCCAAGTGTCAGTGTCATGAGACATTTCTGGAGAACTCCACAGCCATGTAGACAAGGCCCCTGGAAATGGGGCTGTCTGGCTCCAGCACACTCCTGTTGGCCTTTCATAATCCTTAGTTTGCTCTGCATGGTGGCTTTGCCGGATGTCACCCTCATTTTGTGCCCCTAATTCTGTACATGTCCTGGCGACCAGAGGTCTCTGAGAATACCCATCTCCTGCTTTCCTGAGCATCGTGCAGGTGCCGGCTTGTCCTCTGCGACACATCTGTCCCTGGTCCTCTCCTCCTGTCGCCCACTCTGTCTTAGAGAGAAACATCCCTGCAACTAGGACACTCACTCCTCATCACAAAAAGTGCATTTTTTCCAACTATGGCGACACAGGTTGGCTCTCGTGGTTATCATTTTGCAAAATTTACAAATATCGAATCATTATGTCATATACCTGCAACTAATATAATGTCATATGTCAAGTATACCTCAATAAATTAACATTAAAAAATTAAAAAATGAAAAGTGCTTCTTGACCTCACCTCTCAGTCTCCTTTTTACTCATAACAAAGCCATGGGGCCACCGTGTGCCTGGTGCTCAACTCCAGGTAGCATACGTTTTCACTGTCCTTCCCCTCCCAGATTCATGAGCATTGCTGGCCCCTCCCCATTGTCCCCTCTCACTTTAATGAAAAATTTTGCTTTCTGCTCCTTAATTACCCTGAGGTGTTGGTCTTCCAGGTTACTGGTGAACACTTATTTTTCTCAAACAGCAAAAAAGGGCAAAGGGATTAAGAAGCACAAATGGATAGTTATAATATAGACCTGGAGATGTAAAGTGTAGCACAAGGAAAATAGTTAATAATGTAATATGTAAGGGGGAAGAGGAGTACAAGATTTAGTGGGGTGATCACTTTGTGAATGATATAGATATATAATTGCAGCATTATTTACAACAGCCATGAGATGGAGGCAAACTGGGTTTCCATAGCCATGAGATGGAGGCAAACTGGGTTTCCTTCGATGGATGAATGGATAAAGAGGTGATACATATATACAACAGAATATAACTCAGCCATAAAAAAAAAAAAGAATGAAATCTTGCCATCTGGACCTCGAGGGTATTGTGCTGAGTGGAGTAAGTGCAACAGAGAAAGAGAAATGCAAACGATGTGCTCATATGTGGAATCTGAAGCACAAAATAAATGAACAAACAAAACAGAAATAAACTCACAGATACAGAGAACATTTTGATGGTTGCCAGATGGAAGGGGATATGGGGAGTTGGATGAGAATAGGAAAAGGACTAGGAAGTCAAATTGGTAGTTACAGAATAAGAGTCGGGGTGTAAAGTATGGCATAGGGAACATAGTCAATAATATTGTAATAACTGTGTGTGGTGTAGATGGGCCCTTGATTTATTGGAACGATCACTTTGCAAGTCATATAAATATCTAATCACTATGTTATACACCCGAAACGAAGATGATACCCTATGTCAACCATACTTTAAAAATATATTAAAAAATTAAAAAAGGAAAAAAATGGGCAGAGGACCTGAATAGACATTTCTCCAAAGATGACATACAGATGGTCAGTAGACATGAAAATTTGTTCAGCATCAGTAACCATCAGAGAAATGCATATTAACACCACAATGAGCGATCATTTCATACCTTTCAGAATGGCCATCATCAGTAAATCAACAAACAAGTGTTGATGAGGACGTGGAAGAGGGGAACCCTCATGCACTGTTGGTGGGATTACAAATTGGTGCAGCCACTCTAGGAAACAATTTGGAGGTTCCTCAAAAAATTAAAAATTCAAATACCTATCACCCAGCAATTCCACTTTTGGGTATCTAGCCAAAGAAAACCAAAACAGTAATTCCAAAAGATATATGCAGTTCTGTTTTCACTGTTTTACAGTAGCCAAGATATGGAAGCAACCGAAGTGCCAATCAGTAGATGCTTGGATAAAGAAATTGTGGTTCAAATACACAGTGGAATATTACTCAACCATGAAAAATGAAATCTTACCATTTGCAACAACACAGGCGGACCTAAGGATATTATACTTAGTGAAATAAGTCAGACAGAGGAAGACAAATACCATATAATTTCACTTATATGAGAAATCTAAGGAACAAAATAAATGAGCAGACAAAATAGAAACAGAATCTGTCTACGGCCACGCCATCCTGAACAAGCCCCATCTGTCCCATCTCGAAGCTAAGCAGGGTCGGGGCTGGTTAGTATTTAGATGGGAGACCACCTAGGAAGACCAGGGGCTGTAGGCCTAAAAAATAAAAAAATAAGGGATTGTAAACTGACAAGGTCCTTACAATCTGTGAGGTCAACCAAGGGTTGCCTCGCCGAAAAACAAACAAACAAAACAACAAACCAGAAACAGAATCAGAGATACAGAGAATAAACTGGTTATTGCCAGATGGGAGGCGAGGGGTGGAGGGGGGTTGGGGTGCTGGGTGAAAAAGGTGGAAGAAGCTGAGGGATTAAGAAGTACAGATTGGTCATTGCAGAATGTTCCTGGGGATGTGAAGGGCAGCACAGGGGACCCTGTCACTGATACTGCGATAACCATGTTCAGTGCCGCTGGGCACTAGACTGAGGGGGGGTCGCTCTGTCAATTATTTAAATGCCTTGGTGTACCTGCTGTGCTGTCCAACTGAAGCTAATATGAAATGACACTGCATGTCACTTCTGACTGAAAAATTAAGAAATGAAAGAACTCCGTGGGCGGCGCAGCTGGTTTCTGGCGTAGGGATGTGTTAGCGGGAAGTACGGTTATTCAAGTTTGATGTCTTCGTGTGGATGCTGAGGCCATCAAAAGCTGAACGTCAGATCCTTACACGACAGAAGTCTCCCGAAATGGTTTTCTTATTCCGTTCTTGGCACCTGTCCCCGAGCCCCCTGCCCCATCGCTGTGTCCGGCCTGTCGCTCTGCCCCTGGCCGCTGCAGCATCCCGAGCTCCATCAAGGCCTCGTCTGCTCTCAGGATTCCCGCCGGCACTGCCCACCCATGGTCACTTGCTTCCCACACCCGCAGTGACAAGGTGGTTAGCATCCAGCATCAGTATGAATCAAACCGTAAAAATTTAAAGCTTCCTGGGGAAACTTAAGCTCAAAGGAGGGAAATGTTTTTCTCAAAGAAAGCTCCCCCCTTCGTTCTCCCCTTCTGCACCTCCCACAGGTCAGAACTCTACCTCGCTTACAGGATCCTCTTTCTCCGTGCGGTGCTAGGTGTTCCTGGCAACCTTCTCCATGTCATCCTTTCTGTCTTCCCACAGCTGATGAGAACTGATGTCATCCGCTTTGTGCTTTGTAGTTCCGTGCCATGCCCTGCTGTGATTGTCGTGCAACTGAAAAGCACTATGCAGTACGCGTTTTGTGTTGAGTCGCGTTGAAATCTGTCAAGGGCTGCGGACTCTAAGCCCCTCCTTTTATTAAGAGTTTACGACTCATTTTATTAGGAGTTTACGACTCCTTAGAAATGTGCTTTATTCATCACTGAAGGTCAGCGCACTTTAAAGTGTCGACGTGGCCTTTGCTTCTTCAGCCCCTTGCCCCTCGTCTAAAAGCATTGCTTCCCGAAATCCCTCCTGCAAGGACCATCTCTATCACCCGTGTCTTCTCCTGGAAACACTTCAGTGACTCTGCACTGTTCTCAGGACAGAGTCCAAGTTCCCGAAGACCAGCACCCAGGGCTGGCCCGGCTCCAGCCTGATTTCGATGGCTCAAGCTGCACGTTATTCATCTTGACTCTGTGTTCTTCACCTTTGTTTTTATTATCCCCCATCCCTGAAGCACTCACTTCCCTCCTCTCTTATATTACGTATCGTATTTATATTGTCAGATTTAGCTAATCTCCCATGAAGCATCTCCTTCTTTCTGAATTTCCCCTTCCTGAATGGACGCGGAGTCCCCGCTGCCAGTCACACCCAGCACCGCATGGGACAGCTTAGACAGCCGCGCAGACGTCTGCGTCCGCCCACAGCGTAGTGCCTCCTCTGTGTCTGTCATAAACATACATATCATCTGTACCATTTTACATATGACACGCTCAGCTCTTTGGCCAAAGGACAGTGTAAACTTCTCAAAGGCACGGGTGATAATTTCTGCTTCTCTCTATGCCCCGAAGAGCTCACACGTCGTGCTCTCTACCTGGGATCTTTGGAATGACGGAAAAGAAGCAGGTGGAAGGTGTCTTCGTTCTGGAAATTTTTTAACCCTTGTTCTATAGTCGGACTCTTTTGCCTTGTGCTGCTTGAAGCTCTCATTTCTAAGGGGGAACCTTTTACCAGATGACATAGTTCGGTAAAAGGATCGTCTGTGATGGCCAGCAGAGCTCTCCCGTAGCAGGGTCTGTGCTGCCCTGCGCAGCTTGCACTCGTAAACGTCCGGATGCTTTATTGTTCCAGTTCGACACTGAGAACAGTCCCCAGTTCATCCGTACTGTGCTGGTTTCCAGAGAACAGAATTCTGATCTGTCATATCTGACTGTGACTACAGAAGCTTATGTTCTTTGCTGGTAATTAGTACATGGTTTTTGTCTGCTCCGGCTCGTTAGGAACACAGTTTGGGGTCTCGGTCACGAAAAGAATGGGTAGTTCTAGAGACAATAGAATCGGGGAGAAAACGCCTTATCCATTTTCCACAACCCTAAGAAACAGAAGGGGACGTTAGCTTCTCGAAAGGGCATTCCTACCTACATCGTGGAACACTTTCTTCTACATTTTTAATCAGTTTCTATTCTGACTTCATCCTGCGCTTCCATCTCCCTGGAAAATCTAAAGGCCCTGTCAGTGTGCAACCTGCCCTCGCTGGCGTTAGGCAGGAACAGGCTCAGCCCTCTGGGCCCGAGCCCCACTCATGTGACCCTGAGCCTGCAGCCAGCATTCCCTCACGTTAGCGAGAATTTCATGCCTTAAAAGGGAAAGGTAGGATAAAGACAATTAAGTCCAATTTCCTTTCCCTTTATAATTTTTTATACTGTCTTTCTTTGTGTTCACTGTGTTGAATTGGTCTCTTTGTTCTGTTTGTTTCAATCAAAATGTTAGGCAGACTTGTTATTCAACTTCACTTAACAGAACATTATTTCTCTCCACTTCGTTGTAGCATCTGTCCCTAAAAGGCTTTCTCTGCTGCCAGGCCAAGATCGCCGATGCTCACAGAACCAGACTCGGGATTTAACTAATTTTTCTTCAGATCATTCGTGTCTTGACTTACATATGTCACACAAGGTAATTCCAATGTGAAAACCTCTGTTGGCAAAGATAAAAGGAGAAAGTAAAGGGCAGCAGAGAAAATGGAAAAAACAAAAAATCCTGAGAAACTGCACACAATCAGGATGAGAACGTGCAGAGCAAAGGTTACAGTAGACATCTGATGCCAACGAACGAGATAACAATAATGTTTCAGTAAACAGGTTCACTCCACGAGATTGTTTAAAAGGTTTAAATCAAAAATCGTGGACATATTCAAAGTCCACGCCCGACACTCAGCACCGAGCTTCAGGAATCAGCTGCTCGCCGCCAACTTGCCTCTTCTGTATGGAGCCCTTTCCCCACCGACACTGGGCTATTTGGAAACAAATGCAAGATGCGAATACTTCCTAAGGCTCCGAAATCAATATTTTAATATTAAAAAGGAAGTTTTAAATAAATGTAAGATTTTTAAGAGGTCATCTCGATATTAAAAAAATAAGAAGCCAGGTGAGGTTTTCTATTAATCAGCTAGACTGAGGTATAATTTACGAACAACGACAAACACCTCTTCAAGTGTATGTTTGGATGGGGTTAAACGAATTTGCCAAGTTTATACGTCCAGTCATAGGACATTGGCATCACCACACCAAGTTCCCTCACACCCCTGCCCATTCAGCCGATTCGCTGCCACCCGACCCCGTCCCCAAGCAGGCTTTCTGGGCCACACATGAGACTTCTGTCTTTTGGAGTTTCATGCTAATGGAATCCTACAATATGGATTTTTGTGCCTGGCTTCTTTTGCTCAGCATGTTCTGTACATGGCGTCGTGACTGTCATAGTTCATCCCTTTTTGTTGCATTTTTCTTTTCTTCTGTTGTATGATAGTATCAAGGTGTGCATCTCCATTCCGTCTGATGGACATTTTTTTCCAGTTTGGGGCAATTTTGAATGAGGTTGCTGTGAACATTTATGGACAAGTTTCTATAGTATCTCTTGGGTACATAATTAAGAGTGTACATGCACAGCTATGTATTAAGCATATTTTAACTGTAGAGTAAATGTCATTTTACAAAGTGGTGATGCTGCAGGACAGGGCAGGTTCTCCCCAGTGTGGGGGAGACCAGGCCCTGCATGGAGAGAAGGAGGGGCCTCAACAGAGAGTGTGGAAGGAATTCAACACACGCGCCAAAGTTGAGTCGAAAGGAGAGTTGATTAGAAAAGGGGTAACACTCCACAGGTGGTGTGGTCTGCTGTCAGAGACAGAGAGTGAGAGGGACCCTGAGTGATCAGGGAGTTCAGTTTATGTGTCATTCTTTCGTTCTCATTTCCTTTGATATGGACACGCAGTGAGGAAGAGAAAGAGGAAGGCCTGCTGGCAGTTCCCAAGCCTTAGGTTCCCCCAGGGAATGACTGTTGTTCCTGATTCCCCTTCACAGGCGTGGGGGATGAGCTGTGGCTGTCCCAGCGGAAATCTCCCTGAGGTCTGCAGGGTCCTCCCGGCCTGGCCACAGGGCAGACCAGCACCCTGCAGTCTCTGGCTGTGGCTTGAGTCACATTTTTAATTCTCCTGCCTCCTCCCCCCATTAGATACACTGATTTACCTTCCCTCCGCAGCACAGTTAAGTCTTAGCTCGATGTCTTCCAGAAATTCTGCAGCTTTAAGCGGAATGACGTATAGTAAGACCAGTTTTGCCACAGGTTAAACAAGCATCATGTTTCTCCAGCATCTCATCAATACTATGAGGAAACGAACAAAACAATGTGATGCGAGGGCCTGCTGTGATTGAGGGTTAGAGCTCCGTCTCACCCTAGCCACTCTTTTTTCTTAAGCGGTAGGCTTTAATGAAAGTGCATAGTGAGGAGGGACTGGAAAGTGGGATGCCCCCAGGTAGGAAAATGCTGCTGCTTTTACAGGTGTGTATGCCAGCGACTGGGTCGGGCCTGGAGAGACAGGGTTTGATGGGATGCGCCTCTTTCTGGTTGGTAGGTTTAAAGGTCTCTGTGTGTTTTTCTCTGATGGGTTGGTTTAAAAGTCTGTGGTTTTTGTCTGTTTGTTTGTTTGTTTGTTTGTTTGTTTCTCATTGATTGGCACATCTCCAGCATCTCTGTGTATTTTTTTCTAATTGGCACGTCTCCACCTCATGCTCCAGGGTGGGTGCCTGCATAGGTTTTCCATGGCTGGGTGCGGCCTCCAACTAGGTGTTCCTACCGTGGACTGCCCTGTTCTGCGTGACGTTTACTGACTTTTCTATCTCCATCCCCCCCGAACATGTACCCCTGACTGCCGTTGGGGTGAGGGGATGAGGTGAGGGGATGCAGACCGGCCAGATGCTTCATGCTGAGGAGGGGCGTCGGAAGGAGCGGCAGTCAGGGGTGGTCCAGGGTCTGCCTGAGGGTCCACCGCAGCAGGTTGTGTTCATTCGAAGTTCAGTATAGAGGACCATTTTGCAGCTTGATGGCTTCTAGGCGAGAAGCAACAACCTTTGTTAAAAGATGCAGTAGACAGGGCCGGGACACCAGGGCCATGAGAATCATCAGGATGGGTCCTGCAGAGGGAAGAAGCCAGATGCCCAGTTCCCAGTCTTAGACCAGGACCCCCCCCCCCGATTTGCTCAACGGTTGGCAAATCCTTGAGGCGCTGTCGGTGAGCTTTTCAGCCACATCCCTTACTGATTTTCACAAAAACAACCACCTTTCTCCAAAAATAGAGTCCCCTTTTGCAGCTGTCAGAAGATCAAGTCCCTCGCGGTTTTGAAGAACTACGCCCGCTGAGGAGTCTAATTGATTTTGTAGAGTGAGGATGCTTTCGGATATGTCATCGAAATGGTCAGGTGGACCTTTAGGCAGACTCTGGTAATGAGAGGGAGGTGGCTGATTGGCTGCACCAGTGCCCACCCCTGCGGGGCAATGAGCTGTACCACTCGTTGGGCCCTTGTGCGTGCACACGGGATGGTCACAGACTGATTGCTGGGAGCTCTGTTTATTTCAGGCCACATAAAGTAGGGTGTACTGGAATGCAGAAAAAGACATCCTTAAGACCTCGTACTACAAACCATTTGGCTTCCTCAGGAGTTTGGGTAGGTAGGGCCTAAAGGTTGGGGACTACTGTGTGTATAGGAACTGCTGCCTCATTAATGATACGAAGATCTTGGATGAGTCTCCATTCTCCGTTAGGTTTCTGTACTCCCCCAGATGGGAGTATTACATGGACTAGCACATTCCTTTAAATTGTCTATTATTTTAATGAGAACTTCCCATGCCTCAGGTTTTACAGGGTATTGCTTTGGCAGGGAAAACGGCGAGGTCCTTCAGATGAATGTAAACGTGTGTGGCCATCAAAGCTCAGCCACAGGACCCTTGAGTGGCCCATGCCTCAAGGCTAACATCGGTTTCAACTAAAGGAAGGCAGTTTGGAGTCTTTCCTGGGGCCACGAAAACGATTCCTAATTCAGTCATGATATCTCTCCCTAACAATGGGGTAGGGCCTTCTTCCAGCATGATTGGGAAGGAATGAGAGAATATAAAGTCACCCCACACACAGCCTAAAGGGTGAGAAAAGAATTCAGTAGTTGGCTTCCCGGTGACTCCTTATATAGTCACCCAGTGGGTGGAGGGGGTTCCAGGATGACAGAGCAGCACAGAGAAAGTGGCTCCTGAATCCAGAAGGAACTCGATGGTCTTTCCTTCGACCTCTAGGATCATGTGGGGCTCTGGTGTCCCTATGGACAACTGGGCTAAAGGAGCCACAGGGAGGACCCCCAGCCCTTTCAGTCCTGTTGGGTCTGCTGGGTCCAGGTAGAATTGGCCCCGAGATTAGAGGCCTTCAAGGACAATCTGCTTCCCAGTGATTACCTCTGCAGATAGGACCAGGCCCAGGGGGTCTCCTCTGTGGTCCCTGCCATCCTGGACAATCATTTTCCTAGTGGTCTGGCTGTCCACAAAGGTAACAGCTGGTCTGTTGACCCCACATGCCCTGACGCTGAGCCATTTGTAAGACCACCACTGACATCTCTGTCTTTTTCTTAATTTTCCTTTCCTGGTCCCGAGCCTCCTCTCAGTCTCTAGTACAAAAGACTGAAGTGGTGACCTTGAGGAGTCGATCTAGAGTTCCTTCACGTCCTACAGCCAGCTTCTGTAATTTCCTCTGAATGTCAGAGGTGGATCGAGTAACAAACTTGTCCTTTAAAATTAGTTCACCTTCTAAGGTTTCTGCGCGAGGGCTGTGTGTTTGACTAAGGCTTCTCTCAGCCTTTCTACAAATGCTGAGGGATTTTCACCTGGCTGTAGACTAATGGTCAACAGCTTAGAACAATTAAGGGGTTTGACCCTAGTCCTCGTCAGTCCTCCAAGATACCTGCCTGGAAGTGTCTCCTTTGCCATTTGCCTGTAGGTGTATCGGGACCCCACTGGGGATCATGGACAGGCACAGCCTGTTAGCCTGTGGCAAGGGGTCCCTGGAGATCATCTCCTCTTGAACTCTCATCACAGGATGCTAAGAGCAGGTCATGTCCAAACCTTTCAGCCGCTGGCAGAGCAACTCATTTCTCAAAACTCATCAAAGTTTGGTTCAACTTTAGCATAACATCTTTCCAAGAAAGTTCAAATACCTGAGTCAGGTGTTGGAAGGCTTCAATGTATTTGTCTGGGTCATCTGAAAACTTGCCCAGATCCCTTAAAGATTTTGAAGAAAGAGGACTTAGACCCTCGTTGGGCCGGATCCACTAGGTGTGTCTTGTAGTAGGAGTAGGTTGTGTCTGTATTTACAAGGTCCCCTATTAGGTGACCCCAGAACAGAGAGCCCTGGATAAAGGGGACAGGTTGGTAGAGCCAGCGGGGCACTTGAAGGGTGGGCTGAATGTTTTAGGTGAGATTTTTGGGGGGTATTTGGGGTTTTCTTGTGGCAGAGTTGTTAATGAAGGATTTGTTTGGCAAGGAGAGCAGGAGATGACAGCCAGAGGAGCTGGGTCAGTTTTGCAAGTTTTTCATAAATAAGGGTTATCTCTCAAGGCAAAAATATTAAAAAAATTTTTAAAAAGGCCTATCAGGTACCGCTGACCATTTGCCCTCCTGTCGGCAGAAAAGGTCTAGTTGTAAGATGGCACTGTAATTTATACTTCCCTCAGGTGGCCAGCCCTCCCGTCATCTAGACTGCACTTGGTCACGTATCTGAACAGAAGGTCAGGCACCGTTTCTTTAAGGACAGAGGATCAAACTGGTCCCAGTGTTTCAGGTTACATCTCAAAGGGGTGCAGGCCGTTAAGGGTTTATTACTCATCTGAAAAGAAGGTGTCCCTTGCTGTCTCTTTTCGCCGCCACTGAGTCTTAAGTGTCCCCTAATCTTGTAGGTTCTGGTGCACTGTGCGACCAGATGCCAACAACTGAGGGGTCATGGGTCACCAGGAGTAATGGTGCTTACCTGGCCACCACCACACCCACCACTGCCACTATGTGTCCACGGGCTGGACCTCTTTTTCTCATCTGTTTGGTAAGATCAGTGGCCAACGATAGGTGTTGGGTGTCGGGTGGTAGAAGGATGTCATCCCCGACCTTGGCATCTATGAAATTTCCTGAACAGAACTCAAACCAGTCCTCAACATGAATTACTGACTGGACGACTGAGATAGTGGTCAGATTCTGGAGACGAGGGACAGTTTTAGCTTTTATTTATTTATTTATTTATTTATTTATTTATTTATTTATTTATTTATTTGTCTGTTTGTTTGTTTGTTTGTTTGTTTGTTTATTATTATTTATGCCTACAGCACCTGGTCTTCCTAGGTGGTCTGCCATCCAAGTACTAACCAGGCCCCACCCTGCTTAGCTTCTGAGATCAGGCGGCTCAGGGTGGTGTGGCCATAGACTATGGACCGCAGCTCTACTGGGGAGTGAACCCAGGACCTTCTGCGTGTAAAGCGGACATGCTCTTTGCTACACTGTGGAACCATGTCCCAGTTTAATCTTTGAAATAACCCTCAGGAGAGGGAACGTTGGTTGGCTCCATATTCCAGGTAGAATGTGTGAAGGTCGGTGAGGCCCTTTAGGAAAAAGAAGTTCCAAAAATTCTGCCAGGATATCTTGAGACCCCTGCAAGAGGTTAGGTGACTTAGGCGGGTAGGATATGTGGGCCTCGGGGATTGGAACCCGAGTTCTGACTGACGAAAGGAGCAGCTGTCATAACATCTATAGATTTTGAAAGCAGAAACAGCCCTGGGGACATGACCTTCTATCCTTCAGGGCCCTAAAAAGGGCTTGATGGGGTTCAGCAAATGCCCTAGCGAGTAAGGAAAAGAGGAGTTCCTTAGAGGCCGGTTCAGTCTGGTACAGAATAGAGTCTGCGTCTCTTACGGTGAAGGTGGGGGAGGTTTGGCGTCCGTGGACGATGAGCACGGATGATGGAGGGGGTCAGAAGGGGGAGGCCCTGGACCGTCACCTCACAGAGGACAGGGTGTCGTGGGACAGAGAAGGCAGCAGCAGAGGGGGGCCTGGCAGAGGGACGTGCTGACGGGCCAGCGGGCCAAGAGAAGCTGGGGGGCCCTTCCGAGCCCACGGTTAGGACCCTCGGTGGTTCCTGGATGGTCCTCACGGACACGTGTCACCTGGAGCCCTCGGCGACAAGACGGGGGACGAGGCCGATGGGCCGGCGGGATGCTGGGGTGGCCAGTCCCTCCGAAAAGCCGGACCTCGGAGCCCCCCGGTGGCAGCCGGACCTCGGAGCCCCCGGATGGCAGCCGGACCTCGGACCCCGCCCCCCATCAGGAGCGGACCTTGGAGCCCCCAGATGGGCAGCCGGACCCCAGACCCCCCCATCAGCAGCTGAACCTCAGAGCCCCTGATGGGCAGCCAGACCCCGGAGCCACACGATGGGCAGCCGGACCCCGGAGCCCCGCGATGGGCAGCCGGACCCCGGAGCCCCCCCGATGGGCAGCCGGACCTCGGAGCCCCCCGATGGGCAGCCGGACCCCGGAGCCCCGCGATGGACAGCCGGACCTCGGAGGCCCCCGATGGGCAGCCGGACCTCGGAGCTCCCCGATGGGCAGCCGGACCTCGGAGCCGGCACCCGGATGCCAGGGCTGCACCCCGGGAGGTCCGATGCGGCCTGGAGGCTGGCGACTAGTCCCGGGGCGGGGGTGCAGGGCCGGGGAGCGAGCTTCCCTCTCCTCGGGTCCTGGGGAGCCCCCGGAGAGAGGCTTCTTGCTGCTCCGTCCGCCGTAGCCCGGGGAGGGGGTCCGGGCGCGCCGAGCTGGGGAGCGAGGACCAGGCCGGGCCGCGGGGGTCCCCGGCGCAGTCGGCGCCCTGCGAGGGGTGCCCGAGAGCGGGGTGCCCGAGGCGGTTTCAGTTCGCGGTTTCCTGGTGACCAGTGTCAGGGACCCCAATTCCACAGGGTCGCAGGGCTCCCCGGCCTCCTGTCCCCACGCCTGCCACGCAGGGAGGCGGCCCGGCCCCCCGCTGCCCACCTTGGCGAGGCCCCTTCCAGCTCAGGGCCCAGGTGGGCGCCTCCTTTCTGTCCCTCACCACGCTGCTGCTGTCCAGACCCTGAAAACAGTGATTTCATTTCTTTCGACCAGTTTCCTAGGTTGGTTCTGTTTGGTTCGGTTCGGTTTGGCGGGGGCGGGGGCCCGGGACGTGGGCTGCGTTTCATCTTCGTTTCTCTGGAATGGCTGCAGCGGAAATCCAGGTAGTTTTGGAGAAAGAATTTTCTAGACTTTTAGAAAATCTAGCAAAGCCATGCCACGTGACACGGTGTGAGAAAAAAAGAAAATCTTCAAGCTATGCCTTGGCTCCTTCTCTGGTAGGAAGCGACTGTGGCATATGACATGGGGAAAGAAAAAAAGTCCCCCCAGAGTCTGAGGATTCTGCAAAAAAGGATTGACAGGCGAGGGAGGGAGGCCAGGCAGTGCAAGGTGCGCCTCCCACCTTTCCCGCTGGGCGTTTTCGCCCCAGTGACTGACTGAGAGGTCACAGAGAAAATGAGGTGTCAAGGCAGGGACTGTTTCACGTGCCTCCATCTGCCAATGTCACAGTGAGCTTAGCAGTGCAGCCTGGGCAGCCAGAGGGAAGCCCTGGAACTGAGGTTCTGCTGTGGCAGAGGAGGACCCCGAGATAGCTAGACAGTGCGTCCCTGGGGCTGGAGTGTCGTCCTGCGGGCGAGATGATTTGGACCTGAGAGCTGCAGCATTCGTGGCGGAAAGTGCCTCCTCACAGCCGAACCCCAGAAAAGGCTGCGTGGTTGGCAGGAGCAAGATGAGCCCGAGTTAAACAAGACCAAATAGGTACAGGAAGAGGCGAGGGCACGCATGCCAGTGGCGGACTTAGTTCTTCGTGTCAGCTGCTGGCCTAAAGGCACTCACATGGGAAGTGGCGCTGCCCCAGGGGTCAGAGGAAGCAGACAGAATCGTGTCTGGAGATGGAGACTCGTCTTCTGTTCCTGAGTTCAGTGTGTGTGTGTGTGTGTGTCCATGTGTGGGGGGATGTAAGAAAGAGAATGGGGAGAGGAGGGAGAATGGGGAGGCTCACTTGTCAAAAGAAACTGAACAGCACCTGAATTCCACTTAGGTTTACATTTCCCTGTACACACAGACGCATAAGCACGATGCAGAGTGAGGGACAGGGGATGCGGTCTGTGAATTTCTCACGAGTGGTGAGATTTGTACATTTAGGCAGTTTCTTTGCTTTCCAGGAACTGTAGGTTTCCCCCACTTTCACCTCGCTTCTAGGGGACAGGAGGTGTGATGGAGCAGCAGGTGCTGGGAACTGACCTGCCTAGAGCCAGGAATGAGACCGAGACCAGGGAGAGAACGTGGCGCTGTGAGGTGGGGACGCGTGCACACTTGCCCGCCTCTCCCCACAGGACACAGAAACAGCCAAACGTTAGCTTTCCTTTCTTCAAAGCCAGAGACAAATGTCTCCCCAGGGGTGAGGACACCCTGCTGGGACATGGGCAGCGTCTTAAATGAAGATGTGAGAGGATCTGCAGCTCAGCCAGCTACTTTAGATTTTGTCTTTCCCTAAATAGATGGGATGGAGGAAATGTGAAAGGTGAAAGCTGTGGTGTGACCTGGAAGGGGCTGTTGATCATGGGTCCCTTTAAAATCATGTTCAAAAGCAATATGCCCAGAGATCATCCTCTTATTGTAATCTTATTTTTTTCATATTCAAAGAAGCTTAATCCTGATATCATACCAAGTAAAACTATTTAACCATGGACACACATACTCCGAATATGCCATGTTTATCGATCTATATTTTCTTCTAAATGAGTAAAGTTTTAAATTAAATGGTGAGAATGCAACTCAGATTTTAAAAAATGCATCCATGAGTACTCTACCCTAGCACAACTATTTTTTTTTTTCTGGTCACCCAGCTAGTATTTATTCACCTAGATATTTTGTGCCCACTTTAAATTAGAAAATACAATTTTATATACCGCTTTATCAGTCTCCATATTGTGACTTAGTTAATGTCTACGTAACATACCGTGGACTGCATATCCCAACGTTTTCTGAGGTGGCCCCTGGTGGCACACACAGATCGTTTCTATTATGAATAACACTACAATGCACATGCTCCTAAGTACACCATTTTCTGATTCTGAATTATTCCCTTGGGGGTAATTTGTAAGTGGGATTTCTAGGTCCAAAGAGATGAATATATTTCAGGACTCTTTAGCTATAGGTGTGAGATTATTATTTCCCCAGTAGTCCCAAATCATGATTTACAATTGTAGCTAATGCAGTCTGTGTCACTTTTTATAACGGGGCCTTCTCTGCTTGCCATTGAGATGTTTCCAATTTACGTATTACTACGTACTGTTTGAGAATTAGTGTGGCTTCTTTAGGGAAATCACTTTACTGTCAGGTTCACATCCCAATTCAGGTCACTTCTCTCAATGTGTATGAAGGGAATTAGCCTCTCAAAAAATAAGTTCATCATTTGTAACCTGAGGACGGTGATGCCTGCTTCACAGGGTGGCTGAGCGAATCGGCCCCTGGCCCCTCTGGGGCCATTACCTCTGCCTCTGTCTCCATCTACTGTCCCTCGCTGGCTTCCTGTCAGGGTCATCCATTCAAGTTCTTTGGTCCAAAGCTTCATTAAATCTGTGTCCTCACCCCAGAGTTTACACCCCTTGGGCTGCATGTCAGCGTCCAGCACCAGCTGAAGTAGACTGTGAAGCGCTAGACTCTGTGTTCCCAGAAATGGGAAACACACTCAAAATAAATATCCCTCCACAGATGTCTCATCTTAGAAGTTTTCGTTAGACCAGGTGCCCTTCTAAATGTCTTATCCAGCTTGTCTTCCATGAGGTTTCCGGTTGGTTTATTTGCGGCTTTGTTTCGGTTTGGGCAGAAGCTTCTGTCTGTGGGGTCCGCCCCGAGAACAGCTTGCTTCTGTAGTCACCAGCGGAGTTTGTGAAGCAGCTGGATGGGCAGAACTTGCACATCTGGGTGCCACTTGGATCTGCCTCATATCTCGTGCTTGTTTTCTGGGCATCCTCGCCTGGGGTGGGCCTCGAAGCTGAGGGCCTTTGTAGCAGGAGGCGTCTTCACAGGCCAGCACTCCCCTTTAAAGCCAGTTTCTAATGTGTTATAAGGTATTGGGAAGCCTGTGACAAGCATATAGTTTGGAAAAGCAATGAAAATATAAATCCCTGTCCCCTTTCATGAGGGCAAGGCAGTTTGGGGGCCTAAGACATTTTTCATTCTCTCACCTTCAGGATGAGATGAGTCTGAGCGGTTTCACTTCAGGAATTTAAAAGGGAAAAAAAAGCAGGAGGAGGGAGAAAAAGGGCCAACATTCTCTGCAGTCTTTCCAGCCTCGGCAGCTCTATTTTTCATCCTCTGGAGAAACCCACGGTGCTCTTAGGCGGTTTTTTTTTTTTTTTTCTTACATAAGCCATCCTCTGTGTGTCATAAACAAGGTTGCTTCATTCTTGATATCATTAAACCTGCTTATCCCCCATCTCCAGGTCTGCACCCTCTGTCTGAATAAATGTAGCCTCCCAACTCCTCAACCACGTCCAAGCCCTTTATTTATCCACACAGCACAGCCACCCAGTTACAAAGTACTGATGTTTTCAGAGGGGAGGACCCAGAGGCCTGCGAGAGGCTCTTATATAATAATGAAGTCCACAGAGGAAGTTTGCAAGTCGCAGCTGGGTTAAGACAGAATGGCTGGTTTTCTCATTGTTCCTGGATGGGACACAGCAGCTAGGCATGTCTGTCTGCACTATGGCTTCGACGAAGTCTATTACTGAAAATATCAAAACTCATAAAGTGAAAAATAGGGACTAATCACCGTCTATGTCTCCACCCACAGTAGTGTTCCCGACACTGGCGATGGGGGAGGGGGGATAATGGAAGCGGCCCAGTTTCAACTGTTGGACAGATTTATAGTAATTTAAACATCTACAAGAACGTCCTGCCATTTCGATTGTATGTTTTCTGTGTCCCTCACATTGTCACAGGCCCCCCCTGTGGCAGCTCTCAGAACATGCCATTTGGACGTCCTGCCTGGATATGCTCCTCCCTCCTGCCTCCACCTCTCATAGTCTGTCTGACTCCCCCACTCAGCATTTTGACTCAGCTCCAAGACCCCATGCTTGGTGACACCACCTCTGTCACCTCTCTGCACAGTGGACGGGCAATTACTGGTTCTTGGCACTCTTATGGGGATGAGCTGCGTCCAGCTTTCATTCTTGATGGGACGGGGGTTTTTTCAAGGCAGAACCAAGTTCTGTTTATCTTTTTCAACCCAAGACCTGCTTTATGTTATTGCAGTAAATACTGATCATGACAATAAGTGAATGTCAGATACTCATTGCCGTGAGGTAACAAATTGAAGTGGTAAGGCGAGCGAGTCCTTGCCTCTTTGCTATAAAATTTTTTATAAAGAAAACTCCACGCCCAGCTTTGCAGAGGTCACGTAAATGTCTGTGCCTCGTGTGTATATGTTAAAGGAGGACCTTGTCAAGTGCTCCCGGTGCTACTGCTGGAAGTTTCAAACTGAGGATCTGCGACCAAGGGACAGAGGCCACGCCGTGCGAGCTGTGTGCAGAGGCAGCAGCTCGCATCACGCGCTCAGCAGGGCGCGGACAGGTGCGTGGCATAAAAGGCTTTCTTCGTGACGTATGTTTGGTAAACTCTGGAATAAATCGCTGCTCATAAAATCTACCACTTGAAGTGCCATCGCACAAGGTAGGGATCCAGTATCCTGCTTCGTCTTCTATCTTGTTTTAGACTCATTTACTACTTTGTTAACTTGATTTTCAATTTTCGTGGTGACCTGCAGGGTTTGGGGAAAATGCTCAAATTCTATACAGCTGTTAGGGCAGGTGCTTTATATTTATGGGGGACATGGTGGCGAGGTGGGGAGGTGGGCATGACAGGAGCAGCTGAAGACTCCCAAGGAGTTGAATATAAAGCACCTGGTTTCCTTCTTCCAGGGGAGTTCAGCACACAGCACAGTTCTTGGTCTGAGGATCTGCCAGGAGCAAGTGGGTAGAACCTCCCCTGTGCTCCTCGCTGCCATTTGAATCCTCCCTGTGGCGCGTTCCCATCCATGTCCTCGTCTTCTGAGGATGGAGTTTGTTCTGAGGAGGAAAACTCGTGCATCCGAGATGGACTTTGTTTTGTCTCCTTCAAAGTATGTTTATCGTATAACATACGAGGTCTCAGAAGACCCTGTTCATCTTCCTTATGTGATAAATACCAATTAAGAACGCATGAATTCCCGGAGAAAGGGGAAATTCTATGCTCCTGTGTCCTTAGCATACTAGGGATGGTCTGCAACACCATGGAAATGGAGGAAACGAAGTAAGACTGATCCCCTGGTATGTTCATAAGTGTAATATCCATAGTTTAAAATTCTAACGTAAGGATATAAACTGTTTTCATCCGAAATTAGCCCAAGCTTAGAGAAACGGAGCTCTCAATTATAGACTAAGTGACTACGCATGTAAATTAATGACTGATCCCTTGATCTCTAAGGTTTAGTGACAGTTACTCCCTTAGTGTATCGTGACATCAATATGACATAAAAGCAAAAAGTACAGCATTTGACAGACTTTTAATTAATGAATTCTCTTGAAGGGAATGTTCCGAAATTAGAACATTATGTAAAACATAAGCCTGTAGCTCCCAGTTCAGTCCAGTTCAGACTCCTTGGGGTGTGTTATCACTATGGGATACTTCGTTATTAAAGTCATTGCTCTTTTGTATTCAACTTTTAAAATATTATTTAAATATGGTTGGCTTGTTGAAATGCTGGTCCATATTTAGAAAAGTTTCCCATCTATATAAATTGTATTTTTGAAAGTAAAATTCCATAATATCTACACCCCTGCCTCCCTCCTTAACCACCTTCTTCCCCCCAAAAAGAAAGTCTGCTGAAAACTGCATATGAGTAATGCCAACCTGAGACTTAATTAGATATGATTAATTATATCTGCTTCACCTAGGGTGACTGTTTAACCTGTGACCTTGGGGATCATTTCTATCCATTTTTTTAAGAAAGAGTACAATTACTTAATTTGGAAGAAAGGAAAAGAGCAGAGAGGGAGGAAGGGGAGGAAAATGATCAAGTCACAATGGCATCAGGTACACCAGGTCACCTTTATTCTTAGTGAGGTATCAAGTAGTAACGAGCGTTGTTCTAAGGGCCTCCAAAGAATTTCTCTCCTACATTCTATAAGTCTGAAATTCAGGCTTAGAGGTTAACCTCCCTGATTTAAGGCAGAAGGTACAATTGGTCACCTACAGGTTAGCTCTATCTCAGTTTGTCTATTTTGCAGGATTTTCTGGCCCACACAAAGTCGACATGCATGTGCTTAAAAAAAAAAAAAGTCGCCAGATCAAAAATTCTGGAGTTTGCACAAAAAAACTCAGTTCTCCATCTTCTCTAGCTCTATAAATGGCACAGTTAAACCAGCTGCTTGTGCCAGAAACCTCGTTTTCAAAGGAGATACTTTTCTCTCCACATCTGACCCATCATGTCCTCCAGAGCTCAGCTCTGACCCAGTGTCCTCAACACTCACCGTGGCACTGTACTAGTGCTCAAGCTGAACCCACAAAAGTCCATACCTCTGGCGCAGAGCTGGGGCTTCGGAATTTTTAAAAAGCTCTTCAAATGGTTCTAATGCGCAGCCGGGGTTTAGAACCACTGCTTGAATATTGTCCTTTGTCTCTGTCAAATATCACCTCCCTCACCTTCTACACTTGTCCCTAAATCGTCTGCTCATTTCCGTTTTTGTCCCTATTCAATCCATTCTACACTCAACAGCCAGATTAGTTGTTTTTAAATACAAAAGGTCTGGCCAATTCCTGCCAAACCTCTTCAGTAATAATAATAATAATAACGATAATAACTTATAATGATCATGTATGCATTGGGTAGATAAAGAACCTGTGTTCGGGCTTTATTAGAGACCCAAGTCATCAAGGCAGCAGGTTTTATGGGAAAAATGGTGGTGAGGTGGGGAGGTGGGCATGACAGGTGCAGCTGAAGACTCCCAAGGAGTTGTATCCTCTCCTACCTGAGTACCTCCTGAGTGTCACCTCCTCCAGGCAGAGCTTTGCAGATAATATAAAGCCTTTTTTTTTTCTTTCAATTTCTTATATCCCTGAGTGTCTGGGTTCTGGACAGTGAAAGATGAAAATATCTATGAAATCCACCATAAACGCACCACACAAAACAGCTAGTGAGAGGGAAATTAATAGTGTCTGAAGCAAACTGGGTTAAGCATATTTTACTTGGTAATTTTTCACTACTTTTTACATTTGCCGTTAATTGTCTTTAATCACAAGGTTTCCTTAACACTGACATAGAGTTGGTTAGGATTCACTTAAAAATCTAATGAAAAAAAGATAAATGTATGCTATTTATTACAGGACAGACACAATATAGACTTTTGGTAATATTGAGTTGATTGTGGAGATTTGTATTATTTTATATTAATACATCAGATGGCTCCCAAAATATGCATGTTTGTCATAGATGTTTGCTATCGACTCAAACCTTTTATGGTTCCTGCCATTCCTCTAGCACCTGGTGTTGTCTTTTGAGAGTGAATATTTTGGAACAAGTGATATATATTCTTTAGAATTCTCTGTACTTGGACCATATTCTTAAACTTTAGTAAAAATTTGCAAACTGAGGCAGTGTTTTGCTGAGGCCAGTAGGGCAGATGTTATCCCCTATGGTTCTGTAGCAGAAGGGCCAAAAGATGGCTCTTCAAAGAAGTGTTGTCCCATCGAAGCATGACCTCCACTTTACGTAAATATTCTAATACAAAATTACCCATAAAAAAGGACGGATCCAAGGTCAGCTTACACTCTTAAAGATATTTTGTAGGTAGGGCCAGTAACCATGGTGGAGTAGGGAAAAGCTGCACTTGCCTCCCCCTGTGACCACCTCAGAAGGACAACAGAACTAAAGAACAACCATAATTGAGAAATACCTGCAGTCCAGTTGAATGGAAGTCCTACAACTAAGGACATACAGAAGCCACATTGAGACTGGTAGGAAGGGCAGAAATGTGGATCGAGCTGGTCCCACAAGTACACGTGGTGGTTGAAAATCAGGAGTGATTTCTCTGCTGCGGAGGTCCCCCCAGAAGAGGGAGGGGTCTTAGCCCCACACCAGGCTCCACAGCCCGGGGTGCCAGTAACAGGGAGGGAAGTCCTCACAGCTTCTAGCTGTGAACACCCGTGGAGATGGAGGCCGAGTGAGATGGGAAGGCGGTTGGAATCTCAGGCCTGCTCTTAAAGGGCCCGCACACAGATTTACCACTAATGGGCTCACTTGCTCTGAGCTGCATCACTGGGGTAGCAGCTGAAAAGGCACCAGGGACACACAGGGGGAAATGAATTGTCTGACTTCAGGGAAGAGCTGAAGGGTGGCTTATTTCTAGACAGGGGTGCTGGAAGAATCTATTGTTCCTTTGTTGAGCCCTCCCCATTTCTGGGTGCAGATGCAGGTGGTGCCATACCTGAGTCTCCATCAATCTGGCTACCTTACCCTGGTGATTCCCTGAGACCCTGCTCCACCCAACATGCGGGCCTACCTAAGCCACTGTGGCTTTTTCATTGTTACAAATGCCCTGTCTTGGCTCATGTTGCGAACTTTCCTGAAGATTCTCAAAGGTTCACCAGAAACAAGCAGTATCTTGGTGTGCCCCCTACCTCTTGCTAAGTAGCCCCAAGCCTGGCACTAGCAGCAGCCGGCCTCAGATCACAGCTTAGTCTCTTCCAGGCATTCTCAAGCCCAGCACAAGTGGCAACCACCTGCAGATCATTTTAAGACTCATTTCAAGTGTCTCAGACAAGGCACAGGTAGTGGCTGACACTGGCCTGCACCAGAACCCCTCCCAAGAGGCCCCAGAACCAGTACATTCGGTGGACAGCTTGAGAAAATACCAGAACACCACCCAACAACCTCCACAAATGACACACCAAAAGAACAGACTCTTTAAGCACCAGGGCCCCACTAAAGTGAATTCTACTCCTTAGAGTCAGCCCCTGCACAACAGCTCCTCCACTGGTCACAGCCAGTCCTCACAACCAATCAGCCTGAGGGTCACTGCCAGCCACTGAGGTGCCAACAGCAGTCAAGGCTCAATTACAGCAGGAGGGCACACATAACCCACACAAAGGACACACCTTAAGCACCTGGCTCAGGTGACCAGAGAGACGGCACCCCTGGGGCCCAAAGGACACCTATTTAATAAGGCCACTCTACCGAGACCTGGTCATATCAGCTCTACCTAATATGTAGAAACAAACACAGGGAGGTAGCCAAAATGGAGTGACAAAAAATAACTCTCTGATGAAAGATCAGAACTTCCAGGAAAAGAACTAAATGAAATGGAGACAAGCAATCTACCAAATGTAGAGTTGAAAACACTGGTTCTAAGAGTGCTCAGTGATCTTATGAGAACTTAAGTAAGAAACATAAAAATGAACTCGTCAGAAGTGAAGACTACAATAACAGAAATGAAGAATACATTAGAGGCGATCAGCAGTAGTTTAGAGAAAGCAGATAATTTAATCAGCAAATAGAAGATAAGGTAGCAGAAAACACCCAATCAGAAGAGCAAGAAGAAAAAAGAATTTTTAAAAATGGAGATAGTTTAAGGGGCCTGTGGGACAACATCACGCATAACAACATTCACATCATAGGGGTACCAGAAGGAGAAGACAGAGAGCAAGGAATTGAAGACCTATTTGAAGACATAATGTCAGAAAACTTCCCTAACTGGTGGAAATAAATAGGCATACAAATTCAGGAAGCACAGAAACCCAAACAAGATGAACCCAAAGAGGCCTGCACCAAGACATAATTAAAAGCCAAAGGTTAAAGACAAAGAGAGAATCTTAAAAGCAGCCAGAGAAAAGCAGTTTGTTAACTACCAGAGAGCTCCCATAAGACTGTCGGCTAATTTCTCAACAGAAACTTTGTAGGGCAGAAGGGGTTGGCACAAAATCTTCAAAGTGATGGAAAGTAAGAACCTACAACCAAGATTACTCTACCAAGTGAAGCTATCATTTAGAATTGAAGGGCAGATATAGAGCTTTACAGATAAGAAAAAACCAAAGGCGTTCATCAACACCAAACCAGTATTACACGAAATGGTAAAGAGACGTCTTTACGTTGAAAAAAAAAAAAAGATAAAATATAAATAATAAAAAGGCAATGACTTTAACTACATATCTATCAACAATTACTTTAAATATAAAAGGATTATTAAATTCTAGTCAAAAGACATACTGTGGCTGAATGAGTAAGTGAGTAAGACCATTATATGTGCTGTCTATAAGATCAAAAGACACACACAGAGTGAAAAGAAAGGGATAGAAAAAAGGGTTCCATGAAAATAGAAACAAACAAAAGAGCTGGTATAGCAATACTTAATATGAGACAAAATAGACTTTTTTAAAAAGGCTATAATGACGGACAAAGGAGGGCCCAGTAATTCCAATGCTGGGTATTTATCTGAAGAAACCCCAAACACTACTTAGAAAAGACATATGCATTCATGTGTTTACCGCAGCCTTATTTAAAATAGCCAAGGTATGGAAGCAACATAAGTGTCCCTCCATAGGTGAATGGACAAAGAAGTGGTAACACGTACATGCAATGGAATGTTACTTAGCCATAAAAAAGAGTGGAATCGCGCCATCTGCTGCAACAACATGGCAGGACCCAGATGGTATTATGCTAAGTTAAATAATCAGGCAGAGAGACAAATATGACATGATTTGACGTACATGTGGAACCTAAAAAACAAAATAAAGGAACTGAAAAACAAACTCAGATACAGAGAACATTTTGATGGTTGCCAGATGGCAGGGGTGTTGGGGGTGATGGAGGAAAAAGGAGGAGGGACTAAGAAGTACAAAGTGGTAGTTACGAAATAGTCATGGGGTTGCGAAGTATACAGCATTAGGAATGTAGTCACTAATGTAGTAACTGTCTATGGTGTCAAATGGGCACTAAGCCTATCAAGGTGATCACTTCATAAGTCATACGTGTAACCACTATGTGTACCCCTGAAGTGAATATGTTCTATTATAGGTCAATTAATTGAAAAAATACAAATTATTTTTAAAAATTACTGGAATGAAGGAATGAATAAGTGAAATGCATTTTACTTTTAGACACCAGCAGATGGAATTATACCACAGCTAGGAACTAACTTAGCCAATGAAGTAGATGCATAAAATAATGAGCGGTAAATGGTAATTTATCAGATCAGAGACTGTATCTGCTATTCTCTGCTGGAGCTATCATTTTTAAAGAATGTGGACAAGGCCCAAGGACCAGAAAGCCAACGTTTTGGTTAGCAGCTCCCCCCGGTTTTATTAAGGCATGGCTCTTTACTTCCCTGTCCTCCTTGGGCAATACTTTCATCCTTAAAATGTTTTCCCTGTCACGTGAAGAAAGCATTTCTAGTCGAAAGATTCCTGACTGAGATGCTTTGTCTTTAAACACTTACTAGGGTCATGTGGACGAACTTAAAGATGCGACACTCGTGTGGTGCAGAAGCACCTGCACTCTGCCGGACTGCTTCTGCTGTTGTCCAGTCCAGCGATGTGTCACCCAGATAAGCTCCAGGGGACTTATCTATGAAGCCCCTGACCTTTCTTGGTAAAATTCAGTTAAAGACGATTTGCTTTATGTTGCTTCACTTTCGCATGTTAGGAAAAAGTAGATGGTCCAAACTGATCTGATGGTCTTATCAGAGGAACATAAACCCTCATGCAAAGAATTGTTTTCTCAACAGTTGTATAATTTCACTTTGAATTTAAATTGCACTGTTAGGGTAACACCATCCTGTGCCTCCGGGAACAATTAATTTAACGTATTTAGGATTTCTAAATCACATTCCCATGTGGGGGAGATTTTAAAAACAAAACATTGCTCTTTATCAGAATATTAATAATATGATCAAATCAAAAACATTCCCATATTTAACTTGGCCATGCTAATGTTCAAACATATTTTTCTTTACATTATTAGTTTTTTTTTTCTTTTAAGTATTTTTAACCTCTAGTTTTTATTTGTATAGCTGTACTCTGCTCTTTTAACAACAAAAAAATGATTTCAGGTAGGTTGTAAGAATAAAATGTAATAATTATAAAATAATTATAAATGAAATAAATAGGAAATTAGGGCAGGACAAAGATGGGAGACTCAAGAGAGAAGTGTCAGTCACAGTGAGTGGGACGAGGACCCATAGCTGCTAACATCGACCCTCAGACTTGTCTGTAAGTTTCTTGGCAACAAAGCAAAATTTAGTTAGACAGTTTGGTATCTAAAAAAAAATCTCCAAGAAAAGCAAAGTTTTGCCTAACATTAAAATATTCATTTTAAATTCAAATTACGCACCTGATGGGAACAGAGGAGAAAATGACACAGCAGGGCCAGGGAGCTCACGACAAGGATCACAGTGATAGGGTGAGATGGGGCATGGGGCTCCTGACCACGTGTCTCTGTCACTGCCCCCTTTTGCTTATATGTGTAGTCACATTTCAGCTAATAGTTGGAAGAAATGCGTTGACATCAGATTTTATGTGTTGAAATTCATTGGCCTTTCAACCTCAATGTGCCCAGAGGTCTTGGTTTTGCCTTCTGTTCTCTACCACTGTCAGAATTAAATTTCCAATGTTTTATGGAATCAAGTTAACACTGTAGTTTCAAAGTTGGTGCCTCGGTTCTTGTAAAAGAGGGGATAGTTTTGTTGGTTCAAATTCTGTAGTTTATTTCTTTGGCATAAAATTGTGTGTTTGGTTAACACTGTCTTTATTATATTGGCTACTACTGGATATGTGTATTTTTAATTTTGTTACTCTCTAAGCTTTTAAAAATGAGCAAGTCTTTATATCTTCTTTGAGGACATGGAACAAAGAGAAATAAACTGCTGTTTATTTTACTAAATAACAACTTCTTATATTAACAGCACAAACTTTACATCATTGAAATATACCTCATTTCAAATCTATCAAAGCACTGCGATATGAAAGCAGTTGTGAGTGATCCTCATAAAAGCATAGCCCACAATTTGATCGTTTTTAAAAGAAAAAAAAATGAATCACATAGTTTGTAAGTGACATTCTGTAAGATAGGGTTAGAAATACCTACACATGAATTCTAGCCTTAAACAACTGAAAAGGCTATTTTCAACATAGAAAAAGCAGCAGAAGTAGAGGAAAAGATGAATCATCAGTAAAACACCCCTCACCTATGTTAACATATAGTTTATTTCCAAAAACTGCATTCAATTAAAATGTCCACCCAGTATTGAAACAGGGTGGCAAATAAAACCAAGTACAGTGGCCAAAATCTTATTTATATTCTTCTTCCGCTCATTACCTATGACTCTGAGCATATTCCCAACTTCTGGTTGCAATACATTTCCTCCTATTTGGAATAAAAGACACGGAAATTTGAGAGCCTGTCTCAGAGCTGTAAACAGAATGTCATCACGGTGGTGCTGGAAGCTGTCCTCTGGGGCACATGCTCAGCTCATACAGATCGTTGAAAACTAAACCATTCGTACTGCAAAGCAGTGGACACAATTTACTCTGCTCCACTGCACCACGTCTGCCAGGCACTGCTGTGGCCCAGTCCCTTTGTAGTCTCTGACACACACCGTCACTTCAGGTTGTGTAATGTAATCATCGCAGTGGCCCTATGAGAAAGGTAATCTCCCCGGGTTATATATAAGAAAGACAAAGTTACAGAAAATTGTCACGGGCAATTCCCATCCACTTCCTAAGAGAGAGAAACCATGGTGATCACAGCAAAACCCTAATCCTCTAAATCAGGCCTTCCCAACCAGGGCGATTTTGCCCCAGAGGGGTCACTGGGCCATGTCCGGAGCTGTGTTTTGTCATTTTCTCTGAGGGAATATATGCTACTGGCATCTAGGGGCAGAGGCCAGGGGTGATGGAAATTCCTGAAATGCACAGGGTTCCCCCTCCACAATGAGGAATTATCAAGACCTTAAGGTCCAGAGCGCCAAGGTGGAGAAACCCTGCTCTGAATGAGGGCCTGGGGATACAAGTGCGAGTCAGAAAAGCAGGTGCGTGGTGAGAGTGTGGACATTCTGAGACAGGGACTCTGGAGGGAACGAGGCTGCAGGGTGGAGTCGGGAGAGAGGGTGGCTTTAGAGATGGAGCCAACGAGAGACACATGTGGGAATATGTATGAAAGGGAGACTTTTTTTCTTTTGAAATGCAAGAAATGATGTCTGCCCTCGAAAATACCACGTGGAGACGGTCTGCCTCTGTTTCAGTTCTCTGCTTCTCATTGGGTTTACCTCCTGTTGCCTAAACGGGGCTCCCCCTGTTTCCACTCACACCTTTGATCGTGCCTTCTCCTGCTCCAGCCTGACCTCCGCCTACCTTCTCTGATTTCACCTTCAGGCTCTAAGACACGCCACGAGCCACCTGCCTTCAGGCCTCTCTCTTCCCCGCATCTGTGTTTCAGTCCTAACAGTCATGGGACCGGCCAGGACCTCAGTGGCTCTCTTAGATGAGGAGAGAGCTAACTGCTCTAGGCTTCTGTTTCCTCATCTTAAAACTGAAAACAGAAGTATGATCCTGGGATCATTAGGAGGAATAAAGGAGACTCTACTATAAAGCAAGTTCGTAAATACTATGTTAACGCCTCAGTTTGAGACATTCCATCGACTTTTTTAAAAGAAAGGAGTAACCCGGACTCCTTTGCATTCTGCCATGCTCGTCCCCAAGGAGCACAAGCAAAAACATTAACAAAAACTTCTTGCTCTGCCTCTCCTGCATTCTCAAAATTCTGTCCTATCTTCGACTCGCTCTTCCGCTGTCCGGCCACCGCTGGCGCCGCTCAGGGCCGCAGAATGACGCGAATACCCTCCTGAGCAGTCTCCTCAACCTTCTCCCTGCTCCCGGTTTTCCCTCATGGGGATCACCGCTCACCACCGATTCTAGAATAATGTATATCTTTACAATGGACCAGATCACGTGACGTCTCTCCCTTGCAGCTCGGGAGATGATGCCATAAATCAATTTGCCCACATTCTGGAACATCCAGAGAACTTAGCGGTGAGTTTCATTCATGTGTGCTTTCACCCTCCCACCCTTTTTAGGTTGGAAAAATGTTCAAAAGAGAAAAATGGAATTTACCCAACTCCTAAAACTTTAGCACCCTATACAAGATGTACAGTTATTCAGTTTTTATTTATTAATATCAGTATTTAGGGGAAAAATTATGATGTTACAATGGTCTCTCAGGGGAAAAGGCCGCCACTTAAGATCAGGTCCCATCCTTTCCTTCAGCAGGTTCCTACTGATTGCCTAACGTATGCCAGGTTACTGAGAACACTGTTGTCTTAATAATACTATATTTTAATAACAAGAGCAATTTTTTGAAAATTAGTGACATATGAGATGTATCTGCTAAGGCCTGAGAGTAATTACGGATTCACTTTTGCTAAGAAAACATCTACAAGTTTTATGTTTGGTCTTTAACATTATTGGTCAGTGAAGTCCCCTTAACAGTTTCCTGTGTAGCCCTGGGGCCGGGTTCAGGGTTAGTCATCGCTGCGGTCCAGGAGCGAGTGTATTCCAGAACACTGGCGCACGCACTGCTACATAGTGGATCACAGTGGGACTTTGATAGTCTTTATAACAATTGGTTTATACACAATTAAATCCATTTCTTTTAAGTTTCAAGCTCTTAACATTGAAAACACTTAACAGATGTGTGGTCTTAATAAGACCTGCCTTTACTAATGTAAATATGACATTTTAATCAAGGACACTCAAGAAATTGTGCAGTAAAGTCTATAACCATGGTCTTAGCTCCATCAGATGCTACGGGATTGATGCCACGCTAAAAATCGGGAGTTTCGATTCTTTCTTTTACTTGTTCTTTTAATGTATTGCAGTGTTTTTCATTGATCTATTTGCAATAAGGACTAATATATATTAGTGTACAAATAATAGTGCATAAAATTAGTGTATAACTGACATGTGTGTGTGTGTATGTATGTCCCGTAGAGAGATCCACGTGTATGTATGCGGCATCTGGAAAAATCAGTCTTATCACATGTGTTAAAGCATCTTAGGGCAATAGAGAATCATGGCTGTAAGGGGGACAGTGTCTTTTTATAGGGTGTTCAAGAAAGCCCTTTTCAGTAAGGTCACATGGGAAGGGGGACCGGGAGAAGAGAAACCGCATTAGCAAAGGCCCTGAGGTGGGAGCACGAGCTGGTGGGTGCTGGGAGAGGCAGGGAGGGGCCTGGGCCCAGGGACTGTCGGGCAGGATGCTGAGGACAGAAGGGATTCCAGCCTGTGGGGGGCAGGGGAGGGGCATGTGGCTCCAGGCCACGCAGACCCTTGCAAGGCCCTTGGATTCTACGCTCAGTGACCCAGGGAGCCGTTGGATGACGGAGCAAAAGAGTGACGTGGTGGAAGCAGGTTCTAGAAAGATCATTCTGGCTCTTCTGTGGAGGACAGGTGGGAAAGAGCTGCAGTCCATCGATAATGTCGGGGCGTGCAGGATGTTCCTCTTTTGTGCACGGCCAGACCTAGCTGCAAGGAAGGTCGCCATGTGGCCAGCTGGGGATGCGAGGTATTTGTTATTTCACGAAAAGGGGAAATGGACAGAGCTGTCATCTGGGGAGACAGGAGGGCAGGCCATGCACTTGGATTTGAATGCAGCAATTAAGGGATGTTGCCGTGAGCTCTGTGCAAGATTCTGGGAGGAGCCTGGAGGACACCTGCTTGCGGAGTGTCTGGTTGGAGATCTGGGGGTGTTTCATGTTATGTTGGGAATGAGGATATGCAAAGTGAGATGAGCCTGGAACCTGGGGACAGCAACGCTTCCCAGCTCTTCTGGTCCTCCTTGGTCCTCAACCGAACCCAGTGGGTCCCCAGGGGGAGGGGCCGTTGGGTCGAGTTCTCCTTTTCTTCCAAGAAAGGACTTTTCCTTTTTGCCGTGACATCCAGCATCCCATGGAGCCACACTTCAGTTTCTTCCTCCGCACATTTTTAGAGAGATAATACTTGAAATTCCTAAGGTGATCCTAGCTACACTAAATAATCGCCAAAAGAGAGGGCTACATTCACATAAACTGAGCATATTTTATGCAAAATACTTCCTGAAGGAAAAAAAATCACTTTAAAATAGTACTTTGTTTCTCAAAAATTTCCCCTTCTATGGAAATTCACAGTAGTGATTTTCTGCCTTAGGAAAGTACCATCATTTAAAAGAATTGCATGGTGTTACTTTTGTTTGCATTCCTAAAAATTCAAAATGTTCGTTCGACATGGAGTGGCTAAATATGTTTTAATATAGATTTGTTTCTAATTCATCTGCTGGTCACAAAATACTAATTCAAAAGAAAGGAGTCCAGAGAAAATATGAGAAACTGCGAGGTGTCTGAAGCTGAAGTAATTAGGATGTTTGGACCCCGAGCTGAGAGCAGGAGAAAGCAGAAACCTTTGTTTAGCGTAATGGCTTCCAGGTGGGAGCAAAGGAGCTAAAGAGCCAGCATCACTGCAAAGTCATTCGCCGGGCATGGATGGGAGTTGTCAGGGGCTGGACCCTTGAGGCTCAGCGAGAGGAAGCCATGCTGGAGAGAGAGCCCTGCTCAGGGGCCATCCAGGGTCGCAGAGTGGGAACTGGGCCCAGAAGACTGACTCTGAGCCTCCAGGAGGCAGTGGGATTTCTTTGTAAGCTTACAGGGACCCATCAGACTCATACAGAGAGGCACCAGTAAATATGATTAAGAACTTTCAAAGAGGATTGCTTCTAAGAAGGATTTTTTTAAATAGTATGCATATGCCTTGTGTTTGCTCAAAGGGTTTTTTACCTTCCTTACTCACCATTTTAGAACACTTTCCTGATTCTTATCAAAAAAAGAAAAATAATAATTTAAAGGTCAGAGCTACAAGCTTTTCATTATTCAGTCAAGAGACATAGATAATATAGTCCACATGTTCAGTTTAATTTAAATAAAATGTCAGCTTGAGGGAGTAAACTAAGCAGCTATCTGAAGATAGAGTAGAGTGACATTAAGCTGTGTCCCTCGTGTCTACCTGGGCATCTCCTCATATAGTAATTCTTCCACTTTAAATTTCAAATATTGTTCCTGGGGAGACACTCGTCAATCATAATTTTAAATGAATTTGCGTGTTTTATGTTGAATTAACCTTTTCTGTTCAGTCATGCTAATGACGCATCGTTTGAGTTTGTATATACACAGTGGATGAAATGGCTCTCTCCATATTCTTATGTAAAACAAAATGTCCACTTCTGCATCTCAGGGGTAGACTCACAGGCCCTGGAGGCATCCTATCTAAGGTTTTAGCCCCAAGACCGAGTATGTGGAAAGTTCAACTGTGAAGTAATGAAATCAACGAGTACTTAGTTCAATGTTTTGACACAGATGCCGAGGCAAGAGTCTCCAGGGGACTCAACTATCTCAAAATAAATTTGCAGCTTCAAATGTCACCACATCTTTGGTCCATTCCCTCTAGGCGAGTTTCCTAAAATCTGTTCCAGGTTTATTCTCTTGGATCTGAAAGCTGGACTTTCTTTCAGGCATCTTGAGCAAAATAGAAATATCTTACAGAGAAATAAATATTCAGAAGCTGGAATCAGTCAGAAAAAAAAAAATAAGGCATCTATTTTTCAAAGAAACTGGCCTTGGTGATGATGGTGCCATTTGTCTTACAGAGAACTTTTCATTTGCATGGACCGAGCAATTCCATGGGGGCAGTGCATTTAGGGAGTTTAAGATAATTAAGGAGCAATAATCAGCACTTCAGAACTTAAGCTCTAGTTACAGATGATTTCCAAGGAGAGAGTAATTGAAGGCTGGTGGTTAGTTACAATTCTGTGGTTGGTTAAAAATGCTCCTGGAATAAGAAAAAGCAGCTGAGGTGAACTAAGGCATCCTTGTGCCTCTCTGTTTGGAAAAATTTCCAGCTAACTTCACTAATCTCAAGAAAATCTTGCCATTATTCTTATCATTAATGGGAGCCTGGTGAGTTTATTGGGTTCTTGACTCAAGAGGAGCTTGGAGGGTTTGAAGAGTGTCTGAAAGACGATTACAAAGAAGAGCAACAGAACAAAAGGCAGAGAAGGTTGGGAAAACTGAACTCCTCAAGAATCTTTAAACTGGTGAATAACTTCTTGAGAGAAGTAGGTAGTCTCCTTTGCTCTCTCCTGCAGGACACAAAAGACAGCCACCTTGGGCAGGGGAGCCTGACGCTGGAGATAAAATACAGTTTCCTGACCGTGGGATTTGAGAAATTGCAGGAGTTAAGAGCTAAAAGATGTAAAGTGTACTCAGTCAAAGATTTAGGGTGAGAAGCTATACTTTCACGTATTTGTTTTGGCTTCAGTACATTCTGGCTTCAGACTGACTCCTTAGAGTGTTTTCCAACATTTCTTTGAACTTGTTCCCCTATTCCAGAGAAATGTGGCGTGAGTCCAGTTAGAAGTAGGAAATCAGAGCGTCAGGTTGCATGCAGGCCTTGTTTCTGCTCTGCGTAGTGATTGCCGCCTTCAGCTCCCTGCAAAATCAGGACCATACAGGCTCTCTCTCCACCTCCTTTCTGTTCACAAGAGAACAAGAGCTCTTTGACTTTTCAGAGGGCTGTGGGTTGAATTTTGTGTCTCTAAATCCATACATCCCTCACTCTGATGTGATGTTATCTGGAGATCGGGCTCTTAGGAGATCATTAAGATTAAGTGAGAGCATAAGGATAAGTCCCAATCCCATCATATGAGTAGGCTTATGAAAAAAAGAGCTAGCTCTCCCCCTTTCCCATCTTCCCACGAGGAACTAAGTCTGCTGGAACCTTCATCTTGGACTTCAGAGCCTCCAGAGAAATAAATGTCTATATTTTTGAGCCACACAGTCTATCCATCGCGTCTGGATACAGCAGTCTGAGCCTAGAGGAAAGTTTGCTCCTTGACGATCAAAATCTCATTTGTCTTAAGCTGGTTTTAATTAGAAGACATATTAGACTTTAGAGAAGTCTTTTCTCATAATTATCCGCATAGGGGGAAAATGTCAGGGGATGCATGATCTTGGGGGCGAGGTGACGGGGAGAGAAAGCTTGAGGCAGGACCGTTTTTGAGGGTTTCTCATTAGATCGAAACAGACGTGGGTTGTGCAATCAACTGGAAGGGCCAGGACACCCTTCAGCTTGGGCCCATTTAATGCTTTGGTGATGTTAGCTTAGCCTATTAAACGTATAGAATTTCCTTCGTTTCATACCTGGTGGAGCTTACTTTTCTAATGTTAAGAAAAGATGGGTTCACCCTCCACAAAGGATGAATTACGGAAAGCCGTATTTCAGAGGCGACTTTCAATTCCTTCTCAGATCGCAATAATTTATACATTAGATAGCGTTGTTGGGATACAGTGAGTTTTTATGCTGTTTGTATGATATGCAGGTTCCAGACCTAACGGTTTCTGTGAAGTTGAAGAGAATTAAGGACAAAAGTCAACACTCAGAAATTTTAACTATAATTAGACAAGATTTGCATAGCAAGCACAGGTGAAGACATGTGGGTTGGCGGTTGAAGACTAGGTGATATGATGCTTCCCCCAAGGGGTGAGGATTTCATTGAGGAAGTCATCAGTTAGTTTGAAGATGATTTGAACATATGGAACTTGACCTTGGCCGTGTTTCTCCTAGGTCATCCGCACTGCGTAAGACAGTTTGTTCTTACGTTTGGGTATGCATGTAGATGGTAGCAGTTAAATAAATGTTCTGCTTGCAGGAATGACCACCCAGAATGAAAGGTGGAAATCAATAATCGATATCAAAGACCAGAAGTTAGTTATCGAGTATAGAAAACTTTAATGGATACACTATGGGTCAATGTGATCTGGCCATTTTAGAGAATCCTTGGGCCTAGATTTATTTTTAAGGGTTTGGTGTTTATTAATTTCTCTTTACAGCAGCCCTCCTTCGAGGTAGGCACCATCATCACCTGTTTTTCAGACGGGGAGCTTAGGGCCAGAAGATGATGTGTGTGCAAAATGTCTGGTGGGACTAGTGGGAATGGAAACTCGGCAACCCGAGGCCGTCCCTCTTCCAGTCGGTACCACCTCTCACCCATTCCCATCTGTGTGTGGCCCAGATTGCCTCCCTCGTGAGCTCCTTGGCTGCTCAGGGTGGTCTCATTCACAAAGAATCAGGTCAGTATAGAACCAGAAACTTAAGGTGACAGTGAAGACAATTTCATATTAAGATGTGAAGCCGCGTGATGAGTGCATGCTCTTCTCCTGCTTCATTTTCCACCAGGCGCACAGGCGCGCCCCTGGGGCAGAAGGACACTGCACAAGCCATGTGACCCAGGTTATAGGGAACTCAACCAAACCATACACATAACCATGTCTCCGCTTCCACACGGTGGCCTTAGATAAATAAACCGTCCAAATTCTAAATTTCTAAATGTGAGTTAGTTGTTCCAAGAAGTAATCAGAGACATTTGGCATTGCTGGGTGAAGTGCTCATACATTCTACGTTCATTTGCTCTTGCTAGTTAAAACCATGGCAAGTTAAAACATTTTGATTTTCTCATTGGTGTTAGGACAATAGAGCTTTCCCTCCCATTTTTTAAAGAATATATATATTTTTTTCATTTTTAGCTGGAGATTCTGGGCTTAAAAATCAAAAGAAATAAAATGTTCAATTCTCTTGCACATTAATGAGCATAGAGAAATGGAATTGAAAACACTCTGAGTCATCATTTATCTTTTAACATGAACTTAGCATCCTAAAATTATCACACTAATCTTGATCTGCATCTTCGATTTTTAAAAACCATAGTAGCCTTGATTTTATTAATGATATATACAGATAATTTTAATATAAACTTTCACTTTCGTCAAATATTTTTTACCTTGTAGAGCTACATTTTTTTTTTTAATTCTACACTGCAGACCAAAAAACTAAACAAAACAAAGCCCAGGAAACAAAAAATGTAGAAATGATGCAGCTATCTTTGGAATTGATTATTAAAGAATATTTGATTTTTTAGAAATTTTTCTGTATAAATTTTTTAGTGTCTTACTATACATAGCATTAACAAAATAAAAAACAAAATAGTATTATGTAGCTTATTGATATTTATGAAAATTTAGTTTACTGCTTTGACACGATGGCACATTGATATTACTGGCATATTTATCTTTTCTTACTTTCACAAGAAATCTGGGAGGTCTTCAGGGGCCACTGACCTAACATCTGTATGGTCAGCTTCGGTCATTGCCTATAAGACAGGAAAGGCTGGAATTTACTTCATGAGCTTTAGTGATAAAAATTCAAACTTATCTTTTAAGAAAACTATTATTGTGGTTATAGGCACTGAATTTTTTACTCAGAGTAGTCATGTTTAGAGGAAATGAAAAGGAAAGGAAACTCATTTAAAAATTATTTTTAAGAGCCAGAGAAAAAATTTCCATTATCTTTGAAATATTTCCGATTTGCTAGTCTAAATTGGATTTTGAACTACTCAGACAGTTATTTAACTTTACTTCCCTTCGGGAATGGTAGAAAATCTGCACAGTGCAAGAGCCCTAATTACCTCACAATCATTTACCTTAATTTCTGCTTCCTTTTTTAATGAATAGATTACCTCTCTAGGCATTTTAATGTATGACAAGCATTACCTCCAAATTCAACATCTTCTGCCACCTTTCCACATTATACTAACACATTCTCTCTTGAGGATATTATTTACAACACAAAGATTGTGTAAGCCATCTCTACCAAGTAAAGCAGCAGAAAGCACATAATTGGGTTTAAAGCCTGAAGACATTATTTCTGGTCCAGACTTTGCTATTTGCTAAATATCTGGCCTTGGGGAAAATAGCTAACCTCCCTAAACTCCAGGCTGTGCATCATTAGACTAGAGATAATGATACCTGCCTGATGGCTGGGATGGAAATCTAATCTCAAAAATATAAGTACTTCCTCTTCTGTAAACTGTAGTAAAGAAGAAAACAAAGACCACCAGCTGTGAAGATATGATCGTTGTTTAGCATGTTTCTGACGGAAACATGCTTGAGCAAAAACGATTTCAGAGAAAACCGTGGTAAATGGATGATGGGGGAATGGGGTGAGCTTGGGTTACAGAGAAACTGGTTCCTGGGGGTTGAAACCAGTGGACGTGGGGGGTTCAGGGTGTGTGAAAGCAGCAGCAGACTTTAGAAACTGGGGTAGTTTCAACAAGGACTGCGGATTACTCCAGTGTACCCAAGGCTAAAACTGAAACGTCGTCTCTTGCTTCGGGTAAAGTTGCCCCATTTCCTTGTGGCCCCAGAGCTCAGCTGCTCTGCAGCCAGGGGTGTCTCCAAGCTGACTTATGGCTAGAGGGAGAGGGTCCAGGGGGTGCACATATAAATCACTTTCCAGTCCTGCCCCAAGAAAAATAAATGGGAAAAGAAAAGATCACTGAATTCCCCAGATCATCCCCTTCAAACTTGTGACATTAAAACCCACTGTACTGATGGGCAGTGAGCAAGAACCAGCAGCACAGAGAACTGGGAAGAGAAGGCAGACCTGGGGAGTTATTCACACACAGGGACATCAAAAAAAAAAAGACTCAAAAAAGATGTCAGATTCATTTTCTAAAAATATGCATTAAGAGGTAATTATTATTTTATAAAACTGTACCTTGACAAGTATTATGAATACTATGATGTTTGCACTTAACATTACTACATAATTATGAATAATTATTCCAGATCTTGAGAAATCACTCTCCTATTTCCTCCTCAAAGGTCATTATTCCCAAGTCATTAATCTAAAATTAAATATTACAGTACTTTCCTAGCATATCCGAAAATAGCTTCAATTTTTTAAAGCAGATTGATTCTTGACTTGCTGAAGTAATTTAATTTACAGGTATGGACCTTCAAAGGGCTGAATCATGCCTGCCTGATGTACCCGACAGGCTGAAGTTCCACTCAGAGTTTCATTGACAGAAGGACTTGATTCAATTACATTATTTTTTGGAAATAAAATGCATATTGCTGTAAGTCTATTAAATTGTCCAGCAGTACACGGGATTTAAAACACAATAAATATAACGTGTTTCAAGTCAAGTATACAAACATCTGGCACAAGTGAATTCTTCCGAATAGGAAACAGAAGAGGCTAATTAACGAGAACTCACAGACACTCATTTCCCCATTGCTGCTATTTCATTGCCGGGACATTTTCAATAAACAGTTTCTAAGGGGTCAGCCTGGTGTTCCGTGGGCTGTGGCTGTGTCCTTTGCCCATGTCCTGGCTGTCTGTGTCCCCTGCTCCTCAGAGCCCCGTGCGTAACAGGTGGCAGATTCCGCATCAGTTCCCGAGGAGTCGATTAGCAGCTGTGTTCCGACAAACTTCATTCTTTCAGCCCAATTTTAAAGTTCTCTATACTTATTTATTAAAACCTGGAAAACAGAAAGTTTTAAAAGAGAAAAGAAAAAAACTAAAACCATCCACAGTCATCACACTAACACTGCCGCAGCTAGCATATTGGTGTTTTTTTATTTTTTGAAGACTTTTTCTATAAATTTTTCTCGTCCTGATTTTAATAGTGTTGCATGTTAATCTCTGAATGCTCCTCTTTATTTACTGCACCAACAGCGTGTTCTGCTTTATTACATAATTTTGTCAAACTTCTCGTTGGGCAGTGTTATGAACTGAATGTTTGTGTCCCCCCCCAAATTCACATGTGGAAGCGCAAACCCTCAATGTAATGGTGTTTGGAGATGGGTCTCAGGGAGGTCTGAGCGATAGACAAGGTCATGAGGGGGGAGCTCTGGTCCGAAAATGATGCAGGACAGGGTGAATCCCCCCAAGTGGGCACTCAAGTCCTGTACTGAGGTGTGGAGGGGAGGGGGAGCTCTTGGCTGAGCGCAAGAAAGAACCCAAGTGCACACTAGAGTTACAGACTAAGACATGGTTGTTAGAGAAGGAATAACTCTCCGCAGACAGAGCGTGGTCTCCTCTCAGTGACAGAGAATGGAAAAGCTGAGGACAGAGAGAGAGAAAAGACTGAGAGAGAAAGACAATGAGAAAAAGTGTTCGGGGAATCCAGTTTTGATGTCATTCTTAGTTTCTCTGAATTGCAGTTGAAAGACTTTGTTTACCTATTTCCCTCTGATGGTGTGGGTATGTGGTGTGAAAGGATGGGGATGCAGCGGGAAGGCCTGCTGCTGGCTGTCCCCAGCCTCTGTGCCTGCCATAGGTGCCCTGTGGCTTTTGGTGTAGAGAATGAACAGGCTTTACTTTGTGCGGGGCAAGCGGTGTGTCATAACCCCAGCAGAGTCTTCCTTTGTTCTGGAGGATTCCGTAGTCTGGCAGCAGCACATTGCGGGCTCTGAATGCAGCTTGATTTGACATTTAGTTTTCATGCCCGCTCCCTCGATTAGGATGGTTCGTGCTCTTGTGAGAGGAGACGCCAGGGGCTCATTCTCCCTCCTGAGAACACGAAGAAGAGGCTATGTGAAGACCCTGAGAGGGGCGGCCAGGAGAGGAGAGCCTTCGCAGGCCGCATGGGCCGGCACCTTGCATCCTCCAGAACCACGGGGAATAGATTTCTGTTGCTGAAGCCACCCAGCCTGAGTGGCTTCAATTAGATTCAGTTAGGGTGGCCCGAGCTGATGGAAGCAAGTGTCTGTGCATCGTGTTTGATTATTCCTAATTGTTCGTAGAGCTCAATATTGCGATGCGCATCTTTGTGCAAAAGCATTTTTTATATATTTTGCCTTACTTCCTTTGTGCAGACTCTCTGGAGTGTAATTATTTGATCAAAGATAAGAACACTTGCTAGGTGTTTATAAACTGGTTGTACCAGTTACGTAGCCCAAGAGAATATGGGGGAAATGTGCCATCAGCCTAAGAGCAGTAAACAGAAATACACGACCAGAAAGTCTCTAAATATTAGGAGGATTTCAGAACTATATTTGGAGCCAGCCTTAGGAAAATAGGGGAAAACTTTCAGGCTTGTTTTCCTTTGCCTTTCCTTTTTCCTACTCAGGGTTCTTCCCATGCAGCAGGCCTGGCAGGAAGGACCTTAGATTTTAATTCATCCTTTCGTGGAAGGTGATATCTAATAAACAGATCTTCGTGAAAGAAATGTTCAGTAATAGCTGTGGGGCTTTTTCTCATCAACTTGTTACTTTTCTGTCAGGGCCGGTGTTCTCTGTCATTCTCCTCGCCTTGAGACGTTGATGTTACATAACGTTAGAGCCTCACATTTACAAAGGATCTCAGAGACTATTCACCCACCATCCCATCTGATGTATATTATTTCCTCTGTAGCGTCTTCAAAAAGGCTCATTTAACCTTGGTGTGAGCACCTTCAGCGCCAGGAAACTCAATTTCTCCCAAGTCAGTGGGATTTCCTGACAGCCATCTCTGTTGGAAAACGGCCCCAAGGAGCAAGACCAAAACTCTGAAACCTCTTCTCGTAAATATGAGTCGTACCCTCCGGAGGCATCGTGAGGAAAGAATCGAATTTCATTTTGACTTGAAATCCTCAGAAATTTGAAAAGAGCTTTCCAATAAGCTCTCTCCTGGATAGATCTTGTCAGTCCGTCTTCCGTCCTGTGTGACACAGCTTTGAGCCCACCAGCCTCCTGTCACTCTCAAAGGGTTTCCATCCTGGGCCTGTTCCCCTCAATGCCGACGTCACAGGCCCATCCCTGCAGTCGGGTCTTTGACCCTTGAGTGTTTGGAAGGAAGCAGAGTTCTGAGGGCCTTGCCTCACCGTGTTCTCCCGATTTTCTTATTCCAGTTACTCTTCAAAGTGACCTGCCGTTTTTTGCAAGCATTTCCGTTTGTGACCTCTGTCCCTCGACTGGGCACAGTACTGTGGAGCTGATCTGAGCAGCTTTGAGAAAAAGAAAGCTGTCGCCCCCCTCACTTTAATTAAACTGTCCTAATAAGTTAAAATCAATTTACTAGTTTTATCAGCCATTGATACTCTTGGCTTTCGTTTGTTTTTCATTTGTCTTCTTAATAACAACTGAAGTGCCTAATACTTCTTTTCACTGTTTGATGTCCTGTCGAGTCCTTTCTCTGCTCTCTTGCTTGTGCAATTGTTTTTTTAACCTAAGCTGAGGGCTTTGCACTTACTGCCACCGAGAGCATCTCTCGTCAGTCTCCACTAAGGCAAAATTTTGAGAAATTTTGTGTCCCGGTTACATCAGTCATTCACAAAATTGTGTCTGCAGACAGCTTTCTCTATCTCTCTGTCACCTCCTGATAAACTGGTGGGTCCGAGAAGCAGGGCGCTGCAAACCTTCTCTTCCCTCCGGTTCAGCGGGCCCCTCTTTCTTCTTTGAATCTGGCCTCCTGCACCAGGACTTGCAGTGGGCAAGGTGTGAGAGGTCCGCCTTTAGGATGTCAGGTTCTCCTCCACATTCTCATGGTCGAGAATTGCCTCTCACCAAATTAGGCCTCGAGTTGTGCAAGCAATCACCTAGTTTGGGCTGAATTTTCATCCATTTTGCATAACGTTGCCGGACTGTGTTTCTAAAACACCACATTCCTCGTGTGTGTTCTGCCCCTGGTCTTTTAATAGACTCCATGAGAAACGCAGAGTCATCTCTGTGGGTGCGTGGCCTCCTGTGGCCTTAAACAGGTTCCTTTGCTCATTCTCACTACGTTCCTTGCTCATGCCATTTCTTTCGCCTGGAATATTCCGCATCCTCTTTATCGACTCTCTAACTCTCTCTGCTCTGTGAAGGGCAGATTGAATCCTCTTCCTATACGTAATTTATTTCTTCTGGTGCACACTAATCAACCTTATGTCAACTCTTACTGTTCGGATAATGATGATTTTACCGTGTCCTTGATCGCGCTGGTGGCGTTGTGCTCCTCCGTCCTGGATGGACAGTAAGCACCTTGAGAAGGCACCATGGCCACTCACTGAAACCGCTGTCCCAGAATATCCTTAAATATATGGTTGGTATTCTCAGTAGACATTGATCTTGGGTTGATACGGTTACCTTTGAAAGGAATGTGGTACTTAAATTAGCTAATTGTGGAATGTCAGACTAAGGATGGTGTTTTGGACAGTCAGTCGATTTACATCCAACCTTTTTAACAGTATTTCTGAAGAGCCGCCTACTTGCCCCACAAACATGACTGTCTCGAATCCAATTCCATATTCCCATCAAACGGGGGCACTGTCAGTTGTTCTTGTTTTAAAAACTACATAAATCCTCTGCACTGAGGAATGGGTGCTAGCTACTCTGAGCTAAGTGCCTCAGATGTTCGCAGCATACTGTGTGTGTTTTCACTTGAAGTCCAGAAGGGCAAGTCTTGTCCTTTTCTCCCTCAGGTCTTTTTTCCACTTTAGTGTCATAAGAGAAATGCAACATAACAACTTTAGCATTATAGGAGTCCATAGAAATGTCCTGTCTCGTATATTAAATTAAGGTGTGACTTTTACGAAACTAAAATTCACCTAATTTGGTTTATAATAACATCTTAAGACTGGAATTCAACATATTGAGTTATATATTTCCATGGAGAACTGAATCTCCAAAGAAAATGGCATGTAGTCAGTGACTTCCTTGTTTGTCACAATTTACAGTGTTTTTATTTCAGCAACACAATAGTCTTCAACAGATATCATCCGCTAATGGAAAAGTGTGAAAGTGCTTTTCAAATTTCACAGAGTGTTGGCCCATTATATCACACCTTGTTCTAAGTAATTCAAAGTTGCATCACCGTCCTAGAAACACGATGTTGGTGCCTAAGTGCGGCCCAGCGTATCGGGCTCAAAGTTATGTAAAAAGCAGTGTCGATGAGCCATATTTTTAACTCACCTGGAAGAGTCTTTCCCTCCTGATTCTTTTGCAAGTGCACACCAGTTCCTGGTTCCTACGGTGACAGGAAGCCTCGAACGTGTCTGGAGGCTGCACATCGTCGCACGCTGCAGTGCTCTCAGCCTTAGCTTTCACTACTGCTGCAGTCGGTCCCAGGTTCGGTAGCCTTGGGAGGTGTCACGTTAAGGAAAAAACATTATAAAAGATTAATATTTATTTATATGATTTTGATTTATCATTTGGGGTAGAAGTGTGTGAAATGACCCCAGTACAAATCAAGACATTCATACCGCCATCGTCGAATGACTGTTACTGCGTGCGTAATCTTTCATTTTCTCTTTCATACCCCCGAATTTATGTCCTCTTCTTTAAAGCAATCAAAGTCTGTGTGCCTTTGTGAGATGGTAAAATAATAAGCATTAAATTCAGACTCTCCGGTTTTGAGACACATGTCTAAAAGCGTTAAGCTGGAAATGATTTGAGAGAATTATAATGGTAAATGATAAACATAGATATCGCTCTAACAAATGATAATGTCATCTCGTAAGACTTAGTTGGTAAGCTCATTTAAAATTTGTTTGATTCATTTTTATTGAGAATTAATGCAGAAACAAGCTTTTGGGGGAATCAGCTGGGCATTTACTTTTAAAGAGGAAATGTTGGCAAAGGTTTCGAAATTTCATTTCACGGCTTTTTGGAAAGACTCTGTATCAGCCATGACTTCTGTATAAATAACTTTGGAGATAATTCACAAGAGAACAGCAGAAATAACTGCACGTAAGAATCCACTGCGTGTGCAGGTGTACACGTGCCTCTGCGTCAGGTGCCAGATAGTGAAGAGCTAGCATGGAAACTGAGTGAATGGAAGCCCTTTTCCGTTTAACTGATGCATTAGTCAGATACCTTTTGGCAGGATTGTGACTTGAAGTTCTGCATTGATTACAAAAAGAGAAAACAGTGGGCTAAATCCAGAAAGATTATATAATTGGCAAAAAAAGTTGAACAGAATAAACAATACAGAGTGTACTTTAGCTTCTTATCACAAAAGCAGGAACACAGTTTGCTACAACCATTTTCTTAGTAGCTGGGCCTCTCCTTCAATTCAAGTTACAAAATAGATATGAAATGCCTTCTCTGTGCAGAGGAAGAGGCGGCCCTTGCCCCAAAGACATGATTTATCTATTAGAGGAATATAGGATATACATATATGTACACACACACATATATGTACATACACACACACACACACACAAGAAGCAGCAATTCAAGGGAGAATTTACTGATATGTATAATAAAGATACAAATAAAGTGCTAGAGGGTGCTTAAAGGAAATAATTTCTTTCCAGCTAGGGATTTGGGAGAATTTAATTGGAAATCACCTTCCTGGCAGTTGTAAATGTAATTCAGAAATTCTCTAGGCATACAGGAAAAGGAAAGTCACACTCCAGATACATTTGGAGTATGGAATTTGGAAAAGCATAGAACATAGTTTGGAAAAGCAAACTGACCTCTTTGAGTACAGTTCGAGGTGTGTCTGCGATAAGAAAGTACCACCGACCGAGGTCGCATTCTGAGATGCTCGGGGTTAGGACTTCAGCACCTTATTTGGGAGGACACAAGTCAACCCATAACAGCACGGAGAGGAGGGAAAATGACAGGCTGGGACAGGGATCCACTGTCTGTATCAAGTGGCCTCGATGGTCAAAATAAGGAGCACAGACGTTACTATTCTGGGCAGAGGAGCTCCAGGGCCAGGCATGCAAGCTGATTAGATCAACTTGGGCGTCTCGATCAGCTTTCATATACAATGGGAATGCCAACTTGTGAAATAACGTGTGCCTGCCCCACGCGTCCCCCCGCCACCTGTGTGTCGCACACACACAGGCAGGCATGCACGCTGACACACATGGACACACGCGTGATGGAGGGAGCACACACCAAAACTAGGTTGAATAACACAAGAAATTTCCAGAAAATGTCAAAAATAAGACATCTGCCACTTACCCGAGAAGAGGAGGCGCGTGCGTGGCGGGAGGGCCAGACACTCCGGGCCTGGCAGGGGCCTCGACGTGAGCTCCACATGCGATGTCCTGGGCGGCTCTGGACGAATGGACGAATCTTAACAAACTTTGCTCAATGAGTTACGTAAGGTGGGGATAAATATGTCACGTAGTCATTTGCAGGATCAGATGAAACGAGCCACATACAGCACACGACAAGTGGGACGTATCTCTTTTATTCTTAGCAACTCCCGTCCTCGTAACCAGACCTTTCTCCTCTTCGATGTGAACACCTGCTTAGGCATAGATCGACTTGCTCTCTTCTGCACACACTGAAAGGAAATTACGTGGATAATAAAGAGAAATAAACCCGAATTTCTCGGTGGGACATCCCGTGACGCTGTGGCACTGCTGGTTCCCGCAAAAGTGGTGGCTGTCGTTTCTGCAAAGTTCCCTTCCGTCCATTTGGTTCTGCAAACCTCGATTCCGAATAATGAGACGCTTCTTTAGGAAGAGAACGAAATCTCCACTTTTAAAAGAACATACCAGTGTCTGTTGGAAGGAGACTTCACATCTGAGCCGAAACGTTTTAAGCAGACGCGTAACATTAGGTCTACAAAGGCAGATTATAGCATGGAAGCGTTGTTTTCGAAACAGGATGTAAATAAAACATCCTCCTTTGTTCAGAGCTTCTGTGTGTTGTTGTTCGCAGTAATTCCAGTAGACATTTTCTGGGCAACAGAGTTTGTCAGCAATTACTCCGTTGAGAATGTAGGGAAAAAACAATAATTAAATACCTTCACTTATCTTACTTGATCCCTGACTCTGTAGCTAAACGTCAGCAGTTTTTGAAAATAAACCTGCCTTGGGATAACTTATGAAAACTATTGGATATCTGTGACCTTGAAACAACCTTTGATGCAGTTCCAGACATTAACTGCCTTTACGTATGCTATTTTAGCTATTTCCTTCAATCTGTCTTTAACTTGGTAAATAAATACTCTGGAATATTTCGTTAAGTGAAATGCTCACACTCACCTCCATGAAGGTGGACTGTGGCGGTTCTGCTCATACTAATTTTGACTCATGACGAGAATGCGCCCTGCAGGAGGCGCGAGTCTAGGTAATAACAGCTTATCTTATGGATTAATACAATAACCAGAAAACAAAGAACAAGTGCTGGAACTAAAACACGACACAATTTTGTGGAAAATAGAAAAAATACTCCTAACTGCACTCAGATATTAAAGTTTTCATCCTTTTCCTATCTGTGAGCAGAGTATATGCTAAGAGTTTACCTATGTCATATTTTGCAAATCTTAATTACATTTCCCATCATACTGTGGACTTTTACGTTGTTTCATTAGATTCATAATTATCATTTTATTAGATATATAATATTTCCAAAAATACTCTTTCACCTAATTACATACTTCTCCATTTATTGGGCTTTTATCATAATCTCACTATTTTAATCATTTCAAAATGAGAAATAACCATTTATCCCGAGTTCCCTCTTACACAGCTAAGAATTCCTCTTATGTGTGTTGCCTTGAAGTGCAGTTCCCAAGCGTGGATTATTAAGTTTCCACTTCTCAGAACCAAGACGGAAAACAGATTTCAAATTACACAGATGTCTTGGCGGGGCTACTACGAAGTGTGTGTGGATTTTTGAAGAAAAAAAAAACCTACAATGTAAGCATTAAACATTTCACAAAGACATGACAATTTTCTGAGAAATTAGGATGTCCAAATGGATATTACTTTGCCGGCCTAAGCAAAAACAGGTAAATAAGGCTGTGCTTACTTCCTGGAGATGGGTGTTTATAAGAGAATAAGAAACATATTTGAATTCCTTTCATGAAATATGCAAGGTCACTTAAGAAGAGAGCTGTCCCGCAGAGCCAAAGGGCTAAATGGTTAATTGGGGAAGGGACTTTTCACTAATAAAATGCAGGATAAAGTAGACTGAAAGTTACTGGGGGCTGTGAAGTCGCTTCACAACGGTTGGACCCTGGGGTCCCATGACATGTTCATCATGAACCTGCCTTCAAGGTCCATCTTGACAAAAAGGGATGATTACCACTAAAAAAGCAAAGAATTTACTTCAGACATACTCTTTTCTAGTCCTGCCTAGTTATTTGCAGATCTCTGGAAATATAATGCTTCCTCTCGGTTTCCTGTTGTTCTGCAGCTAAATTCCGTGTTTAGCAAAGGTTTCAGCACTCAGGCCTAGTACACTGACTTTGCAGCCCCTTGACTTTGTGAGGCTGTTCCCACTCCAGGCTTTTTTTGTTTGTTTGTTTAAATTAGTTTCAGGTGTACAGTGCAATGGTCAAGCATTTATATAATTTATGAACCTACCTCCTAACCCCATGACTCTAGCACCCATCTGCCACCACAGACTTTGCTCTCCCTTTCCCATCATCCGGACACCCACAGAGCACCTGGTGAGCATGGAGGGGTCTGCCCAAATGTCCCCACCTTCAGGGGGCTTTTACTGTTTCATCTAAAATAGTCATTCTCCTGATAGTTGCTCCTAAAATAGTCATTCTCCTGATAGTTGCTCCTTTTGGCTCTATACCCTGCTTAGTTTTTTCAGGAAAGCCACTAGTGTTATCTGACAGATTTTGTGGAAATTTTGGGCTCCCACTAGAAAAAAATTCCTTTTAATCAATGACTGTCGCTGTGTTCCAAACTAACACAGTCCTGGCTCTGTGGTTGGGGTCCTATATTTGCTGAAATAATGAATGAATGAATGTGTGCATTAGTGAATTAATGAAGTCCTCCCTGTGGGAGTGGAGATGCCAAGAGGGGTCACAGATCCCCGGAATACCGTCATCAGGAACGGGCTGTTAAGAATTCTTTAATCTGTAAGGCAATTTCTTGTTGGTTGTGAAGTTCTAATTAAGAAATTAAATTCCAAATAAATATAAAGAGAGAACTGGTGGTATATCTAAGTTCTTCATTGCTGACAAATAATCGATCGCAAAGCTACTTTCTTTTATTTCATATTTAAAGCTTAAGTGTCTAAAAAAGTTACAAATTGTTACAAATCAAAACATTTAAATTGTAGAAGTTAAAAGGGATATTAATTGGCCTTTGGCATGAAATGTCTTATTTATAAGCTACTAGTAAAAAACATTGTGCAGTCCTCTATACCCTGGTCAGGTGAGAAAGGAACCAATTATGGTGTTTATAATGGCGATTTATCTCTGCCAACATGGGCGTTGAAGCCTGGGTAATGCTGCTGAACTTGCCATTGGACCCCAGGAACCACCATGGTGAATTAAATGACTAAAAGCCTAATTGAGACCAAAAGACAAAGCCTTTCTGTGTCCGTCTACGTGTCATCTGTGTGTACGTCTGTGTTCCTGTCCTTGAAGAGCAGTCACTGCAGAGTTCCCTGCTCTGAGTCGGGAGGACAGTCCCGAGTCTCAGTCACCTCCGAGCAGCCGGGGGCCAGGTGGCGCGGGGAGACACCTGCGGGCCTGGGTAACCACCCGGCATAGTAAACGACTGCGGTTGTGGGGAGCGTGAGACCGGTGCGCTGCGGCTCTCACTCTGGAGAGATCCCTCCTTTCTGTCTCTGTGTTTGTGAGAACCGCAGGCTCCGCGCTGTCACGGGGCTCCCAGCACCTGTCCCGCGGCCCGGCGACCAGCGCTGGCCTGGCCAGTGTCGCGATGCTGCACCCGCTGCATGGGAAGTCCCCTTCTTCTTCTCGGGTGTGGCTCAGCTTCCTTTTAGGAAATTGAAGAGGTACATTCTGTCCTGAGCTTTCAAAATCATTTGCAAGCTCGTGCTCACCCTGCAAACCTACCAAGCATGCCACCCCCTGTGACACCTGCCTGAGTCCCAGCCAGGGATAAGTGAGCCCTGTCGCTTGCCCGTCTGTCTCTCCATACCCGGAGGTGTGGATTGTGTCTGCAAGGCTGATGACAAGTTGGAGCTTCTCTACTCCCCTGAGATTTGTTAAACTTTTTACACCCCCAGGCGAATAGTGCATTCTCTTAGAGTCCAGAGTCTTCCCCACGAGTCCTAGGAATTACTCAAAAGTGTATTTCCGTTCAGTCGCCAGCGTCTTCGTTCTAACTCAGGGTCTCTTACTCACACTCTAGCACCCAGACCCACCACTCTGCCTCTTGCTCATTTTTCAGGAAAATGTTGATTTTCTCCAGAATTTGATGAGCTTAAAGATTTATCAAGGATGTGATGAGTTTCAAAGAGAATGTCACAAAAGACAACAAATGGTCCATCACCTGCCACTTCCTCTTTGTCACTCTTCATCTCTTGTCCCTTTTTAAAGCTGCAGCTACAGCCTCCCCAGAGCTTGGCTCAGCAGCCCCCTGCCCCCCAGGCTCCGGCCCCCTGAAGGCATATCCCTGTTTAGTAATGTCCCCAGCAAGGGACGCTCCCCCTTCCAGAGAAACTCTCAGACCCCAAGGAGAGAATACTCTTTCTGCGCCAATCACACATCTTATTCATCTTCATCATGAGCATAGGATCTGTATTTCCTTAGATGTTTTTTTAAAAAATACTTTTATTGACTCGTAATGGCCTCCCTTAACATGGTCCGTAATTAATTTCGGGTAATTTCAGACACCTTCTGTTTTAGTGATCCTTGGTTGAGATTTGAATTACTTAATTGATGTGTGAGCTATTTTAATTTTACTTGAGTCCTTAACAGAATTCTCCTCTGATAAGAAGAGAGAGAGAGAGAGAGAGAGAGAGAGAGAGAGAGAGAGAGAGAGAGAGAGAAAAGATCAGGTTAAAGCCATCTCTAACTTAGAAAGTAAATTTCTGTAAAATAAGGGAAATGCATAATTTAAAATACCTGAAAAATCAAAATTCACCTTTGAGTGTATTGATAAGATCCCATACTAATAAAACTATAATTGGAATCAATGAAAAAAACTTAGAGGTCTTTGTAACTGGGGGAGGGGTTGTTAACTACTGAAATAGTCAACCTTTTAATAAGCTCCCCTTTCCACCGCAGAGAGGATTATAAACATGATGACACGTTGCTTTACCACCCTAGCTGAAATTTGAAATATTATTCCCCTTAAAACCAGAGAACAGGGATAAATCTCTTTTTAAAGACTGAAAAAGAACTCCATGGCACCAGTAAATCGGAATTCACCTGCTACTAATGCTGTGAACTGTTTCGTCGTGGACCAGTCACCCCATTGTGTGCGGTAGAGATGGCCTGTTGTCCCTAAGAGAAGAATGACCACATCTGAACTGTGTCATTGCTCCCTCGGATTGGAATCTGACCCTAAAATAAAAGGACATGCTTTTGGCCTTGTGTAATTTACCCAGAATTTCAACATAGCTATGATACACTGGCGACCCAGTCGGAGATGGGTTTGGCCTTCTCAGCTCCTTTAAATCCCACCCCAGGGCTGGTTCCCAGTGCCACCGAGCCTGGGCACAGGCCGTTCCCATGACGAGCACAGACTTTCCACGTGGCAGCAGCCGAGGACATCTACACGTTTAAGTGTGCGATCTCCACTTTGGGGAGCCACTTGACACAATGAACCGAACTCAATCGAAAGTCACAATTATGAACTCCGGCTGTGTAATCTGTAAACTCTGACCAAGCCGCTTCTGAGTCCGGGGTGACAGTTTCTTCCTCCAGAAGAAGTTCTTCTTGCCTTCCAGCTAAACCATGGATGCTCCAGCGCCGGCCTCTCTCTCGTCCTCCCTTCACATCTGCAGCCGAGCAGCCCTGGCGCTCAGTAAACGCTTTTTGAGGAACTGACTTGGGTTTGTTGTGGGCATCGAAGAAAACGACCAGCAGAAAAAGGCCCAGAAAAAAATACAAAAAGGCGAATGAAATTAGAATTCTATTATCCGTGATGCATTTTTGAAGATGCATTCCTTATGCCACCATTTGCACAAGCACCAGCTTCCTTTTTTCACTTAGGATTTGGTCGTTATCTGACTCCAATCTCCCACGGACAGAGAGTTTTTCGTTGACCCGTTTTGTTCTGCTACATCAGCTAAAGCCCAGGTGGCCCCCCTGTCCCAGTGTGCTAGGACCTCCATGGTTTCCCTGTGTGATCCTGGCATAGCTATTACTGTCTCTTCCTTTCACTGACTGACACACCCCGATGTGGGTGATAAGTTTTGCGCCTCCCTCTTTCAGCGTAAAGAATGATGTCCTGTCCTGTCCCGTGTGGAGGAGAGGTCGGGCGTGAGTTGTGAACGCGTGTGGCTCTGTGACTTTAGACCTTGCTCAGTAGACTGCACGTGCTGGCAGGACAGCACATTTCCCTTAGAGCATTTGATCTAACGATAGAAGTAATAAACTCATCTGTCCATGCCTCACCAACAGTGCTTACTAAGTCACATTCTGTCTCTGTCAAGGCCCTAATTTACCGTCTTAGCACTGCTTTCTGCTTGCCTGCAAGAAATCTAGTCTCCTACCAGTTCTCTGCCTGAAGATCTGCCTTCCTTCAGTCAGTCAATATTCACAAGACGAGCACAGGCTAGTGTGGCATGAACTTTTATGAGCAAGAGTGTGACCACCCTTCCTGGAGGTCACTGTCCAAAGAGAGAAACACCTATCACTAATCACAGAAGCATAGGCCCCACCTCTAATGATGCTTCAAAAGAGAGATGGAGGGAGCCGGGGCTCTGAGAGCTAACAGTAGGGGCTCTGAGCTGATTCAGGAACGCTCAGGGCAAGTTTCTTCATGGAAGCTCCCGCTGAGTTGTGAGCTGAAAGGATGAGGAGGGAAGAGAAGAGGCAGAAGAAAGCTGGACCAAGGTGGCCGGTGGGAAGAGCCTGGGCTCCAGACTGCAGTTCTGGGCGGCCCTGTGTGTAACGGGGGTAAAGACCATGACAACGAATAAGGCAGGGTGCTGGGTGCTCATTCAAAAGGACAGTGAAGTCACCCAGGATCTTGGGTTGGATATTAAGACTCTAACATGTACCAGGATCTTCGTTAGATGTGGGGGGCTCCCTGGGACCCGAGCTGTTTGCAGAGAGAAATGGAGGTGCAGCCTCGAAAAAGAGCATGCTTTACAAGACAGGGAAGAAGAACTACTGTTTAAGGTGGTAAGGAAGAAAACTAGCCAATGAGTGCTGAAATGGTGTATATATATAAATAAATAAATATATATATATTTATTTATTTATTTATTTATTTATTATATAAATAAATATATATATTTATTTATTTGTTTGTTTATTTATTTATTTATTTTAAACGAAGGACCTGCACTTTATAAAACAGCAGACACGGGATAACTAATGCGGGAAATGGGACGCGGGGAAGGCAGCTTCCTCAAGCTGCGGGAGTGAACAAGAGGGGTTCGGCTGTTTGTGTGTGTGTGTTTGGGTTTAGGTGTGTTAGTTGGCTTTGATTTTAACCATCCAGGTTTCTGAAACATATTTGCGGACTAGATGTACCAGAAGTTAGCTATGGGATGAAACTTTCAAGGAAGCATCATTGAAATGTCTTCATGGCCAAAAAAAGCATAGTTGTTCTTAATTACTTTGATTTTTTCTTTCTTTTTTCTTTTATTATTATTATTATCATCATCATTATTATTATTATTATTATTATTATTATTATTATTATTGTTATTATTATTTTTGGCATGAAAAAAGCTATCAAGAGTACAACTTCCAAGGAAGAAAAAGGTTAAATATGAGATTTGAGATGAATTCTGGGATTTTCGGAAAGCGTTTTTCAGTTGGTTTCTCAACGGCAAAGGACAGGGACCCGCAGTAAGGCAAGGTACACTGGGCCGCATGCTCGTTCGGGACGTGGCCACTGGCCTGAGGGCATGACTCGTGTGGGTTTGGTCATGCTGGCCCCAGAAGGCGAAGAACCGGTGCTTTTCAAATAACGAGAGCCTTGCTGGGTGTGTCGGTATCGCAGAGGGGAGTCGGGACCATTTCTTTGGGAGGAATTGAAATATCTTAATAGACAATTCTGTCACCACTAGAAAATCCTAATATGGAATTTAGGAAGGGACGCACACATGTCTGTCGCTGTCATGTCAGTGAACAGTAACACATGTGGTTGTTGAGTATTATCCGCCAGTTAGGGCCTGGAGTTACACGTCTCCAGATCTGAGCAGCGACCTCTGTGTGAAGGCTCGTATGTGACAAAAACTGGAGGTGGGTGTGATTGTATTATTTGTTTCCTTGAGCTGTCGTTTATTCTTTTATGCTACTTGTCACTTCTGGCTTACACATTGTCCAGGAAACTCACTGACGCCGAACAAAGAACCGGCTACCTTCCTTGAGGTTTATCCTTCCTCCACGAAAATTGACATTCCTCGAGGCCATGTCCTGGAATGACTTGTCCTGCTCCAGCTTAACAGTCGCAATCTGTGTTCAACTCCGGCCACTTACCAAGCCACCTACACCCCGGCCGAGCATAGAGGGGCAGACACAGCAGGATGGGGAAGGTGATTTTTCTACACGTATTTCTCCTTCCTTTGAAGCATGATTTTGTGTTCTGACAAGTAAATGGTGTAGGTGTAGAGGAAAGAGTAGCAATCACCATACTATTTTGCCAGAGTTCTCATGTTATAGCATGAGAGAGAGAGAGAGAGAGAGAGAGAGAGAGAGAGAGAGAGAGATGAAGGAGGAGGAGGAGGAGGAGGAGAAAAGAAGAAGAAGGAAGAAGGAAGAAGAAGAAGGAGAAGGAGAAGGAGAAGGAGAAGGAGAAGGAGAAGGAGAAGGAGAAGGAGAAGAAGAAGAAGAAGAAGAGGAGGAGGAGGAGGAGGAGGAGGAGGAGGAGAAGAAGAAGTGGAGGAGGAGAGAGAGAGAAGAAGAAGAAGAAGAAGAAGAAAGGAAGAAGAGGAGGAGGAGGAGAAGAAGAAGAAGTGGAGGAGGAGAGAGAGAGAGAGAGAAAGAGAGAAAGAAGAAAGAAAGAAAGAAAGAAAGAAAGAAAGAAAAGAAAAGAAAAGAAAAGAAAAGAAAAGAAAAGAAAAGAAAAGAAAAGAAAAGAAAAGAGAAAAGAAAAGAAAAGAAGAAAGAAAAGAAGAAAGAAAGAAATGTTCCCTTTGAAGCTTACGGGGGTGACACACGACAAGCAGCTCATTGAACACTGCCCAGAAGGTAAATGCAGGATGGACTTTCCAATCACCATTGGAATTTTAAGTGGGTGAAATGGAATCAACTCCGTTCGGAACTTGAAATAAATTCAGCTTGGAATGTGTCTGGAGACCAAGGTTTATACTAGAGCTACCCACGCCTCTCAGCTTGGAAATGGCACCAGCTGAAATGTTGCTGGCACCTTAGAGCCAGATGGGAATTTCTGAAGGACCGGGGCACAGATGTCTGGTCAAGAACCATTTGTTTCTGCTGAGGGACGGGAACGTGGGTGCCCATTGAATACCCTGGACGGGAATAATATTGTCCCCAGTAAGCGGAATTGTCTGGCCTCTTTCAATAAGTTATTTTAACCAAGTTTCCCTCTTTCTTTCTCTCGCTGTCTGTTTCAATAGCTCTGAGTAACTTTATCACATAGTGATACTAGCAAAGAAGGAGACGTAGGTGGAGAAAATACAAGAGTCAACTTTTAGTGATTCTGAGTAACTGCTCTTCAGCAGTTTACCTTCCCTGTTGCCAAAAGGGAGTTTTTTCAGTACAGACTCTCCCGAGCTGGGCTCTCTGCAGGGGTCAGGACTGTGCCAGGTTGAGGAAGTGATTGGGAACTAACGATGCCTCTTTTTCTAGGGGAAATTTAGGTCACGACAAAATCTAACCTGCAGAGTTGAAAACTGACACGTTTCTTAGGAGTTTAGGAATACTGGGTGAGCTGGGGCTCCAGGGAGAGGGGCAAGGTGCGAGACTGCAAAAAAGAGGTCATGTGCAGATTCGCACGCTGGGGAGGGGGGAATCATGGAGAAAATGAAAAGGATGCGGGGCTGTGGATTAGACAGAGCCTGAGCCCTGCAGATGTGAGACGTGGCGTGGGCGTGCGCCACGAAGGCCACGGCTGGCCTGGTCACCGGGGTGAGGGGCAGCCCCGTCCGAGGCCGCAGGCTTTCGGAGGGTGGGATCAGCCCCACATGTCGCATGGTACACTTCTCCACTGTGAACAGTAGCTGGTGGTTATGTGGTCCTCCTTTGTGCTCAGGTAAAACCATAGAAAAGCCCTAAATTCAGCACTTATTTTCCTGGCGGTGACATACCTGCCAGTGCAGTGTCAGGGACAGTTGGGCAGTGTTTACAGTTTCCACTGCTTGGAGCTCTCTGTACGTTTATCCCTGGATTAGACTCAAAGTAAGCTGCTTTTATCAAGCCACGGAGTAATTCTGACCCTTTCATCTGGTGCTTTCAGGACGGTATTGTCGCAGGCGGCCTGTGTGCGGAGGGGATGACGGGGTTGCCAGCTCACAGAAGTGTCTTTTGATTAGGAGCCACCTCCAGCACGTGTCCACGGAAAGGAAGGGGTAAAGAGTGTGACATTGTCTATACTTTAGTGACAGTTTTCAATAAAAGCAGGGTTTGAGTCACGGCCCAGTCGTGCACCTTAAATTTACGAATCGGCGCAGCGAGTCTGTCTAGAAACAAGAGGTCTTTGAAGAACAAGTGGACATTCAGGTGGAACAACCGTGTCCTTCAGACCACATCCTTCCTGCTGCCTGTGGGAAAGAGCTGGCATTTGCGCGGCGCCCCGAGCACATGCAGGACGGGTCTGTGTGTATTTCCATCAACAAAAGGACATTGTGTGTGTGCGCGCGCGTGTGTGGGTTTGGCACCTGGGATGGCAACAAAAGCTTTGTCCCAAGGCCAGGTTCAGCAGGATTTCTAAACACTGAACTAGGAACAGAGCACTTAAGTACACACACGGGGACCTGCAACAGCATGACGTTTCGATGGGCAGGGTGAAGGCTCACAGTCTACGTGACAGCTGGGTGTGGGGAAAGGACTGGACGTGTCGTGTGTCCGAGCTGCAGAGGAGTGAGCCACGTTGTTTGATGAGGATGACCCAGAGCATCATGAGTGTAAGGCCTGCTAAACCTGAAAACCCGGGCCTGTCAGTTCTCTCTGCTTTTATTGTTGATGTCATGTTCAACTGGCGATTAATGATTTTGTTATTTATTCAAAGACAAAGTAGCACCCATTCCAAAAAAAAAGTTTAAAATAGAAATAAAAGTTGTGTTAAATTTATGCTTGGATTATTCAAATGAAACAGCGTTGCTTGTCCGTTTGGCTCTCACTTTCTGGAGCAAATTAGGACCTTTCCATGTTGCCAGTAGATACCAACGGAACAAAACACTAAGTGTGAGTGTGTTTTAAATGTTCCAATATTTCCAAATGCCTAATTCTAAACCTTAAAGGATTTTGCCTATAGAGATGTGGGAAATGTGAAGGTTTTATTGTTTTATTTTCTCTTTTAGATTCTCTATCATGTGATGTCAGAGCTTTTACTGCAAAGTATGTAGACAGACATGATTTAAAGAGAAAACAAAGACTCAACAAAGTGTTGTTAAGTCTCCTTACATGTGATCAAAGTTATTCACTTTATATTCACCTCCTTGAATATAATGAAAATAAAGAAAAGTTATAGGCCCATAAATTTATTTGAATGTATTTCTTCTGGGTGAATAAATTTTTTTCTTTAAACATTTATGGCAGGGAATAATTCTGTGGAGAGGCACTACATATTTTTAAATTTTATTTTTGTTTTATTTATACTCAACTGAAATAGATTTGAGAAGAAAAATTTATTTAAGCAAGGCTCTTCATAAATTATGAGAATTATATATTATGTAATTTTGAACATTCATAATTTTATGGAACTGCTCCAATTAAAGGATTTCTCATTTGAAAGAAAGGTGCCAAAAGCTCAAATTCTATGCAGTGCAATGATGCCTATTTTTCAGAAAACCCAGAGTGTTTTAGTTCTTACAACAGGCACATTAAAGAGTACCTGCCCAATTCTATGAGTGAAATTCTCTTTATTTTTATTTTTTTTATTTTTTTAGGTGAGGCAACCCTTGGTCAACCTCACAGATTGCAGGGACCTTGTCAGTTTACAATCCTTTATTTTTTATTTTTTACACCTGCAGCACCTGGTCTTCCTAGGTGGTCTCCCATCCAAGTACTAACCAGGCCTGACCCTGCTTAACTTCCAAGAGCAGATGGGATTGTGCTTGTTCAGACTGGAATTCTCTTTAGAGGGAATGCTGAGGTTAGTGGTGGGTGAGAGAGAAGTGTCCTCCAGTTCACCTTACAACAGGAGTCACCACCAGCCAGCTCGGCTAGCTCCTCTTAGATCAGAATCCCAGGTTTTTCAGGATCTCGTGAGAAAAAGCACATTTAAATGGCAGGCATATCATTAAACCTGAGGAGTGGCATTTTTATTGAGTAATTATTAATATTTTTAGGGCTTCTAACAAAATAAAGAATGTATAACCCATGGATGACATAATGAACAGCCAAGACAAAGTTTCACACTGAAAGTCAGTTTATATTTTAAGGAAGTACAGAAAAATGACCCTTCTGACAAATTAAAAAGAAAGAAAATTATTTACATATTGTCAGTCCAAATGACATTTCATTGAAATATTTCTTACATTGAAAATTCATCATGGGATAATATGTATTATGTTTCTACATATGGGCAATACGAAAGCAGTGTTAAGCATATCATTGGTTAGGGATTCTCTGCACTCAGGTGAATTATATGCCCTCATGAAACAACTGGAGATAAATACAAACAGGACAAAAAATGTAACATTGCAGCATGAAAAATAATCTCGCAGAAGGCAGGGGGCAGGGGGTGGAGGAGGGAGATTTCCAGGACAACGAGGTATGTTTAAGATGGACCTTAAGAATGAGTAAAATTTGTCCCTTCAACAAAGGGTTGGGAAAGGCATCCCAGACCATTAAATCCTAGAAGAAAATGAAAAATAATTCATTGCCAACTGTCCTTCAGCTTTATATTCGGGGCCAGGCATTCAGGTGCGATGGGAGGTGTTCGATCCTCTGCAGGAGCCACCCAGTTTCTTTCATGTCCAGCCAGTCTACGAGGCAGCATAACCACTTGATGTCACCTGGAAGATGCTAAAAGGATGGACTGAAACCGGTTTCCTTCCACTCTGGTGAAATGTGCCTTTGTTTCAGCCAGATTGACCTGATCATCAAAAAAAAACAGAAAAAGCCCAAGGGACACGCTCTGAGCTCCCACTGGCCAAAGGCGCCTGGTCCCGCCCAGGTGCACACTCAGTGACATTGCCACCCAGCCCCCCATTAAGTATTGTCTTTACCAATTTACAAAATCGTTCCTCTTATGGTTTAATAGTAAAAAGGACACAAATGACAAAATCATGAAGACTTGCATTCCAGGCTTAATGTTATTGGCTGCTAGATTTGTGACTTTGCTCAGTTACCTTTTCTTCGTCTTAGTTTTCTGCCCTTCAGTTATTATTCCTTAAGCACGCTGAGCAATACAAATACATTGCCTGGAACGTTCGTAGACAGGATTGTACTTTTTCGAATCTCATATTTCTTTTTCTTCGGTTTCTTCAATATGAGTACATTCCAAGTACGATAGAGAACAAATATCACTGAAGAGATCATAAAATCAAAATCAAAACTAGATTGGGTTGATTAAACTATATTAATTTTTTTGATTAAATAATTTCTTTGGATACTTGATTACAAGGATAGACTAAAGTATTTATTTTATTTTATAATACTAAATTAAATATTGTCTAAAGAAAAATTGAATTATAGCTTTTGTTTTCTAAATGTTAATATTTTGTCAGTGTTTTTCTTTGAAAGGTCAACAGTTTATATTCTAGTTAATATGGAAGATATGAACAGAATTAGATTTTTTACTTATTTTGGACTTGATATTCTCAACGTTATTTTCTAAGTGCAAATGGGTCAATAAGAATTGGCAAATTTAACAAAATTAAGCAAATATTTATTCAGCTCCCTACTACGATTACTAAACAGCACTACTGCAACTTGCCATTGCTAACATATTGGATGTGTGTGTGCCAGGCACAGTGTCTGGGACTTCACGTCCTCTCACTACACCAATCATGTGTAGGGTTTAGGCGATTAAATATGAGACTGTCCTTTGGGGCAAATTGTATGAGATGTTTCCAGAACTACATTGGCAATTGCTGTGGCACCGTGACTGAGCCACGGCTGATGGGGTCGTGGCTGGGGGCCCTCCTCCTCTCACAGCCTGGATTCGGCAGCATCCGTTCAGGCCCCGGGTGTGGACCAGCAGCATTCTGCACCCTCGCAGCTCCGACTCAGTGAGCACCAAGTTGTGGAGCCTGTGAAAATCCGGGGCTCTCCCCACGAGAAGTCAGGAACGAACTCCACTTTATGGATGGATATATCCTGGCCCTTAGTTCATGTTCACTGAAGCCAAGATATACAACCTCTCTTGCTTTCAAATATGGTTGAAAACTCCCAGATCTACCCCTTCCTCTCTGCCCAAATCAACACTGGCCGAAGCCATGAGTCTTGCCTTTGTCAGCCTGTGGTAGGTGCAGGGACGGTGCTGACTCAACGAGGACACTGATGTAGCAGGATCTGAGTACATTCCGGGCCTCATAAACCTCCCCGGTTTACAGAAGTGGGCCTTGAGCTCTTAGGAGCAGGCAGGAAGGGTAATTCTCTCTATCAAGTCATTTGTTGATGCTACACATGGCAAAGCCCAAAGCCCGAACAGTCCCCTGTTGGGGTGGTGTTGGCAAAAGCGATCATGTTTTGTGGTACTTTTCAGGCTGAGCTGCTTTATTATCATGAGGTGTGACAGTGATGAAGAAACAATTTAAGAATATCAATTATTGGGTCAAAGTCCAGGCTGTGCCACTTCCTTAAGCGTGTAAGCTTTGGAAAGGTTTTCGAGGCTGCCGGGCTCCAGCCCCGACTCGCAAAACGCGTGCACCAGGAGGGTGTTGTGAGGATCCCACGAGGTTCCACACAGCACAGGGAACACACTGCAGAAATGCTAGTGTCAGAATCCTTAAAAGACTGCTGCACCATGCTGTCGCTTTCTCCACACGGACGCACCTAACGTATCTCAGATCGGGCTCCTTGACCTTCCTCCCCCTACCCATTTGAGTTCCTGTGTGTCATATCTCAACTTTGCACAAAATCATCTCAGCTAGAAATTCTCGTTGCTCACTCTCCCTTCCTGACTCCCTACCTAGAATCAATTGCCAGTTTTACCATCTGAATATTCCTAATTCTTCCTGCTTTTCTGCATTCTCATACCAGCGCCTTATTTCAGGCCTTTATCATCTCTGGCCCCTGATTACTAAAGCGGCCTATTCCTTGTTGTCACATTTAATCGTGTTTCGGTCCCTCGGCACTGACCCCCAGCACTATCTCCACTCTCCCTGTCACCTGGAAGTGTAAGTTAAGCATTTTAGGACGGAGTCGCCTCTGATCTAGCTGCTGTCTCCCTCCCTAACATAAATTCTTTCACAACAGACTCTGCGCTTTGCAAGTCACTGAGGAAACGAGTCCTTAAAAGTTACTTGCTGGTAGAAAATTTCTAGCTTCATCATTGTCTATGGAATAATGGCATTATATTTTCTTTGCTTTTGTGATTTAATATTAGTGTACTTCAGTTTTTCCATCATCATAACCATAAACTGAAGGTGGGAAAATGAATAATATTAGTGTGACCATTTGTTTCTAAAATATTGTAAGTTCAATGAATGAACATGAGGCAGTAATATACATACATACACTAAAACTGAATATATTTCTGCTTAAGATGGATACAAAACTGGCATGTACACTAGAGCAGTTACTAAGATACACGGGAACGCATGTGCTTTGTGTCCCGGAGCAGTCCCACTGTGCAGCCTGGTGTGTGCATTTGTATTCCTTGTTACTGGACATGGCAGTTGTTTCTGTGGATATTTGTATTTTTTTTATGCCAAACGTCTTACCACATAAATAAAGACAGTACAGTTGCCTCATCTGTTAGAGTTGAAGCTTCTGGGTGATGGGGAAACTCTTACAAGTGTGAATTCTAACTGTGCTTAGAAATGGCAGAATGCTTTGTGACCAAACTGTAAATGCTATTGATTGGCTGCCCGAGGGTCAGAACATGAGCGTGTAGTTGTCCAACCAGCAGTCATGAGAGTTTTGTGGTCTGGCTCGCTACTCTAGGAAGACTCCTTGCCCTCAAATCCAGCCTGAAACTGCAAGCCCACCTTCTGTGCTTGTCAGAAAAGTTTTATTGGAACAGACCACACTCGTTTGTTTCCACTGTTCACGACTGCTTTTGTGCTAAAAAGGGCAGAATTGAGGAATTGCAACAGAGGCTGTAAAACAGAAACTCTCGGGCCCTTTACTTGCCCTTTGCTAACCCCTGAATCTAGCATGTTAACTGTTATAAATCTTTTGGTCTTGCTGTAGTTACATTTATATATCATTTGGGCGTATTTGAGTGCCATGTTTTACCTCTGTATTATAAATAGTGTTTATGTGGGCACTGAACTTTTAAATTAAAAACGATGGTAAATTCATAATACCCACGGAATTAATGTTCCCTGTTACTAAGCCAGGTCTCTTTGTTTCCCCTTCAGTTTTTTTTCCATTTTCTTATATTTTGCCTGAATCTTATTTACCTTTTTAAAGATACGATGCCATATACTTGAAAGTAAAAAGTGTCAAAGTAGTTCCTGTGTCTAGAGAGGCCTAGCAAGCCATCAAAGCAGGCTCAGGGGAGACAACTCACTTTGTAGCCTCAGCGGTTAGTTTCCTGGCTTTACCACACACAGAGATATCTAGTAGACCAAACACTTGGCTGAATCAATAGTTGATAATTCTGGTTTTGATTAAGCATAAAATCTTGGAAATCTGATTTTGTTCTTCTTCTGGGAAAACAGAAATGACAATAAATGTCTGCCAAGCCAACTCTAAGAAATGATATACGGATGAAACTAGATGTTTGTAAAAAAAAAAAAAAGAAGAAGAATTTCTTATTTATTATTATAATGTCAGCATCTTACAGTGCCTGAGAGACAGCAGTGCTTACTAGATATTTGTGTCTAAATTAACAGCGCTGCGGTAGGGAACTGGAGATGTCTGGTAGGCTCCCAGGGCAACAGTTGAACCACCAAGAGCAAGCAACCCTGGGCTCGGACCCCAGCTCCACCACTTATTGTGGCAGTCACTTCACATATTAGTTAAACCTGGAGCCACAGCTTTATCATCCGAGTGAGAGAGATCTGACAGTACCGACTTCACAGAGCTGCTGTGAAGCTCACACGGTAAAATCCACATGAGGCGCCCACCGTGTGCTTGGCACGGAGCAGCTCTCAGTAAATGTGACTTCATGTCACGTATCAATGCAGACGGTTTTGAGGGTAGTTCTTCTTGAAGTCCTTCATCTCCCATTTGGATAGAACTGTTCTTCTGAGTTGCTTGCCCCTGGGCCCAAGAGAATGAGTATTAACATGGTCTCTCATTGCAGAATGTCGGTGTCATAATTTCTCTGCCAGTTGAACCCTTGACTGGGAGGCACTCTCTCCAACCTTTTTTGGTATCGCCAGTTCTTTCAAACTCTCTATTTAATTTTAAAAAGCTTTGGTGCTGCTTTTTCTTGATGCTTATTAGAGGTTTAGAATTGGGTGCTATAAAAAGCTTTTGGCTGTACGTGCTCCTCTTATAATGCAAGTAATTTAATTGGGCACTCTGCCTCCACAGATCGGCAAGGGGCAAAATGACTTTTTTAAGAGTCCTGAGAGGAGTATGGGAGAAGGGGGAAGAAAAAACAAACAACCTCACCATCTGCTGCCAGCACTGAACGATGCGAACTTCAGCAGGGCCAATAGCCAGTCTACGTGTCGTGTATTTGCAAACCTGTCCCACAGACAGGCTCCCCACATCTCCTCTTAGAGGGGACAGCCAGTCACCCTCACCTGTTTAGTTTGACAATCTTGAGACAAGGGCTCCATAAATGTGTAACACTGAGTATACTTACTATTTTCCCAGGAATTCTTGCTGCCTTTGAAGTTCCCTTTTTGAAATTTCTAAGATTACACTGGTAACTCCTGGGGAGTACAAGAAAAATATACTTTCTTAAAGAGGAGACACCCCAACCAAGTTCATTTATGTAACTACTTCCTTTTCATACAATGTCAGCAGGATTACTGAGTCAGCCACCTCTCGGCCTGTTGCGATAAGGGTTTCTGATGGGAGCAAACATCGTTCTTCTCTCTGAACACACGCACACTTCATGTCTCTTCCCTGACGAGCTACGTTTTACATCTGAGGTCAGGGTTACAGGCCATTGAAATGAGGTGAGGACATAAGAGACCAAAGGGTTCTGAAAAAAGTCTCAGTTTCTGATTTATGTGACATTAAGATACACCTATTTCGTAGCGAGCTTGGTGGTAAAGGAATAATGTAGACATGAGGATGGGGGCTGGGGGCTCGGGGCTCCATCTCTTGGAATATGCCAGGTTCATCTGTTGGTAGTCCTGACTCGGTCTGGTTAAGTGAGTCTTTTAAAACATTTAGTCTCATCTTTTGAAAGTACATAATAGAAGCTCAGTTAAGTATTATGTAGATAAATTGCTTTTCAGAATCATTAAAACAGTCTTAATGACATGTGTCTATATAATATGAACCAAAAATGCTATATTCCCTTGTAGTTGAAGGTGGCACAGTTAATGGAATAACTTAGTCCTTTTTTGTGTAGTGGATTCCCAAGTCAGAATGGAAGCGTTTGGCATAAGTCTCTATTTTTCACTCTAACTTTAACTCAAGGATTTCCTAAATCTTCTCATCAAACAGACAGGGTCTCCACTGTGCACACACACATGCACACACACACACACACACACATGCACACACACTCACATATGTCCTCTGAGCCATCAGAAGGACTATTATGTTGTTACAGGGGCAACCAAAACAAATTCCCTCACTGAATCCTTCATTCGGGCGCTTTGTGCACCTTGTGTTCTTGCTGTCGTCTAGATCGGCGTTTCTCCAACTGTGGTCTGGGAGCTGTGTGTGTTTTGCAAGACTATTTCAGGGAGTTCCAGGTCCGAACTCTTTAGGCTCTAATGCTAAGTGATGTTGGCACTTGCACTGATGGTGTAAAAACTATAGTAAGTGAAACTGCTGGTTCCTCAGCAAAATTCAAGGCGAGAGCACAGAACTGTTCAAGTCCTCCAATCCCCCTTGCCCATGCATATTTCACTTAAGAATGTTTATGGTGAAGCAGCTAAAAAACAAAAACAACGAATTCTGTTGAATCTCCATCCTGAGTACACATCTTCAATATTCTGTGTGCTCAATACTTCAGTTTCTGTTTTATACGGAAGCACAGTGTTTGCCTTGAAAAATATGTGAGCACTTGTTTCCAGTGCAAACTGAACTAGGCTTTTTCCACCATTTGTACTTGAAAGAATGACTAACAGACCAACTCTGGTTGTTCAAGTGGGTATTTTGCAGGTATTTTCTCAAAAATGAATCAAATGAGCTGCCACGTCAAGGAAAACAGTTGACAATACATGTTGCCAATGGTAAAATTCATGCTTTCAAGTAAAAATTACAATTTTGAAAAAATTATATCCACCGCTGTGAGTTTGACAGCTTCATAATCTTTAAAGGGTTTTCTGATGACACGTGGTGATATTCATGTCATTTTTTCTATTATTTAATGAAACGTGTTGAAATTTGGAAGTTCTGTGTAATTCAGTGAGCCAGTATTTCTAAAAAATGCAAGATGCTAGCAGATCATGGCTGAGCAAAAGAGGCATTTAAATTACGATGGAATTTAATATAACATAATGTGAAAACTTTATAGATAAGATGTTAGGTTCTACATTGCATCTCATATTTAAGAAAACACTACTGCTGGGTTTAGATGTAATATCCACAGCTATCTGGAAAAAAAAAAAAACTTAAAATATTGTCACTGGTCCAAGGCCCATGTGCCCGACGCTTTGAAAGGCCAAAGCTCAGAATATCAGGGTTTGGAATGAGGAAAGCTTTATTGGTTGAGAAAGGGCCAACAAAGAAGATGGAAGATGTGATGGTGCCTCAAATCCATCTTCAGAGAGCCCAGATTTCAGGTTTCTTCTATGTCGAGGGAAAAGAGAATGGGTAGAACAAGAGGTGGGCTCTGAGGAAGAGCAGGGAAATCTCCAGATCTCTTTGTTCCCACTTGGTTCTTGACCACAGCTGATCTGAGTTCAGTCCTGAGATTCCTGTAAGTCTTTGATGCACAGTCAAGGCTTTGCTTTGCTTTTCCCACCTGTTGAGGAGGCAGTTTCTGCAGAATTCTCCTAGTCAGTTAGGATATCTACAATAGGCACCATTCGCCGGAAGGCCCTGGAGAAGTGCAGGCTAGAATTCCTGGGGAGAGGCAGACTGAAGAACAGAAGTGGTCCACCCTGTGGAATTGGTATTCATGTATACCAACCAAAACAAACTTGTATCTTGTAGCAGATTGAATTTTGAGGCAGAAGCAAGAACCTAGCTGTCTTCTATAAATCCAGACATTGATGCAATTTGCAAAAATGTCATGCAGTGCTGCTCCTAGCAATAGGTTTTGGTTTTAGAGGATACAGCCTCTTTTCAACAAACATATATCATTTGTATTAACATGTAATTGGCTCATTATTATTTTTACATTATTCGTTTTAGCATTTAACATCGTAAATATTGATACACATAGCCCCATCCACGAAGGGTCTTTGATGTAGCGATAATTTTAATAATATGAAGATAATAGTTGTGAGAACTCATGTGTTAGACGCAGGGCTGCAGGATCAGATTCAGTCTCTATCTTCTTGGTTAGACAAGCCAGGCAGCCACGACGTTTCACGTGACAGCGACACAGAAGCCTGTAAGGAGGCTGTGGAAGAAAGAGGCAGGCCTCCTGACCGAGGGGGGACAGGGAAGGGTCCTGAAAGGCATGCCACTGTATCTGAATATGAAAGTTTATCAGCATCTTGAGGTTTATCTGAATCTTGACGTTCAAGTGCACATCAGGCCAATAAAGAGAGAGCGCTCATTCTTACAGAGAAGGGTCTGTTCAGAGGAACGAGTTGCAGGAGAGCACGCAGTGTCCTGGAGACTGCATTTAGGGTGCGTGAATGAGCCGTGGGTGCTGAGCTGGGGCGTGGGAACTTGCACGTGGTTCTGACTATGCGGGAGCCACTGAAAGGTTCCCACGGTAGGAAGGTGACTAGCAGCAGCTCAAGAGTCAGGTGTTGGGGAAGACTGGGGAGGGAGCAATAATTTAGGACTCACTGTGGTCATCTGAGAGAGAAGTGGTCGAAGCCTGTACTGAGGCAGGCAGGGGTGAGGAGAATGAAAGACTGGATTTGAGCAACATTGATGAGGCCTAATTTATGGGACTTGGTAGCAAACGAAAGGCAGAGGAAGAGGTAAAAAATATATATAATTTTAAGTTTCTGGCTTGCGTGGCTGCACAGCAATCGTGCTGATGCCAGTCACCTCTGGCTTGAGGAGTTCTGAGAGGATCTCAACCCCAAGCTTCCAGGTTCTTCTCTTCTTCCTGAGAGAGAGCACACGGATAAGACAGACAGTAAAGAAGCAAGTTTATTCAGAAAGCAAAAGTATGTGCCTAAGGGGACGCCTTCAAGCTGGGTGAGCTGTGCCCCAGGAGTCTTGGGGGGTTGGGTTATATTTTCATCCAGGGTCAGGGAAGGAACCTGGGGAGGGTCCTGGTAGAATACTCATTAGATTTTTGAGAAAAGGCTGGGGTTTTCTTGGAAATGGTTGTTCTCCTTTTTTTTGGCCTTACAAGTCAGTCTCAGAAGTGTCACGGCATCAGACGCATGAAGGGTACCCTACTATCTGCAGTGCTGGTGACGTGCAGACGATCGTATAATGAGCCCTGGGGTCATTTCTAAGTCAGCTCTGCTTCCATCTTGGATCAGTCTGGTTGTAACTTGTCATCACTCCTGGGGCCATTGCAGAACTTGCTGTTGTTTCCTTTCCTGTTAGAGGTGTTCATCCTCCAGTCTGTCTAGTCCACCTCAATACCATTTTTGAGTAGGAGAAACAAGGAGGGAAACATGAGGGAAGATGCTGTTGGTAAACGTGCTTTAATGTTTTGAGTGATACGTGACTGTGGATCATCAAGTAGAAAGAGCCAGTGAGCGACTGAAGGTGCAGGGAAACACAGAGATGTGGGGCCAACGGTAGGTGGATGTCAGCCGGGTCCACCAGGCCGACTGAGCTCAGGCACATAGAGGGTGCAGGATGTGAACAGGGCAGGGCTGACGTCAGTGTCAGAGACGAGCAGGGCCAAAGGAACAGTGTGGTGGTGATATTTGCTACTGTAGTGTGCGTAGTCTCGTTTAAGATAGTTTTGTGACCTAAGGCTGAGATTAAGGAAGATCCCAGTAGGGATCTGGTTTTAACTGAGGCACTCAGGGATTGATTCTGTCAGCTTTTATATGCTATTAGTATGTTGAGCTACATCCATTCTTGCAATGTCAGTGAGAATAAAGAAGGGTGAGAAGGAAGGAAGGAGAGGAAGAATGGAGTGCAGTGAATATGCATGTTTTTTGGAAACAAAGATTTCTAGTACAAATCTTCTCTTTTTAAATATCTGGCAGCATTCAGAGAATTTCAAACATTCTACTTTTGGTTTGGATTCAAATACCTCTTTTGCCACCTATTTATGATCTGTAAAGAGCCATTAAGATTGTTCCCTCAAAAACACTTAAATTGTACTATTGGCCTCAATTATTTGGCAGGGATGATAGTCCAAGACTGAAAAATCAACCAGAAATTAGCCACATGTGCCTGTGCTTTCTATTTTAAAATATATGTTAACCTGCTTTATGAGGACTGTGGTTCTAGAATACAAAGAACATTAGGTTCCAACACAATTATTTATCCACCTTTAAATTTTAATTCTAGCTTAGAAGAGTCTCTGAATCTGGGAAGCGCTCGGCGGCATAGCTGTGGGCCGGGCCTGCTGGAGCTCAGAGCTGCCCCGTCCATGTGCCCTGGGCTGGCCCTGCCCGCATGCAGATGAAAGTCGTGATTCACATCAAGTCGTTCCAAACACATTACATCTGGATAACCATAATTAATCACACTTTGTTAGATTAATGGGGTTAAGTTCATCCAAAAAGAGGAGCAGCGTCATGTTAACATTGCTTACACTCTCAGGAGTGATGCCTTCCTCCAGATGTCTCCATTGTCTAAATGCCATTTTAGTCAGTAAAGATTTTACGTTAATTTATCTTTTCATCATCTGCTTTCCTGGTCATTTAATCAAGTTGGCCACGTCCTGTCCTCCGAGATTCTCTACCTGTTTGAGTTATCTCTCTATGACCTCTAACCCCAGACTGTCCACCACATTCCAAATCCGCTTGAGCCAAAGCACTGACTGTGTCCAATTCCAGGATCTAGAAAGCTCCCCTCAGCATGAGGCGACTTGAGGGCCACAAAGGGCAGGAAGGACACAGAGGAGAAGGAAATGAAGACACCAGTGTCGTCGCCAGCTATCTCAGCGATTCATGGACAGTGCGAGAGAATGGAGGCAAAAAGTTCTATCAACAGTGGGTAGTGGCTCTTCGTAGGTACTCGACATGTAGTGAGCATCCAAGAAATATTTCATTATTATTACTCTATTAGTATTATTATTTCGTGATTTTCAAGGTGGTCTTAAGTTAGAGGCGAGCAATAAATTTTTGTTTTGCTGCCAGCCTCTGTAGATGCGCATAAAGTTATCAAAGTTTCATCCCAAAGGTACATTTATTCTTATTTTAGAGAAAAAAATTGAAGTAAAAGTGAAGGATGAGGATTAAATTAGGAAATTGACCTGTTCTTGAGTCAAGAAGGAACTCAAATGTGGTTTTCAGCTTTTTATACAGGGAAAGGTGAAGAGAGAGAATCTTATTAAGCATCTCTGATCTCTCAGACCGGGCTAGGGCCTTGCGGACCTTATTTAATCCAGTTTAACATAAAGCATTTTCTCTCTTATGCTTCTTCGTGTAAGATATTAAACTATACTGAAAGCGATTCTAGATGTTGTGGACCCAGATTTTAATTTTATTTAAGCAATTTTCAAATGATGGAAATTATTTGGCCCTGGAGACTTTCTACACTTCCCCAAGGTGTAAGAGCTGCTGGGGACTGTCAGGGACCTTCCTCCCTGACATCACTGTTGCCGCCATCTCTAGCTGGCAACCAAACTACGATCAGGGGGCATTCCAGGCTTTCAGATTCGGTCTCTAAAAATAATCTGCCATATGAAGGAAAGGGTTCCCCTTGGAGACTCGGCTCCAGGACCGGGACGGGAAATGTTCAGCACGGATCTGGCATGTGTTACTGGACCACCAGTAAGGAAGCCAAAGACTCAGAGCCAACGTTGGCGGACTTCCACCAGTGCGAAATGAGACAATTTCAAAATCAAAAAGTATCTTCATGAATAACTGAAACACATTGAATATGCTGTAATTCTGAGGATTTGTAATAATACAAGAAGATCAGTCACTTTTATAGAATGATAAGAACTCGACTCAATATTCTAATATTGAGGGAATATAAAGGGAATAATTCAATCAAGTAATTTTTCTGCTTTTTAAAAATAAACCGTATTTTGAGTTGCACAAATCAATCAATGAGGGAAATGTTATTGTTTTTGGAAAAATTCCAGTTTATAACTAATGAAAAAATGATAAATTTAGAATATCACTGCTTTTTAAAACCTGTGAATGAAGTAAAGAATCTGGGCAGTGATCATCAACCATTGTCAAAACCATCAGCAGAAAAGACGGTAAATAAATCAGGATCTTCAACAAAGTGGGAAGCAGGGGGACTCACAGAACGAAGGACCTTATTTTGACCCTTTTTGAAAAAAACAACCATAAAATAACATTTATGATATAATCAAAGAAGTGCTATTAGTGAGCATTAGGAAATCTCCGACAATATTTTAGGTGTGATATTGGTATAATGGTTATTTATCTAGGATTTGCTCCAAAACACCCCAAGATGGAGAGAAGGAGATGGGAATTAGATGAAATAAGATTGCCATATGTTGACTGTTGATGAAGCTGGGTAATAGAGTTCATTACAGCATCTCTTACATTTGCATATGTTGGAAAATTTCCATCATTTAAAATAAAAATAAATATTTTTTATTCCATAAGATGCCCTCATTTGAAATACAGGCATTTGCATTTGCTCCAAAAGGGTAGTTAATTCGAATGGGAAAAGAATGATGATATTTTTAATTTACCTATTCGGTAAGGGAGAAAACAGACTGAATATTTATGCTGATACAGAAATGCAACACTTTTCTAGAAAATCAACATAACATGAGTTTACCACTCCTAACATCGCCCTGACCCCAGCTCCAGTGGCCATGCATGGACTTCGTTCCAAGCAAAAGTCAGATCATTCCTGTTGTCACATTATAGATGATGCTGGTTTCCTCAGCGCATCAGTTCAGTATTCAGAGCGCGTTGCCTGTGTCTGTTCCCATCCTGCCAAAAGAATAACCGTGTTCAACGCTCGGTGGCAACGGTGCATGTTTCATGCCGCCGACACGTTGTGAGCGACAGATAATTTCCCCCTGCTTTTAAAAAATGATAAGCCAATTTAAAAATCACGAAACGGTTTTGAATATTTTTGTCAAAACAAGTCGCTGTCAAACTTTTCTTTCTCAGACACGGATTTATTACTTTTGAATCAAATGAAAGTAGTTGAATACAGCATCGGGAACATAGTCAATGAAGAAAAGCGGTGAATACAAGCAATAATAATAAATGTAGCAGTGTTCTGGCTGGAGGTACACGTGGCTGCCACATTTCTTTTTCTGACCACCTATCCTGTACTGTTTGATTATTACCTCTTGAGGACAGAATTTGGCTCCGTTACTTCTTTCTTCTTTGGTCCTTGAGCATCTGTCATCCAGAAAGCACTGCCTTTCTAAGATGAATGCTGAGAAATTGGTATGGAATTAATACGAACAATATTTCAGACAAGCTGTTATACTGAAATAATTTTGCAGCTGAGACCACGCAGGAGGATTTCCTTAGAGATCACGACTGTGCCATACTGCTGGCTGCTCACGCCCTTCGGCAATCTTCGGTGCCCTCCCCCTGAGCCTAGATGGCGAGGAGAGCGAAACAATGCCAATGCTAAATTACTGCTACGTGGCAGCAGCTCCTAGAGACTGCACTCTTCCCATGCGCCGTGTGCAGCTCCCCTGCTTTTCATAGATGCACACCTTTACTCTTCGCAGAAGGCTCACGAGGAGGGGATGGCTGGTTGTTGTAGGCGGGTATGTCGGGTGAGGAACTGGTGGTGTGTAGGAAATAAGGCTGGACTGCGCTAGGAGCAGGATTTGAACTTTGCAGTTGGCCGAACCCTGCCCTTTTAATCTCTACTCAATAAGCCTCTTTGAGGACGAATGTTATTTCTTTCAGCTAACAAACAGGGTGTAGTTAAAGGCATGACAAACCACCGATAATATAACAATGATAATAATAATTTAGAGCTTGTTGAGTCCCTCTCCAGGTCAGTCCCGCCTCAACACAGCCTCAGCTGTTTGTGGGTGAGGGTGTTGCCGTGTCCGCAGTCGTTGCTGCGTGAATGAAGCATCTGTTTTAGGATGTGTTACCAGACGTTGAACCTAACGACCGTCAGATGAATACAGAATGCTACAGAGGTCGCTCTGTAGTAGTTGGGATTTGAAACTCCATCTCCGTTTTTGTTTTTGAAAATTTTTCAAGATTAATCGCTCCTCCTGCTGACGCTGGCTTCATGAGAGACGATTCCAGCATGGAATTGCCAACCTCAGGTTGCTAATTTTCTGTTTTCTTAAACAGAATTAAGTGTCGTAAAGTAACTTATAAAAAAACTGCCTATAAAAATGGCTGCAACTTGGAATCTACTTAAAATATTCCATTGGGTAATCACAAAAATCAATTCTCTGCTTTTAATTTAGTTTTGCATGAATGTTCAGTCTTAATAAAAATGTGTGAATGCACTTATATATCACATTTTTATCTATATGGAGTCATTACTGCAAAAGCATTTCAAAATAGCTTATTATTTTGGGTTCATTTCAGGGATTTTTTCCCCCAAAAAAACTAACTTTTGGGCAATCAATTATATATTTGACTTAATATCTACCTAGAGTGATATTTTTAACATATTGCTCTAAAGTATGCCTATTGAGAATTTTGTGCCTGGATCCACTCGCAATCTGTAGTCATCCAGGCCATAATTACTTTATTATTTATGAGAACTTTTAGCCATATTTTACTAAAATGGCAAATAACTTTTACAAGTTAATTGTTTTCCTTTATCACCATGGGTGATGAGTGTAGCCACTTCATAACGATGTCTTCTTACATGGATTTTTCACAGAAAATTGGGCCTAATAACAGAAGTGAAATCTGACCAGGAAACCCAAGATCAGCCATGGAAAGCGTAGCAGTGGCGTTGTTGGGATGATTCCTACAAATCACGTAAAGACAAAACACAACTACCTGTAGGTGCGGGTGTTCCAGTGTTTCCGGTGCCATTTACCAAAGTCCCAAGCGCATGTCTGCCCAGTAGCTTGGACCTTGCCTGCTTTTTCAGATGTCCTCTGCTCCTTGCCCTTAAGGTCTAACCGCATTCTTTTTGCATACTGTGTCACCACCTGGGCTTCTGAGTCCCACCGCTGTGGGTGAACCTGGGGCATGGCAGGGGAGAGCTGGCTCTGGTCAGCACCGGATGCTGTTCTCTGCGCCGTCTGGGTTCGTTCGAAGTGATAGTTAACTCAGAAGTCCTTCCTGGACTGTCTCCATGAGAAGAGACTCACGATGGGGTGCAAAGGTGCCCGTCACAGTGTCTTCGAGGTCACATCTCCAAGAGGCAACACACGCAGGACACCGGCCTTTCAGAACACGTGTGAAAGTTGTGTGTATTTGTCATGGTCAACCGAAAAAAGATAATTACTCGTAGATGTCGTTTCTGTGGGTGGTCTGCTTCCTTAACTGCCAGTAAGAATGAAGAGAACCGTTTTAAATGACTAATAAGGGGTGAGGGTTACAGTTTTGTTCCGTGATGCTTCTCCTTGAATCAGGCTCCTCACTCGCTTTCTGGAAATCAGAGTTTGGTCTCTTGTCTCAGTTTCATCCTCATCCCTGGTGACGTGTGCCCTTCATTTCTCACTCTGATGACATGTGTAGTTGTAGGATCCGCCTCTGTTCGTACAGAATGAGAAAAAGCTGGATTGCTCAGCATGAGAGCACGCACGCCCGCCCCGCATGGGAGCCCTGGCTCCTGGTCAACGCTGGGGCTTAGCGGCAGGGACAGTGGTGACCCCAGCCAGCCAGATGGCGATGATCATCCCAGGCTCAGGGAGGTTTTGGGGAGCCAGGGATTGTGTATAAACGGGAGACTGCGGAAACGCTAATTGTGGGGCAGCCAAAAATCTATTCCTTCCCTGGGAAGGTGTGACGCTGACCTCAGGGGAGTGGACGGGACCACTTCTGTGCTGGACCCTATCATGGAAGTGTTCAGCCCCGAGGCGTGAGACGAGAGAGCAAGCGAAACCCCAGGCGAGGCATGGGCAGGACCCTCCTTCCTTCCCTACTGCGTGTGCACGGGGAGCAGAGGGGCAGGAATGGCTCTGTTTCTGCTCGCAGCAGGTGCCTCAGTGCACTCGAAGTGCCACATCAACGACAGATGTGACTTCGGGACTGGTGCCTTGTTAGAAAAGGAGCGAAAAGTCTCCATCCATTTACGGCCCTGGGAAAGCGAGGCGTCAGTGAAGACTCGTTTTAAGCATCGGTCTCTGTCTCCACTAAAGCTTCCTGCATCCCATGTCTTGGAGCCTTTGCCCCCCACCATGGTCCCCCCTCTCCATCCCACGTGTTTTCATAGATTTCAGTTGTTTTGTCACCGGTCAGTGCAGGAAGCACCTAAGAATAGACTTGCTGCCCTGAGCAGATTCTATCTTGGGAGGTGAGGGGTGGAGAACAGCCCAGAACATTGCAGCAAATGGGTGGCCAGTTGGGCTTTTCGCTGCTGTGTGTGTGCCAGGGGCAGCAGCCCCAGCGGCGGGCCCTGGAAGGAGGCGGTGGCCGTTCTGTTTGAAAGCTGCTGTCACTGCAGAAGCTGGAAGCCAGGCCTGGCTGCGCTGCTGTACTTGCAGGGCTATTCATAGGAGCTTGCACTCGAACTTGCGCTGCCCTCTTTATCTGAGAAAAAAGCTTTTTCCCTTCCCAGACAATACCAATCCAACCAGCGGTAGCAATCTCTCCACGGACCATCACAGAGCTGGAAAACCTTAGTCAAGATGCTTCTTTTTGCACAGATGTTATAAAATTCATAGTGAACGAAGATGGTGAATGCTGAGGCTCCCTCCCCAGTCCGGGGAGCAGCCAGCTGAGCTGGAATCCCAGGGCATCGTGCCATCGGGGGGCTCAGCTCTCTGGGGCACCCAGACAGGCTTCGTTTCGTTCTCGAGGAGATGCAGATGGGCTTGTTTGAAATATTACACTCGAAAAAAAAAAAATGAGGCATGTCCCCATCCTCTCAGGGAAAATAGTGAAAACGATGTCAAAACCTCAGTGTCTATATTTTTAAAGAGATTGATATATTTTTATGTTTCTAAAGAGACTGATTTCTCTTACACTTGGCCTGCTGGGGACCACTTAGCATCCGGAGGCCCACGATGGTGCCCGTGGCCCTGAGTGCTGGAACCTGAGCTGTGCACTGTGGGTCCCATGGGGTGCCGTGGCTGTGTGGGGTTCGTGGAGCAGAGGTGCTCGCTTCCAAGTGAGAAGGCCAGGAGGGGCAGGATGTGTCCCCAGAGTGCCAACACGCGACGGGGCGGGTGCAGTGGCCAAAGGCCGGCTGCTGCGAGGCCTGGTCCCGGGGTCTCCTGCGAGGCCACTGTCCGCATACAGCCTTCCCCCCCAGTCAGGGGGTCAGATGTTCTCTACCCCAGGAATTTTAGAGGTTAAAGCTGAGGTCCTTTAACACAGCTGGATATCTCCTCAAAATAAAACAGCGAAGTGCTCTGCCTAGGATTTGAGGGAAAATATTTCTTTTTCCTTACGAATGTTTACTGGTTTTTAAAGCTGGAAGCTTGGAATCCTGACAAGATGTTCTAGGCTCAGTTGGAGTCGCTGAGGCAGGAAACAGGCTTCCTCCGAGGTGCAGAGGGCCACAGGAGGGTGTCCTGACAGACACCGAGGTGGGGGAGGGCGGAGGTTAAAATTTGGTTAATTAAACGTCTGTTGTTTTTTTAAAATGATTCTTTCTCCTTAATCTATCATCACTCCTGTCATTTGAATTATTTTAAAAATGCTCTCTCACTGTTTTTATTTTGTCCTGATATATTCATGTATTTTGTTGTCAGCTCTTTTTATTCCGTAGGCCATTTCCTATCCTTTTAATAAGATCTCTGGGTTTGAACAAATAAATCGAAGGAATTCCATCACTGAAGCCAATTGAGTATTGGCTGAATTCAGTTAAAGTCGTTTTCTATTTTTACATTTGAGCACTGACATATATGCTTGCTCCTACACACTTACATTCACACAGTCTCGTGTTTATTTGTAAACATGGTCAAAAGCTATATTTAGCTTCATAAAGTCATGGCAGATGAGAAGAAAATAAGACTTCATTCTAAAAAGTAAATTTAATTTCATTTTGTTCATCAGCCTCATCTCCGCCCTCCCTCCGGGTGGCCTGTGTGAGGCACAGCCACCCCTGGTCTAGGCAGGGCAGGCTGCTGTGTCTCCCCCCGTCCCTTCACCTACCACGGTCTACTCCAGCCCCCTCTGCTCAGTCCGAAACTTTCTCATGCGGCTCCAAACCCCATGTTGGTGAAATTCTTCTAATTTTTAAAATGTCTTCGATGCTATGATGAATCCAGTTTTTTTCTGAAGAGAAAAAAAGATAAGTCAAAACACTTGTTATATGTCTGTGCCTGAACAGCATGTTGTGATTTGGGCTTTATCACTGTGACATGCATACAGTTTTTTGCTCCTTGTCTGTTTGTATAGCCTTGGCTACACTTGATGCAAGGAGAACCTTATATTAATATGACACATTCTAGAAGATACTTTTGTTATTTAAATTATTTTAAGATCAGCTCTTAGTTGATGACTGCTCCACACTCATCCCAAAATTTAGTGACTTGAAGCATAACCATCTGTTGCTCACATTGCAGCCATGTGGGGCGCTTGCAGCTGGGTAGGTCTTGGTGGATCCTGCCTGGTTGGGGTCACTCATGTGACTGAGGTCACTCATGTAGCTGCAGGCGCCTGGAGAATCAGTTGGGCCAGTATCCCGAGACTGTGTCACCTGTGTGGCAGCTTGGCGGGCTGTCTGCTAGTGTTCAGCTCTCCTCCACGTGGCTGATCTTGCAGGAAGACGGGGTTTCGTAGGACGGTCTTGTCCGTTGAGAGCAGTGGCCCAGTGGCCTCTTGAGGCCCAGACTTGTTATGTCAGAAGCTTCACACCCTCTTGGTCAAGGCAACATGCAGACCAGCCCAGATGTGAGGGGTGAGGAAAGACGCATCCTCCAACGACAGGAAGAGCGGGAAGCAACTTGTGACCATGCTTAATCCATCGCCGTCTTAACTTTTATCAAATTGCTTTAGTTAGCAGTTGATACGTAAATAAAAGAAATGACATTTTCATGTTACAACACTGAACATTAAGGAAACAAGAGTTTTCCGTCATTTTAAAATCTCTAACAAGATTCATTCAGTAACTGTGGCCCAGTAATAGCTGAAAGAAAGCCAAAAAGCTACATTGCTGCTTTCTATTTTAGTCAGATTTACCCTCATCCAGCTCCATCGAAACCTCATCTGCTGAATATAGATCTTTTCAGAGAGCTACCAGTTTCTGTAAATTATTGAAAACAATTTCAGGATGTGTTCAGTGTCTAGAAATATTTAACAGAGCCATGACCTGGAGCCCAGAGGAAAGCAGTCAAAAAAAAAAAAATTTACTTCTATTTCAATGGGAACTCTAACAATTGTTTACCTAGTGAGGACGACTTCATTTCAGTACCTATGTAGCATGGCAGTTAGAGTGCTGCATGTGAGAAACCCCGGCAAGTGACCCCGCTTTTATTTTAAACTGCAGCTGTGACACAGAAACGTGGCATACATTTGTTTGTCAATTATATGTCAGTAAGGTTGGGCAGAAAGAGATCTATTTGGGGAGAATGGAAATGTTTATAAAAGTGGATCTTCTTATTCACGAACATGGTTTCTCCATGTAGGAAAGTGTATGTAGGAGATTGTCAATGAGGTTTTACTACTTTCCCCATAAAAAATAAATGAAATGAAATGAAATGAAATGAAATAATAAAATAAAATAAATAAAATAAAATAAAATAAAATAAAATAAATAAAATAAAATAAAATAAAATAAAATAAAATAAAATAAAATAAAATAAAATAAAATAAAATAAAATAAAATAAAATAAAATAAAATAAAATAAAATAATAAAATAAAATAAAATAAAAAATAAAATGAATACAGCACATGTTTACTTGCTGAGAAGTCTTTCCCCCACTCTTGCCACCAAATAACAGATAAGTATTAATTATAAATTTATTACTTCTGACCAGGTACATTAAAAATCAGTTTGAATCAGTGAAAAATCTGAATATTTTATGTTAAACTTGGATAATTCAGAAGAATATTTAATTAGAGAAAGGGCGTTTCCAAGTACTACAGCCCAGGGAGCTCTCACCAGCGAGTCACTGACTCATTCAGCCACGTGTCCGGCCAGTCTTCCCAGGCTGCCCGCTGGTGACGGCTTTTTCTGCATCGTGCAATTTAATTTAGGCTCCACCATCCGCCCGGGAGGAAGTGTGACTATCCTGTTCAGATGAGAGAGCTGAGCCTGTGTCATCAAGTGACTTACTCCAGGTCCAGGGCTAGTTAAGTGATCAGCAAAGATTTCAACTAAAATATATCTTTTTCCTACCAAATGTCTGTGCCTTATTGTAATTCACACTTGTAACCTTTTACCCTCTAAAGCTTCCTCCACATTCTCTCTCTCTTTTTTCAATGCACTTGCCTTTATTTGCAGAAGGTATAAAACCAATCCCAGTGTCCTTCCAACCAAGTTCTTTATTTCTTGAATGTTTTTGTTAGAAAAAAGCATCCTTAATTAACACCAAATACAAAAGGGCTTTTAGCCACCGGAAATGAATAGACCCTTAAGAAAAAAAAATAGGTAAGGTGAGGACATTTGAGCCTGTGATCCTGGGTCTACCCCCTAAGTTTTTCTCTTTTCTTCTTTTTTGGGGGGTAGGAGGGAGGGCCTTGCTTTTAACCATGATCCGGGCTGCAAAGACCTTTTTTCACAAGCTCTCTGTTTCCTTTTTAGAGAGTGGTAAGGAGTCCTCACTTAACCGCAGTGCTATGATAAACTCAGCGAATAATGAAAACAACAGCTGCTAGTGCTCTAATACTGAGTGTCTATTGCACTTGAAGTCAGTTACCTCCTTGAACCCCAGTGTAGCAGATCTTGAGGTTCGTAAAGACCATGAAATGTGTTCAAGATAACCCAGAGCACAGACTGGAAGCTGGTGTGTCTGACTCCTACTCGCCTTTTGGAAATAAGGGCAGGCATCCCACTTCCAAAAATCTTCCTCTGTCGGCCTCACTGAATTGCACTTCAGAGCAGAGCTAGCCCATCACTCTCTGCTTGTTGCTTCTCTCCTCGGTCTCCTCTCTTGTCTAATGTCTGCCCTCTGAGGGCAGGGGCCATTTCACATTTGAATTATAATCCCAGTATCCAGCAGAGCACCCAACTACGTTCCTTAATAACTGAACTAAAGAAGTAGGTGGTGTGCTCTTGGCAGGGTGGCCTGGACCTCAGAGTCCTGGGAGCTGGTTCAGACAATAGTAACAGCCAACTTCGATGACCCTTAGGACACATCCTTCCAGACACGCTAAGGATTTGAGGGTTTGCTCTGCAACCACGTGGGAGCCATGGTGGCTGCTGAGCAAGAATGTGACGTGATCAGACACATTCTTTAGAAAAATTACTGGCAGTAGAGTGAAGGTGCAATTGGAGAGGAGGAAGACTTAGTTATTACATAATGACGTTGACAAGGTTGAAAGGGACAGTCACACGATGTGCAGATCAAGTGATATGGAAAGATGATATGTACCTTGACCTCTTCATATTAAAAATACGCCTAAAAGGACAAATAATGGCTTGCGTTTAATGTTACTTTTTATTATAATCTTTATCAAAGCATAATACAATGCAACTGACGTCTTTTTCTTGAAGGCCTTGCCTATCTTGACAGTTTTCATTCCAAATTATAATCTGTTTTGATTGTGAACACATTGCAAGTATCCACATCTCTGTCCACAGGGCTGGACCCGCCAGTGTCACAGTTAAGTAATTATTTCACTTGGTGCCTGAGGACACTTATCCAACTTACTTGTGATTTAGATTTAATATATGAAAAAGGAAAGATGACAATTTAGAAATGTCCCTCGTGTCACCCATATAATCCTGATCAAATTGCAATATTCCATTTTGGGAGAACAATGGACCACTTTCCCTAAACACCAGGTGTCAGAGCCAGGTCTATGCATATCTTAAAGCTAAAGTGAACTCCCAGTGATCAGACAGGAGCTGCTTCTTGGTGTCGATAGAACGTGAGGGCAAAGCCACATTTCTCTCCTACCTATTCTGTGCCCTTTCACATGAATTTTTTACTTAATTATTAAAACACCATGATACAGGTGTCATTTTACTAGTGACAAAATCGAGGCTCATAAATTCAAACCCATTGGCTAGAGACAAACAGTTCTTACTCCATTTCACCTCACCTGTTATGAGAAAACATACTTGATGTATAAAGCCCAGTGTACATATAGATAGGCAGACGGATCCTAAAAATCTTGTTTCTCACAGAAGATTTTGTATGACATGCTGAAGATTTATCCATCTCAGAAGATATAGATTCTCTTGCCAAGTATTTCTATCATTGCTCAGGATGTAGTTATAATAACGGATGAAAAAAAAATTTTTAATAGATTTCTTTTGTCTGTTTGCCATCCCAGACCTAAAAGTCTTTTTCTAAAGATTAGCATTTATTACTCTAAATGTTTTGAACTATTAATAAGATTGGTGGTACATTTTGGCAAATAATGAATGAAATTAAAGGAAAACCACAATTTATTATTGTATCATGTAAAAAATGTAAATGATTTGACTTTCCCTACATTTAAGTGGACTGATTTCTATTATTGTTTCCTTATCAAGGAATTGAATAAATATTATCATTGCACAAATCTTTACCAGGCATTTGCCATCTACTAGGTATTATGCTAGAAGCTCGATAAAGAACAGTAAACAAAAATAACCTTAAGTTGTGTCGTTTTGGAGCGGACATTCTGTTTAAGTTTGCAACATGCACGACCGAAGACATGCGTCAGGATTACTCACGGAGCAGCCTGCAGCCTCAAACTGCTGCCATCACCATCCGAGGCCTTTTGCGTGTGGCAGAAGCTGCGCAGAGGATTCTGATTGGGACGCTTTTGTAGAAGGAAGTGGTGTCGCTCACAGTTTTCATCTATTTTTGCTCGTCTTCACTTATCAAATCCCCACCCTTTGGTTGAGCATGGAGAGCAATTCAAGGAAACACAGGGCACTGAATTCTTGCTTTAGGGATGTGTGATATGACAAATGCATGATCGAATGCTGTGTTTCAACTTTGCTTTTAACCCATTAGAAACTCTGATGTGTAATGGGACACTATCAAAATCGGAATAAGGAAATGATCTAATTTTAATTTGAATAGACATGTAGATTTTATCATTTTGTATAATTTCACTGGATTATCAAGTATTGGGGAATCTTAAATCACAACCCAAGAAACAAATGTTCACATACCTACTATCCGCACTGATTTCAAGTGTTGGGTATTAATCACTTGTTATTATTGTTCCTCTTTTTAAGAGTCGCCTTCCTCGTCTTTGTTTTGCTTTGAGTTTCTACACGTCGATTCTCTCTTGTTATAAAGACAGTTTTATTGACACTTCTTTCTAGTTCTCAGCCTGACCAATCCCCCATCACGTGGCTTTTGCTCATCCATTCTTCTGGTAAAGGATAAATCATGATACCCATCTGTCTTTTCCATTTTAATTCCAAAGAACATTTAAATATACATTGTTTTATAGTTAATGAAATGTTTGGACAGCTAAATAATAAATTCTGCGCAGAAATCGATTTCTAAGTCAGAAAAATTTAAACTCTGAAGTTATTAATTAGAATCAATTTGCATATGTCTTCCTTCATTTTACCTCAGTGTTAGGGAAGGAAGGAAGGAAGGAAGGAAGGAAGGAAGGAAGGAAGGAAGGAAGGAAGGAAGGAAGGAAGGAAGGAAGGATAAACGAACCGCCTGCAATATATGTGATTCCACTAAATGGATGGATTGAATTCATTTGATAAAAATAATTATCCTTAAATAAGAACTTCATTAAACAAAAAACAACTTGTAGAAGACAGAGGAGGCTTATGCAAATTCTGGTGTGCCTTTTATTTTGTCAGCATGTCTCTAGATTGATGTGGGGCTGAGATAACTTGACGTCCTTATTGCATGGAGGGAAAATGATTTCTGCAGAATCCCAAGGCTGTGCTATTGGCTCTGTGAAAGATGTTTAACGCTGACAGATGTTTAACTCTGTGAGAGCAGTTGCTGCAGTGAGCATCACAATGACAGACACAGGAAGGATGGCTCCTCATCGCTGTGCAAATGAGGGGAGCTTGGGCCACAGGCTGTGGCTTCTCACTACCTCGGGAGGTCAAGTCTGTGTTTATTTTTCTTCCCTCTATGTTTGCTTTTTCTTTTAGGAAAATTTGGGTTAGGCACTATTTGATAAAAAAAAAAGAAGACTCATTACTAGTGGTAAAACTACCTTTTGATCCTTGACAACTTTGCAGTTCTGAACATAAATGGATTTTTTTTTCCTTTTGGGAAACTGTTTTTGATCATGTGTCTCTAATATTCCAGATAAACCCTAAAGCATGAAAGCAAAGAGTCCTCATTATCTCTCTGAACTATGAAATGCTCAGCAAAAAGTTTGGAGGGCAGATTGCACGCTGTGTGAGCTTCAGGGTGCCAGAAGCCTATTTTAACAAGGGCAGTTTAATCACTAACCTGAATAATTGAATTCGGTTCAATAAGTGTTTCTGTGGCAAACCAATTAAAGTTTAGGTAGGACATCCCGACCTCAGATTATAAAATAGTCCAGGGTATGTAAGAATTTACTTGTCCAGGTGGTAAGAGGATACTTGAATTCAAGAGACTCTGAATGATGCAAAGTAACAACACTGTGGCTTTGCATCTCAGGGAAAGGTGAGGATGCTCCGTGAGTGCTGGCCGAGAAGTAGTCATTCGAAGAGTAAATACTTATCAATGGGGGTAATACTTGTCCTATTACTTCAAGTTCTATCTTAAGCATCTCCCATTCTTCGACACATTCTGTCGCCTCTCCGAGCATCCCCTTCCCCACCATTCTGACCACGAGTACTTCCATCTTCACACCTGTAACTCAGCATTAGCGCTTGCAACATGCTTAATGAGCTGGCGGACACGGGATTTAGTAAATGTATGCAGGATGTAATTGGGAAAATGACAGGTGGACAGATAGAAATGTCCTTAGTGGAAAGTGCATGAAAAGCTGTAACAATTAAGTGGGAAGAGATCACATGCAGGACCTGTGACGACTGAGTACTCTGGGAAGTCTCCAACGGCATCTACTGATTGTGGTCAAATGCGTTTTTGCAGTGTGTTTAGGAGTTTTTCCTCTGATAACTTGTGAGGCTGTCATCATTCAATCAGCTCTTCAAATCCCATTGCCTGTATCTACATTCCTTGAGGCAGTCAGGGAGAAGGTTAAAGTTATTCCTGGGTCTTTTGTTTCTTAAAAAAAAAAAAAAAACAGCTTAAAATAATCAATATCCTCAAAATGGCATATTTCAGGGTCACAAACTCTGCCCCCTTCTCACTAGCCACAGATCTGCTTCTACAGAAGAAAAAGAGAATGGATTTTTCTCGAGCTTCTCGTCTTCTATGGAAGGTTGGCAGATTGCACACGAGTATTAAGGAAGTTGCCTGCTTGTAGAGTTTGTGAGCTGAGCCTATCAACAGTGTATACTTTAGTGGTTTTACTTCATGAAACGAGGGAGTGGGAATAAACCTTTTACCGGAGCACTTTCAGTTCTTCGTATTAGAGAATTAGAGAATGCCAACTTCTAGCAAAATACCACCGTGGTTAAATATCTTTCCCAATCAAAAAAATATCTACTCAAATATAGGGTACATACTCTGTGGATTTGGTTTTTTGTTTTTCATTTTCAAATGTAAATAATACTATGTTGCAACAAACTTGGGCATTCAAAGATTTTTTAAAAATATATAATAGTTTATACCAGTTTTCCTAAGCTCTCATTCAAAATTTAAAAATTCTGAAATTCCTATGATTGTCTAGTAGGTGTTATAATTATACTTTTAAAATGTTTTTCACTAAGCTTCAACTGTTGTGGGATTCACATCAGAAATTAAAAAAAGAAAAGGATTAGGATTAGCATCAGGGCTAGCCCCTTCATGTTTTCATAAAGAGAATATGGTGTTATATGTATACACACATACACACACACACATATATCTTTTATTGTTATTTACATATATGGAGATAGGTGATTTGATTTTTTAGATTTCTCTTTGGGGCAGCACAGTATTTATTGGGAAGAACTACTTCGATAAGCTGCTTAACGTAGAGGGCAAGGCTACAGCGATATGCACTACTATGTGTAAGATCGGAATAATTTATGTCCTTTCGCACTCTGCTAGAGTGGGCATGCGAACCTCCCCCCAAGGATACCAGCACTGAGAATGACTTCAGGTCAAAAATATACACTTGTTATTTCAGTTTCCTGAAGGCAAGAGTCATATCTGTCTTATTCACCTGGGTACAGCCTTGGGGTTTAAAGGAAGCCTACGAGATAGATGTGGATATAGAGATCGATTAGATACAGATACACATAGAACATAAATACAGAGACAGAGAGGGTACAGATGACAGATAGGAAGTCCCACTATGAATGAATGAATGAATGATTTTGGAAGTCTGAGCATCAGGGAGGCCTCTGTGACTCCTGGGTCATACAGGCAGCCTGTATATTGGGACTATGTCCTTTTCCAAGTGACCATCATTGTTAAAGTCAACAGAGGATATTTCCCAAGAGAATTTTTTTTAAGGCTTTTTTTGACGGAGTAAGTGAGTCACTGAAGAGAAGTAGACAGTTTCTTCTGTTGACCTTCTGGACGTCATACATCGTGTGTGACAGAGCCCATTCCTGTTCGATTTCAGGTGTCTTGTGTGACTGGTGGAAGTTTCGCTGTGTTCTCTATTTACTCATTTATTTAGTTTTCAGTATTTATGTATGCCACAGCTGTGCTCAGCACTGTGATTACAATGACAAATCAGGAATGAGACTTCCTTCCCAAAATGAGCTTACAATTTTAAGGCGAATACAGACGTGTCACCAGGCTGTTAGGTATGTGTAACAGAGGCAGTGTCCGCCCGTTTCAGTGGTTGGTATAGAGGAAATGTGTCTGAGAGTCACGGTTATAAACTAGAAACATTTGGATTCGCGTGGACAACAAATTTAGAACCCAAATATCTTCTGCATGTGAACTCGGCAACTGCTTAATGAGACTGCTCGAGCCGGCCTAATTGTAACCCGTGGGGTTTTGTTGAGATGATGCAGGCATTTCTGCAGACTGTTTGGCATCGCTCAGTGTCTAAAGGGGATCTCAGCTGGGGCCAGTACCACCCTCAGGAAGCATTTGGGAACATGTTAGGGCCTTTTCAGTTCTCGCAATAACTGGACACTGAGCAGAGGCCTAGATTCCTCGATGCCCTGTAGTACCCTGGCAGCTCAGGACAGTACGTGGGACAGCTCAGTACCATGCAGAATTGTTTGCCCCAAAATGTAGCCAGCTCCGCATTGAGTAACGTGGGAGAGCAGTTCATTCTTGTCCCTTATATGTGATCCTGCTTCAGTCTCTCCTGGACCATGCAGAGAGAAAGATCCACTCACTGGAGCACAGGACACGAAGAACAGGAATCCCTGATGGCTGATGCTGTGTCTGTAAGAGAGCCGTGATTCTAGGTCAGCACCAGCCAGAGGACCATGACGAAGAAAAACTTCAAAGCTGTGGGTTTAGGCCTAGTCCTCCAGAGGCTAAAAAAGGCAGAAGGAGGAAGGAAGGTTTTCTTCCACGAAGTGTCTGATTATGGGGAAAAAATGCCCGAGCTAATTCTCAGGTTCAGATCATTAATGAATTTTAACTGTGCAGACCTGAGACTGTCCTGTCCTGTCTTAAAAGGATTATGAATTGGATTAAAGGACTTTTCAGTTCCATCCAAGCTTACAGGAAGTTCCCTACTTTACTGAGGTCAAACTTGCTTTGATTTTAATGACATTTATCCTTTCTTTGTTCTCTTAAAACTGAGTCCAAAGCATGTCCTCACCGATGCTTCCATAAACAGGTTAAATATTCCAGAGGACTCTCTCCTCCTATTTTTTAAAGGAAATTTGTTCACACCCCCTGGGAATGTTATGATCCAAGTTCTGAAAGGCTTCGCCTGCCTTGGGCATCCCGGGTGGCCTCCGGGTTGGATGGTGCGAACATTTGTGCTATTTCAGTAACACAATAAAACTCCACTTCTCAGGAAGTGCCTTATCTGTGAACCTCAAATATCGAGGACGTAGGAAACCCAAGCAACAAAGTTCCTGATTTCTATGCCAAAACTGGAAAACTTTCAGGCTCTCCTGGGAGTCAGTTTATTCTCAATTTACATCCCATTCTAAGAAACTCGGTTATCTGGTTCTCTGCGAGCAAGGAAAAGGTACCCAAACTTTATCTGAAAACCATAAAGGAACTCTAAAACCCTGCACGTTTGAGAAGAGATTGTGTTCAGAAGAGCCGCCCCCCTTGGCAGTTCCAGAAGGACTGCTGGTTCCCAGCCGGTGTGGTTGTGGATGATCATAGTAACCATGGCGCAAGAAGAGAGAGACGTTGGTGGCACATTTTACGAGCTTCCCCTCAAATTGATAGTGTTTTAAAGCTGTGTTCATAAGACTAAAGACACAGTTGTCTGAAAAAAAAATACTATTTAGAATATCATTTTCCCTAATAAAGCTGAATTCATCAGGCAGTTATATGCGAAATTCAGTTCAGAAATCCACCTTTGAAAGTTGAAACTATTAAAATAAGAAAATAGCAAATTCTGTATTAAGGATGTGCCTTTCAGGCCTGCAGATTTACGGGATGGGACTCCCTCATACACACATGCGGGTCCCTCTCAGCTCAACTCAGGCACAGACCGTGGCTTCCCAGCAGTGGAGGGAGAGAGCATCGCCTCTATAGAGGCCTGAGGAATGGGACTGAGATCTCATGCTACCCAGATGGGAAATACTTGTTACATAGTAATCACGCTCATATACTAGGTCACTTTTATCTCTTTTTAATAACTTCGATGAGTAGAATTGCATTTGTACTTATAGAGTACGCTTCTGATTATCAATTCGTTTCAGAGAAAGACTAATAAATATTGAAAACGTAAAATGCAAAGCATGTACCAGCTCACTGTTGTTCTAACGCACAATGTGTAATAGGGGAGAAAAACATAATAGTTACTGAATTGATGTTAAAAAATAGGGGTGCTCTAAGAGAATGAACTGGATACTACGAGTGCAAAAGAAAAGAGTAGGAAGGGCTAATCTGTTTTCTGTGTGAAATTTTGAGTTCTGGAACCATCTGGCTGGACGCCCAGAGGTAAACTGTGGTCTTTACCCAACGCTGCCTCTCTGCTTCCTTTCTTGCCTGCACTTTTCACAAAATATTTCTGCCCTCTCACTACACAGAGGTACATTTTTTAGGCTGTTTATATTCGGTTTATAAAGAAATTCTGAGATGTAAGTTGTCATTTGCATTTTTAAGCACTAGACAAATGACTTGTAATAACTGAAGAGTTTTTAAATTATAGATAGTCTGTTGAATGGAATCTAAAATAGACCAGATGCCTGGCGATAGCCTCTCATTTGAGAATAAAAGATCATCTTTCTCTCATACAATGATGTCGTGATGTTATTTGTAAAGGACTGGGAATTTCATGACAAAGGTGCTAAAAATGTTTTTAGTACAAAAATATTGCCGAAATTTTTAATTTATCTTTATTCTCCATGTTTCCCAAATTTTATTAATTCAGGAGGGAGATACTAGAAGGTCAGCTGTTCACATTTCTCATCTCATCCTAATTAATCAGTATAGATTGCATCTTCTTTATTCAGTAGATGCAACTATTTTTACATAACCATAAGGAAGCCTCCTTGTTAAGAACGTCTGAATGGTGGATGTGCAAGGATCATTTATGCACTTCCCAGTGGCTAAGGAAGGTGGAAGTTCACAATAAGCAATCCATTCTAATCATTTGCTTTCTTACTTTAAAGCTCAATAAATATTTGGCAAATGAATGTTGAAAGGTAATAGGTTCTGTTTGTTCATCTCATGAAATAGGCAAAAGGAAGCAGGTACCTTGATAAAAGCGGTGGTGACTAAATCACCTAATCCTGTTGATACGAAGATGTGTGAATGCAACTCACTCTTCCTGAGTGACTCAGAAGCAGCCGATCAACTGCACATGTCTTAGGTGTGGTTCCGAAATCCAAGTTAATTAGCAGAATTAAATAATACCCAGCACTACTCAACAAAATAGTGCTAGATCTTAGCACTTTGTTGCAGAAATGACAGCTATTGATATTTATCTTAAACACCTCTCCGGGACTTCACATGAATGCCTGAAACTTCCCAGTCTCATGGGCCTAAATTGTCAGGAATGAGACATTTCAGGGGAAACTTGCTTCTTGCTTATTTTCAGTATAAATGTGGGCTCCAACAACATCACAAAAATAATCGAATATACTATAAAACTAGTCAATTTTTAATAAAGTCACATATACAGATTTCAGATCTCAGTTGAAGATAGGGGATAGGGAAACCTTGGCCTTGACTCAAAACAATACTGTCCAAGGATTGTAGCTCTTGGAACTTTAAATGGGTATCTCAAAATAGCAAAAAAGGGAAGAGCCTTTTATATCCAGTATTTTTAATAACTGTCTCCTAAGTGGTAGATAGGACATATTTTTGGTATGTATGTATTCCCCTAAGCACCTAGCTCTGTCCCTGCACATAGTAGGTCATTGTAAGTAAATACTGATGCCTCAGGAGTAGTCCCCTCCACACCCCAAAAGGGTGCTGTGTGATGATTGTAATGATGTTGTAGAAAAAGCAGCTCATTTCCAGGAAAATGGTACGCAGTTGCTCATTGGAATAAGAACATATCTGTAAATGATTCCAAATATCCAACTTTTAGAGGTTGTCCTCATATTTCATAATTTTCGAGGTAACTAAAATTGTTAAATGCCTAACTTTTTTTAATTGGCTTATCTATTAAAATCAGTTCCGAATATAACTGGTTCAGAGGAACTGTTATTTTTTATAGTTCTGTGATTTATTTCTAAGGAAACATCTTACAGAGCCTTTTGTTTGGGGGGTAAATTATTGCAGTTGTTGATACATTTCAGAAGGAGACAGCTTCGTTTACAAACAGCCATGTAATAGAGCTTGCGCTGGGTGAATGTGACACAGGATTCTCCCGCATCTGGCTCTTTACAACCCCCAGCCAGGAGGCCGGCAGCCTCAGATATGTTTCCTAGAAAGTCAGGGAATCAGAAGTCCAGACTGCCTCCCAATCATGTTCTTGACGCTTCAATGTGTGGGATTTTTTCAGTCTTTACCTCTAGCATTCAGAATTGTTAAATTACTTCACACCTAAGTCACAAAAGCAGGAGTGGAGGGACAACCAGCCCTGGGGCATTCTCTTCCTAACTCGGTGTTCAGTTTAAGAGGCTTGTCCAGAGTGTCTGGGGGCTTTAGCAGAAAGGAAACCCATGTTAAGATGTATTCTTATACATTTTGAGCACAGTTTTGACTCAATAAAAATATGATATTTTGAAACACTCTTTAATATATTGTTTAATTTTACCTAGGATTCATTTTATATTACTTTATCAAAGGGAGAGTGAGGATGAACATGAATACCATTTACACTTCCAACAAGAAGCCCCGAGCAAGAGAAATAACAGGCTTTTTGACACGTTCAGTGAATCTTTGCCACGTAACCACAAAACAAAAAAGACTAGAAAATTAGAGTGCAACCTTTTGCAGACTTTTTTATCTTCCAGGATGAAACAGCACTGACCATGTCTTTTTAGATTACTAAATTTGTTCTTTAGTCTGTGTATAAAAATAGCTGAAACAATCACATTGTTACTTTAAATGTTTTGAAATAACAGTAAAATTAAGAGATTTTGAAACAGAAAAATGGGTATAGTTGTGCCATGCTTTGCCTGTTGTACACAGACAGGAAGCAACAGAGCAAATAAATGTAGGCCTCTCGTTCTTTCTCCTCTAACAAAATATTGAGTATTTAGTTGATTAAGGAGTAAATACACTATTTTTTAAAGTAAGAGACAAGTGGAGTTGAATAATTTATAACAAGCTTCTATGATGTGTCCCTTAATGTTTATTGGTATATTTACATTTCGTACTTATATTTAAAATCATTATAGTCCATAAATGTAATGTTGTTCTATAACATAATTTTATAGTTGCATATATATATTTAAAATTATACATATATACTTAAAATTATATATATATTTAAAATAATATATATATTTAAAATTATATATTTAAAATTATATATATAATTTTAAATTATATATATTTAAAATTATATATATATTTAAAATTATTTATGTATATATTTAAAATTATATATATATTTAAAATTATATATGTATATATATTTAAAATTTTATATATATAAAATTATACATATATTTAAATTATTATTTATCTTTAAATTTATATATATAATTATATATATTTAAAATTATATATATATTTAAATTTATATATGTATATATATTTAAAATTTTATATATATATAAAATTCTCCAAGTGGTTCTTCAGCCTTTATTCTGAACAAGATTTCTAAAATACTGTGCATCATATCATCCCATTTAAAATTTTTCACTGAAGGCCCCACTTTGCTCGGAGAAAATGGTTTCTCTATTGTAGCTGGAAAGTCCAGGGGCTCCTGCATCTGCTGCTGACTAGTCCTCCCCTCTCACGTATGATCCTTGATTGTCCCACACGCTACTGTGTCCTGTCTGTCCCCTGAGCTCATGGCACCTCTTCCTACCCACACATGTTCTCCTACACTAGCCCCTTTGTTTCTACAAACACCTTCACTTTGTCTCTCTGTTCTGTTTGTGCAAGTTTCTCTGACCCTGATTTCCAAACTGACAGGTTGTTCTGCTTGTGGTTTGTGTCATCTTGGACCAGAAGTCTGCTGTCATTTTTACTTTTCTCCTCTACATAATTTGTGTTTGTTCTCTAGGTACTTTTAAGACTTTCTCTTTATCACTGATCTTAAGTGATCTGATCATGGTGTTCCTTGGTGTAGTTTTCTTCATATTTATTCTGCTTGGAATTTGTCAAGATTCTTGAATTTGTGGCCTTAGAGTTTTCACCAGATTTGGAAATTTTTAAGTCAGTATTTCTTCAAATATTTAATGTTTCTCTCTACCTTATTCCCTTCCACTGATGAAACTCAAAATTCCCATTTATTTGGCCATCGGATGTTGTTCCACTGCTCACTACTGATCCATTAGTTTTTTTATTTTTCATGCAAGATGTTGTAATTTTATTTCTAGAAGTTTGATTTGATTATTTTTATATCATGTATGATTCTGTTATCATGTTCATGCTTTTTTTATCTTCTTAAGCATTGTATGTGAGATCTCTTTTTTCACTTTACTTTTTTTGTATTTTTTAAAATTTTTCGTTACACTTGGCATACATGTGTGATCTCTTTTCATGTCCCTGTGCACAAATGATGTCATCTACGTCTCTATTGATTCTCTCCATATTATGAATTATATGTTCCTGCTGCTTTGCATGTCTGAGGATTTTTTAATTTGTGAATTCTACATCATTGGGTCCTGGTATTTTTGTATTCCTCCAAAATGTTTTATCTTTATTTGGGAATGCATTTAAATTGTGACCATTTTAATCTTTCTGGGGCTTGCCTTTAGGCTTTGTGAGGAGGGACCAAAGCGCCTTCCTTTAGTCACGGCTGCTCTGGCCCCACCACAGAGGGCCCTGCAGCACTGGCGGCGCCAGTCCAGAGGCCTATCCACTGGTTTTGTAGTGAAGGCAGGAGAGGGAATTTAGTTCCTCTGACTCCATCATGACCAGAAGCAAAAACCTAACTTACTTTTTCATCTTCTTCAATTCTCGTTGACCTGTCACACCCCTAAAGAAAGCTGGCCAGTCGTACCCCTCCACAGAATTGACTGTGACCTCTTCTACAGTTTTCCAGTTTTTTACTTCTTCTCCCACAATGCACATCTGCTCTATTTTGTGCTGTTCCTCGAGCGTTACAAATGACCTCTCAATAAATTGTAAGCTTCTTGAGAGCAGAATCCACAACACACCCTTTTTAAAAATCCCCCACTGCACATAACAGAATGCGTGGTGCATCCAGTGCTTAATAAAAGTTGGTTGAGTCAACGAATAAAGTGTCTCAAAAGCATTTATAATATGTTCATACTAATTAACATACGAGAATTCGAGCTTGTCTCCATCAATGTGGATAAATGATATAAATTTTTCGATAGTTGCACTTGCTTTGCTTGGCCCCTTTAGTCTTCCTGCAGTTCTACCAGTGACAGAAATGAGGAAGTGGCAAGCCTGCTCATTAAATTTAAAATCTAAAAGGAATCATAATCTCAAAATATAACATTAGAGCTAATTATATCCTTGGCAAGTAGAAGGAATGATCACCAATAAAGTAAGTAAAATTAAATGAAGCTACAAGGTATTAAATTTTAGAAAGAAACTAAGCCACATGTCATGGTAGGAATGGTTGGAACCAAGGAACCATGGAGAATCACAAGATAAAAATGCAACAAAACTGAAATGTCTTGTTATAGGCAGCCATGTAAGGATGGAAAAGATAATTATCCTTTATAGTACTAATTATAAAACCCGTATAAGTTTCTGTGGCCTTTTTGAGACCTGTTTTTATTTTAAGAGCCTGAGCAAATATAAGGTTTTCAGAAGAGCTTTAAAATGGTGCACATGGGCCCGTGAAGAAACGCATTCCCCTTTCCCCTTTCGCTTTTATGATTTTCTGTAAGAACAAGGTGCATATGCAGAAAATCAGCATGTTGTGACAAAGAAAACACGCAAACCAAAAAGAACAACCACTGCCTTTATCCAAAACCAAAGCAACGGCATTGGTATCGGGAGCCAGAAAATGGAAACCACGACGAACTGTTGTCAACATTTACTAGGTTTTCAGTGGGTGCTGTGCTGACTGCCTTTGAGGCATACAAAGGAGAGCCTCACGTTCGAGTAGCTCTTTTGACTTCACCTTGTATCGTGAATCTATAATGCTATTTAAACCTCATCGCTCTTCTAGGAAGCCTTGTTACCTCATCGCTCTTCTAGGAAGCCTTGTTACCATTTTGCAGATAATAAAATTGAGTAATGTCAGAGACGTGATCCTAGTTCAGGTCAGGTAGCTAACTAGCAGCACAGTCTAGACACAGGCACGGGTCTCCACAATACTCTGTCCAACACATAGTAATCCCAGATGCTCCAGCGTGTGTGCAGGTGCTTTAAAAGCACCAAAGAGCTAAAAAATGGAAGATGGTAAACGTTCTTCTCTGTGGTCTAGAGACTGGGCCCTGCTGAAAAAGTGTCACTGTGAATTCCCACGAATTCCTCCAACATTTAGAAAACAACTAAACCAAACCTTATTATTTTATGTTCTAGCACTAGGAATAGAAAAGGCAACCAACCGAAGACCTTTGTCCCTGATGGGCTTGTATCTCACCAAGTCCCTGGTGGGGCAGGGAGGTGTAATGTCTGAGCTGAAGAGGCTGCTGCCTGGCCCCCCTCGTTGTGCAGGAGGCAGCTGTTTGTTCTATGCAACCTCCATGTGGTTATTTATTGTAATGTTGTCTCGTCTTACTCTTCAAGAATGAAAACTGGATAATAGGGTCCTTTGAGGTGTATATGGAAAATTTGGGCAAAAAAAGGTAAAAATCGATGCTGAGTTGGAAGAATTATCCTTTGCATGTAGAAGACTCTTTTTCCATTAGATAAAGGGTCAAAGAGGGAAGAACTCGCACAGCAGCTGAGCGACACCAGGTGACTTTCCACAGAAGTCATCTGCTTTCTCGTAAGTTTTGTGGAACGGACCACTGTTCTGGTGTGTGTTGGACATGACACTTGGGTGAGGAAGGTGGTGACATGAAACGGGAGTATCAATCAGAAGATTTCGGGAGCTGCTGTGGGACCCACCTCTCTGAATCCCTTCACGTCCTTTCTGTGTGTGCTTCACTTGTCACAACAGAAAACAATTTTGTGAGCTTCTGAATGTACAACATAGCATCAGTGGTTGATAAATTAAGCTACACGAACTCACTGGGAATTCTTTTGGCAAAAGGAGGCTATTTTGTAGCCACTTATGGTCAGATTCCTCTCTTGGCTGACAGACTCTGGGCAGGGAAAGACATTGTGTCACAGTTCCTCCTCAAGACAGTCGTGTCCACTACCCTGAAGTGGATTCCACTGGATAACAGGTGTGATCCTGCGTAGAAACTTAGCCACAGAGTTGACTGGCTACCACGGAGATGAGGTTACATGATTGGAAAATCTTCTCTGTCTTTTTCCATACTCTACAGCTTAGAATAGTCCAGAAAAAAATTGCGAGGCCCACTCGGAATCGTAGTCTTACAACAGTCTGGAAATAAAAGAGACCTCGAGGTCATCACTTTCTTTTCTCGCTTTAGAGGTGAGACTCTGTCAGTCACAGGCGCCTTCATCAGTGCTCCCAGATTCCTCGTGGTGCTGCAGTCTGCTGCCCAGGCTTTTCCAGGGAAGTGCTGACCCCACTGTAAATCTCTCCCAATTAACAGAGCTGGGGCTCTGGCTCTCCTGGGCCTCCTAGGAAACACGCAGGTCCCTTTGCTGTTGGTCCCTGGACTTAGCTGCCAATGAAGTCCTCATCCCTGTGGCAATAAGTGCCGTTGGGGGTAAAGTTCTGTTGATGTTTTATTATTTTCTAGCTATGACGTTTATCATGCTGATTGTTTATATCAGCAGACGGTAGGAATCTGTGCAGACCTTCTTCTGACAGTCTGACATTGGCAGAAATAAACAGAAAACACATTTTAGGACAAAAGACCAGTAGTTGAATCTTTTGATGTACCGGTATCAGATTGGTGCTAAAAATTAATATCTATTTCTTCCCTTATACAAAAGATGGCTTTGTAGGGGAAGAGCCCAACTTCTGACTCTTATCTATTTTGTTTCCTGTAAGAATGATTGGAACATGTTAGAAAGGTGATCACACAGTATGTTCAGCATCATTTATATGGTCAAACTTGGAGAGATAAAACCAAACTGGCAGTAAAATAAACTTAATAAAAGGAATGGGTATTTTCCAAAGAAAAATAAATGCTAAAAATAAGAGAGATAAGTAAGAAGAAATGATAAATAAAATCCTGAAATTCTGGGAGCACGTTATCAAATGTGGGATGACCATGAATGGATGTGACAGCATATAGGACAAATAAAATGGTGAAACAAGAGAACAAACAACCCACACATCACAGTGTATAGTCTCACCAAGGCTTGTTGAAATACGAGCTGAATAACAAGCGTCCTTTAAGCACAGTAAATAGAGACCACCAATACTGCAAATGAAGTGTAAACTATCACCCTCTTCAACTTTAGGGCTCAGTCAACGCTTGATGTCATTTTTGCTTTTACTGGACAGTGTTAACATACATACTGGCTGTGGGGAGTTCATCAGGCAGTCAGCCCTTCCTCTCGGAGAGCCCGCTCTGTGAGGTGTGGATGGGGAGCCCCAGCAGGGGGGACCCCCAGGCTCCCGCAGTCAGGAACGGCCCTTGCCCTCCTGGCCAGGTGGGTGGAAATGGTATCTGTGCAGGAAAGGCTGGCAGAGCACGCAGACGCCCACACTTCAGAACTAGCAGTTCCAGAAGTCTTAATGTCGATGCAATAGGGGGTTTAGCAAAGGACAGGAGTACAAGCCTAGCAACAGCACACACACAGATGCAAAACCTCGAGTTCTCACCCTGACTCTGCCTGTTACATGCAACGTGAAAATGAGGCCGATGTGATTTTTTTAAAATGCGTGTTGTTTCTAATGCCTTAGATAAATTGATGATGAATTGCTTTTCAATATTAGGGTATTATTGACACAAACTGTGTGGCCCTCGAGCATCTAAGGATTTCAGGCACAAGACTTAAATTCCAGTTCCCTGTCCACCTCTCCTGCAGAGGAGAGGTGGGGAGTGTCAGAAGAGAACCACCCAGGCCCGAGCCGTGCAGCCTCCTGTTTCCCCAGAAGTGCAAGGCCCCTCTCATAAAAACTACCCCTTTGAAGAAGTGAAAGGTGCCTTTCAGGGTTGTAGAATTTTTCTTTTATGGCAGTAAACATATACCTTCTAGAATCAAAATCATCACATCAGCTCTGGCGATCGTTGGAAAGAAATAGCTGTAGTTACGTATTACGCAATATATAATGAGTGACGCGTGTGGAGAGTGTGGATAACAATCCTAATATGAATCGCTGCAGTTTATTTAGCATTTATTATATGCCAGGTAACGTATGAATGCTATTTCGTCATCACGATGACCATGCAAGATAGATCATTTCCTGCAGGAGACCACACGGTTTGTGATTCACAGAACCAGCTGGCTCCCTCCGGAGTGAGGCTGAGGGGCCGTGAGTGTGCCCTGTGAACACTGGCCTGTGTGTGCACCGCCTCGCTGTCTGCCAAGTGCAGGTTCTGGTTCGGCCGGGCTCAGCTCGGGCCTGCACTTCTGCGTTCCTAACAGGCTCCTGCAGCACGTCAGCACTGCAGGCCCCTGAGCCCCACTTTGAGGGTCGACCATCTCATACATATTCCAGAGTGTGTCAGTGGAAATGGCTAAAACAGAAAGGTATTCCTACTCGACATAAGGGGAGAGATCGGGCTAAACAGAGCCAAACTGATCCCTGCACTGCAGATCTTTACATTGCTATGTGCGCTGCCCCTTTCTGAAAACAGAAAATAGCCTGTACACCATTTTTCAAAATCATTCGGCGGTTGAAACATCCTCTCATAAAGCACACCTCAGATCAGTATTTCTTTTGGCAGCATTGCACTCCAGCAGGCTGAGTGTTTGAAGGCAACACTTTTTTCTGGAGAAAAGACTTGAAAGTAGTCAGGACAGCGTAAAATTATAGGAACGTTCTTGTGGTTAATACATGCCAGGGGGTGACTGGAGTGGGGAAGGGGCGGGGTGAATAGTGGACAAGGAGAGCTCGAGTTGGTGCAAATGGACAGGGGAGGCATTCCCCGCAGGACAAGGTGGAAAACACAGGGCGGGAGCAACGTGCAGTGAGAACGGAGGGTTAGCCGGTGCGGAGCCTTCGTTGGGAGTTTGGATGTTTCCCTTTTTCCTTTATCTGATGCTTCCTTTATTGAGATCCTCAGCTGCTGGGGAGTTGCTTGTGGAGAGAGAGAGGCTGAGAACGTTTTCCATATTTAACCTTCTCCCACATGACGAGCTTCTTGGCTGCTTTACTTCTCTCTTCGAGGGCCCAGCTAGAATGTTAGTGATTTTTTTTTTTTCCTTCAGAATGTAGCCTGCACGAGTTTGCACATCCATGTTTGCATTTCTTCTGGAGTTCAGTTGCTTCATGCGGGGAGTGGCAGAGTGTGTGGCCCATTTGCTCTTCCCTCCCATACACGGGGGACCTAGACAGTCAGTGTCAATGGGCTCCATGAGGCTTCTTGTGGCTGCAACACCTGGGCCAGACTCACATGCCTGTGATCAGGCCCATCCGTGGCTCCCTGGGGCTGCTCTCAGAAGTCTCAGGCAAAGCTATCTCTGTTGTCACACCACTAAGAGCTGTCTAAGGACTTTCGGATCAGAGCTGGCTCTCCTAGACTGAGAGCCCTGAGATCTGTGCTTTAAAATGGAAATCTGTGTGTGTTCCGTGATTACTGACTTACTGAGCATGTGGAACGGTTGCACGAGGACTCTGTCCAAAAGTGATCATGGCACTTTGGGTCAGCTTTGTCGCTGTCACTCTTCTCTTTTAAGATCACTCAATAATTACACTGCCTTTTTTCCCAGGGGTTCAGAATCATTTGTTTGGGGTCTGCCTGTTCCTTCCAGGGAAATATTTAGCTTTCTTTGGGTCAAATTCCGTCTGTCACGGGGACTCCTTTCTTCTTTAAAATTGAAAAAAACCCAGCAAACCACAAATGGAATAATATGACCTCATTTTTAAAGTACTTGTTAGACTTTAGAGCACCCTGGTTTAAGACGCACAACAGATGTACAACATCCCACTGGGGCAAGTCCCACAGTGCTCGGAGAACTCAGCTGACCCTGGTGCTTTCAGATTTAATCGCTTTTGATTCAACCATGTGTCGTTGCTCTCAGATTTGATGCATGCGAGCTTGTGAAGGCCTAGACTCGAATGGGCTCTGTGAGCAACGGAAGAGCCTGGACAGTGTCCGTGCTCATGTATCCGATGACTCTGCGGCCCTCTGGTAACCTTAGCTTAATCAATAATGCCTGGGACATGGAAAATTTATTTCTTTGTGAAAAATGATCATAAAGTGAAAGATAATTTTAGCGAAATGTGAAAATATGTTTAACTTGTGCTGTGAGGATATACACAGGAAAGAGGCGACTTCCTATGAAAATGTGATTCAGAAGAAAGCGAGGCGCCTGAATAAACACTTCAATAGTCATGATTTTAAGGATTCGAGGGTGTTTGCCTTAGGCAGCAGAGTGGTAAAGCCCCACAGGGACCACTGGGTTAAGTAACTAACATTGTTGACAGGAAGATGCAACCTCTGTCCACAGTCACACTTATTGCAAAACAAAAGGATTCATGAGTTTTACATCAATTTGTCATAAAAGCGATATTTAAGTAAAATATACTGCCTTAATATAGATGTTTAAGGAAGTATAAAAGGAAGATACTTATCCTTCCTTTTCAGTGAATGAGTTACCCTAATCCTAAACCCTAACCTTAACCCTAACCCTAACCTTAACCCTAACTCTAACCCACCTCTGCCGCCTGATTTCATGCAGGGTGCGTGCTCAGTGTCCCCTCCTGGACACGGATTCCGTTCCAACGCCGCCGCCCAGCCCCTCTTGGGACTCTAGCCTAGACGACAGGAATAGCCTCCTAACCGATCCGTTTGCTCTAAGACTCCTTACTTCAGAATTCTCACGTTGCCAACCAGGATTGTCTCCAAAAAAGAGAAAAATAAGAAAATGAAAAAACAATTTGTTAAGATAGCAAATCCACTTACAGAAAACGCTTTTATAGAAATACTCTAAATGATACAGATTTGTGTACGAAAATATTCATTATGGTTTTGTTTGTGACACAACAATTGGGTGACCTAACTGGAAAGGGTGAAATATGTTCTACTGCATAGATATGAAAGAACAGGAGCCAGAAAACATTTTCTGTAAAGGGCCAGATAGTAATGTTTTGGGCTTTGCAGGCCATACAGGGGCTCTGATAATTACTCAGTTCTGCTCTTACATGAAGAAAGTCACCACAAACAATGCATAAACAAATGACTGGCTGTGTTCTAGCAAAACTTTATTTACAAAACAGGAGTGTGCTGCTTTGGCCCATAGGCCTACAGTGCTTCTCAGCCCAGTCGTAGATAAATCTGCCTGTCCACAATATACTCAGGTTAAAAGCATCCTATAGGGATAGCCTATAGAGGGAGACAGAGACAGATACAGAGAAATAAATAGATAAAAGGGATGACACAGTATGTACAAAAAAGGAAAAATCCAGAAGAATACACAAACAGTATTAGGTTCTTCTGGAGAAGATAGATATGAAGGAAAAGAAACTTTCCAATTTTGTATACTTTGCATTTTTATATACTTCTGTTTTGTTTAAACTTTTACATGATTGCATATTCTATTTATATTATTAAAAAAAAATTGGAATAATGAAGAATCTCCCAAACCCTGATTTTATCTCTCCACTGTTTAAAGACCTTCTGCTCTGCATTGTCTACAGAATAAACTCTAAGCAGGTTCTGGAGCACCTAAGGCGGCTCATGATCCAGAGGCCCTGGTCTCACCTCTGACCTTCCTGCATCCTCTGTGTGCCACGCTCTTCTGTGGCTCCATCTTTACGAATCCTGCTTCCATCTGAGTGGCTGACGCCTGGCTTCTCCAAACCAACTCTCGCTCGTACTTCACAGCCCCTGCTAGATGTCCCCAGAGGGGGTTATTCATTAACGCTTCGTAAGAGGAGGGTGCACAGTTCCGTCTGCTTTCCCGCTAACAGCGTCATCCAAGTGGCCAGCACAAACAGAAGGGTTTGCATCGGGCACTAAGCAGCACATGGTATTTCACAAGGTTGGCTTTATAGCTGTATTTATAGTGAACGTGTTGGGCTGCAAGTAATAGGGTAGCCCATTAACCACTTACACAATCCAGTGCTTGCTTGTCTCACATCCGAAGTCTGGAGAAAGGTGGCACTGACCTTTAATTAAATGTTCGATGCTGGCATTTTCACTGTGGTTAGCCCATCGGCTTTCATTCCTTCCCCACCCTTGTTGCCTCGTGGTTGCAGGGTTGCTGTTCTCCTGCCAAGAGTCATATCTACACTCGGGGCAGGAATCAAAGTATAAGAGCAGAAGATTTTGTCTTTCCTGTCTTTTAATTCTGAAAGAGAAGTCTTCAGCGGCAGTTTTGCCTTATGGTTCTTCAGCGGCACATCCTGGTCACTCACATATCGATAACTGGTCAAGGGAAATGAGGTAAAGATGACGAGTTTAAATCCATCTTGATTCGACCTCAGACTTGGAAGGATGAACGTAGTCCGCCTTAATTAAAGGAGTCTCTTCCTGCCACCTCAACGTTAAAGGATTTCATTGAGGAGAATAAGGAGAGAGGATGAGTCTTCAGTGAGCCACGACTGCACCAGTATTATTTAGCTATTGTCAGATCAGTAGGTGATTGGATCTGGATTTACAAGGAAAGAAATAATCATGCAATTTGTGGTTAAACAGGATTCTGGAACTATCAGTTACCAGCGATGGGAACCTTAGATAATTACTGAGAGCCCCTGGACTTTGTGTCCTGTCTATAAAATAGGAGAGAATCCCATCCCACATACCCCACAGGATCGTGTGAGGATTCAGTCCACTTGGCTGAGCACGACACCAAGCACTGTGTGCCCTGTGGTCAGTGTGCGTATAAGGCCAGGCCCTGCCCATTGGTCTGGGTACAAGGACTCGACCTGATCGATTCTTCGGCATCCTTGAGTTTCAGTCTCCATTTGAGTCTGCTGGTGTTGCCATTCTTAGTACAGTCAAGCCTGGTTAGATACAAATTAGGTGCTTTTAAAATACTAAGTATGCACTAATTTTTTTAAATACTTTATTTATTTATTATTTTGTATTAAGTTTATTGAGGTAACATTGGTTAATACAATTATATAATTTTCAGGTGTACGTTATAATTTGATATTGTGTGTTTACCACCCAATGTCGTGTTTCCTTCAGCTACCATATATTTGATCCCCTTTACTCATTTCACCCTCCCCTTACCCCACTATATTTGACCCCTTTTAACTATATACCTTACTCCTTCTCCTCAACCCTCTATGCTCTGGTAACCACTACCATGTCCAAGAGTCTCTGTCTGTCTGTCCTGTTCATGTTTTGCTTTTAGGTTTAAATCCTACGTATAAGTGATATGTGATTTTCAACTTTTTCTGTCTGGCTCATTTCGCTGAGCATGATTAACTCAAGGTCCATCCATGTTGTCACAAATGGCAGCATTTCATCTCTTCTTATGGCTGATTAATATTCCATTGCATATACGTACCACAGCTTCTTTAGCCAGTCGTCTATTGTGGGACACTTCGGTTGATTGCATGTCCTGGCCACTGCAAATAATGCTGATATGAATATCGGTGTGCAAATATCTTTTCAGATATGAGTTTTCAAGTCTTTGATGTAAATACCCAGTAAAGGGATTGGTAGATCAATTCTTAGTTTTTTGAGAAACCTCCAAACTGTTTTCCATAGTGGCTGGACCAATTTGCAGTCCTACCAGCAGTGTGGACTTTTTTTTCTGCATCTTCTCCAACATTTGTGATTACTTGTTCTGCGGCAATGCCTTGGTTTGTTTAACCAAGATTCCTCTTGAGGATACCTGGGGAAAGAAAGCACAAGTATTGTAAAAAAAATATGTGGAGCAAACATGTGGCATAATGCACCAGTCATTATATAATCAGTAGAAAATGCAGGGAGAATTTGAGGACAAGCAGCCTGAGGGTTGGGGCTGCTGGCTAGTGATAACATAGAGGACAAAGAAAAAAGTTTTCAGTTCAGACAGGTGCATTTATAAAAATGGAGATTTGTAGGAAGAATTGATTTGGCTCTAGTGCCTTGCTGCAGCATCTCAGCTCTCAGAGGCTTTGAACTTACCTAGGTATTTGTAGACCTGAAGACCTATCATGTTTCACACATATTGTAATAAAGGACTCTGATCAGTTTTGTGCCTCCTTGCTCTCTTTTGTGCATATCGTATATTTGTTTCTCCATTCATTTTCTCAGTACTGTCTATTGAAAGGAGCACCAAATAAAAATTTGGCCTCCGTGGGCTTTTCTATTGCTTCTCCATAGCAGCATAGCAGTGACTAAAACCATAGAGCTTGGAGGCAGATTGCCTGGGTTAGATCCAGACTCCATGTGGGGTCAACTTTGTGCCTTAGTTTTCTTATCTGTAAAATGAAGATAATAATAGTTCCTACCTTATAATGTTGTTATAAAGATTACACGAATTAATGCTTGTATAGTTCTTAAACTAATATTTTAAACATAGTGAGCACCACCAAAAATCTATTAAAGAAACATTTTTTTAGAAATAATTATCAAATACAGTAAAGTTGCAGGATACAAAATCAATGTATAAAAATCCCTTGCATTCCTGTACACTAATGATGAAATTTCTGAAAAATGAAATGAAAAAAAAAAAACCCAAATAATTCCTTTTGTAATTGCAACAAAAAGAATAAAATACCTAGGAATAAACTTAATGAAATGTGAATGACCTATACACTAAAAATTATAGACATTATTAAAATTAATTAAAGAAAATGTGAAGAAATGGAAAGATATTCTGTGTTCTCGGATTGGAAGAATCAACATAGTTAAAATAACCTTATTACCTAAAACATTATACAGAGTTAATGCAGTTCCCATCAAAATCCCATTGGAATTCTTGAAAGAAATAGAACAAAAAAATCATCAGATTTGTATGCAAGCACAAAAGACCCCAAATAGCCAAAACTATCCCGAGAAAAAGGACAAGGGTGGAGGAATCATTCTGACTCAAATTGTGACACAAAGCAACGGTAATCAAAACAGCTTGGTATTGGCAGAAAAACAGACATCCAGACCAGTGGAACAGAAAAGTGAGTGCAGAGGTGAACCACTGTATAAATGGACAAATAATTTTCTACAAAGGTGCCAAAAACATACAATGGAGAAAAAAAAAGCCTTTTCACTAAATGCTGCTGGGAAAACTGGAAAGCCCTCTGGATCAAGGACCTGAATACGAGACCAGAAACAATAAATTGCACAGAAGAAAACACAGGTACTAAATTCATGGACGTTGGACTTAGAGAGGATTTAATGAATCTGACCTCAAAGGCAAAGGAAATAAAAGCAAAAATAAATGAATGGGACTATATCAGACTAAAAAGCTTCTGCATAGATAAAGACCATCAACAAAACAAAGAGGCAACCAACTGAATGGGAGAAGATCTTTGTAAACAATGCCTCTTATCAGGGGCTAATATCCAAAATATACAAAGAATTCATACAACTCAACAACAACAAAAAACAAATCTAATTAAAAAATGGGCACAGGACCTGAACAGACACTTCACCCAAGAAGACATACAAATGGCCAGCAAATATACCAAAAGAGGCTCACCTTCACTAGCTATTAGGAAAATGCCAATCAAAACCACAATGAGATACCACCTCACACCTGTTAGAACGGGTATCATCAACAGGACTAGTAATAAAAGTGTTGGAGAGGTTGTGGGGGAAAAGGAACCCTCACACACTGCTGGTGGGAATGTGAATTGGTGCAGCCACTATGGAAACCAGTATGCAGGTTCCTCGAAAAAAATTAAAAATAGAATTACCATACGACCAGCAACCCCTCTTTTGGGTATCTACCCCAAAAGTTTGAAAACGTTTATCTGTAAAGACATATGTACCCCCAATTTCACTGCAACATTATTTATCAGTAGCCAAGACATGGGAAACAGCAGGAGTGTCCTTCGATCCATGGTTGGATAAAGAAGCTGTGGTACATATTTGCAGAGGTCGATTACACAACCGGAAGGAGAAACGCAATACTGCCATTTGTGACAACATGGATGGATCTTGAGATTAGCATGCTAAATGAAATAAATCAGACTGAAAAAGTTGAGAACCATGTGATTTCACTTATATGTGGAATATAAATCCGAAAGCAACAAAAAAAATAAGACAACCAAAAACTCATTGTCACAGTCAAGAGTTTAATGGTTAACAGAGGGACAGAGAAGAGAAGGGGAGGTAATAAGGGCAAAAGGGGTCAAATCTGTGGTGATAGGAAGAAATTCAATTTGGGTGATGAACACACAATGCAATATACATGTGACATATTATCGAATCGTACACTTGAGACCTATAATTGTGTTACCCGACATCACCCCAATAAATTTAATTTAAAAAGACCAGTTTGAAACAGTATTTAAGTGTATCTTAAATAAATGTTTAGAACATACGACCAGTTATTAAATGAGGTACTAATATAAAGAATTATTCAATATAGTCTCCTCTCTCTCAATATTGCTACTCAGAACTGGATGCTATTCTCCACATCCTCCTTAGCCCCTGGCACACAGCAAGGGAGGAAGAAGAAAGGGAAGAAGAGGGAAGGAAAACTGCCCCTGGCAAAGGATCTGCTCAATGAAGATTGTACCAGGGAACTGACCATAAAGTAGAATATAAAGTAATACAAACTACGGCCAGGAATTTGGTAATTCTCTCAACCACAGTTTTGGGACTATCCATGTAACTCACGGTACACTTTGTGTTATAGAAAAGGTTATAAGACAGATGGTTGCGACAACAATGGAAAGGTAGAAGGCATCCCTAGGCAGGACCAAGAGCTCACCCAAAGAAAGTCGAGTCAAACGAGTATTCATCATGAACTTGATAGAAGAGATGAGTAGAGACAGACATTATGCATCTTGATTTCAGAAAGACACTCAAAAGTACCTTAAGGTACTGCGAAATCACATGGAGTCGGATGCTCATTTAGATCAGTAGCTACAAGAAAAGAAGAAAACAAGCATTATTTCATAAAACTTTGTTCGGAAAACTGTGCTCTTTGGGGTGGGATAGTTATAATCAACTGAATTGCGACAAAGACTCCAGATCGATAAAACATTAAACTCATCACGTTTAAGTTGGTAAACATCAAGCCGCAAATTGGGGCACAATTTTTATTTGAGGGAATTGGGAGATGGTTGGTTCACGAAGGTGAAAAAGCACTTTGAGCAGACATATAAGGCTCTTCAGACACAAACAAAATGCAGGAGAAACGCTAATGGACACTTGTGGAAAGCCCACTGTATTCTAGGTTCTCTTTTAGGAAGAATAGAAGGAACACAGAATTAGGTTTGAGCCGTAACCATCCACTCCAATACTCTGCTTACCAGTAGCAGAAATCAAGGGGCACCTCCAGCGAGTCCATATCTTTAAACTTAAAAGTGGAAGGATTAGCCTTAAAACATACAACTGAGCTATTAGACTTGCTAGGATGTACACCGTCGTATAGAGCTCTATATATTCTCAGCCTTTAGCGACTCTCGAAGTCGTGAGTGACCAACATTCACTGTATATGGGTTAAATGGTATTTTTATTTAATCCTAAATTTACTTTGAAATCTCCTGCATGCCCTTTCGATTGCATAACTGCCCTGGGCTCCCCCTTCCACCTTCTTCCTGGCAGACGAGGATTTACACTGATGTTACAGCCCCCTCCCAACCTGGGTCATTTCCACTATCCCTCTCTGGCCCTTGTCCAGGAGCGCTGTGGAACCCCGGCAGGGTGGTGACAAGGGCCGCAGGGCTCTGCTGGGGGAGGCTGCCCATGAGCCCGCTGGCCCACGTGCAGCATTTTCCTGACAGCAGCTCAGGGATTTGGGTTTGATTTAGAAATGACTTGGCCGTTTCCCACACGCAATCCTGTAATTCCTCTCCCTAGACCCATCAGAACAAGGGGTGCCATGGCCAATTCATTTGGGCCTGTTTTGTCCAACTTGTCCTTCTCCAACTGTCAACACTTGCAGTGACCATATAAAGTCGCATCCTGAAAGGAGCCTCAGTCACTGTTCCACAAAGGTGGCGTCTCCCACTGTGGCTCCGCTCCTGTTCCCGTTCCTCCGAAAGGGGCAGTTTGACAGTATCCCCTTGTCATCTGTCAGAGGGATAATTGGACAGTTTTCCCTTTCTTTATATTTACAGGGATCATTTTCTAATCAAGCTCGATTTACAAGTTTGTTTTGTTTCTTTCTGTTCATACTACAATCCGAATTAACTTTTTAGCAGCAAGGCCTGACACAACTCCTTGGAGCCTCTTGAATCTTTCTTTTTCCCTTGATAAATATTGGGGGGAGGAGGACTAACACATTTCTGACGTCTGTTCCAGCTCTGTTTTTCAGTGGTGTTAGTTTAGTCTTTTCCCCTTTTTTAGCTGGCTAGATGCACATACCCCATCGTTCGTTGAAACTAAGCGGCATTGTATCCTACAGTTGTCTCACCTCTCCATCGTCTTCTCAGTCTCCTGCTTTCTTTCCAGTTTGCCACCTGTCGGTCGGCTAGCTTGGCAGTATGTCCACTACCCCTTTGCCAGCTTTGCAGCCTCTCACCCAGGCCTGCAGCTCCTTCGGCACAGTCTGAGGGTGTCTGTGCAAATAAAACCAGGGAGGCAGAGGAAGCCTTCCAGCATCTGCGCTGCGATTGCTCCTCTGTCAAGACGAGCAACCTCTTGGCCCACAACTAGAAGTGAACCCCTGAGACTTCCTGTAGGAGGGTTTCGTTTGTATAGATCAGGTGGAATCACGAGATGGAAAATAAGGCTAAACCCAGTTGTGTGACTCCTCGAAGTTAAATTCTGTTATGAAGGCTGTGTTATTTTTTAATTGATTTTGGAATTTAGTTGAGATGAGCATTTGCGGATTTAAAAATTAAAAAAAAAATAGAAAAATAGATCATTTAAGCCCTTGGGTTTCTGTCCAGCGGCACGGGGACCACCCAGGTTGCTTGTCTTTTTTTTGTCACAGCCTCATTGACTTCCCTGCGCTCGGTAATCTGCCTCTCAGTGTTTGACAGTTTCTTTCTTTTCTTTCCTATGAGTTTACTCTGTTTTTTTTTTAGTTGCTCCTTTCCTCTCCTTTCCTTTCCTTTCCTTCCCTTTCCTTTCCTTTCCTTTCCTTCCCTTCCCTTTCCTTTCTTTCCCTTCCTTTCTTTTTCTTTTCTTTTCTTTTCTTTTCTTTTCTTTTCTTTTCTTTTCTTTTCTTTTCTTTTCTTTTCTTTTCTTAGGTTCAGTAGTTGTTTTCTTCCCCTAAATCCCTATTAAGAGAAATACTATAACATTGGGAAATCAGATAGCCTTTGAGCTCCTGCAACTAGACTTTTTTACATTTTTTATTGGGATGATCCCACAGGAAAGACTGTAGAACATCAAAATCACCAAAAGATGACATTTCATTGGATGACAGACTAGCGTATATTTTATGCTATTTTAATTCTGCAAAAGGATGTTGAATATGTGTCGATTATGGTGATTCTGGCTGATGTAATTGATAAATAGTGTTCGCGTCTATTTTGCTTATGTAAGAGCCCTCCCTGGGTTTCCTGGTCAGGTGTCTGTCTTTCCTGGGCAGAGATCTGAGAATCATTTCATCCTCTGGCTCCACTGTGTTCAGATTATGGTTTCCATAATCACCCTAACGGTGTCTCCATGGCAGCCCTTTGGGAGAGAGAAAGAGTGTATGAGACTGGCCTTGGAGGCCGGAGTGGTGGACACACCCTGACCCACGGCCCTGGGTGGTGCAGGCCTTCCCACTCAGAGGAGGCTGGAGAATGTCATCGAACTGTGTGTTTAAGGGGAGAGGACGTGAGCGTTTGAAGACCAGCGTGTCTGTGCACAGTGTAGAAGCGATCAGAAATCGGCAGACGTTTTTACTGTTACCAGGGTTTCAACTTTCCGACCCACCACACTGAATGAATATGCAGTCAGCTCAATTTTAGTTAATTCATTTTTGATTATTACCTAAGAGAAATACCCCTTCTCTAGCCTGGCAATTGTGCAAACTCAACAGGGGCACATACAGAACTGTTGGTAGCAGGACTGAAAGCGAGGGGCAGGCTCCCCGAGAGCATGCCCCTGGCACCTGCTGTGGAGCCACGTGAGCCTCCTGTGGCACAGACACTGGGCCAGCCTGGGCTGCGCCTGGAATAGGGCTCCAGTGGCATCGGAGACAGTGAACTGTGAAGCCTCATCAACCGGTTGTACGAATGGTGGACGCTCATGAACAGAACCGTTAGAGCAGAAAATGTGCAGGGAAATTATTGACAGATAAACCATTTTGTACTTTTTTGCTAGTAAAATTTTATACAGAAAAATTTGAAAAATATCTACAGAAGTCTCTCCCGAGGAAAAAAAGTACATGACCTGCGGCTGGTCAGAGTCGATAGAATTTCTTTAAAAGGGGCATGTTTAGCAATTTCGGTGATGCTGTTAAAGGGTCTGCTGAGCAAGGAGATTGTGATGAGCGAACACATCCGGGAGTCCCTGCCTCTTTGGCAGCCAGAGAGATGCTGCTGGTGGCATTGCAGGTTTTCCAATCAATGTCTGAGCTAAGAGTCCACCTTAGGAGATCACCAAGCAAACTCAAGGCCCGAAATAATCTCCGCCAGTTCTAAGCTTGAGGGGAGTGAGCAAAGCAGGAGGCATTGCTCCTGGCACAGACACTCAGAGGGTGTGGAAAGGAGGAAACGGGGCTGGAGGCTGTGATTCAGCCGCGAAGAGGAGAAAGTGATGGGGGCGGCGGGAGAGGGGGCACCAGATACAGGACGGCCTACGTGTGTGTCTGTAAATACATGGAGGTGATGAGCTCCGCTCGGTGCTGGTGTGAAACAGCGAGGAGTCCAGTGAGGAGGAGAGGCTCTTGGACAGGTCGAGATACAGAGCTTTTCTCACTTCCCCTTTCGCATGTGTCACTGTCACTATGGTCCTTAGCTCAGGCTCCCTTCTGGCCTCTCTCTCTGAGCTCTGTGGCCGGCAGGGCATCAAGGCTAGAAAGAAAAAAGAGGAATGTATGTCCTGTGCCCTTTTTTCTCTCTGACTTTCACTGCCAGGAAGAGAAAATGCTCTGCTGTTTGTCTGTTTGTTTGTTTACATATTATCGAGCACCTACTGGGTGCCAGGCATGGAACAATGGTGAACAAGACAGAAGCCCCCGCCGCTGAAAGCTTCTGTTCTGTTCATCACAAAGCTCCTGAGAGGCAGAATCGGCTGAAAAAGAGTCTGTCCGCCAGGCTCTGTCTAGACAGAGCCAAAAGTCACCTTCCGCTGTCACGCAGACACGACCCTGAGATATCTCCAACGTTAGCGTGTGTGGTAATGTTGACAAATGGGTATCATTTCCTAAAACATGCCCCATATTCAACAAGCCACAAATAAGATGACTTAAATTCTAATTTAAATACTAATTGGTTAAAAACGAAATATGTTTATTTAAAGCTGGGATGTTAGGAACTGAATAGGTTTTAGAGAAAGTTCAAGGCTCAGGCCAGGTGATGGCTTCTGTTCGGGGACACCCCAATAGTGGACTCCAGAGTCGAGTTGGCGAGGGAGGCCTGGACTCTGGGCTTCGAGTCTGTTCCTCAGATCACGGTGTCACGTCTCCAGGACGTGGTGGCACGCTTGGACGCCGCAGCTGTGGTTTGCCTTCCACAGAAGGCCCTGGCCTGGCCTGCGTACCGATGCCATTAAGCAGAAAACGGGTACCTCCAGGACACAAAGGTTGCTTGGAATCTGATCCGAGGTCGCTGGCGGGCTGGGCTGCTCCTTAGCTAGAGAGAGGATTTGACTCACCTCACACGTACTTCTTAAGAAACACAGAAATGTGCTTGTGTCATTTCTAATCACTTGTCCCAGACTTGGACGTTTTCCCACTATGGGAATCTGAATTCTTGAGCTTCAGTGCACCACAGCTGCCTTGTTTTTCTGGCCTTTTAGAATGAGTATTGTACCACCCGTTCTCCCCTCCTCTAAGATTGTTTGTTTGAATATCGTTTAATATTTTGTTTCGAGAGATTGAGATTTTTGGCTGCCCGGGAAGAGAGGTAAATAAACTGACAGTGACCGCCTGGTTGTCCCGGGGACTCGGCCGGGGTGCTGTGGCCCGGCCACCCCGGGGGAGAATCAGCTCTCGGATTCTCCTCCCAGCTAGTGCAGTTCCAGGAAAGCACAAGGGGGATCGTGGCCATGGTAAGGACTTTTTGAAAAGATGGTAAGTGGCTAGACCATGAATTCGAAGCCCAATGATCCTAGATAGGCTCAACGTTTTACCCACCTGCTCAGGCAGAAGAGTGATGCGCGTCCGACAGGAGTTGTGGCAAAGCTGTGCGGACCTCTTACCTTCTGAGCATTTAGCGTGGACACACGTCACCTGCTAGGATGAGGCAGGTGGCCCTCAGTGGTGGAAAAGTGACCTTTCTCCGTGGCTATTTTTTTTTTTAATCTCAACCTTCTGTGTAAGAAGTGAGCAGGAGTGACTTGTGGGGAAGGAAGTGTGAACATCCCCCTCAGCTCACCTGCTGTCGGTTGTTTAGGTCAGAGATGTTTGTTTAATGTGCAGCATGTATTTCCGAATGGAAAAATTTCGAGATTATAGTGAAATAAGTGATTCACCAGGTGTTAGCCCTGACGTTTCTCACTGGAGATGATGTGGAGCACACAGAGAAGCAGGTGATAAGCTGGCTGTGTCCTGTAGTGATCGCGTGTCCACAGTTCGGGATAAACCTCCCAGGTACATTCTAGGCCTTAGAATAAACCTGAGTTTTGCATCTCCTCCTTGCTACTCTGTTCTTTTTTTTTTTTTTTTGTCTTTTTCCCTTGAGCTGACCTGTAATTGTATTAGGTTTGTTGTGTGACGATCACGTGACTGAAATGGATGTGGCAGCAACGTACCGGGTCTCGGACATGGGAGCAAGTGTCCTGGCAACTGGTGACCGAGAACCTGCTCTGCAGCTTGTGCGTTTGTTCTCATTCGTGTCAGCTGGTCTCTTGATGCATAACCGCTCTTCAAGTTTTTATTTTCCTACCAGTGAAATGTGGGAGTTAGGCTACTCAGAGGATTTTGAATTCAGAGATTGTTTCAGCTCTAATCCTTTGCTTCTCGTGACCATCCTCGGAACACGTAGGAGTGTTTCCATTTATTAATTTCCCAGTTTATAGCATATCAAACCACTTCTAATATTAAGCAACTCATTGATATTCCATTGGTCCCTCCCTATTTTATTATGTTTCTCTTTTATTCTGTATTTTCAAGATGTGTCTGATCATATCGATATACTTACTGGGTCTTTGAAATAGCAGAATAGTCATTATGTTAGCCAGATGACAGTGTTTAACTTGTCGCATCTCTGTAAAGATTTGATATTAGATCATTTCTAAAATTGCTTGTATTATCCATGAATGAGAACAGATTATCAATCTATTAATGAACTCACATTGGTGAACTGTTAACGTTCAAATTTTTTACAGTATTGTACTAGTTATTCTTGAGGGTATAATTTGTCTTTAGTAATTATTTTGCCCTTTTTCTAGGAAAAACAAAATAGTATATTTGCAGTGGTGACTATTTTTTATAATGAAGAGTAAAGAAAATATTAGCTTCTCTGAGATTAACGTATCTAAAGTCCTTGGGCTGATTTATTGAGTAGCATTTTAGCATTTTGAAAATGAGCTGGCATAAAAGGTAGATGGGAGATAAAGGATCTCTTCATTGATGGTTTTTAAGAGTAATTTTTCTAAAGAAGATGGGTTTAATGCATACTGGTACTGATGATTCTCAAAAGGAAGTTTTCTTAAGCTCATCCGTCTAGGGGAATACAAGCCTCTGACTAACATGACTAAATTTTGTTCACAAAATTTGCATCCAGTGACTTATACAAGCACCGGTCATTTCAACCCCACGTGCTGTGAGGTCAGTGCACGTCCGCGTCTCGGGGGATATTTTCTGATTAATCTTGTGTGAAGTAGATCTCCCCTGCACTGTCTAGGTTGCTGTCTTCCAGTCCTCGTTAACTAATCAAGTACCTCCATGTTGCTGTCACGCAGGAGAATGGAGGTGATGGCCTTTCATTTAATTTCTGCATGCGTTTCCACCATCCTCTAAAATGCTTTCTTAGCCTATGCTAATGATATGCTTCTTGAATGGATTTGCTGTAACCTCAGAAATTAGGAAAACATTGAAGAGGTTCATAATTTTTATTGAAAATCAGTCACATTTGATTTCCATGAACGGGATTTTTTTTTTTTTTCAGATTAAGAAGGGATCGCATTTTGCAAAAAACTGACAGTTTTGATTAGCTTAGCTCGCAGGACTTTAGATCTGACCAATTCCTCTTCGTCTAAGCCGATTATAAATAAACTACCATCTCCACGTGATAAGGTATAAGGGAGTTTATGCCGATATTTTTACAGCAACTGTTCTATGACATTTACATTCTGGCATTAGAACACGAAAGAGATATTTCTTGGAGTCTTCTGGAGAAATGTATTTTTAATTTCATAGAAGAAACACAAAATGTTGAAAATCATATTCCTGTTATATTTTGTTTCAAACAATTGTTCATTATTGCTCTGAGCAAATATCAAATATGCACCTGACGGAACCTCTCCTTTCCAGCAGAGTGTCCAAGCGCTGGAGTGTTGATGTTTGCCTCCTTTTCCATTCTCTCTCTTTTCAATCAGAGTTGAAGAAGAAGAAAAGTAGGCAAAGTACAATGAAATGAGAAGGAAGGCAGTCACTAAGGAAAAGAAAAACAGAAAACAGTGATTTTACCTGCAAGCCACAGGGGAGAGAAACATTACAACCTCCTTACGGGGCAGAGGTCTCTAAATGAGCAAGGGGCCCTTTCGGATAGGCAGAGTTTCAGTGTAACTTTCCAAGTCGTTTATAAAAAGTGAATATGGAAATGTCAGCAAACAAGGCCCAGCTTGCTGTTCGATACAGGTAGAGGCCACTGCTGCAACACTGGCTTTTGAGGGGAAAAAGGCTTTATTGAAAAGTCAAATAGCAGGGGGACAGGAGACAATCTGTCTCTCTGACTGAGGGTTTTGAGGTTATGTTTAAGGGAAGAAGCAGGAGAAGTGATGTATATCTCGTAACGTTACATTATTGCTATAGAAGGAGAGTGTGGTGTGCAGGCTCTAGAGCAGCGGTCCCCATCTTTTTGGCACCAGGGACTGGCGCTCCTATGAGCATCTGATGCCTGGTGATCTGAGGCGGAGCTGAGGCGGTGATGCTGGCGCTGGGGGGCGGCTGCAGGTACAGATGCAGCTTCGCTCACTGGCCTCTGCTGACCTCCTGCCTTGCAGCCCCGGGGGATGGGGGAATAGGCCACAGACAGGTACTGGCCCACGGCGCAGGGGTTGGGGACTCCTGCTTTAGTGGGTCCCGGCTTCTCATGCATTGCATGTTTAGATTCCAGGTTTAGTGTGTAGTCTGCAGTGGGCTTCGACCTGGTGACACTGACGGGGCACTCCGGGGAGACTTCTCCTCCTCATACGCGTCTGACGGTGTGGTCTGTGGCCTTGTTCTGTTATCTCTGAAAAGCAAGTCAGTATCTGATCGATAACGGGACAAGGCCAGTTTGGACTGGTTCTGCGGTTACAGAAAGAGGATTCGGCTGTGGCGGCTCCGTGTGCAGCCAGCCACGCTCAGAGTCGTGTTCCAGGCAGGTGTCCGTCCACGCTCACGGCGCTTGGCCTGTCCACCTCGCAGCAGTTTCCTCGAAATGGTGGAAAAGCACGTTCCCATTGTCCCTCCTCGACGGCCACCAAGACGTACCGTACGTGTCACCCACTACTGTTTGGAAACAAGGTAAACGAATGAATCAGCTGCATGAACCTGTCACCTGACGCAGCACGGATACTTTCGTAGTGAGAGAGAGACAAGAGGCCTGACTTGTCCTGAAACATCAGCTGAGAATGCAGAGATGCTGCGACCTGTGCAGGTGAGCAGTGGAAACTGCTCTGTGAGGTGAAGGCCGTCGGGGGTGCACGGCATGCCGAAAGCGGTCCACGCCGTGCTTTCCCGGGGGGCTGCCGCCTCTTGCCGAGCAGCATCGTGGGGCTGTGCTTGCCTGTAAAGCAGAGGCGACCACCGCATTGATAACCAGTCACCTCCTTGATTTTCACCTTTCGGCCTAGCGTGCCTGTCACACCCAAAAAGTCCAAAACTGAATTCCACGTTCCCCCAGCCCCAAACCTAGTCTTTCTGTCTGCTGACACCTCCTTTTCCCAGTTGCTCAGGCCTAAACCTTGGGGGTCATCCTTGGCTTCTTCCTTCCTCTACTGCTGCTCTTGGAGTTTTCTTTTTTAAAAGCATCAAAGCCTTTTCTCCCAGGCTTCTGCCTACTTCTCACTCCGATAAGCATCAACTCTCATCTAGATGATTTTGTTTCTCCCCATTGGGGTCTCTGTTTCCATCTCTGAATGCACAAGTCCTTCCTGCAGTTTCTCAGCATGGCAGCCAGAGTGATTTTTACAAAATGTAAGGTTGGTCATGGTACTCTTTCTTATCTGACACGCAGTAATGGCTTCTCCTGTCCTCCGAGCTTCAGCTGAAAGTCTTTGCTGGAACCTGAGGCCCTCAGCGGTCTCCCTGCTGCCGCTTCAGTGGCTTCTTTACCACTGTCCCTTCCTTCACTGTCTGCCTTCATTCATGTCCCGTGTACAGCACTTGTGTGCTTCTCTGGGCACCAAGAAGGCCCTTCCTGCAGTCGTCCTCATGACTTGCTCTCTCTTCCTTTGGTCTCTCCCCAGAATCAGTCTGTCAGAGAGGCCCCTTTTGACAACCCTCTAGAAACACATCACTTCCTTCCTCCTTACTTTTATTTACTGTTCTTCACGGTGCATACTACTACCTGAGGGACATATCTATTTGATTGGCCAGATCCCCCTTGCGTTCCAGAATATGAGCTTCTTGATGGCAGATCCTTTTTTGTCAACTCTTCTATTCTTAGCGCATAGATCAGTGCATGGCACACAGCAGGCATACCCTAAATATTTGTTAAGTGACTGAGTGATGCAACACAGAAGTCTTACTCCGTATATCAAACTGCTCAATGCTACATCATCTTCGGGAGAGAAATAGCTCTGTGAAATACCAAAGAGCAAGCAGTCCTTGGCAGATCTCAGCGGGCCCACTTCGGGAGGTGGGGAGGCTGGTATAGGCATAGGAGTCGTGGAAGACTCAGTCTGGAGCATTGGGTAGTGCTCAGAGTAAGACACAGGCGAAAGGAGAGACGGTTTGTTACATGCAAAGGCCAGGCAGACAGTGGGAGGTTATTTGGTCCCGGAGAACAGAAATCTCAGATTTGGATATGTGTGTTCTGGAGGTATTTTTAGCAAAGGATTATTTGAAGCTGCTGGAGGGGATGAATAGCGAAAAATGAAAGTGTGGCTGCAAGGAGACAGAGGCTGGCCTCAGGGAATGGCTGTGTTCAACAGAGGCGACAGGGGTCAAGCCCTTAAAGGAAACAAAGGAGAAGACCGGCTCTGTTGAAAAAGACGGAATCCAAAGCAAGAGAGAATGTTAACAGAAGAAAGTGTCTCATTATTGAAGTAGAGGCAAGGAGAAGATCTTCCAGAAGGCCTTCGGCTAACAGGCTCCTGGTGGACTTCTGGCGGTTTAAGTGATGGAGAGGAGAGTCATCCGGACGGAACGGGCTTAAAGTGAGCATGGGGGAAAGACAGGTGGCTGGTCCTCACACGAAGTTTAAGGAGTTAGGCAGGAAAAGGACCGAGATGTCATAGAGGCCTTCGAGGAGTGGGACTGCAGTTGAGGGATCTGCGCTTCCGGAGGGCAGGACAGAGCACCAAACATCCCCGTGGGATCTCCTCTGAGCCTTCGGCCGCCCTCTCCCATAGCCCACCAGGTCTGTCCTTTTCCTCTACTTGTGCCCAGGCCTGCAGGTGACTCTTTTCCACCACTGTCACTTTCAGTGGCATGTTCCTCTTGGAGACGTCGGGAGCAACTGTCCGATTGGCTCTCACTGACTTTGTGCTTTTCCTGCCCAGACTGTAACAGTGCACACCCTCTTGTGTCCAGGTTAAAATGTCCCCCTGCACAGCATCAGACTTTAGCTGCTCGACGCAACCCTGTCCTGAGGAAAGAATAAGGCCTGTGAGATACGCAGGAGCATTTACTCCCATGCACCTTTCAGAGAACCGTGAATGACGAGCAGCAGAGTCGATGGATGAGCCAGGTCAGGAGCTTCTGCTGCAAGCAGATGGGCGCCACGCGGATGATGCCCCATGCTCTGGACTTACCTTAAGAAAACTGCCGATTGCCAATCCCGTTAAAATGGATTTTCATTTCTTCTTCACTCCAAGTGGTTTATTTTTCAACATGAGTACTTGTAGGAATGTAAGAATAGCATGATAAAGCACGGAAGAATTTTGACCAGGGCTGGGGAGAGGGAGAAAGGTGGAGAAGGGGCTAGAAGGAGAGCGCGCTGTGGTCAGGTCCCCAGGATATCTGGGTGAAGATCACTGATCTCCTTGACTCTCACTTCTCTTTAAACGCGGACAGTCTCTGAAGAATAGCTGAGTAGATTTCTAGTGGAGCAGATGGCAGCTGCCTGGGGAGCCAAGTCATGACTGCTCTTGTGCCCAGTTAGCAAACCCTCAAGACGAGGGCACAGATCATGTCATCTCGGTGTTCTCCACACCACTCAGCACAATGGCAGGCTCTCGTGAGCCACTCGCTGAATGTTTGCTGATTCCATCTGGCTTCATCACACTAGGCTGGCTCCCACAGCTCCCCGGAGCCCACCTAGCTCAGTGTATCTCAACTTAGGCCTCCATACGGATCACCCAGGGGCCTTGGTGAAACGCGGCTCGGATGCTGTGGGTCTGAGGTGAGGCTGGGTCCTGCTCTCATGAGCTCCGCAGCGGGGAAGGGGGGTCACCCATGCTGGGCTGCCCGGGGCAGCCAGGTCTGGTGGGATGCACCTGCTAGGAGCCAAGCAGCACCGTGGGGCCGGCGGCTGGTCAGAGGTCATCTCCTTGCAGTGTCAAATGTGGCTGAAGATAATTTGAACGTAACGACATTTTAAAAAATAAATATTTAAGCAAAATTGATTAGGAAGCAGAACTCAAAATTTGATTAAGAAAATATGAAAGAAAAATATAAACGGTAAAAATGTAAGAGACGGAAGGGATTTTTGCATTCGAGGTCTCCCCATCTCGATTACTCTCCCACGTGGTCTCCTCTTGGGAACCAGGTCAGCAGGTGGCCTCCTCTAGGGGACACATTCAGATGAGCTGAGATACTGTTAGAGAACTTTACAGGGAACGTTCCAGAAGCACTACTGCGGTCCCGACGAGGAAGTGAGGACTCAGGGAGGTTCAGAAAGCTCGTTAGGCTGGTGGTAACATTGACGACAACTAACTCACATTTGTGGGGCCCTCGCCAACAAGCCAGGCCTGGTGCACACCCGGTATTCATGGCCGTCTTCCAAAGTACATTTGACTGCGGTTTCCTTCGGATCTGAGGAAGCTGAGGCTTAGAAAAGCTGGGTAGTTTATCCCAGAACACACATCTATCTCGCATCAAAGTCCCCCTGTCAGCTATGGTGTTCCAGGGCCCCCTGAAGTAGGGAGAGCCAGGCAAGACCCAGACCATCTCACTCTGTCCGGGACTCCATGGAGAAGCCCATACAAAGCAGGTTGCTGCATTGGTGGCACTTAGTATTTCCAAAAAGTGCCTTTGAAAATTACAGAAACGTGGCTTATATAAATCTGGGTAGGTTCGAGGCTCCTACCCAGAAGCCATTAGAGTCGAAGGAAAAGGTATCTGTGACGACCTTTTATAAATCACATAGTAGGTGACATTCCTTAATGGCTGTCATTAATTTCATGAAATTTAAAAGTGTGAAGAACAAATTCTCCACGTCCGTGTGTTCCCTCTCAGCATCAGACAAAGCTTTCTTAGCATTTTTCCACGCTCATGATGCTAGTACTTCCATGTTATGATACCAAATATGCACTGAGCCTATCTGGGACAAGGACAAACCTACCTGCTGCCCTCAGATCTACCGACCACCGAGGGCTTGTGTGGCAGGAGCATTGGCCCAGAGCAGCCAGCTTCCATGCTGCAGCATGGCCCTCCGCGCTACAAAGACAGACTCAATTTCCCCTTTCTTATAACGAGTTGCTGACATTTCCCGAAGTGAGAAACTCTGGATCATTTCTGCTGAGATTTTGGGGAGGTTTGGGTTGGGGCCAAGCAAAGCAGCTTTGAAATCACACAATCTGACACTGGGGAGACCGTTGGTGGATTCCAAAATAAGCAGAAACCTTCACATTTTGTCTTTCTCTTCTTAAGCTGATGACAATTGAAGAAAAAATGTTCAGAACCACACGATATCATCATTTTGCAAATTATTTCTTACCGAAGGCTAGGAATATGTAAAACTTTAACACAGTCTGTGAAGCAAGGATTCGCAGTCGGAGCTGAAAGACCACATGGTGCGGCAGCTGGGAACAGGGCCGTCCCTGCGGGGTGCACACCGAAGGCCTCACCTGGCAGCTCGGCCTTGCCCTCTGCGGTCCGGCAGCTGTGAGGGAGGGAGGCTGAGGGTCTCAGGACGCCCTCTATGTGCAAAGGGCTTGTGTAGTCATTTCACAATGTCCATTTGAGACCTGATCGAGGAGTGCAGGGAAGCGGCCCCCAGGAAAACGACTCCCCTAGGGAAGCCTCGAATCTCTCATGTGCAAGCTAAGATTCGTGCCGCATCTTGCCATATTCTTCCCATGGTTTTTGAAAATGTTCCCTCTGAGAAGGGTGGTGTGTTCAGTCCCCAGCACACAGTAGGATGCTTCCTTCATAGGGCAACGGTGGGCGGCTGCACTTCCCTAGCGAACAGGGGGCAAGGAGACAGCCTCGCGTCTTACCTTCTGGCTGGTTTGGGGCAAGGCATGTCCCCTCGTGCGGTCCACTTTGATAGTTATTGTGACACAAAGGCACACAAGTGGCGACAGACTCAAAGGACGCTGTCCTCAGAGCACATCCTGCAGGTGAACGTGGGTGCACGTTTGCTCCCCATTTGCTAGCTGGCTGTGGTGGGGAGATGGAAAGAACGGGGCCTTAGAAACACGGGCATCTTCCATCACACTCACTGGGAAACCATGAATCGATCCACCACATCCCTTAAAGATGCACATTTCCCGGAAAGCACATTCCACCACTCCGTCAGGCAAAAGTGCTGGGACACGCGGACCTTCTCCCTGGGCTGGAGCAGATGCAAAACGCTTCCAGCTTCGTGAGGTGCCGGTGGTCTACCTGTCCTCACGCATCCTCAGTGTGGTCATCGTTTCAGTGTCAAATTTAATCATAGATTAAGTGTTTCGAGATCAGCTTTTTCTTAGCAGGAATTTTATAGTCTTAGCCACGAAGATCAATGTGAAAGGTGTAGGGTGGCGACCACGAGCGACAGATGCAGTGATGCAGACAGGCTGAGCGTACACGCCCCGTGCCAAGCAGCGCGGGCCCCCATCACCTGGAGCAGAAGAGCAGGGCACCAGCCCTGCCCCCTCAGGACACTCGTCTGAATTTAACTCTATGGGTCCCAACGAGGGGACCTGGACACAGCAGCCTTTCAACAACCGGCCAGACTTGTCACCGAACCAACTCGCCTTCAGCTACGGTGATCAGAGAACCGCCAGCCTCCCGGAGCATGAGGCCCCCTGGGCATGGGCGAGAGGCAGCATCTCCCTCTTCGGGGACACTCTTCTCTCCTCAGTGATGACAGCTTTACGATTCTGAGGACATCCATGGAAGGTGCTTTTAGAAAGCCAACTATCTTTTCAGATATCTCCAAGGCTGATAGCACAAGAAAGAGGAACCCTATTATGAAATAGAAGCTGAGTAACACTCAGAAGTGAAGAATGAGGTGTGATGCCATGCGTGCAAACGGGCTCTTCCCCCTCCATTCATCTCATGGCATTCTCACATGTCACCCACCGTGTTTCTTCGCTCGGACTGGGCCACGTTGCGAAGTGGCTCTGGCTGCGGTCAAGTCCTGTGCCCCTGCTCTTGGGAGCTCTCTCCTGGGAAGTGCTCACCTGCTCGCTCAGTGGCCCCCGGGCTGCGTGGTCCCTGCCGAGTGCAGGTGGAGCACCCAGTCACCCCTCTGCAGCGCCACAGGTCTCCATCACCTTTTCTTATTGAGGGAGTTTGCTGTGCAGCCAGGTTTCTAAGAGACGCAAGGTGATGGTGACCCCGAACCCCACAGCATCTTTCCTGCACAGTCATGTGGCCCACAGGGCATATGCAAGTTTGTCCTCAAAACCTATGACTCAGCTTGAGCTACATGCAGGCCCATTATTCTAATTGGGGCTGAGGAGGTCGCAGAGGACAGAGCTATTATTTTTCAAAATCTTCCCCTACCTCTCATGTCGATCTTTTTCTCTCTGCATCGCCTTGTGCTCATGCATTTCCCTTCATTCCTCTTTGTTTGCCTGGCTGTGACTTCTGCAAGCTCTTTTCTTCTCTCTAAAATGTTATCTTTCCTCATGTTTTTGTATTACTATTTCTGCCATTTAATCTCTTCATTTTCCCCAAAGATCATTAACCCGCTTCCGCCCTCTGCTCCTCACGACCCTGACACCAGCCCCTGCCTACCTACATCCTTACCACTTACATCATTTCCCTTCTGGACCTAAAACAAGCCATAATGGTGAAAGTGATGGTTATTGTGTGTTGAGGCTGTTGTGCTTCGGGACACATCGGGCTGTACATTCCACATTTGGCATCTCATTTAGTCCCTGCAAGTGAGAGGATGGTATCGTGTCCTTCTAATTGATAAGATTTGATGAGGCTCGTGCAATAATTAGCTGACGGAGCTGCTGGTCCAGCACAGTTTGTGTGACTGCCGATGCACCAAAAGGACATGGCTTGCTTAATCATGAGCTATAACTCATAGGCCTCAGGTGGAGCTTGACAAATATTTACATGTTTGTCTCGGGCCATCCACTGACCCATATCCACTGATGTAGACAAATTCTTTTTACAACGAACCTATCAGTAATTGTGTATTGACTGTCTTGAGAAGATCATAAATATAGCTATTATAGGTAGGTGGACGTAGTGGAGGCTGCGAGGAGGAGAGGAGACAACAGAAGCAGCCGGGGGAGAAAAAGCGCGAGAAGAACTGGCTTCTCCACGATTTCAAAGCCTCTGTTCCAGCTGAGCTCCCCAGAAATCGGGGGGCCATGATGAGAGGTGACATGAGAAGGCAGGGCTTGGTCCTCCTCACCTCTCCCCATGAACCTGGAGTGTAGTCTTCCCTGCTGTGGAGAAAACTCCAAATACCTTTTTAAACTATCAAGTTGGTTTCCCTAAATATAAAAATTTACAGTGTTAGTTTTCAACTACAACACAGAGCACGTATGTGTAGTTCAAAATCATATTATCTGCACACACAGCGTGGAGTGGATACCTTCCTGTTATCACACAGTGGAATGCCAAATCCATCACGAAACCATTCAATCGGTAAAAAAAGAATAAGTCAGGAACGAGGCAAGAGGCAGACTTAACATCAGTGGGAAACACACCTGGGTGTGAGCCTGGCTCTCCCTGCCGCCACCTCACACACATTTTCATCTTTGAATAATGGGAACACTGGTGCCGTACATCCCATCATATTATTGTAGGAACTAAATGCGCTTGGGTACTTTAAAATGCCTCGTGAAGATAAAACGCTCTCCAAGGAAGGTTCTAATTAGCATCATCTTTCCTCGTTATTATCTGAGGTGACTTCAGAGCACTGATTTTCCTTATTGGTGAAGCCTGAAGAGGTTTGCTTTCACTCTCTTTCTTTCGAACATCTTAATCATGGGTATTTCAGTACCACATTTTTTTTTAAAAAAAAAAGGACCTCTCTCAAGTGCCATTTTATATTTTGGAAGCTTTGGATTCTCTAGGCTGTTGGGGAGCCCAGCCAGCTCCACACAAAGTCCATACCCACTGCCATCGCAGATCCCTGAAAGAGCTTCTGACATGTTGTGATGAGCCCTCGGTGCCGGTTAACAATTGAGGGCCCGGTTTGCCTAGCACTGAGCAAACCTCTAAAGAACAAGGGACTGAAAATCTCAGAATTGTCCATTCCTCCAGCACCCTGAGTGCTCGCTTAAAATTGCTTTGGCCTCACTCACTCCAAAACCACACGTGCACGGGTGCCAAGCAGGAGCCTGCCATGTGGAGTGGAGTTCCACGCAGCACGCCCATCTGCGGACATCCACGGGGCATCACTGTTAAGTCCGTTGGGAGCACATGGGCATGCCCAGCCAGAGAACAGGACCACCCGCAGGAATTAAGCCGAGAGCAGTGGTGCGCAGTGTGGCGTGTCACACGGCCTGGAGGGTGGACCGGCCGCGGGGCAGGGCTTCCTCTGGGAAACAGCCCATCGCTGTGTTTGTCTTCGGTGTGTTCACATTTGCTGTGGAAAATAATTGTATGCCTACCTACATGCCATTCCCCCTCCTAGAAGGGAGATAAACTTTAACTTTCTTTTCCTTCCATTGTCTAGAATAGGAAGTTTGGGTAAGGAAAGAAAAGCAGGGGGAAAAAATGAGAAATACAAGGTTTCTAACAAATTAGATGTGTGTTTTTTATTTTTCAAGACATAAAGATTATAAATAGTCCAGAGAAGAACCAAAAAGAAGCTTCTGTTCCGTTTGGAGGGTGCCCCTGTCATCACTCCACAGGCTGCTCCCAGCTCGGAGACTGTCCCAGTGGCTGCAGCTCCACAGGACTCTCATGGTGATGACAGTGACAATCCCCATGAATGCGGTTTCTTTATCTGAGCTTCATGTTAGATGATTGTGTCTAGAAAAGTATGGCGACTTGACAGATACATTTTTTTCGCAGCTTTTCGTCGCTAACACAATGAAAACATGAGAAGAGAAATATGTTTTATTTAGACGATCATTTGACTTTAATCTCTAAAAATTCAGTTCCTTTTTATTTCTTTAGAGAAAGAAAAGTTGCTCCCACTCCTTAATACATCATTGCACATAATTCTCCTGGCCTTTTATTAGGGGGTTTTCGTTGATAGGTTTGTTGCAAGAATAATGTTCATAAACTGGTACAACCTGGAAAATTCACCTTGTTTAGAATTGACCTCCCCTTTAGACATCCTTTGGGCAGCAGCAACCTGCTAAACACATCCTTCTCGATCGTGGGCATCCAGCCACAAATAGGAATGCTAGAGAGGAAAGGAGGGGTGCCTTCCAGGAGAGAAGCAGCTTTGGAAAAGTGAACGGAAAATGTTGCCTCTGTTTAGCATGAATGAACATGGGGTTTAAATAACATTCTTCGGGCCAGATAAATCGTTGTTCTTTGGTTTAATAATCACGTGCTGCTTTTAGATAGTTCAGTGAAACGTTGTCCAGCCCTCTCAGCTGTCTTTGGTCTTTATAGGAGCTGTTGTATTTTAGCTCATCAGTTTCACCCAATCAAAGATCGAATTTATATCTTTCGGAACATGAAAGAGGCACATTTTCTTTTAGGCATTGGAAATCCGTAGAACCGAGTTTGTTTTGTGTTTATTTGACTGGCAAACACACATCCCTGAAAGCTGAGAGTAGTTGTGGCTCGGTGGCTGCATTATGAGTGATTTACGGGATGTAACCTACTCTTTGTCTGTTTTCAAGTGCGTATTCCATTTATCAAAAATGAAGATATTTTTGAAGAAACCGATTCCAAACTTCATTTGAGTTGTTTGTCGCTGTTCGTTCGGCTTTTGCCATTCTGAAGTCCTGGTTGCTCTGGCCCGAATCGCAGCGGCCCCAAAGGCCAGTTGCAACCAGGCAGCTCTGAAGTGCCTGCTCTGTGGGAGTTTTATAAACGACCTGAGCGACACATCCAGGAATCACGCTGAAGTCAGGTGAGCAGAAAGAGAGGGCAGTTCCCTTTCGTCTCCCCTGTGTGACCTTCAGGCTAGTGAATCAGCACCAGCCCAGTGACACTCAATGAAAAGCCACCGACTGTCCTCCTAACTTTTAACTCTCTATGGACTCTGGATGAGCCGTCAGACAGTTGCCCGAAGGTGTTCGTGTCCATCGCAGGTTTTGATCTTGAGACTGGCAAGTGTTCCTCCGCCTCGAGACTTGGCATGCTCACGGGAGCCCCACTGTGGTTTAACAGCCCGTGCCAAGCCACAGGCCTGGGGGGCCCAGGCTGATCTGTTGCCGCAGCTGCCAGCATGTGATGACTGTCCTTCCACGTGTCCTTTCGGAATCCCTGGGGCTGTGTGCAGTGCCAGTTGTGGACTGATCCTCACCCAAAGGACATCTTGGAATTCCCAGGCTGCAGAAGGGCCGCAGGAGCTGACCTTCACCTCGGCCCTTGAAGGAGAGCAAGGCTGGTGGGAACTGGGACTCCTGCGCGAGGCCAGAGGAGAGGCTCTGCCGGGCACACATCCTGTGATCTCCGAGGGGAGCAAACACGGAGGGCTGAGAATGGGAGGTGTTTCCAAATCCTGTGCTTAGGGTCCCGGACTTTAACCCATTGCCACTTACTTCAAAAGGCAAATTCTCTGGAATTTCTTGAAAGTTTCATTTTTCAATAAGTTTCATCGAGGGTCTTGACGACAAATATTAAATTTCAGAGCAATTGCGATTCTCGTTAGTGTGGCTTTGGCCAAGTCCAAAGGCACCTGGATCATTTGTCAGTGAGAGCTGACAAGTGACGCTGGACTGCGGAGCTGTCATTCAACACTGGCACCTGCTCATACCGATGCTTTGCGGCAAAGGAAAGAAGCTGACCTCTTGTGACCACTCATTCACACCTCACATGTGCCCCAGAGCACTTGTGGAAACGGCCATGTGTACGTGTACAGTTCACTGCTACATACCTGCACCTGTGTGTGGTTCTGAGCCATGGTTTCCAACGAAATCTGTCGGTCACTGTAAATTTTGCTTCTTAATCTTCCTCTAGTGCAGTGTGTAAAGCAGAATGAAGACACATCAACCAAAGTCCCGGTCTGGCATGTGCTTGTTCCATTGGCTTCCCAACCTGTAGGAGCTGAGGGAGGATGTACCTGAGTGAATCGTGCATGCTGCTTCATGCTCTGCACATTTTACAGGGCTATCGGGCTCCGTCCTGTCAAAGTCCCTCCAGGGGGAGTTTGTAGAAGGAGAAGGAAGTATTCCATACTCTTTTAAGCATATATTCAGCATGTTTTAAAATTATTTAAAGACAAGATAAAGGAAGCGATTTTTAGCAGCACAAGTGTCACAGACCAGGCCGTAGCCAAAATACAGAGAAGGAAAAGCTATTTGGTGACCAATGAATAGTAGATTTTGTAGGTAAGTGACACAGAACGAAGGGACGGGCACAGAGAAGTGTTTAATCTGTGGCCGCTTATGCATTTGCTCATCCAGTTGACAAAAATATCAGGAGCCTGAGATGTCTCAGATGGAAATCCAAAACCAGAAAGGCCTGGGCTCCACCTTCCAAGACCAACAGAGTAAGCGACTGCTCCCAGGAAGGGAGGACACGCAACGCAGTGTGGACAGACTCCACGGCGGCCTTTCTGCAGCAGGGTCTGCTGCTTCTAAATGCTCTTTAAGATTCATAATTTATGCGAAGAAGACTTGTGGACAAGTTTTATAATAAACCTGATTTCTGGCGGCTGTTTCTGGGCAGTACTCTTCGGCCTGTCTCTCAGAGCTCCAGATGTCTGCTGTGGTTTAGTGTTGGAGCCCGAACCCTGGCTGCCAACCCAGCAGCACAGGTCCTGGGCTCATCACCAGGAGCGAAGCTCGGTTTCGTCTCAGCCATGCACGCCCTGGCTGTTTGCCGCCGTCCTGGGGAGGATTCTGTCCTCTGGAACCGAGCTATCTAGTATCTAGTGTCCAGTGTCTGGTGTCCAGTATCATCGAGGATGGAGGATGGAGCGTCTCGTGGAAACCATTGCTTCTCGTAGAGAGGTCTCCCCGTCCTGCTGTAGAAATGAGCCTCCAGCAGTGCGATGCGCTGTCCTGTGTGCTGGTGGGGGCACGTCTCACTGAGGCACCCAGAACTGTGGTGAAACCTGGGGGAATTTCCCCCCCCACTGACTCAGGACTGTTCTGGCAGGTGTGTGTGTGCGTGTGTTTCCTTATAATGTATGTGCTAGGGCTTCCCACAAACTGTAGAGGATATGGTGAAACGTTTTACAGTGAAAACGATGGATTCATCGGGTAGTTTTTACGGAAGACTCTGCGTACCGGAGTGATGTGCCCACCCAACACCACTGGATGGATGGAGCATTAGGTGATGATAGGAAGGACCCCCCTACCTGCTCCCTACAGTGGGAGACGAGTACAGGGAGACGCCAGGGCTGCTTATAGCCAAGGACGAAGTAGGGGTGCTCTTTAAGTGCTCTTTGGCTTAATTTCAAAGATGCCACCCAACATGAATTTCTATAGATATCATGAAAGCCGGACTTAGCTGGCAACAAATCACATTTGTCACAATTTCTAATAACGTCTGTGATCAACCAGTGTGACCATAACGAGCAAGCCATAGCCCACTATGTGGATGCAGGCGCTGGCGCGGCTGCCTGCCCTGGCCCCGACCCGAGCGCAGCGCACCGGCTCCAGTCCAGCAGCCTGGGCCGCGGGAGCTTTACCTCACAGAGGAGGTGGCAGGAGTTAGGTGCCCGCAGCCACATGGGAGGAAGTGGTGGAGCAGGGGGCTGCTGGCCAGTGTGCCCCCTTCTCTAACTGGCTCTCTTTTCATTACTGCACCCCTCCCTAAAGCACCTTCTGCAGAGAGCTAGTCCCATGAAACTTCCTGTAAGAACATGCATTTAGGGAAGGATGCCCACTATGGTCTCCTGTTCAGGGATTCAGAGACGTAGCCGTGTGTTAGTGGTTCTAAGAAATCAAACCTGCTCTTGGAAAGGAAGGAAAAAATTAACTTGGACTCACCTGCATTTCAAACATTTGTTTGACAAAAAAAAAAAAACAAACATTTTTCCATGAATTAATGGTGGCAAATATTTATCTTTCGAAGCTGCTTCAGCAAATGCCTTGTCTTCTCCTCCCCAGTCTTGTCCTAAGTGGAGGGGAAGGGATTGGGGGCTTGCAACCGGGCATGTCAACCAGCCTTCCTGCTGGCAAAACCCACTCCTTTCGCTCACACCCAATTCCACAATGACCCTGGAAAAGCTATTGATTTGCTTAAAAAACAAACAAACAAAAACTATAAAACCATCTCCAAAGGCCAATTTGGAATTTTTCTGAGGGTGGGACTATTGAAGCCGAAATTTAAATGAATTGGAATCATTTTAGGTCTCCTTGGACTAGAAGTCCAATGCTTAATTTCAAAGTGAGAAGAAAGAGTAACGGGGATGCTTCTCTCTGTCTCTCTGTCTTTCTCTCTGTCTCTCTATATCGTACAATTCATGTGCGTTGTTAGGTCTTGCTCATGGGAGGCAAACTTCAGTTCTTGAGAAGAGCGCTGTAGGCTGTGCTTCAGATATTTCTCAGCAAATCCTGCCTCCTCCGCTTTACAGCTTTGGCTGCTTTTCCCCTTAGTCACACACCAGAGAATTCGTCCTGAGTCACATCAAACTGCCTGGGCCTGGAGATGAATGTCGTTCGCATTTCAGAGGCTCCCAGTTTCCCTTCCTTCTCTCGCCCCTCCCCGCAGAAGGGGTGCACATGTTTTCCTTGTATTTGTGGTAACTGCCCCATGTGCCTGCTGGCACCTTCAGCGTGATAGACACCAACAACGTCGCCTTTCATGCCGATTCAGTCATTTTAGGGTTGAGGCACATTGATCAGAGCCTGAGCTAGCGAGGAGGTTGGTCCACAGGGCACCACAACGACGTCCTATAAGTAATACACTGGGCTTCGGCCCAGCAAGTGGCTCCTGAGGGTGACTCACTTCAGCCTCTGAGATGGAGCAGGATTTCAGCTCCTCCTGAGTTTCAAAGGACGGTGCCATTTGCTCCGCTTTCTCTTTCCTCTGGCAAGCTAGTCATTCATCCTTTTCATGTGTTAGCACTTATCGTGTTATCAGAAGGCAGAAATACATTCTGCCAAATCGAAGACAGTTGAAAGGGACTGAGGAATAGGATTTCAAGTAGCTGTGCTGATGCGTCCGCACCTTCCTCTCCCCTGTCCTGGCCAACCGGAGCTCGCCCATTCCCACGACTCACCCGCTAAGGGGGACGTGTGACTCTGAACTAGGCATTTAAACTTTCGTCCCTTTGTTTTATAGGGTTTTTTTGTTTGTTTGTTTCATTTTTAATCAAGTTTCTTTATCTGCAAAAGGAATAGGTTTTCTGAAATGTTCTAATAGCCCTCTGGTTTTATTAATTATGCATAAATCTGTATTTTCATGTGAATAGTACTTCCTTTGGAAGTTGTCGTAATTAAAAGCCAGAATATAGTACAATCCTGAAAGCTTGCAAAAAAAATTGGAAAGTAGAAGGGGGTAAGCTCATAGACCCAAACACAAAGAATATGCAGAACGCTGACCCTGGGCGGGTCCGCCTCAACCTCTGGACAGTCAAATCGAATGTAAAAAAATGATTTTATTTGAACAATGAAGAGTGGTAAATCGACCTCTGGGTCTGCATATGAACTTGGGGCACATGCTTCCTATGCCTAAGGCTGCACCTTCAGCCTGGGCTTTACATGGTTTAAATCGGGCTGTGACTTGACTCTTCTCCAAATGAGTGACGCCTGGAGACGAGGCTTCAGCAAAATCAATGTGGCACTTTTATCTCAACGATGCATGGGACAGCAGGTCATTAGAATTCATCATGGCGTTCTGGTGGGTCGTTTTTCCCCTTTTCTGTCTACGACTTTGCCATGAGGAAAAACAAAACTGAGCTTCTATGTGAGCATAGCACCCTCGGGCTCCCTTCCAGTGTCAGGTGTTCGAGGAGTCCTACCATCCAGACGCTCCATCTCTGGCAGGGCTGCAGGGAAGCATGAAAACGCAGAAGAGGCGGAGACTCGGTGTGACTGCTGTCTGTGGCTGCCCATTCCTGCAAGCTGATTCTGGCCGAGAAAATGTGTTTGTCTTGCTTCGGAGAGATGCTCTTCCTAATACAGCCGTGCTGTACGGCCAGCTATGGTGCTCTGGGTTTTCTTTTTTTATTATTTATTGTTATTGTTGTTTTTTTTTAATCCACATGATCCTGTTTTCCTGAAGTTATTAATGACTGCTAAGCATTCACTCATTAATCCCCACCAAGACCTATATGAATGACAGTGTGTAAAGCAAGCTGGAGCAAGAGAAGACTCAGCCTCAGCCCTAATGGTCAAGAGCAATGTCGTGAGACTGCGGGGCTCAAAGCCTGGCCTCCTTGCTGGCTGTGCGACCTGAGAAACCACACCCACCCTCTTTGTGCTTCAGTTTCTTTATCTATAAACTAGGGGTGCTTCTAGGGGTGCCTCGCAAAACACACCGGGCAGAGGCAGGCTGAAATACGATGGAAGCTTTGTGCAATACCTGGGCAAAGATGGTTCCACCTAAGGGTTTGCTGTGCCTGTCACCCTCCCTGCAAGACAGGAGTGCGCGTCACTGGCTTTCCCCGCCCTGTGGGGCTGGTGGGGCCACAGTCTGCAGGCCCCGAGCTGTCCTGGCCCAGGGACAGCCGCGTGGGAGTTATGATGACTCTGTGTGACCCTGAAGACATGCTTTCAGCAGGATCTCCTTCCCTGAGTTGTTTCTGGAACTATCATTGGCTCATGCTGTTTCCTTCCTAATGAGATTCTCCCATAGGCTTGATGCGAGTCAAATCCCCTCTTGCCCAGCTCCACGGAACTGGCCAGATTTTCAGGGTGGAACATGGTCCCCTGCGATGGCCACGGGCCCAGTGCCCCTGAGCCTCAGGCCCTCTGATGGCCGCTCACAGGCACACGGGCACCTGGGGACCCTGCCTTCGAGCTCCTTAGACCCCTCGTTTCCCTGGCTCTTCTCAGCTCCTGCCAGCCTTTGACAACAAAAGCACCTGCCTGCAAACCTCCATCGTGTCCCCCACAGACCAGCCCCCGCGCTTGCACAGGTCTCTCACCTTGGACCTTTACACCCTAATGAAATTCTCCTCTCCAGACTCAGGAATCGCGATTCAGTCCAACGTGAGCTCCAGGATCCTGCGCCCCCTTCCCGCCCAGATGTCAGCGGACACTTGTTGGCCATGCACTTTGGGGAAATCGCTTTCTTCTTCTGAGCCCGTTGCTACATGTATGAAATGGAGATGACCAAGCTCGTCTCACACGGAGGTTTGGGAATCAAATGAGCTGATAATCCAACGTCTCAGTCTCAACGAAGCAGCACAGACTGGGCGGCTGAGACCAAGGACTTTTTTTTCCTGACAGTTCTAGAGGACAAGTTCAAGGTCAATGGGCCGGCAGAGTTGGCACATCTTTCTGCATCCTCATCGGGTCTTTCCTCTGAGCATGTGTGGAGGGATCTCTGGTGTCTCTTCCTCATCTTATGAGGGCACCAGTCCTACCAGATCAGGCCCCTGTCGCTAGAACCTCATTTAACTTTAATTACCTCCTCAGGGTTCCCATCTCTAAGCAGCCGTGCGGGGGGTGACGGCTCCCCATGAGAATCTTGCCGGGGCACAGGTGCACAGTACACGCACAGCTTGCCCTTCCCGTGATCCTACAGCCCTGGCTTCTGGTCTTTAAGTCAAATACATGTGTCCCTCATCCTTCAGCCCTCCCTCAAATGCTGCATCCTCACTGAGAGCCACAGCCCTGCCTCCCTCCAGCGGGCGTCATTTGTGCTCCTACAAGTCTCCCTCAGCGCCCTGCCACTTGGCGAGCTTGCCTGGCTGGGGTCTGTGGCCAGGCTGAGCAGGTATGTCCTGGGGGAGCTCTGCCTCAGCTACTTGCACCCCAGCCCTGCCCTCCCTCCAACCAGTGTCACCCCAAATAAATGAGGCTGATGAGCCCAGGCCCCACACTTGCGGGTGGGTACGGTGGTCCCTTTGAAGCAGGCCCCAGGTCATCACATGCAGAGGAAGGGGGTGGCCCAACCCTTCCCAGAGTTTGAAGAGTCACATTTCCAGAGATGGGGATCTCATCTTGGGACCTGTCACCCCTTTGGAGGGAGTGAGTCCATGGCCCTTTCCTAGCTTAGCCTGAATTTGGCCTCAAGTTCCTATTGTTTCCTGGCAGTTTTTTCTATTTAAGAAAAATAGAGATGTTGAGCTGTGTACACATTCAAACAATTAGGGAAAATTGATAGAAAAACTAAATAAATATGTAAAAGCCCATAGGAAAGATAGATGTAAAAGATCAAATAATGACATAAGAAGGTTGTGGGAAGTGTTTGCTGTGCTGAAATGTTCGTTGGAGAAACCCATTTGGTAAAAGTCTCAGGGAAGTGCTGTTACCATGTGCTCTACCCGTGTAGGCCTGCGAAGTCAAAATGTCAGCACCGCGTGATTATTGGGCTGTTTACAGTGAGGCGTTGAAGGGATTTCTTTCCTGCCGGTCATTGTCCAGGTCTCCCAGAGGGAGAGGTCACGTGACTGATCTGGGGTCTGGGATCGCCGCTATCTCTCACCCTGGTCACCCCCTTCTCGCGGGTCATTCACCGATTTCACTTTCTAGGCAGAGCCTTGCAGGTGGCTCCCGAGTTGAGGTCCGTCCCCCTGCCCGCTGGGCAGTGAAAACCCAGATGAGGCCACAGCCTAGGTCAGGCCTCCAGGGTATTCAGATAAAGTGTTCCAATCCCTGGGCCCTAAATTAAAGCATAGTGAAAGGGAAGATGCCACATTGGTCTTCCGGACGCACAGCAAATCCAATGTCCGAAAAGGATGACTTTGCTGTGCTCCACTCAGAAGAAATGATGCGTATCTTTAAACAAGTTGATCACTGCTACTCAGAAAATAGCCACTCGGAGATAATCGCATCTGGACTTCTGTGTTGTTCGTTAGGCACTCATGAGGCCATTGGGACTTCTTTTCTCACCTTGTTTATATTCTCATACGGTCAGAGGGCAAAGCAGGAAACTCATAGCTTGTTGTGGTTTGTGCGACTTGTTCCCATCTTAGGATGTGCCTCTGGACCAGCCACGGAAGAGAGCAGGAAGAGCTGGATGTTCTCACCTCACGGCTTAAGTGGTCTTCCCACGTCTAAACTAAAACATCTGACACTGTTGTTTTTAAAATCCGAGGTGTCTTACTTGCTGTGTGGTGTTTTCATCCAGCAGAACAGAGCCAGCCGACACCTTCAGTGACACCGTGATGAGGTCTGCGGTCAGCAGCATGGCATTGCTCTCCTCTGGGTCTCAAGGAGCACTGGCACTTGGGATGCTCTGCCCCCGTCAGCTTGCATTAGCGTGAGGAGCAGATCTGAGTTGCCTCCTTGAAAACAGGACAAATGGAACCCCTTCTGCTTCCTTTCCTTTGATGCCATTGTTGGTCTTTAAGTGACTCTGCAGTCGTATCAGTCATCGGGATATTTTTTAGAAATTCTCTGGTATATGTCATGATTCTACCCACTTTCCAGCCTTACTGGAAGGCGTGCAGCACCCAGTGTTGGGTGAGGAACAGGAACCAAGAGTTAGGTGCCATGGGAGGGCTGGGGGTGGGGACACAGGCCTGATCTGCACCCGTCCCCAGACACCGAGTAGAGAAATTATCCCTCAACGGGCACACAACAGGGAATACCGCGGGTCAGATCTGAAACTACTTCATCGAAGGTTACATTTAGCGGAAACAGAATTTTAAATTCTAGAATCAGAATCCAGTTTTCCAAAACTGCACTTTGAACCTTCGGAAGGTAATAGGGATAGGAGGAGCATTAGAGGAAGCATTTCTGAATGGGAATCGAATCCACTAAACTATGATATTCAAACGCCATGGCGCCCCAGCCAGCACCTGGCCATCGCGCTTTGATAGCCACCAAGTGATGGCCGCGGCTCAGTTCTGACGCTGGGGTCCCGAAGAGCATCTGACAACTTGTATTTGTGTTTCTAAAACCTGGAGAACTAAGTTGAGCACAACTGGCCGAGGAGGAAAGCTTTTCTGCTTTCTGGGGCCAGTGCACCTGTTCCACGGGAGTCTGCGCGGGCACCCCGGAGGTGGCCTGCGGAGGGCACGGCAGCTGGCCCAGCGCACACACGAGCCATGGGAGAGCCATGGGGGAGCCGTGGGGGAGCCATGGGAGAACCATGCTGCAGAAACACCATCCATGCTGCTTCAAACGACCTTTGCAACGAGAAAATTACTCCTAAAAGACATAGAGTGAGCCCCAGGTCCTGCTTTTCAGTATCAATCCAGGAGCGTAATTCTATGCTTGTATGTAAATGAGTTATCATGACCCGAGTAGGCAGAGATTCCCATTATTTAGTCACATGTTTGTCCTGACCTACGAGGCCGAAAAGCAGAAGCGATCGATCAGCAGGCGTCACGGTGTGTCGTGGACAGTGGTACCACTGCTGCCCGCTGAGGCTTGGCAGAAGGTTTTCATTAAGTCGCGCCTTTGAGGAGCTGGGAAGTATGAACTCTGACATCATTACCCAAGTAATGCAGGTACTCAGAGTAGCACTGAAGCTGAAAAAGAAAAAATTAAGAGAAAAAATTAAAAAGTCCATGCATGGAGAACCAGACCCAACAGTCGGAGTTGCCCCACAGTTATAGAGTGGCAGAGAAATAGGAGCCAAGAAAGCTGACAGGAGATGAGGATGAGAGTGAATTCCTCGCCAGGAAGACCACCTCGGTGCTGCCTGAGGCCGACACCTCTGCTGACTTCCCCTTCCCCTGTGTTCTTTGTGTCCAGCCTGATGCCTTTGTCCTGTCCCCTCCCCTATCAGCCTCAAGTCAGAATTGTCAAAACAATATGTTTTCGTGTGTTATTCAGTGTGTTCCCCATTAAATAACCTGCTAATTTGTTGGAATCCTCTTAAAAAAACAATTCAGAATCTAGTGATGAATTTAGGACACCGATTAAAATATTTTCCCCTTAAATAAGTGGTTTATGTGAGATGTTTCCAAGAGTAAAAGCAGAAAAAGTGGACCACACAAGAACACTGAAGACCCTTGGACGATTTTTTTAAAGTAAAATGACAACTTAGGGAAAAAAAAGAAATAATTTTCCAAAAGAAATGGAAGAGAAATCTGGCAAGCGGACAGAATGTCAACTGGTACTAAAAGAGTGACAAATACAGTGAAGGGAACCGGAGCTGTGCAACTGTGAGTGGAATTAGATCAGACACTGACCTTTCGCAGACACCTCAAGAAAACAGGCCCTGAGGCATAGCCGTGGAGAGCAGCCTGGGAGGGACTGGGCCCCCCCGGCCTGCATCCCCGCCATCGGCGGCCCAGACGCGGCCCATGCCAGCCAGGCCTCGCTTTAGTGCCTCATGGCCTGTTTACTGAATATTTCTGTTCTCTACTCCCAAACACATCCATTCGTTTTATGTCTGGAGTCTAGGATTGAAAAACTTTTTATCACCAAAGACCTCATGCTGGAGATTAGACACTATCGAGCAAATCTATTTATCATCTTCCATTTAGGACCCACCAGTACACAAGCGCCTTCAGCCGAGTCACTTCCAGCAAGAAAGTGGACACAAAACTCCCCATCCTGGCTTAAAGCATAAAACCCTCAAATCCCCAGTCCGTCTTGGTGCAGTGCCAGCAGCATTCCACTTAGTGCCGGCATATATTCATGAAATTAGCTGAAAAAATTTTTTAAAAAACTCTGTTGTTTGTGAGTAAACAGAAGAGAATTGATGAATGTATTGTTTATATTTTCCCTGGAGATAATGATAGCCTCGTCTATGAAAACAGGGTTAGCATATGCTTAATTAGGGCCGTGTTTGCGTTTCGGTATCTTTTAGGATTACGAGTATCTTACATGAAAACACTGACTCCGAGTAAGTTGTACAAGGAAAGCAGTGATGGAGAATGCTTTCGGGTCAGAGAAGAAGAATGGCGGTTAGCAGGGGCCAGGCGAGGAGGGGATGGGGACTTGTTTTTTAACGGGGACAGAGTTTAAGTTTGCAGGATAGAAAGAGGCCTGGAGACAGACGATGGTGATGGCACCCCGCACTGAACGCCACCTCACTGCACACGAGGAGGCTGAGGTGCTAAATTTTATATTATGTGTATTTTTACCACAGTTAAAAATGTTTGTTTTTTTTAAAAAAAATTACTCATGCTCATTCCTCCTCCCCATTTGGTTACGCGGAATTTGAGGGACACTGCCTTTTGTTGTCTTGTGAGGTTATCATTGCTTCCCCACGCTCTTCAAATATAAGATAAACGACTGTGCTTAGTAGACATACTTGACTATGACTGCAAAATAACACTACGAGAGAGAGAGAGAGAGAGAGAGAGAGAGAGAGAGAGAAAGTTCACATCAAAGAATTTCTGACCTTCCTCTGGTCCAATGTCATGTGACAGTCATAGTCTGATTAATCCAAGGTCAATGTAACCGATATTTTAAGGAGAGGACGCTGGCAAAAAAATAAATAAACAAATAAGCAAAAATGTACCTTACTCCACAGGATTAGAAAAAATGCGAAGAATCAGGTAATCAGTAGAAAAGCTTTGAGATAAACATGGAAGTAGGGCACTTTATGAAATAGATTTTGATAAAGGTAGAAGCAAACACGATCCTTAATAAAATACACCTATGAGAAATAGAAGAAATATGAATGAAATAAGATGAGAGAGTGTCGATATATTGAGGGAAAACGCAAGAAAATATTGTTTTTACAGTAGAGGGAAGCGCATGAATCAATGGAAATAATCGTATATCTCTTTCCAGGCCAGGACTGGCCTGTCCTGGAACTCACAAGTTTTATTGGCAGTTTATGTGAGGAGACAAAAGGCAGCGTATAGAGAAATACAAAAGTATTCTCCCTGGAAACACAGTTTCTTCAGATGTCCTTCAGATGTCAGGAAAAACCGGGTGGCAGTGCCGCCCGCGTGGCCTCGAGGGCACCCACAGGCCCAGACCGTAAAGCTTAGGCGACCTCGCACTGAAATGGTCCCTCTCTTTTCTGTTTTCACTGGAAGACGCCAGAAGACTAAGTGGGGGAAATGGGATCACTGTGTGGGGCTGACCGACCCCAGCATCAGAGTGGGAATAAAAGCAGGAGCAGAAAGTGACCGCCGGCCCGAGGCGTGCGGCCTCCCGGCGCTGGTCCACTCTGTCGTGCTCGTCCTCCTCGACTCGGTGCCTGGCCTGGGCTCGCTGCAGGGAAGGTGTTTTTTAATTAAAAAAGGGTGACTAAGTGGAAGAGTGACAAGTTGCCATGTGCATCCTGCTACCCGGCTAATTAACCCGGTGACCTCGATTAAGATATTTTAACTCTGTTTTTCTGTTTCCTCATTGGTAAGCAGAAATAATAATAATTCCTACGTTGGAGGCTTTATGAGGATTAAATGAATGAGAACAGGAAGACTTTAGGCCAATGCCTGGAAAGAGCACATCTTGATAAATAATAGCTCTTTTTCATATCAGTTTTGCTAAGTGATTAGATAAACCTAGTAGGGAATAAAAACTCTTTTAAAGTACAAATTTAATCCACTTTAAAAAAAGTAAACACGTTTTAGGCAGGATATCATATTGAACTGCAGAGATGTTTACGGTACCTCGGTATTAAATGCGAGGGTAATTTTTTTAATAAGTTTTAAATTAAAAAATCATTAGAAAGTACACCATATGATTCCTTACATTTTATTCGGAATATGTGGAGGATAATTTCAGTTTTTTCTTTGAATTTCAGATTCACTCTAATCACCATCCATTATTCATTCCTCATCAAACTCATTTCTATTAATCGTTTATTAATTTCCAGGCTTTGTTCAGGCCACGAGGGATGCACTAGGGACTAGTCCCCGTCAGGAAAACAAACGACGACACGCATGTTTACGTGTCACTCATATGTGTGACACACATACAATGACACAGGTATGCACATACATATACACATGCGCACAGTGACATGCGTATACACATACCCACATGTGTGCGTGCAATGACACACGTGCATAACACACACTTAAACACGCAACGTTGCAGACCAACAGTTATCGTGAAGGAAAATGGTAACAGAGGACATAGCATGAAGACGACGACAGCTTATCCATGGAGTCAAGGACAGACTCAAGTTCAGGGACATTTAAGCGAAGAACTGATTGACATGGTGGTGCTTTCTGGGAAGAGACCAGTTAAAGGAGGAGAGGACCGGTGGCACAGGGCCCTGAGGGGACAGCGGGTTTGGCGTGCTCGTGGGGCAGCACGCAGGCTGCATGGCCAGAGAGCAGCAGGCCAGGCAGAGGATCGGATGAGCGATAATCGAGAAGGTACAACGTGGACTTGGATTTTGCTCTAAACAGATGGAAAGAGAATGGAGGGGTTTCGTGCTGAAGGGTGACGTGATGCGTGTTTTGTAGATGCCACTCTGGCTGCCGTGTGGAGGGGGGTTGGCAGGAGGCTCCAGTGGGAGCCTTGGTAGGATATCGTGTGAGCTGGTTGTGGCCTGGAGAGGACTCCGGACAAGTCTGACGTAGAGGCGACCCCCGAAGGGACCTGCCGGTGGAGGTGCAGAGGCCCGTGTGGGCTGCGTGGGACGCAGCCAGTGTGACTGGCCTCAACGCGGGTGCAGAGCCCTCCTTTCTAGAAATGCGCTCTGTGTCAGCTGCTTGTGTTTGTGTTGTTTGGCTTGTTTTGAATTTGTTCCCACCTTTTTGTGAAATATGTAAATCCACGTGGCGGGTTGGGTTGTTACCTATCAACCCAATTCACAACTCAGTTACTTAGTTCTGAGCCTAATCCCAGCAGCGGGAATCTTGGCCTCCCTGGGCCTCAAGTTCCTCAATTATGAAGAAAAACTGCCTCCTCTGAGAGTCTGTGCAACGCTACAGCTACAGCTTCCTCAAAGGACTAGTTTAATTGGATATTATTTTTCCTTTTTTCTTTTTTCTTTTCTTTTTCTTTTCTCTTTTCTCTTCTCTTATCTCCTCTCTTCTCTTCTTTCTTTCTTTCTTTCTTTCTTTCTTTCTTTCTTTCTTTCTTTCTTTCTTTCTTTCTTTCTTTCCTTCCTTCCTTCCTTCCTTCCTTCCTTCCTTCCTTTCTTTTCTTTTCTTTTCTTTTCTTTTCTTTTCTTTTCTTTTCTTTTCTTTTCTTTTCTTTTCTTTTTTTCTTCCTTTCTTCTGTCTTTTGGTCCCTAGTGAACTTCAGAACTTCTAATGTTGATTAGCTCAGCTTTCACTGAGGTCAGGAATTGGCCCAGCAACCTCGGAGTTCTAAAACACCTAATATCTATTGCCATATTTTACTTTTATCAGTTGAAAAGCATTATTTTCAGATAAATTTTAGTATGCCAGTCTTTGGTATTTCTTCTCATTCCAGCCTTGTCTCCCTGCGGGTTGCAGCGGGCTGGGAAAGGCGCGGCAGAGCGGTCACAGCGCGGTCTCAGGGGTGACCGCCCTGGTCCCGAACCCGGCTCCACCACTTATTAGCTGTGTGATCTTGGGCAAATTGTTCAAACTCTATAAATAATTGCTGCAAGGGTCAAAGGATCTGATGCCTGATAAGTACTAGGGGCTTCGCCTGACACGTGGACGAGCTGAGCAGGAGTCGCTTGTCATTACTACTTCTCCTTACTCAAAGGCTGTGTCCACCGCTGCTTTTAAAGAATTCAGAAAATGCTTAATATTTCAAATCTCTGTGTTTCGAGGAATGCTTTGTAATGGGAAGATGATACCCATGCCCTGGAACCATGATTTCAGACAGACTTGTGAAATGTGCCTTTTGGAACAGTGTGGGTTTCCAAATTGGAAAGAACTCACTCAGTCCCATCCACTCATTTATTGGCTCTATGGATTTGGGGAGATTCTTTCTGAGTTTCTATTCCTACATCTGTCAAATAAATATTAAAATATATACTTTTCAAGGTTGTTATGAGGATTGAAGGAGAAAATGTATGTAAAGGGCAGGGAAATACATCTTTTCCCCCCACCCTCAGTCAAAACGTGTGCGATATAGAGCAGCATTTGTGAAATTTAACCTGAGATCCCCAAGACGGAGGAAATAAATGTTTCCATGGAACACAGGTGGATGGGAGCTGCTTCTGGAAAAGCGCGGCCCTGTGTGGCGTGGCTGCTCTTGCAGGCGGTGGGCTGTATGCGCTCCCCGCGGGACCACTGCAGCCTGTCACCGCCCGGGGACTAAAGTCTTTCTGTTTGGTGGCCCCTCTGTCCCACTTGCAGAACATTTAGTACCAGGTGGCTGAGGAGGCAGAAATTTTTCACGTTTATTTCATGAGGGGGGATTTTCAAAATTTCCTCTGTGTTTGGGACTTTTTAAAAATGCGGATTTTGCATTTTAAATGCACGTTGAAGAAATGCTACACGGTGTCGCATTACTTACTTCTCCTTCACATGCTGCCCAGAAACTGGCAAGCAGCATCACGAAAGGGAAGGGGTCCCAGGAGCAGGGCCCAGCACACCCCGCATCCAGAAGGGTCTTGGATGAGTCATTTAACCGCTGCGCTTTCTCAGCATAAAGTGACAGACCGTGAATGAGATGCTTTCGAAGGTCTTTGCATCTATAACCCTTTGACCCCTTGTGCTCAGCTTACCTGAGAGGTGAGAATCAGAGGCTGTCATCTAGCCTAGGGCCTAGATGGACCCGGAGAGGGCAGCGGGCTGTCCGGTGTACACCTTCCACTAAGCCTTTCCCAGCAAGTACCTTATAAACATCCTCTCAGCTGGCTTGAGGAGACAAACACACCATCAGACTACCAGAAGGAAACATTTCTCTTTGTGAATTTTGAAAATACATTCCGAACACGGTGACTGTAGCTGTTTAGGTGAGTTTAACGGACACAAGTGGAAAAACGAGAATGCGTCCACCGCAGTTGTCCCCAATTATAGGCATACCAGAGGGCCTGGAGGGCCTGTTGAGAGTCCTCAGGAAAGGGGTCATTTATGACCATAATGAACTTGGCAAGTGTCTGTTTTGTGAGTCGGAAGTTCAGCTGCAGATGTGAGGTCTGGAGGGTCCTGATCGATGCCGGGGGTGAGGCGTGGGGTTCTCTGTCAGCAGCTGGAGGCAGTTTACTAAGAGCCATGTGATGAAATTAGGAGTTACATCGATTTTTATAAATTACATTTTTATATAGTGTCAGGAATAAAGCAGTACGACTTTTTAAGCAGTTAGAAATATGTTTTTAAAGTCTCACGCCTAGAGGTGAGTTGGCGTTGGCATTCTTTACGTGATGTGCTTTCTCTGCATGTTTACGAAAAGACATCTTTGCCTCAGCTGTCATGCTCATTTCTCCATCATGACCTACATGGAAATGAAAAATATAATTGACTCTACTTGCTTCCAGTCTAGGACAGAATCTGTCACTTAATGTTTTGGGGGAAGGTCCCTTGAGAGAAAACCGCTATGTGAGGACCTGCAAGGTGCCTGCACCGTGCTGCCACCCTTCCCGTTGCTGGAGGAAGGACTGTGTTCGTGGATTAGTCGCCAGCCATCGCCTTTGTCACATTCCTGTTCTTCCTTTATGGTTTTGTCAAACTGAGACAAAAGCTGCCACATCTTGTGAAAAACGAAGGATCATTGGAGTCTGGCAGTGAGGACATCTTGATTCCCACGACTGCTTGTTCAGCTTTGAATGACTTTTTTCTTTTGCAAAATCCCTAACATTTGTCCTCATTCTCAGCCGTGTGAGGGCCCTCCAAGTGTCCCTTCCTTGACTGTGCTGAGCAGGCACCTTTGCTGTAGGGACGCTGCTCCTGAGCTCGTCGCACAGACACCACGGCAGAGCTGCAAATCCTGGCCACTCAGTCGTCCCGGCCGTGTCCCTACCAGCTTGACTTGGGTCCACCTCCAGCATCATAGATTTGGGCTGGGGCTGAACCAGAGTGAAATGACGGGTCACTCCCCTTGGAAGTGAGTCCGTCTTTTCTCAGGCCGGGATCGCCCTCGGCTGGCTTCTTGATGGTCACGCAGACACCTGGGCCCAAACCCAGAGCTGACGCTGGCAATGGGCTGCCACCCCCTTCGGTGCAGGGCCAGCTGAGAGGGTGATAGAAAATACCCTTTTCAAGTAAATCCAATTGTTCCTTTTCACTCTGAAATTACATTGGAAAAGGAATTTGATTGCTTAGGTTTTAAAAAGTAGCACTGGGACCAATGGATAACATTTTCGCTCAGATTTAGGGAGAATTCCCTGAGAATTAGAACCATATAATGATGAAATAGACACCCCGTGCTAATATATACTATTCATGATAGAGCGAACCGTGATTTGTTATTTCACTCAATCCTTCCCGAAGGCAGATTCTATTATTATCAAGTCCATTTTACCAAGAAGGATATTGAGATGCAAAGAGACTAAGTAATTTATCCTGGATGTTTGGCGAGTAAGTGGCAGAGCAGCGAGTTGGCCACATGCTTTTGACTTTAACGTCCAGCTTCTTAACCAAAACACTGATATTCATTTTGGTGATGGTGGGTGGAGGAGGCTGAGGGGGTAGAGAGAAGAAGGTGAGAGAAAGTTGTGGATGGAATGCCATGCAAACAGAGCGAAGGAGCTTATAGAATGGTTAAACGTTTCTCTGTCCAACCTCCAGATTAAGGCGAGATGTAACCTTCCTTGAAAGGAAATGTTTATTTTAAACAGCAGCAGTTGTAGATAGACTGAACAGCCTGATAACAGCAGACAAGAGATTGTCACTAGTTCACAGTGAATTTTTCCTTACACCTCACTCACTCTAAAGATGTTCCAAAATGTCTATGAAAGAGCCAGTTACAGGGAGATATTTGAAAACTATCGGAAATGCTTCATTAATGAGGTGTTGAGTAATGAAATGAGATGATATAAACAACATATAGCAACTGGCAGCCCTGGGTCAAATGAGGAATTAGACCCACAAATATTTGTGTTTTTATTGTATTTTTAGTTTTTGCTTGATTTTTACCCTGCTCACTTTAGGGAATGTGTGTGTTTGTTTCATTTTTAATAATGAGTGGTCAATGTTTAACATGCTTTTCTTGAAAAGTCAAATCTGGCATGGCTGGGCCTGATTCCATAGGTCAATGGTCCCACATTTTTAGAAGGTTCTTACCATGTCCTGTTGTCTGATACTGTGTCTGCTCTACGCTGCCTGTCATCTGCCGAGCTCCTGTACTCTTGAGCATGCACCCACCATTGACACCAGCTTTGAGAATACTTTATAAGTTGCTGACGCTCACTAAATAAAAAAGACATAATTTTATTTCTGCAACAATTTTGCATGAAGGGGCTTTAAAGAAAAAAAAACTTTCAGTAAATCTAAAGAACAACAACAGAAAAATTATAAACTTAGGTCTTGCATACCAAACGATAACCTGACCCACTTTACAGATGCATGCTACAGCACTTTTCAAGCACGACCATGCATGTATCACTGTAAGCAACAGGAAGTAATTTATCAATAGAGGGATAGGCAGGAACGTTTTCAAAATACACACTAATAAAATTTTAACCATTGAAGAAGAAATTGCAAATTTATCTCAGGTTCGGCTATATTAAAGTTAGCCTTAAAACGTTTCTAAAAGCTGTGATTTAAGAGACATTTTCTGGGCTTGGGTTCCTGTTGATAAAAAATAGATCTATGTTTTGTTTCCTTGTAAATTTTCTTTCTGACATAAATGGCAGCATCCATGTCATTTTAAAAGTAAGTTTCAGAAAATGGTCTGGAAAGGCCTGTAACAGAAATTATATCCTAGGGACAACTCCAGTTTTTGACTATTCGAGACCTGAACATTTATCTGGACATAAAGGAAAAATTATTACTAGTAGTGGATATCTGGGAGATATCTCCTTTTTGTTATAACTTGAGAAAACTCGTGCAGACTCTATTTTAATTCAGTCAAACAAATTGTCTCCATGTCACAGGAGGAAAGGATTCTCAGTCTGATGTACCGATGGACAAGATAATGAAAAACACTTTGAAAGTGCCAACTTTACCAAGATCTGAGAAAAAAACTGAGAGACACGTCTCCCCAAGCAACAAGGGAGTGAAAGGTTGAGCAATAGGGACGATTTATGGCAGATGCTAATTCAGAGGAAGAGTAATGTAGATTAGCTTCCCCCAGGTGCATTGTGTAGAAGGAATACAAATGACCTATGATGGTACTAGATGGTATTTCAAAAATAAAAATATCTGTGGTTCTAGAAGTTTGAAAAACAATGAGTTAGTGAAATCAAACATTTTATTATAGGTTAATGTGAGTTTTTTTATGTTAAAATGAAATGTTGATTAGTGATGTGTAGTAATCTTTTTAAAAAAATTGGTTTTCATAGAACATCTCTTTGGATAAGTCCTCTACATAAAACAACTTGCGTATTGATTAGAATTAAATTCAGCTTAAGAGACAGAACACTAAGCTTCAGTAATGCTGACTTGTTTCTCTTACATGTACAGGAAGCTTAGAAGCAGACCAGGGCTGACGTGACTCCGTGTTTGTAGGAGGGTGAAGCTCCCCTTGTGTTCTGCTCTGTCCACCATAAAAGCTGATCCATGCTATTCTGAGTGAAGATGGCTACTGTAACTCTAACCAGTATATCTGTGTTTCAAAAATAAGGTGCAAGTGGGAGTAGTATGCCACCAGTCTTTCATGGAGAGTTTTTAGAAATAGTCAACCCTTACTTCTTATTGGCCAAGACTTAGTCCTGACTTCCAGGGAGAAAGGAGATGCAGTCTTTTAGCTCGGTGGTTATGTGCATGGCTGAAAGTAGAGCATCTGTTTATTTCAGAGAGAAAGGGAGAATGGATGGTTTGTAGGCTCTCAGGATCCATGCTGTGTCACAGAAACCACCGATATAAGTAAATAATCAAAACAATATATAACAGGAATACTTATATTTGATTTAGATACTTTTAAGTATTATTTGCGATGGCTCTGATTGTTTTACTAATATAAATTTATTGAACCCATAACCAAAAGAAAAGATGTAGAAATTGAACTACATGGGAAAAATGTAAAAATGTAAAACGACAACATACATTCATGGTAGCAAGTAACTGGTCTCATTGTTTGAAATATATAGGTGAAAACCACCATTTAACACAGTCGTCATCCTCATATTAAAAAATATCTTTTCTTAAGAGTTTTGTGCATAAATTTGCCTAATGCGATAGATATATTTATCCATCCATGGCTAGAAACTCCAGAAAACTCTCAGACCACCCAATAATAGGATTAACTCTGACTCAGCTAAGGAATAAATCACTACCCAAATGCTTTAAAAATGAAGAGGAGGAGTTGTGGGCCATCTTTTCTGCCACTCAAAATGATTCTGGAAATATGCCGACCTCAAAATTATCCTATTTAGTTTCATCATCTGTTCTGCTAGGTTAAAACTCATAGCAAATTACAATATGCTCTACTTTTTGTTCCTTTCTAAACATCCTGGTGTTGTAGTTGATGTCATATGATTTTAATGACATTTTTCTCCAAAAAAAAAAAATTATAGGAAAAAATCACAATTCACTGACTTCTAGATATTATGGTAAGTGGTCTATATATATTATGCCACTTTATCCTCATAATAGATTATCTCCATTTTTCAAATGGAAACTGAGGTAAAGAGAAGTTAATCTGGTGAATGTGCACATCTAGGAAGCAGTGGAGCAGGCTGTGGGCTTGGTTTCTGATCCCCTACACTGTGTTTCTCCAACTTGGAAAGAGACTATTCATCTGTTCTGAAGTATTTATACTTATTTGAATTTATTTCTGCAAGGATATCTCAATATGCCATATTTATGTATAATATAAAAACCCATACCTATTGTTTATTATCTAGAATAGGTAGAATACCTTCAGTCATTACACTAACTGGAGTATAAATGTGTCATGCTGTTTTCACAGCGAGTGCAGAAGAACAATTCTGAACAATCGTGGTCCTATTCAATTGAAAGCGATTTTATCATCTGTATATAATGTCACTAAAACCATTGTTGCAGTAGAGTTTTCAAAATAAATTATTCCATTTTCACCGTGGAATCTTTGAGGCTTATTTCTTATGAGTAAACTTTAAGCCGTTTTAGGAAAAGAGATTGAATGCTAGTTTCAGCTGATTATATAAAAAAAGTGAAGCTAGATAAGTGGTCTTTTAAAAGTCAACATCTGTTTCCTATGCATCTCTAGTTATATTTGCTTAGTTGACAATTCAGACAAAATCCGGGCTGTTTTTAGCAAAGCCAACACATCAATGGAGGAAGACACTGAATGCCATTCTGATTTTGCATCTTTACTTCACTGTCCCAGGTGTCTTTATTACTGACGATGATTCAAGCATCATTGTAGCGCAAAGACAACAGCTACATTCTTCCATCTGGAGACATTTTCTATTTTAGATACAGAGACTGCCTGGGAGTTGAGTTGTAAAACAGACTTAAAATCTTGACTGTATATAGGGTTGTTGACTTCATCTCTTTGAATACTAGAAGAATTCTCATACGAAATGATAAAAGTTACAAGAACTCAAAAATAAATATATTGTGCAGCAAAATACAGAGAGCCCTGTTGGAATATTTTGGCATTTCCCCTGCATTCTAAAGTAGTTAAAAGCTCAGGCTTTTAAAGTAGGGTGATCTTGATTTAATCAAAAAAAGCTACTTCTTTAATTAGTTGTGTGACTTTGTTTAACCTCTTGTGTCTTAATTTACTCATCTATAAAACAAGACAATAATGGTACTTGCCTCATAGAGTTTTCCAAAAAATAAGAGAGTTAATATAGGTAAAGCTGTTTGGAAGTGACCAATAACTGGTGGCTATTTTTGTTAATATAAGTAATAGGTTTAATTGGTATCCTCAGCTTATAAACCCTGATTTTCTTATTTAAATTTATCTGCTTCCTTTTTTATATTGGCAACTCTTTTAATATAAATATGTTTACATTTCTGGAAAAAAATGCTTAAGAAATAAGCATACTTAAGAAATATACTCTTTTCAAAACTATCACATCATTTGCTGGGAAATTATCACATCATAAACTGGTTATGTTATAGCCAATCATCTATGAAGAGTAGGTTTCCAGTTATAGAATATGCAAGTGCTGTATCCAGCAATATTGTTTGCTGTGCGTTCTCGTTGGTAGGAGATAAAATGGCATCACCCAATGTGAAAGAATATGCTAGCTCTTACATCCCACATATTTACATCAAGCAGAAGAAAAATAATTTCTCTTCTCCAGACTTTCTTATATCTGTTATGACTCCTAACGTGCAGATTGTATATCCCATAGGACAGTGAAGTTCTAGAAAAGTGAATAAAACCAAGCATGGCCTGGCTTAAGAAAAATAATATTGATGAGGAAAATTCATCATCACTATATTCTGGTAAAATATATAAAATTAGCTGAATTAATGAAAAATTATAATTAATTTTGAGGAATAATGATTACTTAAGAAAATTTAATCATTGATCTCAGAAATTAATAAAAATCTGAAGAATGAAGTCTAATGTGTTTTTAATCCTGCATTAAGAAATAACTAGCTATCTTAGTTGGAATTTGTACACTATGAAAGATCATGGAGATCTGAAGAAAAAATAATGCCCATCTGTTTTACTCAAGAATAATTGTATATCTTTGCTAAATTATTACATATATATCTAAAGCGTTTTTATCTTATCTTACAATATGATGTTGCAGGAAAAGGAAAAAGAGTAGAAACATAGTTAATCCCCTTACTTAACCTTCACTCATTGAGGAGAAGCTATTCCATGTAAAGCAAGTGTCCCAAACGAAATTTTGGTATTTAAGAATTCAAATTTGATTTTACTCATGTTTGATTAAAAAAAAAAAACACCTTTCTGAAATATATTTAATACCTACAGGCCTTTGCAAATAGGAAATAAATAAAATTTGACACTTTCTCAGGAACTAAGGATTATCATAATATAGATATGGAAGAAACATGTGCTGCTCTCAGCAGTGGCCTACAACTTAATTTATAGAAAGTATTGCTGCCATCTCCTTACCTACTATTTGCCCTTTTGTATAAAGACAACATAGCAAAGACATAGTTTTCTTATCTGTAGGGATGAACCTGTATAAAATGAGCAAAGGAAAGCTTTCTCTCAAATGGCTTTCCTACCATCCAGTAGACATCTGCTTCTCAGTGACCAGGCACAGAAGCACCTGTGGGAGATTGCTAGGCCGAAGGCACCTCAAGCCCCACCCCACGCCCAGGGAAGCAGTCTGTATTTTAACAACATCTCTGTGTGATTAGTAGGCAAGCTGAAGTTTGAGAAGTGCTGATTTAGATGCTCCTTCCCACTATCCTCCTTAACTTACCAGAGGAAATATAAGACAAGATCTCCAATTCAACTTCAGTTAAGTCACTCCTGTTATTACTGACACTGAATTTGTATATTGGTTCACATAACATGGTGTACATAAAGGATCATAAAGGACATTTTTCCATCACCCATTCAAGGAATCATGGTAGGGTATTTTGGAAAATATTGATATTCCCTGACTCTGAAAATGGAGACTCCTAAGGCTCCTCAATGGAAAACGTACAACTGAATGCTGGAGAACAAAATGTGAGTCACAAAACACAATGCAGAAGGTGAACGTAGAGTGTCCCTCGTGTACTTCGAAGAGAGAGCATCATAATTCAAGAGAAAGTTTAAAATGAAGTGAGCAATATGTAGGTAGAAAGATATTCATAGACATATATAAATATACACATGTGTGGAAGGAGAATCATTTAAAATAACACAGTCTACAATAAAGGGAAATCTAAAACATTTAAGTCACAAATGATTTATTGAAGTATGATACTTTCAAGATGATTTTTTAAAGTATGGGTCAAGCCGTAAATAAATGTAATTAATATATGTTTTTAAGCTACAAATGTACACCATGTTATGTGAACCAATATACATATAGAATGGAAAAGGGAAAAATGTGGAAAAGAAGTTGAATTATTTAGTTATTTTTTTAAATTTTACTATTTTAATTGAGATATAAATGACATAAAAACATATTAAGTTTAAGTATACAGAATAATGATTTGATATTTGTATGTATTGCAAAATGATCATCACAGTAAACCTAGTTAACATCCATCATCATACATAATTATAAATTTTTTCTTATAACGAAAACTTTCAAAATCTACTGTCTTAGAAGCTTTCAAATATACAATGCAATATTATTAACTATAGTCACCACGTTGTGTATTACATCCCCAGGACAACATCAGTTCAGATTCCCTATTTTTTAATTGTTTTTTTGTTGTTGTTTTTGCTATTTTAGTTTGTAATAAGGATCACTGATATAGTGAATTCTTTATCCTAAAATACAATTCAAATGATTTTATAATGGAAGCCACTTCAGGTCATGATGTGCAAGGTCATTTACCAATTGATAACAAGGTTATCAATTTGCAAGTGATTATTAAGAGGAATGTAGGACAGATATGCAGCTATATATTGTGGCTATTGTAAAATTTAGTTGAATTAGCAAATATTAAATCATTCATGTGTCATTCCTTTTTAGTTAACAACAAAGACAGAACCAAAAAAATGATAGAACTGCAAAGACTATTTGAAAGTTGAGTTTTATGATTCCTGCTTTTTCTCTCATTTATGTAAGACTAAAGATAATCCTCAAATAGGGAAACAGGGTAATGAATATCCTATGTAGGAAATTTAAGAGTACATTGAATTTAGTTGGCCCAGCTGAATTGATTTCCTCATGAGCTTTCAAACTCCCCCACCGCTGTAGAAATCTAACTTTATAAGCCCTGATGCTGTTAGGAGAATTTAAAGCAAATATGTCCATTGTATATACTTGCTGTTTCTCACCAAGAATAAACTTCTGTAATCTGTGATACTCTCGTTAATACTCCTTCACGTTGGATATTTTGTCATGCACAAATTGCAAGCTCTCGAGAGGCCATGTTGTGTGCTTTTTACTTCTCTCTCATTTCGCCATAGCACTGGGCACAGTGTTAGCCCCTGATACCATTCAATTGATCGTTTGAAATGCAGGCAGTGTGTAAACTGAGCAGTCAATGGTTTTAGAAGGTTTAATTGGATTCTTCTCTGGTTACCCCCTGAGAACAGATTTTATTCTGTGGATGCATCTTTTTGTTGATAACACCTAGAAAATTCTTAGACGTAACCTATGGGTCCAAAGAAAAAGAAGTTAAAGGAATAGTAATTGCGTTTGAAGACTTGTCTGTTCAAATCATCTGGTCTTTTATCGAACACTCTCTGACATCTCTGTGGTTGGAGAGCATTGGACAGCACCAACAGCCATGGGAATATAGCAAGATACAGCAAGCCCATAGGCATTTAAGCTTCCATCTGTTCTTTGCCCAATGTGCGAAAGCTTCTACTGGACACATTAAAAGAAAAAAATGTAAATGCCAAGAAGACATGACTTACATGCCACATGGGTTTGTCATGAGAAAATCTAAAATACGTACACTTCCAAATGCCTGTTGCCTTGTCTTTTATGCCTAAGCAATTAATTACGTCCAGCATGAAACATGGGCTCTCTGTCACCATTATTTCCAAGGAAGCAATCTAATCCCAGAGATTTTACCAGTCTGTTTGCTCTAAATCACTATGACTATGAGGAATTTTGGAAATATTTTCTTCCGTGGAAAATTTACTTTAAGCTCTAGTACATTTCCTTCACTCTTTTATACCTTAATACTGAAAGCCTCAAAAGAATTCGGTGAATGGAAGGCATTTGAAAGTTGATTGCTCTAGTGTACAAGTCGCATGCTCACATTCAAGAAGAAAAGCCACTTCCTATTTTTCGCCAGGTACTTCTTTCACTACGTATTAGATGTCACTTCGTTCATGAAGTCTGCGAAGATTTAACAGCCATTTTATGTCGTTGTTTCTGGTGATGTCCTTCACTCTTGACTCTGCAAAGGGAGAGGTGTTTATGATCCAGATGCACTGAGTTTCACACAGGCTTCAGCATATCCCATCTTGTTAACTGGGACTTTAGGAATACCTACTTGAGCATAAGTGATGAGTGTCTCTTAAATAAATCCCTGCTTTTAATAATGGCTTTGTGATGGTCAAAATGATAATGAGTCATTTCTTCATTCTCAAAATATTTCTTGGCACTTGAGGAAAAAAATTACAGGGGGTTTTTAGGTTTGAGGTTGGCCATTTTTGACCAATTTTGACAATTCATTGGGAAATCCATTTATAAACATATAAGACAATTTGCAAAACATATTTGTATTTAATATTCAGATAAATTACTATTTCCAAAACATTCCTACCCGTTAGACAAAAATTTCCTTCGCGATATGTAGTCGAGGCAGACTAAGAGTGAGTCTAGTTCATCAATATGTCCTGTGAACTTAGTCGTAGGCTTTATCAACAGATGGGCCTGTCTTCTTATAATTTTACCAGTAAATAAGATTTTTAAAAATCTCTTTTTATTGCCTTTTACAGCATGGCTAGCTTTTCCCAACATTGATTATAAAAATTTTAAAACATACTGAAAAAAATGAAAGTTTTACAGTGAACATTGCTAAATTCACCTCTGAGAGTCAGTAATTAGTATTGTGCTATACTTGCTATATCATCTATCTGCCCATCTACCCATTGTTTAAAAATAAATGGAAGCATATTAAAATTTTTAAGAGTTTATTTGAGCAAAAATTTATTCAAATTGGGCCGCATCCCATCTAGCAGGTAGAAAGAACCTTCAAGGAGCTGTACAAAATGACTTTCATAGGCAGAAAGGAGCCAAAACAAGGACATGATACCAGATAAAAAAGTGGGTTGGTTATGGCAAGATCACCTTTCTTCAGGTGAAGGCAGGTACCTCACCTCACTAATGCTCTCCAGGAGATCCCTGATTGACAAATTTAAGGCTCCAGTTTGGAGAGAACCAAAGTGTAAATAAGTTCAGTCTCGCCTTGGTGATGTGGGGTTTGGCATAATCAGCTCCATTTGGGGCCTATCGTCTTGTTTCTAGCAGCACGCAATGGTGTATCGTATTTATCTGCATGTATTTCAAAGTTAGTTGCAGACATTGGTACATGTTCCCCTAAACATTTCAACAGGCATTCAAATGTAACTAATTTTTATGTTTTTGTGGGGCTTTTTTTAACAGTGAGCATTATTTCGGGTGTTTTTAGATATTAAAAGCTACTCCGAATATTGGTTTAGTCATTGTACCTTCTGCGAAGATCTAATGTTCTCCCCGCTCTCTCTTTTATTTATTTTTATTTTATTTTTGCTTTATCCACTCGTTCCTTGAGCCTGGTGCTAATTGTTTCTAAATCTATGTTTATATATCTATCCCTTCCGTTACATCACACTGACTCATTTATGCAACCATGAATCAGTTAAAATTCTTGAACAGAGGTGCTCGTGGCTGTTTAGACAGCAAGATGATTGACAGCCATAGAATATTAAAAACTGTGGAAGGCAGAGATAGTTGACGAAGTGCCTAACACAGTGTCTGACGTGTAGGTGGTACTCAATAAACATTTATGGAAGCAAGGAAGGAAAGACAGAAGATGAGAGGAAGGATGGAAAGTACAGCACTAGCTAGGATGATAAGTGGAGGCTCCTTGGAAGAGCTGACTTTTAACTGAATGAGAATTCGTAAAGAGAGGAGATTCTCTTTATGAGAGATGAGGCAAGACTCATCTCAGTAGAAAATTTTAATCAAACCCTCAGCTCAATGTAGTCTCTCTAGCTCATGAATAAGAATGAATCATTTGCTCAATTAAAAATAAAGATGGCCAGTGAGTGCATACTTGTATTCTGTGTGGCAGAAACTTGACTAGAGAAAGCTTCCTGAACACAAGTAGCATTCAAGAGCATCTTTAAAACTTAGATGGTTTTGTAGGAGGCTGTTTGGAAAACTTGAAATTCAGATCATCGCTGCAAGGGTAGAAATGAGTGACTGGCAAGTTTGAGGCGTAAAGAAACTTGCTAAAGAGAAAAATAGATAAATAACTTTTAGTCACTGATCCCTGTATTTATAAAATAATAATATCTCACACACATTGGAGAAGAGCCAGAGTAAAATGTTTTGACATTTTTATTTGGAACCAGACTCTCTTGTATTCGGTTTTTGAAGACTAACATGCCTTTCCCACGTTGATTTATATTGATACTCCAACAAACAGGAAAAATATTAGTCTGTGCCCTAAAGTTGAGTGTATTTTCTGAGTCAGGCCCTCGGCTAGACCCTAGGGATGTGATGAGCTGATGAAGGAGAAGAGAACCGTTAGCCCAGTAATCACACCAGCAGGAAATCAGAGTTGGAGAAACTTCTCTGAAGGCAGGTGCGTGGGGCCCGCAGGAGCCTGAGTGGGAGGCCGAGGTGCGAGGGGACTGTGGGGACAGGATGCGAGGCTGTGTCTGGGCCGGGGGCACACAGGTGCCCGTGTGACCAGCGGGGCAAGGTGTGCAGAGGCTGCGATAGTCCCATCCAATATTCCCTTTCCTTTTCTAGTTCTGGGTGTTCTTAGTTCAAGTAATTTTAATAATTGATTAAGCTGGTCAAATTATAAGAAAATGAATACATGTTTTAGGAGAAAGAAAAGAGTGGTTGTTGGAGAGAGAAACCATTTTGCAGATGAGAAATTAAAGTTTCTAAAATGAGTCTCTCTTTTGAGACTGTCTGTGGAGCCCAGACTAGAGCCATCAGGATTTAAAAAACAAACAAACAAATAATCAAACAGAACAGCTTGCAGTAAATCAGCCCCCCTCTCTGGTTTCTAGTCTCACTTCAAAGGGCACCCTCGACACCCCAGCCTCTCTGCGTAGACAGGATTGCTTTTTCTTAAAGAAGGCTGCAAAATCAGGGAAGAGGACTAAGGCCTTCTTAATCTATGGAATTCTCTCATGACTTTGTATTATCTACTGTGTAAACACAGGAGGAAATTTGCTAAATTTCTCAATAATTATGCTGATTTTAGAAAATGCAACTTTTATGCTAGTTTATTTTCCTCTTTTGTGAGACATCTAGGCTCGTAGAAAGGAATCTGTGCCAGGGAACTGGCCCAGCCCTGCAGCTGAACTGCTGTGACAGTCATTCTTCAACTTCATTTACGGATTAAGTCAAAGTAAAACATTCATAAGAACAGGTTTATCATAATAATCAGTGCAATGATGACTAGACTTTGAAAGTCATTAAGTCATAATCCAGTGACATTTTGTATTTTTTTTCCTTGCTGGGTTCCAAGAGGGTGGTAGAACACACGAAAAAATAAGCATTGATTATTAAGAATAGCACTGAGAGGTGGAGATTTCCCGCTAGTGTGTTTGAACATGTAGGCTAATAATTTCATGTAATGTTTTCGTAGTTATTAATTGGATTTCTATAAGTGGCCTATAACTTAGTAGCATATTGTAAAAATAAATATGACTAAGACTCGCACTGTTCCATGAAGCAGAAAGCAGAAGAAGAGGCCCCTCCTTCTGTTGGGCTCCAGAAGTCAAAGCACATATTCTTGTGAAATTGAGGGACCCTTTTAGGGTCACCATCACAAATTATTTTCTAAATTATTTTCAGTCTCGTAGTTCTAAATGAAAAGCTTTGGGAAATTATTTACAGAAAAATGTCCCTAACCCTTGCATTATTAAGGTGGAAGTTGGGTTACAGGATCTGTTTGTTTAATAACCGTGTTTGAGCCTCAGGATATCAGGAGCGTTTGCTCTGGGGGGAGATTCCAGTCCAGGAAAGAGTCACGGAATGGGTGGGGGGAGGCTGCCAGAGGATGGAGCCAGAACTCAACCCCAGGCCTGTTCAGCTCCAAACCCTGCACTCCTATGGCTAAACCAGATCGTCTCATATGATTCAGGTTCTTGAGTTGCAAGGAAGAGACACTTAAAATCTAAGCTCGGACATGTTGTTCCGAAGGCAGAGTGACATGTTCCGTAGCCCACTGAGAGGACAGGGCCAATGGCTGGCCTTTCTTCTGGAAACAGCAACACCTGCAGTGACCCAGTCAGCATCTCTCCAGACCCTGAGCATCCAGAACACTTTCTATTTATTCTGTGTGGGTAGCTCAGACTCAGAATCCCCAAGAGCAGAATGCATCAGGTCCGGAGTCACTCAGCTCTATGAGTGACCTCCTGGGCCAGAACCTCGCTCCAAAGCACCTTAGGCCAGCCCCTCCATGTCACTCAGTGGAAGCAATCCTGTCTAATTAATGGCAGAAGCCGGGGTGTCAGATAAAACCACCTGTGGCTTGTTTCTTAAAACGAGAGCATGAAAAACTCTGGTCGAGACCGTGCCCAAGGAGATTCTGCCAAACCTCTTAATAGCAGATCCTCTCAGGGCTGTTAAAACTGTTCCAGAACATGGTGGGGGAGGGGCTCCCAATTCCTGTACCAAAACGAGCATACAGCGTTATAAAACTCACCAAAGGAAAACAAAAGCAAAAGCAACCAGACAATTTTATTTTTGAGAAGCGGTAGACCGACGCTAGATGTCATAGTCGCAGGCAGGATGCAGCAGCACATCAGGAAGGAGCAGCCATGGCTAATGGAAGGGGGTTCACCTTTATGAGACCCGTTAACGCAGTTCAGTGCACTGAGAGATCTAAGGAGGAAAATAATAGCATCTTCTACATGTTTCCGAAAAGGCATTGGATAACATTCAGCCTCTTCATGACTCAAGGAAAAAGAGAGAGTTAACATCTTAACTCCCAAAGCGGAAAAAATAGAAGCATTCCCATCACATCCGAAATAATGCAAGGGTGGTCACCATCCCATGATCACTAGGATTGTTAGGAAAGTGTTGCAATCAAACGTGGAAGAAATCTAAGTGGCCACCAGTTAACTGAATTATGACCTGCTCCTATAGGAGTCCCAGGGAGGATGAGGGATCTCCTTGCAAAATGAGGCATCTTTCTTCTCCTTGAGGTGTTAAGTGGGAAAAAGCAAGAGGGCAAACAGCATCTGCAGGAACCCCTGTTTGCATACAATAAGCTCACATCTGTATGAAGCAAAGAAGATGGAATGTGTGAACCTGTATTTGCATCAAACGCCTCTAAGAGGAATCACAGGACACAGAACACACCAGTTGCCTCTGGCAGAGCGCTGGGCCTCTGCCAAAAAGGGTGCAGGAAGCATTTTCACTTAGGCCTTTGGAATTCTGAATCATCTGAATGTATTACCTTCTCACAAACTCAGTGGAGAAAATGCGAATTAAAAAAGGAAGGAGAAGTCAGAGAGACCGCAGGGGAGTATGGCAAGAATTTGGAGTTGCGTGCCTGATGCAAGGCAATGTCAAAGTGACATCTCCACATCTGCCTTCAGATTAGTGATGATGTAAGAACAGTTGAAAGAGAAATAAATAATAAAGTAGAAGAATCCTCCATTCAGCAACTACTGGTAACGATTGTGTGTAAGGGAGTTGACTTGACTGGGTAGGTGATGAATAATGAATTCTAACCCCACTTTTAAAATTTGTTAAAACGGTAAATATCATTTATTATTAATCACCTGGGATTTAAAAACTTACTTGGGACTTCGCATACATTAGGCTATCAGATCTCAACAATCATGCAAAAAAATAGATATCACTACCTCCATCCATTTTACATAGGAAAAATAGATAATTATCCATGAAAACTGCCTTTATTACCGTTTTCACTTGGCTCTGGTCTATGGATAGTCTTCAGAGACCAACCACATCACTCTATTTATGGCATTCTGTTGTGAGCAGTGGGGTTCCCATTTACACGACACAGTCATTCCCAAGTGCTGGAAATGTCAAACCCTAGAAAAGGTAGCTTTTCTACGTGTGATTCTAACGTCGTTCTTGAACAGGCCTTACCAGAGCTTCATTTGATGAATCTCATGTATGTGTTCATTTCTGTGACATTAGGAGTAGAGGCAAGTTCGGAGAGAAGTCACTCCAGGAACAGGTTTTATGTAAAATTAAAGGATCGCTGACGTGGAGCTGCACTTTCTTGTCTAAATGGAAATAGGTCAAAGGGGTCAGCAAAGCTTCTGTGTGCAAACACAACGAGCATGTGATTGCGGTCTGTGTATTTGAACTCTGAACCAAGTTGAAGAAATAGGACTATGTCATCAGGAGGAGAGTATTTTCTAAGCGCCTTTCCTAAGGAAAGAACCGAAGAGCAAAACCAGAGACATGCGATATGTTCTTACAGCCATGTCTACAGCCATGGCCATGGGCGCCCAGGCCAGCTCTGCCTGCCACGTCACCAGCCACGTCCCCTCCGAAGGCGCCTTGCACTGACCTTCCCATTGCAAGGTCCGCAGGTCCCAGAAGAGATGGGCACCAGATTGCTCTGGTAGTCAGGGTCCCTTCGCGTGCATCTGCGGGGCCTGCTGTCATCTGTCTGGTATTTAGCCAGATCCGGGCAAGCCCAGGAAAGAACGAGGCACCGCAGATGCCCACCGGTGGCTCAGCCTCGGTGCCTTTGCTCCAAACGCCTCCTCACCTTTCCCTGTCCTGTCGTCCCCGCATGGTAAAGGAGTGTGGGAAGAGTTCACAGGGAAGCATCCCGGGGTGGGGGGGGACCAACTAAACTGCTTAGCACCAGCTGTGGTGCTCTCAGGGCCCAAAAGGGAACTAGTGCGGCCGCCCGTGACCCTAACGGCTACCACTGAATGGGGGCCCCCAGCACGGATTTCACTGGCCACGTTTGCTTTACAGCTGTCACTCACTGGCACACACACTCACTCCCAGGGAGCAGTGGACGGCCACCCAGGGACCACATCCAGGAGCTGCTCTCCTTCTCTCCTCCCTCTCTCAGTCCTGCCCCCCTTTCTTCCTCCCCCCACCCTCTCTGTAAGTGGCTGCTGCTGACTTTAAATGATAACTGAGATAGATGCAGGTATTTCCAAAGAAACACCCCAAATCCGACCTGCTGTGACTGCTAAGTGGCTGTCCTCCCTCACGCATGGCTTCAAGCCAAGCATCGGAGCCCAGCCTGGGGAGCCTCAGGTTTGCTCTCAGACACCCTCGAAGTCCTTGGCTGCCTCCCTCCTCCCTCCCCCTGCCCGCTGAGGAAAAGAAGGGCCAATATTTCTTTTCCATGAATCAGGGGAAAGACTTCTGAGCCTGGAGTCCCATCTCAGCCTTGCAGGAGGGGCGAGTGAGTTAGTGAAAGGGCCCTGCTGGGAGGGGACTCCTGGCAGGCGCTGCTGGTGCTGCTGGGACTTCTGTGAGCCTCAGTTGCAAGACTGAGAAAACGTGGGTAACAGGCTGCCTCCCCTGGAATCCATGCACCTGGGAAATGACTTTTTGAGCCTTTGGCGAAGTCATCTAGAAGCAGAGCCTGTGGCGGGATTCCTGTGCCCGCGAAGGTCAGGGGTGTGCTCCCTGGAGCCTGCCAAGGTCAGCCTGATGCCACGGGAGCCCTGGAGCCTGGCGCTGCCACGGAGTTGGTCCCACCCCGAGGCCAGGGCCCAAATGAGCCCCTTGGAGTGATTGGCGCAGCACGCCTGGGTGGCAGGGAACGTGTGCGCGCGAAGGGGATCTGCAGAGGACACCAGCAGACGGGAGAGGGTGTGATGCGAACTGAAGCTGAGACTCCAAGGAGGAGGAGGTAGAGAAGCAGCCCTAAACCGTGCTGGGAGGCAGGCAGTGGGGCCTCTGCAAGCCTGAGAACGAGCCAGCAGTTCTTCCCCACTTCCACCTCTACCCTCTCCACCTGCAAAGAATACGCAGTCAGAACAAGCTCATTAGCCTGAAACAGGACAGTCAGGCCATTCGGAGGGACACTGAGTCCGCTCGACCCCGGGCCTACAGCTTTCTTAGGGAGGGGAGCCTCGAAGTGGTCTCTGCATGGCCTGCAGGACCAACCACAGGCAGAGTCCCTGGCGTCACTCGGATAAGCACATCCTAGACCCACCTGCACCCCAAGGGCCCCTCCCTCCCCCTGACCCCAGAGCTCTGAATGCGAACCTTCCCTCTTCCTAAGTGCTCCCCCTTCCTGCGCTTGCATCTTCTTTTGCCCAGACTCTGAATTCCTGTGGGGAAGGGGCGCGTCTAAATCCCTTCTTACGCCTTGTTGTTCCGCCTGTTGGATGAACATTCGTTGACGAGACGGTCATGGTTGGTTTCAGAGAGCCAGGGCCTGCGGGCAGCTGGAAACGGGGGTCCGCAAGGGCAGGACTATTTGGAGTCACTTTAGCTCCTAGGTTTTTGAGAGCGCTTTGTCCTCTATGGAGAACGGGTCGTGTGGGCTCACTGTTTCTAATGCCACGTGTCCTCTCAGGTTGGGGCCCTTCTGGCGTTTTCATTCGTGAGTGATTCTTTGGTGCTCAAGGGGGATAGGATTAAGGCACCTTCCATGAGGTGCTCCTGGGGAGTTTCTAAATGTGTAAAAGGCACACACAGCCTTTGTGCACGAGGAGGTTATTACCTAAAGGGGAAAAGAATAGGCATTTGTATGCAGCGTTGACAGCAGGGGATAGACCTAGGAGTCGCTTCTCTCTGTGGCCACGAGTTTATACTTAGGGACATTAAGAGGGTCAGGAGCAAGGAGCCGGGCGGCCGTTCTTTTCCCGGGAATGTCGCATTTATCCAGTAAGTAGAATTACCCCTTCTGGGCAGGCCAGAGAGGAAACCTGGTCTGTTAGTTTCCTGTTGAGGCTTCCGATTGAGTCACGTGATAAGGATTACTATTGTTTGCTGAGTGTCAGCCACGTGCCAGACACACGACACCGTTCTTTCCTGGGAGCGCGGGGTGGAGGACCAACCCGAACATCAAATGGATCAGCCGATGAGAGGGCTCCGTCTCGAGGGGAGCAGTGTCACAGCTTTGTGGGCTGGCTTGTTTCCCCAGGCACGTCTCCGCCACGTTCCACCTGGTGTCCAGGGACGGAAGAAGCCCCTCCGCTATGTTCTGCACCGGGCACGCTCTGCAGTCGTGCTTCTAGAACCGCTGTCGGCCTCTTGAGCACGTTCCCTAAGGATGATAAAGTTTGTCTGGAGCAGACCCGGCCTTCCGTACCTGCTCACGGGCACACTAGGAGGGTGGCTGAGCACAAGGGCCGGGCGAGGTCATCGTCAGGTGAGCAGGGGCGCAGAGGTCAGCTGCAGAGGTGATCTTATATTTTCCTTCTCCAGCGCCATCCTGACTCGTGGTTGATGTACCAGGATGCCTCACCCACCTCGACAGTGCCCCTGCTTTGAGATGTGCCCCTGATGGATTCTGTGAAGTGAGGATGGTAGAATCTCTTCAGACTCTCACAAGCGAGAGAAGCTGATCGAGAAAAGTGGAAAGCTGCTATTGAAATGATATTTATATTTTAAACACACCATATTATACGTGAAGAGGACGGCTGGAGTCGGATTATTGAAGGGTGGCTGAGATGCAGTGCAGACCGGGGTCATCGGTGCTCGAGTGCCCCGGCTGACCTGGAGGGCAGTCACCAGCCTCGGCCAGCACGCCAGCTAGTCACCTCGCTCTACGGGCATGGAAACTGAGGCCTGAGGGTTTCAGTCTAGAACTGACAAGTCTCAGGTCAGAAAATTGATTGTGGGATCGTTTGTGTTTTCTGTATCCCAGGGATGGAAATAGGACTGCGGTGAGCCCGAGGCAGCATGCGTGTTCATGCTCTGTGCCTCCCTGCGTCTGCCTTCTCTCGGTTTGCATGTTCGTCACATGCCCTTGCTGTCATGCTTTGTGTCGACCCTTGCAGTACCATGAGCCTCCCAGCTGAAAAGGGCTTCTGGAGCCAGATGGTAACTGCTTTAGGCTTTCTATAAGCACCTTCACCTAGGATAGTTTCTCCTTTTCTCATCAGTTCCCAAAGATTGCCAATCTGAGCAGGCACTGAAAATTTTAACTGAGTCCAAGGAGGAAAAAAGTTCTGGGGCCATCAGTATGCCCATATTTAGATGCAGCATCTCTACTTTTTGCTAATGAATTTGAACAGTTGTGTTGGTGGAATCCTGAAAACTGAAATAAAAAACAATTATTCTGATACACTGGAAAGGTGGTCAGCATGCCTCGCCACCATTCTCACCCCTGGTAGCTTTGGGCACCCCTGGCATTTGTGATGTGGGTGAGGCCTGGGCTGCCCCCACTCTGACCTAGAGCTAGTCACACTGAACGCCAGGTCAAGGGGAAACTTGAGCGTTTAAAAAGCTGGCAACAGAATGTGGGCAAAATACAAATTTTCTGCGAGTCAGAAGACCTGACATTTGTCCTGAGAGCATTTGCCAGTTTGAGACGGAAACCTAAAGGCCTCAGTTTTCTTGTCTGTGAAATGAGGGGACCAACTGGCATGTTGGTTGAGGTCTCTGTGCTGGTGGCAGCACCGACGATCCCGGCAGGCCCTGGGGCGCAGCTGGGCAGGGCACAGGCCTCGCTGTGAGAGGGGCCGAACCCAAAACAGCACCCCGCTCCGCCCCCCACCCCAACAACAGCGATAAATGAGTTACCCAAACCCACCGAGACGGCCTCCTACAGCACACACACGACCTTTTCTGAGACACCCCTCTTCCATCCTGAGTCGCCAGCAATCTCCTTCCATAAGGAAAGAAAAAAGGTAAACATTATCCTTGTCAACGGTCCAACTAGCAGCAGTAAGTGTCAGAATCGGAGAATAACATTCTGACAGGCTGCAGTCGGGCTAGACTGCAAAGTATTTCTAGCGTGCGGGTGTGTGTGTTCCAGGTGTGTGCATGCTGTGAGAGGTGTCAGGAGCAGGCCTCAAAAAGCAGCAGGCTCTGAACGCCTCCGGGCACAAAGCCACCTGCACAAAACAGGGTTTTAGTCAAAGCTTCTCTGGATCAGCCTGAAAGTTGTGCAAAACAACCCTCCAGTTCCTATGAATCGCATGCAGAATTAGGACCGGGAAATTTGTGAAGTTACCCCAGGGTAGGATTTGCAAGGGAAGCACACTCCGGTGACCCTTGAACAATGAAGGTTTGATTTGAACTACGAAGGCCCACTTACATGCAGATTTTTCTCAGTAAATACTGAGACTGTGTTTTCTCTGCTTTATGGTGGTTTTACTAAAATTTTCTTTTCTCCAGCTTACTTTTTTGAAAGAGTATAGTATATAATACATACAACATACAAAGTGTGTCTTAATTAACTATTTATGTTATCAATAAGGTTTCCAGGCAACAGGAGACTATTGGCAGTTAACTTTGGGGGGAGTCAAAAATGATACATTGATTTTTGACTGTGTTGGGGTTTGGCACCCCTAACTTCCACGTTGTTCAAGAGTCAACTGTAAATACACACACACAAACATATATATAAATATATATATAATATATATTTATATATATAATATATATTTATATATATTTAGAACATACACTTATGTATATATTCAATGTTCCTAGTTAAATGTAAACCTAATGGCATGGTCCGTATATTATATATCTTTGCATCTGCCCGACATCTGACTAGCAAAATACCCAAAAGGTAGTTAGTTGTTCAGATAATTTAACAAATACAGTTGAATGTCACCTGCGTGCAAAGCATGTGTCGTGTGCTGGGCGAATGGCAGTAAGAAGACAGACACAATTTCTGCCCCATTCCAGACCCTTTAGACTGGAAAGGACACGGGGATCACAAAGAAGGTGAGTGTGTGTTGGTGGCGTGGTCCGCAGACTTTCGTGTTGGGGCCAGAGTGTAAGTGTGTTAGGTCTGCCATCACGCAGTCTTGGTGGCAGCTGCTCTCTTGTGCTGTGGAAGCAGCCAGGGATAGCACAGAAACTAGTGGGCCTTTTGTGTTCCAGAAACTATAGACACTGAAGATTGAATTCCATGAACTTTTGATGCATCACAAATTGTATTCTTTTGATTTTTTAAAATAATTTTTTAAATGTTCAGTTACAGTTGGCATGCACTGGCATGTTAGTTTCAGGTGTGCACCGTGGCGATTGCTCATTTATGTGATGTACAAAGCGATCGCCTTGCTACATCCTAGCACCCATCTGACACCCTACATAGTTACTACAGTTTTACTGACTACATTCCGAATGCTGAGATTTCTATCCCCGTGACTGTTTTGAAACTACCAATTCATACTCCTTATTCCCTTCCTCTTTTTACCAGTCCTCCACAACTCCCTTCCATCGGGCAATCAGCAAAACGTCCTCTATGAATTTGTTTTCCTTCTGTTGATTTGTTGATTGTGTTCTTTAGGTTCCACACGTAAGTGAAATCATATGGCCTTTGTCTTTCTCCGTCTGACTCACTCCCCTCAGCAGGATACCCTCTCGGTCCATCCATGTTGTTGAAGATGGCAAGATTTCACTCTTTTTCCTCCCCTGGCTTTATTGAAATATACTAGACAATTACTTGCTTGTATTTACATTGTACAATTCAATGAGGTTATTTTTTTCAATTATAGTTGTCATACAGTAAGATATTAGATTCAGTTGTACAGCATGGTGATTAGAGATCTACTAAATTTACTCCTCTTTTCCCCTACATATTTACTACAACATTATGAACAATGTCCCTAGTGCTACACTGTATACCTCCATGTCTATGTTGTAGCTCTCCATTTGTGCTTCTTAATCCCTTTCCCTAATATTCTCTGAACCTATGAAGTTTTTTTCTGTTTGTTTTCATCGTTGTTTATTGTGTTTTTTAGATTTCACATGTCTGTGAGATCATGCAACATATGTCTTTCCCTTTCTGACTTATTTCATTTAGTGCAATATCCTCTAGGTCCATCAAGGTAACATCTTTTCCACCCCCTTTTGGATGTCTTTTAATCAGAAGAAGAAGAGATAAAGAAGAGTCTCTCGTAGGCAGCGTATGTAGGGATCTCGTCTTTCTATCCATTCAGCCACCCTATTCTTTCATTGGAGAACTTAATTATTTTCCATTTGAGGTCATCATTGAGAGATATGTAGTTATTACCATTTTCTATTTATAATTTTGATACAGGTTTTTTTCTTCTTGAAGTCCCTCCGACAATTCCTGTGATACTGAGTTGGTGCTGATAAATTCCTTTAGCTTCTTTTTGTCTGGGAAGCTCTTTATCTGTCCTTTAACTGTAAATGATAGCTTTGCTGGATGAAGTATTCTTGGTTGTAGATCCTGGGTTTTTATCAAGACGACTGTTTTGTGCCAAACATTTCTGTCCTGCATATTTTCTTTTGAGAAATCAGCTGCCAGTCTTATGGGTAACTAACTGTTTTTCTTTTGCTGCTTCTAAGAGTCTCTCTTTGGATTTAACCTTCGGCATTTTAATTACGATGTGTCTTGGTGTGGGCCTCTTTGGGTTCATCTTTTTTGGGACTCTCTGAGCTTCCTGGGGTTGTATGTCACCAGGTTAAGGAAGTTTTTCATTATTATTTCTTCAAATAGCTTTTCCTCCTCTTGTTCTCCCTCTCCTCCTTCCAGTACCCCTATTACATGGATGTTTTTACACTTAATAACTTAAGGAGTCTTTGGGACAACATTGACTCCCTAAGTTATTATTATATTCTTGGTTAAGTTTTTCTTGCCATTCTGACTGGATGTCTTTGGCTACTCCATCCTCCATATTGGTGGTTTGATCCTCTTGTTCATCTAATTCTGTTATTTCCTTCTGACATACTCTTCATCTCAGATAATGCATCCTTCACTTCTGACTGGCTCCCTTTTATAATTTCCATTTCCATTTTTATCTCTTTGTTTCTGTTCTCATTGAGTTCATCTACACTTCCTCTATGTTCATTGAGCATCTTTATGACAAGTGTTTTGAACTCTGCATCTGTAGATTCCTTGACTCCACTGTTCCTGGATCTCTGTTCTGTTCTCTCACATGGTTTCTGCTTCTTGGTCTTCCCATTTTGGCTGGTTTTCTGTGTCTGTTTCTATGTACTAAGCAAAGCTCTTAAGTCTCCCAGTCTAATCTGTGTGGCTTTGTGTAGTAGGTGTCCTGAGAGGGGTTCAGCTGCAGGCCAACTTTAGCCCAAGTCTCTACCCTTCTGGGGCTACCTGTTGAGATTCAACAAGCAATCCGTTCTCAACAAGCGGTGGGGTCTCAGGGAATTACCTGAGCAGAGCAAACTGCGTTAGCCAGGTTGTTGGAGGCTCAGATATGGAGACCCACCTGTGTTTGCACCCTGGGAAGTGGAAGGATGAGTAATAAATTCAAAGAAACAATGGATTCTGCCAGCACTTCTGTCTGAGAGGAGGCTGCCCCTCCAGCCCTCACTCTGAAGCCGGACAACTCAGTTTCTCCCCATATTTCCCTGCTGCTTTCTGAGCAGCTGCACCAGCCCTGGAACCCAGAGGGAGTGAGTTCGTCAGTGGTGAGTCCATGTGTGGGACACCAACCACCCTCCATCTCACTCAGCCCAAATCTCTGTTGGTGTTCACAGCTAGGTGTTGTAGGGACTTCTCTGCCTGGCACTGGAACCTGGGCTAGAGAGACTGGTGTGGGGCTGGGACCCTTCACTTCTCCGGCGGAACCTCCACAGAGGAGATAGGCTTCCTGATTTTCCGTGGCCACATTCAGGTGTGGAACCAGCCCCATCCACATCTTTGCCCCTTCGACCAGTTTTGATGAGGCTTCATCTGGTGTGTCCCCATTAGAGGACTTCTGTTCAGCTAGACTTCTGGCAACTCCCAATGATGGGTGTTTTGTGGTTTAGTTATAATTGTGATGTGGTTATGAGAGGAGGCAAGCACAGCATTTACCTGTTCCACTATCTTGACCAGAAATACTTATACTTTTGATTTTATTCTGAATCACTTAAACTGTAAAAAGCATTCTTAGCTCACAGGCCTTACATAAATAAGATGCCAGATTTGCTCCACATTCAACCTCTGATCTAATATAACAATTGGGACCAAACTGAATTGTGATTTTATCGACAGCAATGATGTAAAGGACTATATCTGAAGACGGTGTTGTGTGGCCATTGTCATTTTATGTTCATTCTGCCTCAGATAGTTGGCCTTCCTTTCTTGATGTTTGAGTTAGCATGTTGTGGGAAATGAGTAGCAATTGGTCAAAATTAACTGAAAGCTGACATTTTTCTATATAATGTTTCTTGTGATTTCTCCTGTTGTTTATTTCTTTTCCAAGACAATATCAAATGAATTAAAAGGCTGACACTTGCTCCCTCCATCCCAAATCAGAGCACTTATTGCCACACCGAACTCCTCCCCAAACTCTCCCCTCAGAGGTAGTTTGATACACTGCTGTCGAAGAAGTTCATAGCCTCCCTAATACTTTACCCCTAAATTGTAGAGGTAGGAAACATCACAAAGCCAATTTCCATACTTTTCCCACTGGTAACATGCTGAATTCCTCCACTTTTGTTTATGATTCAAAACTGAAGAGTTTCGCAAAACCAGAACTAGTTCAGTGTCAGCTCTTTTTGGATGTTAGGAGCATTAACCCATTAGACAGGAATAATTTGAATAACCAGCTCCATTTTAAGGGGTCTAGTTGCATAACTTAGCTATTAGTTACACACAGAGATAAAGAATATCACATTCCTGAGACTGATCTAATTTCTAAATGTTAAAATATTGGCATATTGGTCACTTATTGTTGACACGGCACTATTCGTGGCTCCTGTGGTTATCAGCTTCGAAACAAGGAGAATTGGCAGTCTGATGGCAAGGCATCACAGGGAAACCAAAGGCCTAGAAAAGGGCTAGGTTTCCATGGGGCCTCACTGGGATCTGGAAAGCCATTAAACCCTGAGCAGGACTATGTCTTCAGCTGTGCCACAGTATCCTCCACAGGCCAACTCTCTCTCTGTGTCTGTAAAGCGGTGAGTGTCAGACAACAGTCATAGCCTGAATGTGCATCTCCACGATGCGAGAGACCAGCCTCAGCAGTCCCACTGACTGTCCCAAATGCACATTCTTATGAGAGAGAATTCATGGACCTGCCAGTCATATGCACCAGCATAACAGGGTTAAACAGCAAAAACTAGGAAGCCAGAGTGATGTTTAATGAAGTTACTCTACATGTGTGATACACTATATAATGTAAAAATTATATAAACACACATACACATATATAATATGTAATATGTAATATATAATATATAATATAACATAACATATAACATATAATATATATAATTAATATATAAAATAAAATTGTGTGTGTATGTGTGTGTGCCAACAACTGATTCCCTAGATTTACTTCATGCCCTGATTTTGCTTCATGTAGCTTGCAGAGTCAGAGTCACCATAGGGTTTCAGAAATGAAGAACATTTGCAAGAATTCATTTTATTATTAACAACTCTGAGAAGAGACAGAAATGCCATTTTGTTTTCACATTCCACAGGTCACAGTTGATATCTTCAACAAAAGGAGCTTCCAGAAAATGAAGCAAATTGATGCTGGAAATCTATACTGCCCTGTTTCCCTTTCTCCCAGAAACACAGACGTACACACAGAGTCTTCATGTTTGCTTAAAAGGCCTTCACAGGTCATCTAGATTCCAGTTACAGATTCTATCAGAATCATTCTTTCAGAACCTAATGGAAAGATTTTTATTTTGAAGCATAAAAGCAGTTTTTCTTTAAATTTCTTTAGGAATTGGGGGACTTTAAGGGGGATCACAGTCCTATTTTTAAAGAAGTATCAGTTGTTTTCACCTACATAGTAAATAAATTCTACCAGTTGCCATTTATGTGGTGCCTATTACGTGCTAGCTACGTTATTTCTAACTTTCAAAACTACTGCAGAAAAGTAATCTCTCCATTTCACAGATGTAGAGACTGGAGGCTACAAGAGACGAAAAGTTTTGTGAGAGAATTCAAACCCAAGGATCCGATGACTGCCCCATGGTTCTTCCCAAGAGGGAAAAAAAATCTAGATTATTTTAACAGAAGATGTTATGTTATGTGATGACCAACTTCCTAGTATTTTTAAATTGCTAGATTTTAAAAATAAAGTATCCCTATCTTTTCTCCCACCCCATACCTCATGTCTATCCAACCACTGCCTCTGCCAGGCAGCTTGTCAGACGTTAGGCAAAGGGGGTGACTAAGATCAGGTTTGGGCCCCCGGAAAGCCACAGGTGGTAAGGGAGGAGGGTCGTCGTTGCCACGTGAGGATATGTGCTGGGCACTCTGTGACTTATGTGGGGAGCCCGAGGAGGGGTGCTAGCAGCACCTTCCTGGGCTTGACCAAGTGACGGTGGATGGTGAGGCAGGACTTCCCAGGCCACGGGAGTGGCAAGTGCAGAGACACGGCAGAAAGACTGACTCAAGGCTCGTCGCAGTTTCCTGTGAGGCCGGTTCAACACCTCTGATTGCTGCTGGGCGGCCCCCTACCATTTCGGAGTCAGCACGTCTGCGGTGGGGCCCTAGAACATGCCTCTGTAGCAAACTCCCAGGTGATGCTGGTGCTCCTGGACCACTCTTAGGAAGCACTGCTTTAAGCATCACAACCGGGCAGCCTCTGTAGGTCATTCAAATGGGCTTTCCAGGTGTTTTCCGTTAGGTGTCACCACAGAAACCAGCACTGAGCTGCTTGTGTTTGCTAAGATGTCCACGGATGTGCCAGGTTTTCTCCTTCAGTCTGAAAATTTCACTGGCAAGGAAGCCATGGACCACTGAATTGAAAATTGAGCTCCTAGGCTGGTCCAGGTGCTGGGCCACTGCAGTGCCTGCGTGTGGAAGCCAGGCACAGGGCAGGCAGGAGAGAGAACCATCGCCTTCCTCGTCAGCCCTGCAGCCCCGCGAAGAAGAACGTGCTGGTCCTCAGCAAAGCTGCACCTCACATGCCTGCGGACTTGCTCACAGCTTCCTGTCTGGTTGTTCTCCTTCAAGAAAATCCTTTCCCTCCCCACTCTTAAGAATAGCGCTAGACATTCTGGAAATTCTATGTCTCTGAGGGCCATGAAAATGCAGTGGATACTTTCAAAGTCTGCTGGTTGTCATCAAGGCGTGTGATATTCCTGTGGGTTCAGAAGCAGCAGCAGCAGTCCTCGTCCTCAGCTGAAGAAGCAGAGGGTAAGATTGGTAATGAAGCAGCAGGCAAGAATAAAGACCTGTGAAGCAGAAGGGCATTAGTGCTGGTTGCTAAAGCTGCCCACAAATGGCCTAACAAGGAAAGTGGGACAGAGGAAAAGAAAGATAAATTTAGAAGGGGGAAAAAAAGGAGGGAGGGCACGAACGAATGAAAAATGAACAAACTAACAAAGGGGGAAACAAAACAAAAAAGCAGATTGACTGGGGCTTCATCCAGAAATGCGCCCTCGTCACCTTTGGGATAATCATGAGGGGCCTCAACGTGTCTTCAAACGCATTTTCCCCAAAGCAGAAAACAGAAAAATCCACATTTCCAGATTTTACCTTAATGTTTCCAGAGTTCTCTCCCAAACCATGGACTTGCAACTCACACTCGACCATCTGCTTCCTTTGCCCTTTGAGTAACTATTTAAAGGAAGTTGTTTGAGCTCCAGTTTCACCAGTGGAAGAAAACCTTTTCATGCTTTCTCCCCGACAAGGCAGAAGGAGAGCTGGACCCTTAGGGAGGTGCCAGCGCAGAAGCGCCGAGCCTGGAAACAGCCAGAGCACCTCATTACGTTCACTGTCCTCATTTCACCCATGAGAAAACTAAAATCTACGGGGAAAACTACCTGACCCAAATCATCTGCTGATTAGGGCTGACGTGCTCCAGCTGCCATGATAGTTATTTATTTTGGTTGCTTTTACCTTGTTTTGAATTAGAGTTTTCCTGATGGTACTAGTCGTGATGACGAAAATCACTGAACACTTTTTGGGTTCTTGCTATGAGCCAGGCACTGTTCAAAACACAAGTCTGAATTCACTGAGTCCCGACACAGCCCTCCGAGGGAGGCCCTTTTGTCACCTCCACTTCACCCCACAGGAAACTGAGGACCGGAGAGAGACAGTAACTCGCCTAGGCCTTTCGCATCCCTATTCGTGCCTATTTAGGTAAAAATGAGAGTGGTTCAGTGGCTGACTGGCATGGGAGCAGTAAGAAGACAAGACTGAGAGGAAATCTGACCTGTGCTAACTGATCACCTGAAATGCACAGATGTATGATATCATGTGTGTCTGCTACTACGTGGCCAGGGGCCTAGTGTTTGGTCAAAGGCCATGAGCTGCGAGAAAGCAGGGCCCCTGCAGCCTCTCTGCTGGGCACACTGGCTCTATCGATGGCCGAAGGGTTGACTGTGAATTGAAACGTGTGTGATTTCTCTGCTGGGAAACTCCGCAGCTCCGAGGCTGTACTATTTGCATAGAAAGAGGTCTCTTCCACATGAGTGAGGATCATCTCGCCTCCGTGGCTCTGGGAATACACACACATCCACATATTTCCCTCATCATGAGATGTTTCCTCCGTGGCCTGGGAGCATTGCCTGCCTATTTCCTCCCCCTGCAATCTAAGATCTGTTGAATCATACAAATGACAGCACTTAGCCAGCTGTGCCGCAGAATAAGTGACACCCACCCCCTGCCTTTTGACTCACCATATGAAACAGTTTGCTTTATCAATAAGCAACATATTAATGCCCATAATGCTCCTCCAGCCACGTTTTGCTTGGCTTCAATTTTTTTTTTTAACGCCTACAGCACCCATTATTCCCGGGTGGTCTCCCATCCAAGGACTAACCAGGCCCGACCCTGCTTAGCGTCTGGGGTCAGAAAAGATGGGGCGTGTTCAGAGTGGCATAGCAGCAGACTTGGCTCCACTTTTTTATGTCTTCATCCTCAGGTTAAAAGTACCCTCATCAGAGAGCGGATCCTCCCTCGGGTCATCTAAAATAGGGGCCTCCCGTTTTCACACCTTTAACTCCAACTCAGAGCTCTGTGCACTTCCTTTGTGGCGCCACAGTTGTGTCTATTTATTTACTGAATGATTTTTTCCCTATTTCTATGTAATCTTTCCTTTGTCTTGTTCATCCCCAAAGCTAGCATAGAGCCTGGTACGTTTGCTTTACTTATTTAGCAAACACAAGTCATTCCCTAAGAGCCCAGCATACTCGGTGCTTTATTAATTAAGCACATTCTTTACAATCCCACGTTCAGGAAAACATCATGCCACGTTTTACAAAGGAGGAAACTGAGGCCCTGAAAGGTTAAGTAATTTGCCCAAAGGCACAGAATCAGTATGTGAGTTTGGATCCATGGTGTCACTCTGAGTCTGGGTTAACCCATTACTTTTAACTAATATGGACACACTCAATTCTTGTTTGTCGAACATATGAACAAGTTAAAGAAATTGAAATATAAGAAAAAGAGTCAAGAGTGAAGTGTCTCCTATCTACCACATCCGTTTTTCTGCCACTTCGCTTCCCACGTCTATATCCATTTTTATCCCCACCTCTGAGCTCTTTGGGTCTTTTTATTTATTTATTTTTTTTAAGTATTACTGAAAATGCTTCTCTCCTCTTTATTTTTTTCCTAATGTAAATAACACACTGAGAAAGTCCAAGTTCCAAAGGAAATATATTTATCTTCTGAAAAGAGAAGCCCGCCAACAAACTCACAAACATCAGCCTAGTTTAATAAAAATTCTGTCTTCAAGAAGAGAGAGAAACTTGCCTATTTTATGTTAAGCTAACTATAGGCTCACAAAGTTATATCCATATCTTAAGCCCCTCTCTGTGAATGTTTCCTGATTTGGAAAAAAAGGTCTTTGTTGATGTGATGAGATGAGATGATCATCCAGGATTATCTATTTGGCCTTAAACCCAAAGACAAGTGTCATTATGAGGGACACACAGAGCAAAGACAGAAGAGGGGAAGGCAATGTGAGCATGGAGGTAGAGATCGGAACGATGTGACCACAAGCCAAAGAATGCCTGGACCACTAGAAACTGGAAGGAGTAGGAGGGGATTCTCTCCTAGAGCTTCTGGAGGAAGCGCAGCGCTGCCATACCTGGACTCTGGACGTCTAACCACAGGAACTGAAAGGATGCATTTCTCCTGTTCCAAGCCACCCAAATTGTGAAAATTTACTATGGCAGAGCAGGAAACCAACACTCTGACACATGAAGACTGTAATAAGTGTTCTCCGTTTCGTTGATGAAGCTTTTTGAGACTGATTTGGTTCCTCTCTCTTGTGTAAGTGGAGGGTAAAGGATAAAAAGACTAACTTGCTCTAGGCATCTTGAACTTTCTTTTAGTGACTGCAGCTTTACTGTGCATACCTGTGCACAGAGACTAAATCCGGCAGCTGGATGTGCTTACTAGTAGCACATTATTTAAATATTACTCTTCCTGGGGAGCCATTCCGTAGGCCTTTGGAGGCCTGCCCTGGGCATTGCAGTGGGTGTCACGAGAGAAAACATGGAAGGCTGGTCAAGACTTTCGTGCTCCAGTTGTTTCATTTTCTGCAACCTGACTGCAGTTCCTCGAGTTAAAAGAGAACATGACTTGAAGGTTGTTAAATATCCCTCACCAGCCTTGCGATGCTGAATTTGTAGGGTTGACCGAAAAGATAACAGCAAGTTATCCTAACAGCTAAAACTGGTCTGTTAGGGAGTAGCAGAGAATTGCAAGTCCAGACAAGCAAGCTACAGCCAGTCCCACAAACAAAGGAGAGGACCATTATTTCGTGGAGGAAACAAAGGAAGTTGGAGAGGTTGATTCAGAGAGGCGGTGGTTTCTTGCTGGCCGAGTTACTGGGCAGTAGGTTTCTTCTAAGAGACACTACTGGGGCCTGTAACTGATGATTCTTTCCTGTGGAAGCATCTTCTCTTAGCTCTGTACCTGACAATCCTCCCTTTCGTTGACCTCCTGTGATACTCTGATCATTCCTTTCTGGCTTTCCAACTCCCTTTTAGTAGGAATCCATGATTAATTTTCGTAGTAGGAAAGATGCAGAGTGAATTCACGTTGAATGGCAGGTAGAAACGAGTGAACTATGCTTAGCCCACCAGCAGGTGTCTTACAGGTATCAGACGTGGGCCATCCTGCAGCCTTGATTCAGCCTTGCTATCAGAGAGCTAACATCTAACTGCCCGTTGAGAATCTACTAGATAAAGACGAGGGTTGAGGAGGTGACCAGATGGAATGACTGAACAGAATTTTTAGAGATCCTTGGAGAAATGGCGACAGGCGGGTGCCTTAGAAGAAAGGGATAATAGTTGATGTTCCTGAACTACTCACACTACCCAGTGTGTGTGGATGTATTCATTCTGCCAATCGTCTAGGAGTGCGGTTCTCAAATTTTAACATGTATCAAGCATACCTGGAAGGCTTCTGAAACACAGATTGCTAGGCCCCACCTCCAGAATTTCTTACACAGCCTTCTAGACTCTTCTCTAATGCTCCAACCTTAGTGAAAAGAGAAAGGGAAGACTTGGGTTGCAGTCGTGGGCAACACAAAGCATGTTGGGCATGGATGGCCAGCAGAAGAGCAGCTGCCCATGGGGAAGAAGATGTGCTACAGACTGATGATCTTTCGGGTGTGTGCGCTGAGGGTTTCCAGCCCTGATGAACATATAGTATTCTAATGTATCACCAGGAAGAAAAAAATAGATGTTCCCCTAGAAACATTTTATCAGGGCCAGCTCTTCTGTCTCATTTTCATATCTTATTTACAGATTTTTCTAGAATCAGTTTCAACTTAATCCTCTGTTTGTCTTCTGTCTTCATGGACCATGGATAACATAACATCTGGTCAGAGGTTTTTTCTTGAAATAAATTGTATAATTGTAGGTAGTTCCACCAATTTTCATATGTCTGCTTCTGCTTACAAGAGTTGCAAATCTAAAATCATGTGACAATTTTATTATCATTTATTTCCAGATCCCTAATTAAGAATTTTATCTTGACTGAAACTAACATTCCTTCAAGAATACAGTTAGCATATGTGTGAACCTGTATTCTGTCAGGTTCGAAGAAGCATTACTGGACCTCCATGTGAGTGACACTGTGCCAAATACATGGAGAAAATTTTCCCATAAACATTCTTTTGACATATGAATTTATCGAAGTGACCTCCTCATTATTATTCATTGTCATTCTCCAAAAACTTGAATCCTCCAAATGTGATGTTTGCATGTTCTAATTTGTCCATGTGTCGTCATTCAAGGCCTGCTTCTGTCGCTCAATTCCTTGAGGTTCCCTGTGTTTACAGATGGGCCCCTTGACGCAGTCACCAGCTTGCCAGAATTCACTTTTTTAAAAATGATTTCCCCCTTTGTTAAATGTGGTCATTTGCTGGCATGCAGTGGGAACTCATGAGTTCTCAAAAGTTTGCAAAAGCAGATTGAACCTTCCATAAACCTCATTTGTTGGAATGCGTTATCCCGAGTGAGTTAAATCTCTTTCCTCACAGTATTAGAGCCTCCAGCCATTCTTTGCATATGTTTGTTGGGATGTTTTTGAAAAGAATGTTATTACATCTTGGCATGTGAATGCACTTATTGAATTATTTAGTTATCTGGAGTTTTTAAAACTTTCAGGATCTCAGTCATAACTAGATCACCTAAGTTTTTAGAATCAGGAGATTTACTACGAAGCTAACAAAGCGAAAATTTCAAGGTCTCCCACTCACATGGGCCACCTAGCTATTTACACCCAAAATTTTGTGTTCGTGTTGTTAATGGGGGAAAATACAACTGTCAAAGCTCCAGATCCACGATGCACAGGACCCCCGCCAGGGGTATGTTGAAATAGAAGTTCGATAAAGTCTTCTTTTCCATAGACTGTTTTTATAGCTGAAGGTGGTAGTGTTGATGGTCATAGGGGTGTTTTTCTCTGGAGACAAATGCATCTGACCCCACCCAGTCACATGTCATTTAGGCTGGCCATAAAAAACAGACTAGATGAAGCCACCTGTTCTGGTGCATGTCAGTGCCTTCACGGAGAAGCCAACCGTGGATCTAATTGGCTTGGGTGAACAATTGGCTGTCATCAGTAGTTGCCCGCAGCCAAGTTCCCTAATTTGCTAGGGTTAGGGAAGGAACAGAATAACTTATGTTACTTCCTTCAGCAAGTAACACCTGCCCAGAAAACTCAGTTCACCTGAGTTTTCAGATCTCCCAATTTTGGCTTGTGCAGACCAGTTTAACCAGGCTACACCAGTGATGGAGAACAACAAAGCCCTTCATCATTTCTGCAGCAGCTGTTAACTATGGGCCAGTCCATTTGTCCTGGCTGGGATGTGCTGAGCCAGTATCGGAAATTTAACCAATTTAAAATGATTCCCACCGGAGTACGTCAAGCATAATGAGGGAGAGAAGAATGAAAAAGGCAATGCTCGCATCAAGGAGTAGAAATTTCAATTCAGGAAGGGCTTAACCCTACTTCATCTTTCATTCTCTTCATCTATCACAGAATAAAGAAGAATCAAATATGTTGATTCTAGAACTAGCAATGTATGACCACAACAATGATCACGTGGGTAATAACAATACAAGAGGATGCCACTGTAGTGTAGGTTAAATAAATGAGAGTGTCTTTTAGTGTTGAACACAGTCCATATTCCCAGTACACTACTTGACTAGTCCAGTGTCCCTTCAGCAAGTTCTTAACCCTTCTGTGCCTCAGTTTCCTCCAACATAAAATACTGAGACTACCTCACAGAGTTAGTATAAAGATTTACTCTAATGAATATTTATAATATATGATGAACATAAATACTTATTAAATGTTATATATGTGTATCCATACTATAGTATATAACATTGACCATATCTATGCCAGTATTACCAGTCATGATAGGGTTGGTTATTCCACGAGTCATGTTGTCCAGGCTGAAGTCCGTCATCATTTCAACAATTCGAAAGCACTGTCCAACTCGCAGTGGTATGTCCTCACTGACATCAGAAGACCTTAAAGTGATTTGAATCTGGGAGTTGATAACTGCGAAAAGAACTCCTTCAGAGAAGCATGTCCACTCCGTTGGGATGTGTGGATTTTATAAGGCATTCGATGCACGTTATCAGCAGTAACATGCAGGTGATAATATGTATAACAGATGGAGACCTCTTAGCCACCACGTTATTTATTTCACAAGTATTATCCCAGGAAAGAGAAATACCGGCCTCAGAGAATAAAGTCATCTGCCTAGTTAATGTCGGTGCACAGGGACAGTTTGCTCTCAGGTGTGTCTCTCTGCAAATTGGCAACTCGCAGGGTTATATATGCGCCATGATGTCCATTCCTTGCCCTTAGAGGCAGATGGCGAGATATGATCCTTCTGAGCTCACCAGGACAAGGTGATGCAGGTCAGGACATACCCCCCACCCCCGAGTGGGTGCTCAGGTCCTGCGCCGAGGTGGGGGTGGGGGGGAGCACTCTTGACTGAGAGGAGGAAAGAATCCAAGTGCACACGAGAGTTAGAGACAAAGAAATGTTTCTTAGGGAAGGAATAACTCCACAGACAGAGATGTGGTCTCCTCTCAAGACAGAATGAGAGAGCTGAGAGGGACAGAGAAGAGAAAAGACCAAGAGAAAAAACAATGGGAAAATGACCCCGAGTGTTCGTGGGAATCCAGTTTTGATGTCATTCTTAGTTTCTCTGAATTGCAGTTTAAAGACTTTGTTTGCCTATTTCCCTTTGATGGTGTGGGTATGTGGTGTGAAAGGATGGGGATGCAGCGGGAAGGCCTGCTGCTGGCTGTCCCCAGCCTCTGTGCCATAGGTGCCCTGTGGCTTTGGGCGCTAAGGAATGAAGGTTGGGTTTTTCGTGTGGAGGGCAAATGCTTTGTTAGCAATCCCAGCAGGAATCTTCCTTTGTTCTATAGGATTCCATAGTCTGGCAGCAGCACACTGCAGGCTCTGAATGCAGCTTGATTTGATATAGTTCTCATGCCTCCTCCCTGAAATGAAGGGACCCTCCACGCCAAGGTCCCCAGCAGAGGTTCAGGCTGCCAGTGCCGTATTGCTCAGAGGAAATAGAAGTCGATAAGGACTTCTAAAAATAATTCTGAACACCAAACCTCAACATTCGACCTGCAGCGATTTTTTCCTTGTTTTTTAATTTCATAAATCTCGGCATCATTTATTCTTTTCTGCCTGAACAAATCTTTCATTTTTACTGACTTCACATTTTCATTATTTATTTTTTTCATTTGTATTTCTGTCACACTTAGCGTAAGGATTCACACTGTTTTGTTGGACAAGTTCAACGTTATTCGTTTGCCAGAATTATTAGTGATATGAGCTTTAGTTTCCATTTGGTTTCAGGAAATTCAGAACAAGAGATTATTGTTTTCTAACATTTAATTATACAAACTGTGCCAAAATATCCATTTAATTACTATTTTATTTTGATTCTCACAAGTTATGTGCTCACTGTTTCATTTTAACAGATAGGTGGTACTTTTGTATGAAATTTAAAGAATTTAATCTCCATTTAATTTTTTAATCAAAATCTGCGAATGCCCTTGGAGTTTAGTGCTTTAAGAGTTGTTTAAGCTCTTGTTACATCTTATACTTCATATCTATTAATTTTTTAGATTTTCTACACAATGTCATGATGTGGGCCGTAGCCACTGACTAGCTCCTTTAAACACGAGGGCCTTTAACTCCTTATTGAAATTACAGCAAAGGCAGTGGGGAAAAGGAGTCTGAAAAGCACTGTTTTCTTTTCAGCGTCTCTTAAAGATTTGTATTGGCCTCACAGATGCTGAGGTCTGCAACATTTCACTTAAAAGACTTCAAAAATCACAGTCTCATGCACTTTCCTGCCCTGGAAATTCCATTTGAGCCAAGGGCAATAGGTGCCAACTAATGAAGCCCGGACAATCCCTTTTTGTTTTTGTGTTCCCTTAAGCCTGTGTGACATAGATTTATTTGCACTTAATGAGAAAGGTGTCCGTGGTATATTGTTGAACAGGAAAAAAAACACACTAAAGAATGTCATACGTATCGGGTGGCTGGGAGCAAAATCTTGAGTCAGACTGCCTTGGTTCAAATCTTCAGGAGCTGTGTGACCTTGGCCTAGTCAGTGAACCTCTCTGGGCCTCTGTTTTCTCATCTGGCCATTAACTCACAGGCTTGTTGTGAGGATTAAATGACCTGACGTGTAAACACAGAGAACAGGGCCTGGCACGTCGTGAGTACACTTCTTTTTGCAAAAGGACTCATTTTGGAAGGACAGACCCATTCATCCAACAAATATTTATGTACTAGGTAAACTGTTACCACTGGTTACCGCTAGAACAAGGGACAAGGGCAAGAGGACTGAATCTCTGCTTTATGCTACCAGGTATTGTTTGAAAATTTTGTTTGTTCATGACAGATCTGCTACTAGGTTGGAAATTGGGAACAGGCCCAGGAGCCAGCAGCATCTGCGTCTCATGGTTAGCTGTGTGACTGGGGCATCCTTTAACCACTTGCTGTACCAGTTTTAGCCCAATGGTCCCCACCCCATATGACCGTTGTGGGCTTAAGGTGCCTTGGTACATGTATGTCATTTAGAAATGTGCTTTGCTCCGGAAGAACAGATTTTACCCGTAGCAGCGTAGAAAGGAAACAGATCAGAGCCTGCAAGTGCCCTGAGGTCATCCTGATGATGTGTGTCTTTAAAATCATTAAAAAATATACTTAGAAAGCATGTTCTGGAAAGGACAGTAGAAATAAAAAAATATATATATGTTGTTTTATTTTCATTTCCGTAGTCTCCTTTCTTCCCACAATGCTTTTGAATCTCCTAGCCATGCGTAATTCTATTTGCTGAGTACCCTGAAGCTGTCTTGCTCATTTATTTTTCCTAATTACTGCTGGGGTTTCTCACCTTTGTATCCTGTCTCCTCCTCTCGTTCTCTATTTCTTCCTTATCTTCAGTAAAATTAAGTTCTATCTTAAGGGAGTTTTGCTTTCAAGTTGTTGAGAGAAATCACAATTGTTCTTTTTCTTGCCTGATGTGCTTTTATTAAAAATAAAAAATTTGAATACTGTCTATAAAATCATATGCAGCGAGCATGAGTCCATTAAAATACGTTATCTACTGAGGAGCCACGTTGTGTTAAACAAAGTCAAAAATTTAAGTCAGACTCAGAAACTCAAAAAAAAAAAGAAAAGAAAAAAGAAAAAAGAGAGAAGAAACAGCTTTGATTCTGTCCCCAAGAGATTTACAACCAAAAGGTAAAATAAAAATACACAGATACAAGAAGTGATATTTCAAATGTTTAACCAGAGAATGGCACATGTGGCTACCAGTGCAGAGGGTTGCTTCACCCTCGGTGCTTTAATGGCATATTCCAGGACAGCAGCTCTGGGTGTGATCATAAAGCAGGAGAGAGAGGATTCGCATTGATGAAACACCTACTGAGTGACGGCACTTGTGTCAGATGCTTCACTGAATTTGCTTTACAACCGTATGATATTATTTTAATTCCTGGTGTGGATACTGGGGATTTCAGAGCTTTAATAGTGAACCTGAGGCCCCAAAGCTCACAAATGGCCAGCTAGCACTCAAACCCAGGCTGTCCACCCCCTGGCGTGACTCCTAGGTCCTGCCTTCAGGGTACGTGACAACTGTTAACAGTGGGAGATCAAAAGTATTTCAGGGTGACAAAGAGCAAGTACGACATGATTTTGTGAAGCTCGTTTTCCCAAAAAGCTCTGTCTTTGTATTGTGCCCTTTACCAGATGGACGTTTGAAGAGAGAGTGCGGTTATTTGAGAACTCCTCTCTCTTCCTCTGAAGTGGAAGAGGCTGAGGCAGTCTCTCGAGAGCCACCCAGCTATCCCAGGAAGGCTCCTCTTTCCCTGCCACCCCTCCTTCCTGTCCTGGACGCCACTGAATTCGTTTTTTTCTGGGGCCAGTCCAAGATGGATACCACTATATCTGAAGTCATTTTGGAAAGCCCAGTGTAATGTCTCAGCCTTCCCCACCACCACCTCTGGAGTCCCCGGCCCGTTACTCTCCTTCCCTTAAACCAGCGGTCCCCAGCCTTTGTGGCACAGGGTACCGGGGCCCTGAGAATCTAACGCATGATGGCCCGAGGCTGAGCTGAGGCGGTGATGCTGGCGCTGGGAGCAGCTGCAAATACAGATGCAGCTTCGCTCACTTGCCCGCCTCTTACCTCCTGCTGTGCGGCCCGGATCCCAACAGGCCACAGACCAGGGCTTGAGGACCCCTGTCTTAAGGTGACTACTCAGATGCAGCCTCTGTTTCTGCCTTCCTGTGCCTTTATCTTTTCTCTAAATTAATCTCCTTGAGCCCTTCTGTCATCTGGTCTCCAGTCCAAAGTGTAACTGTGTTAAGCCCAATAAAGGCAGTAGTTCTGGGCCTACACTGGCAAAGCAACTGTCCTAGATCTCGAAGTTCAGGAGGAGAAATTGAGCCTTCTGGTGTACTGCGGGAGACCAGGGGAGTGGACTTCCCATAGGCTGTTCCCTCTGCTCGATGCTGTGTTTTCTCCTCACTGCCTGGAGCCAGAGTTTATTCCTCAGGACTTGCAGAATGTCCTCTGCTTTGCTCTCTGCTCGCTGACTCGAGAAAGGCAGATTTTTCGTACTGCTCCTTTTGCTGCAGGATTTTGTTTAGTTGATGGTGTCCACAGGGGCTTTCAGGTCAACAGGAACCCTGTCCCCAGTCAGAGGCCTTGCAGGAACTGACTCTATGAAAAAACAACTGGAGACCTGAATGAATAAATAAATATGAGATTCATCTGCAGAGGGAGGGTAGAAAGTGAAGAAAAATTAAAGGTTAGATGATTCTGAAGAGACTAAAGAATTTGCCAGGATACTTTTCAGATTTTGCTGGCAAACGGAGTGCTACAATGTGTTTCCAGATCTCTGAATATCTATCTCCCTTTACACTAAAGTATCTCACCTTCGGCGTGACCAGCCTCTTGGGCCAGGTCAGCCTTCGTTGGAGGGCCCTGGCCTGTGCTTTGCAGGATGTTATGTTATCAGCATCTCCGGCCTTTACCCACTCCACATTCTCCACAAGTTGTGGCAAGAAAAAGGTCTCCAAACATTGCCAAATGTCCCCTCAGGGCAAAGCAGCCTGGGTTGAGAACTCAGCCCAGCAGACGTTTTATATCAACTAGTGTTAGCTCTTGCTAGCCTTGCAGGAGGTCGTCCACAAATCAAACGATCGTAGAAAATTATTAAATTAGTCTTATCTTTTTTAAAAACCTTCCGTGGCTATCCCGAGTGCTCTCTACACGTTCTCTCTAACCTTCAAGTATGATGATGCTCACTTTGTGGATGAGCACGCAGGATCAGCGAGCGCAGGCCGTTCGCCCACTTGGCAGAGCCAGTCTGTTTCCCAGCCCCAGCCCTCCGGGCACCCGCCCACTGGGTGTCGCCCACAGCACTTCCACCTTCTTTGCAAACGTACAGTCGTCTGTGCGAGTGTAACCTGGGGGAGTGCAAATAGGCTTAAGTTTAAAAGGAAATGAGATCAAAGGAACATGTCCAGATATAGAAAAGGGAATCAAGCTCAAATACTCTGATGAATGCGGGCCTCGGAAAAAGTCACAAATAGTTTAACTCACAGTGACCATCAAACACAAATTCGCAAGGCGAAGAACTTTCCTCACCGGGCGTCCTTTCAACTGACGTGTGGAAAATACTTAGTCCAAAGGACCGCTTTTGCTAGATTTTTCATCAGAATCACTTCTACCATTCCATTAGCTCTCATAACATTTTAAACGAATCGTTTGGGACCCTTCATTACAAAAACAGTCTTCCGAATACCCGTAGATTTGCAGAATGTGGAAGAAATGATAACTAAAGGGTCGATCATAAGGTTTCAGGAGAACATCACCCAGAGGCCCTTTCCCTCTTTCGCTCTCAGGAGAAGCAGAGCCCCTCGGGCCAAGTGGCCTTGCCAATGGCTGAAGAGAACTGCTTACCGTTTGCTTTGTACTTCGTGCCATTTCTCTAGAAATCCTAATAACGAAAGGTTTTAGGCTTTCGAGTCCCATTTACTTTTGTTTTGGGGGCAAATCTCTGTCCTTTCAGCAATAGCTGTGGTAGTAAGCAGTCCTGGAGCAAGGACTTTTCCAAACAACCTTGACTTTTCTTGTCCAATCGCAGAAAACCTCTGAAAGGCAGCCACCAAGGAAGGCAGCACCACACACTAACTTTCTCAAAGCTAGCCTCTCCTTTTCAGATGGAACCTTATTGCAGTGCTGGCATTCTGGAACGTTCTGTTCACAGCGCGAGCAGTGGCACCATATTAGGACAACTTTCCAGCCTTGCAAGCTTGAAACAAATAACCAGAGTTCACGAGTTAAATGCGGATTGTGCAAGTCTGCAAAAGTTGGATTCCCTTTAAAGACACATTGGATTGCGGAGGCTTTGTTGACCCTCCACGGACTGCGTGCCGGAGCTAAGCTGAAGCTCCTGTCGCCACTGTGGGGAAGCTGGCTGCCACCGTGGCACCTGCCGGTGGAGGGGCTGTCCTCCCAGTCTGCTTTGCCACCTAGTGGCCAGCTCCGGCCTGGCCTTCGCTGACCACGATGCCTGGGAAAACGCCCTTGAAATGTTGAGTTCTATGATGGATGCTGAGAGAAGGCAGACACTGGGCAAAGAAGGCAGTTCAAAGAGGGACCCCAAACAAGCCCTTTTCCAAGCGTGCTGGCCTCTGAATATGGAAGAAGCACCAATAACTGGTCTTAGAAGAAAACACAGTTGCAAACCGCCAAGAGATTTTTGGATGTTTTTCCCTGGGGACTTCATGATTAAAATAGTAATCATAGAGGTAGAGTAAATGTAGACTTTCATAAAAAAAAAAAATAACTTACACCTTTTCAGTTAGTTCAGGAGGTTCCAAAATTGAGACCCCCCAATTCTTTCTTCAGGGTGAGTGCTGCCAGGATGGCTCGAAGGAAATGAAATGAGTTTGTATCCGTGGACTTCATCACCAACAAAAAGTTCTCATTTAGATTGGCTTTTAAGTTTCTCTCACCCCTTTCACATGGAATATGTACACACAATTTTCCATTTTAAAATCCCAGAAAAATTTATTCCATAACTAGTGGAAAGGGAGGAATTTCTCCTAATTAATCTTCATTTTTTTCTTAGTATTCTCAAATTGTTTCTTCATATTCTGTTTCACTTTCTCATTTTATTTTTTTTAAATAATTTCTTAAATTTTACTTATTAATAGTTTCAAGCATTCAGTACATTGCTTAGACATTTCTGTAGTTTATGAAACAATCTCCCTAATTGCTCTTTCTTTGCTCTGGCTTTCTACCTCGCCGGTGATTACTGCTGACTGCATTCTCTATGCCGTGCTCCCTGGTCCTGTAACCATCTATTGACTACTAATTTGTTCGTCTTTAACCCTTCACCCCATAATCACAGCCCTCTCCCTGCCTTCCCTCTGGCCGTCCCCTGATTGTCCTCTGTACCTGTGAATCTGTTTTTGATTAGTTTGTTCTTTTTTGTTTCCTAGATTTCACATATCAGTAACCTCATATGGTGTTTATTTTTCTCTGTCTGATTTATTTCACTCAGTGTGATAACTTCTAGGTCCATCCATGTTGTTGCAAATGGCAGGATTTCGTTTTTTCAATAGTTGAGTAATATTCCATTGTATATGTGAACTCACTTTCTCATTTCAAATATTAATAAATAATGTCCAGCTACCACTAGCTGTTTTCAGACATCGGTGACCACGACCCCCAGCACAAAACACCTTTTATACCATGACCATGTATGGGGAGGGGTGCATGTATCTTAAAATTTTATGACACGGTATATACTGTCATTATGTGAAATGTGTTCTGATACCTTCCATTTAATTCTACTTCTTTTCTTTTTTATTCTCACGTTGGCTGAGTAACTGGCTCCTGACTTACATTTCAAAAGGCTTAGTGAATCGGTTCTGTGCATGCTTCTACATGTAATGTAGTGAAAATGGCCTGGAAAAATACACACTTGAAGATGAAATCAAGAAACAGCACCTGTCTGTACACACGTGCACATAAATACAGGGTAGCTAACCCATGTGGAAGGAGTGATTTTGAAGGCTCTTGTGTCACCTGCCAGTAGTCATGTTTGGTTTTGTACCCCTCGCATGAGGTGTGGAGCCTGGAACACTTCCTAGCACTGCCTCGAAAGTCTTAACAACCCCTACAGGCCCCAGCTCCATCTGACATGGTGGGAACCTGCTCTGGTTCCCAGAGAGGAACTGGAGGAAGACCCCTGCCCCATTCTGTTCCTACCTGCACCTCATTTTCCCTTCTGCAGGCTGCATTCTTCCTGGAATTACTTATAAAGTGCTAAGGTCAAACGACTTACAGGAGCGTCTATCCCCACCACTTGTTTCTTCCTGAGTGTGAAGAAAACGTCTCCCCTTAGGCCGTCACACAAACATAAGTTGATTCAGTGCCTTAGAGGCTATAAACTCCCTGGACTCAAAATATACTAACTCTGCAGCACATGGCTTTTGAGTCAGGATGAGGAAAAGAGCATTGACCATAGAAATGAAATCCTCTTCTCAGAAAAATCACCTTAAACAGAAAGTGTTTTACCCAAGTTTGTCATTGTTTCATTTGAGGGTCACCTAGAACCCCTGAGTTTTAGGAAGTTATATATTATTTATGCAACTATCCTAAACACAAAGAAAGACATTAGGTGGCTTTCATGTCTAATAAGCATCATTAGACGTTTAGTTTCCTTTTCTGCCAACTCAGAAATCAAACCCAGATCATGCAGATTCTAAAGCCTCTGGTTTCTCAACTGTGTTTTGCCGCTTTCCAGTGAAAAGTTATGACTGATGACAAGAGCATCACTTTTATTAATAGAAGTAATGTTAATGTATTTCACTGTATTGTAGCATCAGATGAACCCCCATGATTTCCTAGACCTTTCTCCCTCAGAGCTAGGTCATAATGGGTTTTAGTAATGCTTTGTGCTCATAATTTCCACTTCTCATCCAAAAAGCATTCTTTTCCTCAATGACATGTTCATTTACTAGATTCCCATTCTTTTTGTTGTTATTGTTTTCACATATGAAGATGTTAGAAGAAAACTTGAGTGTAGTCATCTGAAGTGAGTGAATGGGTATTAACTATTAAGTTATAAATTCTTGTCCTTTGGATGTATAACAGGGATGAGTGACTGACGACAGGTTATTCTCCTTTAATGGTTCTTTTGTAACATTATGTTTTTGCTCAATTTATAATATATATTCATTGTATGATGGACAGAGATTAGAATATGTTAAAATAAGAAAAAGCACATATCTGAAACTTTCAAGGTTTATTAGATATTGAATTAATGTTGCGTTATAAGAAAAACAATGGCTATTGGTAGATATGCCAACATATTCAGGTCAAAGATCATCTGTTTGATGGTTTATTACTCAAAGGTTTTCTAATAATTAGTCAGAAAGCCCCTAGACCCAACCGAGAGAGCTAGCCCTATCTGCAGGTGTCTCTCCTCAGTTCCGGTTTTTTATATTCTTTATTCCAACAAAGCATGATTGGACTGGAATATTATATGACTAATGATGCTCTTTAGATTCGTAGGATGAAATGAACTAAAGAGAAGAATCGATTTTGTCATGTTTCCAAAATCCCTACTTGCATTCTTCACTGAGATTAGTCAACTGAGCAAATTAAGTTGCCATTGAATTTGCACAAACATGATGCGACTATCTGCAGGGAGCGATTTCACATCACCTAAAAAACATTTTGCTTTTTAAAGTGATTTATTCATGTCCCTTCCTGATCCAGCAGGTCAGAGCAGAGTCCTGACACTGAATTCAGGCATCAATCATAATGATCTAAGGCCAGGAGTGATTCCATGAGAAGTGTAAATGTCGATGAGGACGGTTTGTTAATCAGGACCCTTTCAGCTGCATGTGAAAGTAACAAGTCTCAGGAAGCCCGTAACAAAGGAAACAGCCCATATAACTGGCAAGATCAGAAGGAAGAGTTGACTTCAGAAATGGCTAGATCCAGGTTTGAGAGGACATCATGCTCATCTGTCTCTGTTTCCTACATTCGCCCCCATCTCTATGTTTATTTGCCTCTCAGATTTACCATGTGAATAAAATTGGGTCACCAACACCTAAGAATCCCTTTCTTTCCAGCATCCCCTGTAGCAAATTTACTCTTACTGCTCCTATTTGAGCATTCTTCAGGCCCGTTGCTGAAGTAGAGGAGTCAGGACCATGTAACTGATGCCCACCCACAAGTTCATACTATGGATGGCAGGCCATTTCCAAAAAAATGGCTAATGGTAAAACAAATAGCAGACATCATAATGCATAATGATGACAGGAAGAAAAAAAAGATAAAAGAAGACAGATGTTTCATCAGCACAAAATAAAGCACTGGCTCTATTGGCCATTATACTTATGTATAATAAAATCAGCATGGTATAAGTAATGGAAATAAGTCTCAAAACATGATTGATTCAACGGAACACGAGAGCAGAGATTTTCAAAATGTTTTAAGAATTATAAAATGTGTTGCAGAAGGTTGTATGAGGTTCAGAGAACATCAGGGGCTGGGATGGGGAGAGAGAGTAGGAGGAAGGGAGGAATGTAAGATGGTCTGTAGCAAAACCCAAATAGCAGACCGTTTCAGGAAACTTAGCTACGATGTCCAAGAAACTCTGGTGTTAAAGATGTTGGGAATACAAAAGCTTTTCAGAGCATTTAGAAAATTATCCAGGGTCTGGTGCAGGAAAAAGAGAAGCATGTGATAAACATTCTGTCCTGTCATTTATTGAAAAATGCCAGGAGGACAGTGGGAGGAACTGAATTCACTGGCTTTAGGGCGAGGGCTGGAGGGGCAAATCCCTCTAGGAAAGAAGTGCTGTTAGGCACTATTGCTCCTTTGTTAAGTCCTCACCCCACTCGGCCAGCAAGCACAAGCAGGTACCAAATCAGATCTCTCCATTAACCTCGCTAACACCATTTGCCCTGCCCTGGTGATTTTCGGGGACTCGGTTTCATCAAACACATACACCTGCCTTGAGCTCTGTTCAGTGATTTTTTTCACACAAGCAGCCTGACTCAGCTTGTGTGCACTTGCCTAAAATCTCTCAAAGGCCCCACATCCCCAAACAAGAAGCAGCTATCCTCAGCATGCCTTATTCCTCTTGCTAAGTGTCCCCAAACCCAGTACAAGTAAGATAAAAGTAGTACCATGCAAGGATGTTCCCCCAGGATTGTCAGCTGATTTCTCAGCTGAAGCTTTATGAGTCAGAAGGGTTTGGCACAAAATAGTCAAAATCATGAAAAGCAAAGACCTACAACCAGGATTAGTCTACCCAGCAAGGCTATAATGTAGAATTGAAGGAAAGGTGAAGAATTTCCTAAACAAGAAAAAACTGAAAGAGTTCATCACCACGAAACCATTATTGTAAGACATATTAAAGGTATTTCTTTAATTATGAAATGAAAAATAAAAATAAGAAAATATGGGATAGAAAAATAATTCTCACTGACAAAGGCAGCAAAAGCAGTGGCTCCATCAACTAGGACAAAGGTTAAAAGGCAAAAATAGGAAAATCATGTGTAATTATAAGAATAAATTAAGGGATACACACAGACATACACAAAAAAAGCAGAAAAATAATGACATAAACATAAATATGGAGGAAGTGAATAATGCGAGTAGTGATTTTAGAAGGTGTTTAAACTTAAACGACCATCAGCTTAAAATAGATTGTAAGAAATATAGTTTGGTATATAGGAAGCACGTGGTAACCACAAGCCAAAAATCAACAAAAGCTATACAAGAAATAAAGAGAAAGGAATCCAAACACAACGCTGTAGAAAGTTATCAACATACAAGAACAGAAAACAAGAGAATAAAAACAAAACAAACAAACAAAAAACCAGAGGACTTGCAAAACAATTAGAAAACAATAAAATGGCAATAGCTGCAAACCTATAAATAATTACTATAAATGTAAATGGACTAAATGCTCCCATCAGAAGACATAGGATGGCTGAATAGATTAAGAAGACAAGAAGTGGACATATGCTGCCTACAAGAGACTCGCTTCAGATTGAAAGATAAGCACAGACTGAAAGTAAATGGATAGAAAAGGATATTTCATGCAAATGGAGCTGAAAAAAAAAACAACAGGACCAATACTTACATCAAAGAAAAATACCCTTTTTAACAAGGGCTGTGACAAGATAAAAAGGGGACTTTCATAATCATAAAGGAATTAATTCAACAAGAGGATCCAACTCTTGTAAACATCTGTGCACCCAAAGAAGGAGCACCCGAATGTCTAAAGTAAATGTTGACAGACATGAAAAGGGGGAATCAGTAGTACTACAGTAATACTAGGGGCTTTCTCACCCCATAGACATCAGAGGATAAACCATCTAGATGGCAAATCAACAAGGCAACAGTGAATTTAAATGATACCTTAGACCAGTGACTGAATTGACATTTTCAGGACATTTCACCCCAAAGCAGCAGAATATTAATTTTTTCAAGCACACATAGAATATTTTCCAAAATAGACCACATATTAGGCCATAAAAACAGAAACAGGTCAACAGAACAGAACAGAGTGCCAGAAATAAACCTATACCTGTATAGCAAATTATTCTGACAAAGGAGGCAAGAATATGCAGTGGGTAAATACAGTCTATTCAATAAATGGACAGATATATACAAAAAAATAAATAAAACTAGACCACTTTTTTATACTATATGTAAGAGAAAACTCAAAATGAATTAAAAGAAAGACCCCAGAAGATAAAAGTCCTAGAAGAAAACAAAGGCAGTAAACCCTTTGACATTGCTCCTAGAAATATTTTTTCTACTATATCTCCTCAGACAAGGAAAACAAAAATAAATAAAAAATAGGGCTGCATCAAACTAAAAAGGTTTTGCACAGCAAAAGAAAACATCAGCAAAACAAGAAGACAACCTACTGAATGAGAAAAAAAAGGGTTGACTACTAATATATCTGATAAGGGGTTGATATCCAAAATTTATAAGGAATTCCTACAACTTAGCACCAAAAAAATAAGCAGATTAAAAAGTGAGTAGAGAACCTGAACAGACATTTTCCCAAAAAGGACGGATGGCCATTAGGCCTGTGAAACAATGCTCAGTGTCACCAAGCGTCAGAGAAGTGCGGATTAAAACCACAAGGAGATGTAACCTCACATCCCTCAGAATGGCCGCCATCAAGAAATCAACAACGGAGAGGATGTGGAGAAAAGGGAACCCTCATGCACTGCTGGTGGGGTTGCAAACGGGTCCGGCCACTAAAGAAAACAGTACGGAGATTCCTCGAAAAATCAAAAATAGAACTACTGCATGACCCAGCAATTCCACTTCTGGGTTTTATCCCAAGAAATTCAAAACGCTAGTTTGAAAAGATTTGTTCTCTGTTCATTGCAGCATGATTTACAACAGCCAAGATCTGGAAGGAGCAGAAGTGCCCATCAATAGATAATTGGAATATTACTTAACCACAAAAAAGAAAAAAAGAATGAAATCTTACCTTTTGCAACAACATGGAAGGTTCTAGGCAGTGATCCCCAACCTTTTTGACACCAGGGACCGGTGCTCCTATGGGAATCTAATGCCTGAGGATCTGAGGTGGGGCTGAGGTGGTGAGGCTAGCGCTGGGGAGCAGCTGCAAATCCAGATGAAGCTTCCCTTCCTCACTCACCTCTCACCTCCTCCTGTGCAGCCTGGTTCCTGAGAGGCCATGGACCGGTACCAGTCCGCAGCCGGGATTTTGACGTTCTTCATTCCAACGAGGCTTAAATAGATGTGTTGCCTCGAAGTCCCTTGTGTTGGAATCCTGGGAGGGGCACATGCCCAGGTGAATAAGATGCAAACGAACAAAGTGGCGTGATGATAAAACTATGCCAGCCAAGCATCATCTAAGCATCTCACGTTTTCTCCTTTCTCTCTAAAATAAGAGAGGAGGGAAAGGTTTTGTTTGATAGCAGCGCTGTGTGGAAGTATATGGGGTATATATTATGAATTATGGAAAATGGGGGAAGGGGGAGAGCACTAGTTCAGTGCATGCCACTAGCTCCCTTGAATAAATTAACCTCGGCCTGTCCTCAATTCCTCACCTTCAAAGTAAGAGAATCATTTTGTGTTTTGGCCTTTCTGAGAAGCAGCACCTCAGAGCAGGGCTTCTATGTTTTTTTAAAATATACAATGCAAAGCATAAGTCAAATGAAGGCAGAAATGTCTGTAACTCCATCTTTTCTCTTTTTCCCCAGACTATGTCAGAGAGTCACAATGACCCTGCACAACAACGACACACACTCGCCTTTCTTCCCGAACATCAGCTCTTCCTGGACGCATGGCCCCTCCGATACAGGGCTGCCCCCAGGAGTCAGCACTCATTTTGGCAGCTACAACATTTCTCGAACAGCTGGGGACTTCCCCTCTCCAAACAACATCACCAGTGATCCTCTGGGAGGTCACACCCTCTGGCAAGTGGTCTTCATTGCGTTCTTAACCGGCATCCTGGCTCTGGTGACCATCATCGGCAACGTCCTCGTGATAGTGGCATTTAAGGTCAACAAGCAACTGAAGACGGTCAACAACTACTTTCTCCTCAGCCTGGCCTGTGCCGATCTGATTATCGGGGTCATTTCAATGAACCTCTTCACTACTTACATTATCATGAACCGGTGGGCGTTAGGAAACCTGGCCTGTGACCTCTGGCTGTCCATCGACTATGTGGCGAGCAATGCCTCGGTCATGAATCTTCTGGTAATTAGCTTTGACAGGTACTTTTCCATCACAAGGCCGCTCACATACCGGGCCAAACGAACAACAAAAAGAGCCGGTGTGATGATAGGCCTGGCTTGGGTCATCTCCTTTGTCCTTTGGGCTCCTGCCATCTTGTTCTGGCAATACTTTGTTGGGAAGAGAACTGTGCCCCAAGGGGAGTGTTTCATCCAGTTCCTCAGCGAGCCCACTATCACCTTTGGCACAGCCATCGCTGCCTTCTACATGCCTGTCACCATCATGACTATTTTGTACTGGAGGATCTATAAGGAAACTGAGAAACGTACCAAAGAGCTTGCTGGGCTGCAAGCCTCTGGGACAGAGGCAGAGGCGGAAAACTTTGTCCACCCCACGGGGAGTTCTCGAAGCTGCAGCAGCTATGAGCTTCAACAGCAAAGCTTAAAACGCTCTTCCAGGAGGAAGTACGGCCGCTGCCACTTCTGGTTCACAGCCAGGAGCTGGAAGCCCAGTGCTGAGCAGGTGGACCAAGACCAAAGCAGCAGTGATAGCTGGAATAACAACGATGCTGCCGCTTCCCTGGAAAACTCTGCGTCCTCTGATGAGGAGGACATCGCCTCAGAGACGAGAGCTATCTACTCCATCGTGCTCAAGCTTCCAGGTCACAGCACCATCCTCAACTCCACCAAGTTACCCTCATCAGACAACCTGCAGGTCTCCAACAACGAGCTGGGGACAGTGGACTTGGAGAGGAAAGCCAGTAAGCTACAGACCCAGGAGAGCATGGACGATGGAGGCAGCTTTCAAAAAAGCTTCTCCAAGCTTCCCATCCAGTTAGAGTCAGCAGTCGACACAGCCAAAACCTCGGATGTCACCTCCTCGGTGGGTAAGACCATGGCCACTCTACCTCTGTCCTTCAAGGAAGCCACTCTGGCCAAAAGGTTTGCTCTGAAGACCAGAAGTCAGATCACTAAGCGGAAGCGGATGTCACTCATCAAGGAGAAGAAGGCAGCCCAGACCCTCAGTGCCATCCTGCTCGCTTTCATCATCACCTGGACCCCCTACAACATCATGGTCCTGGTGAACACCTTCTGTAACAGCTGCATACCCAAAACCTATTGGAATCTGGGCTACTGGCTGTGCTACATCAACAGCACGGTGAACCCCGTGTGCTATGCCCTGTGCAACAAAACTTTCAGAACCACTTTCAAGATGCTGCTCCTGTGCCAGTGTGACAAAAGGAAGAGACGCAAGCATCAGTACCAGCAAAGACAGTCAGTGATTTTTCACAAGCGTGTGCCCGAGCAGGACTTGTAGACGGAGATTTTGTCCATAGCAGCGACCAGACGCACACATCAACCACCCACAGACTCTAGGAGGGGGGTAAGGGGAGGGGAGAGGGATTTCCAGGGATGATGAAAAGTGTTTTTATCACCCAGATGTGAAAGAAGCTGCCTGTTTACTGACCCATCGGATAACCCCATTTTAATATAAAAAGTCAGATATCAATTCAGCACAAAAAAAAAGCATGTTACTGAATATAAGGAAATTTATTCTGAAGTACTCTTTAAATGTTTTTGTCTCAAAGAGGAAAAAGAGTCGTTTCATAGCAGTTATGCACCCCGATCCATCTGCTTGGTTCTTTTCGTTCCCACTAGTTCTGGAATCTTAGCGAAGCGGAACTAGCTGCCCCGGTTGCCACGTTCTGTACAAGAACCCGAAAGTGTTGACCCAGAACCCTCGTGGCGCACGTCCGGCTCGTGAGCCCGGGTTCTCAATCTACTTCATACATTGCTAAGCAGCACCCTCTGGTCCCAGTAGGGCTTTTCGTCTTCTCTTTGGTGTATTGCTGACCTCTGTTTGTGGACTTGATTATTGATTCTTGCAAAGTACTGTTCCATGCAGTTCAAAGTTTCTTACAAATAAAAATATATAAGTGTGTGTGTGTGTATGTGTGTGTGTGCGTGTGTGTGGGAACACACACGGTGTATATACTGTAATGGGAATCACCGAACTGGCAAATCATTCCTGCAGTATATGCCTTCAGTACTTTGGTAACTGAATCCTCGAGCATCCTAACTCCACATCAAAGTGAAATAAACCCAGTGTCACGTTTAGAAAACCGGGGCTGTTTCATGCAAACCACCCTGGAGGCCATGCAGCAGAGAGCAGCCGGGACTTCCTGGCAGGCCTGAGCAGGTCACAGCCTTGCGATGCGTGTCAAGTGCCATGGCTTGACCAGACTCAGTGCCATCAGTCTCCTTGTTGATACCCTCACCCAAGCGAAGTCAAATCGGGCCCCTCTGAACTCCAAAAATAAACCACAGCCACACGTTTGAATTTAATCGTCCGTATCTGAGTGTTTCCCCGCCAAATTTCTGCGACCTAAACTGCTTACAAGTCAATGATAGTGTCACATTTGAATGTCATGCACAGCGAGAACTATGGCAGAGCAGAAAGACACCGTGGAGGACGGATGGAGACCACGGTATGCGACTTCTTGCGTCCTGGCATCTGGTAAATGAAATGCTTATTCTACCTTTGTTACTTAGCCGTTGCCAGTGCGTTCTGGTCTTTAAGGCCTTGTGACCTTTGCCCAGTAGCAGGTGGAGCTGAGGAAGTCGCACAGCCTCTAAAGAAAGAATTTCGCTTTGAAAAGTGACGCTTCACATTTATTTCCTTCTATTGTGAAACAGGGATTTCTTAATTCTCTTTGGAATTGGGCAAAATGCAACATGTTCTGTTGGAGGATAGGAGGGATTCTCCTGCTGCTGTCACGTTTGTTGCTGCTGTAATTGTTGGGATTCTTACTTTTCCCATTGCTGAGGCATGGAGGGAGAGGGAGGTGGGTGGTGGGGCAAGGGGTCAGGGCTGAGGAGAAACTTCCCCTTTGGCCAGGTCCTGCGTGATGACCGGAGCCAGGGTAGAAGCTGCTTTTGTGTTCTGCGTGAGCGGGTGTTTACAGGCAACAGTGGAAGGATACTTCTGGGTGTCTGTGTTTCTGAACTATTTAGTTTCATGTTGTGTTTATATGAAGAAATGTTGATGCTTACTTCACTGAGTGTCTGTTTAATGTGGAGAAACATCACCCTTCAGTCTTCAGCCGTGGTACCTTGAAAGTGATTCTTCACGGTCCATCTGCGCAATGAGTAGGGTACATTGAGGGTTCACGCGGCTAAGAAGAAAAACATCATTCTGCTGGTGTCAGCAAGACCTGATTCTGTTTGGTAAAAAAAGAAAAAAAAAAAGTCAGCTTTAATTTCAACATAAATGTTTAAAGCTGCTTTTCAGTTCAACCCGATGAGAATTAAACAGAGCACCCTCCACCACGGTGTGAAATACATGACGAGAGACAAAAAGCAAACCAGTGTAATTGAAGGCATTCTTTGGGGCCCATTTTCAACCAAAGAATAAGAAAAACCAGAGACTATTTCTAACATGCATAAGCGAACTACAGAATGTTCTTTATCCACCTGTGAAATGCCTATTGGTCAGCTGCATCTGTATTTAATTACTCCAGTTGGCCTGACGTTAATAAATATGCGAGTGCTGATTCAAGTCTCCCCGTACTTCAGTAACTCCCATGTTTTTGAAACTCTGAACCCACATCCCCATCAAAGGGCTGTTTCTTGTATTTAAAAAAAAAAATTATAGAGAATTAAATTTTAGAAATGGAAAAACCCTAAGCTTTGGAAGAACTGTCAATAACAATCCTTCTTAAACATCTTCCTTGTGCTATGTTGCTGACAATGGCAGAAAAGAAACAAATCCAAGACTCTAGCATCCCTTTTTTGTTACTGGGTTAATTGAAAAAAAAAAATGTTTAATCTCTTATAAATGAAAGCTGCATTAAAATACTACTGACAGTGTTTATGGAAAGGTTATGTCTAACTCTTAGGCATTTACAGAGAAGGAAAATAAAAGAAAAAAAACATTATTTTGAATATGGAGAGTTTAGATGTACAATCAGAGATGTAGTAAGTGTTTGTCATTGAACATAGTTGCACCCGCATTTCTCATTAGAGACAGTATCCAGCATTGACCTAAGATCAAATGTCTTCATCCCCAAATGGGGAACATGCTCTTTTATTCCATATGAATCGGGTTTACAGAGCTTTCCTGATTATTCACTTTAACTTAAAAAGCAAAGTAATCAAACCTAAAATAAACCACACATGAACCCCCCCCCTGAACACACATACAGACACGCACACACGTCCATTCTCCATTCCCCAAGCCTTTCAGGTGGACAAGAGAAGTGAGCTTGTCGGGCCTCTGTCCCTTGGCTTTTCTCTTCTTTCCATTATTTGCCTGTGGTCTCTCTGCTAGCTCTCCATGTAATCCTGAATAATCCTTGCCTCAAATCCAGCCCTGACTCTCTCAATGTGTCCCATTTCTGTTCACTCTTCCATGTGTAATAGTTCTAGACTCTGACAGAAAGAAAACAAGCAAGAAAGCAGGAGCGTTAGAAACTGCCGTGGCTAAAGATCCAGGAGGCAGGCCGGCTTTCTCTGTCCTCGCCCCTGGGTTGCAGATGGGCAAGTTTGTTGCTCTGGAGAGGCTGAGAAGCGGGAGGGCAGAGCTCCGAGGCAACAGTGGCTGTCAGGTCTACTTCAGAAGGGAAGACGGAAGCCAGGACAGGCACAGGGAAGAAGTCTGATGTAGACTCATAGGGATGGAGCCTAGGGACCCTCTCAGGTGTCCTGTGCTTACCTGAGTAGAGATGGTCCACAGATGGGGACATAATACTGAGAAACTGGACAGTCCATCACAGCAGATTCAGAGGACAAGATCACAAAGAGGCACTGAACTGAGGAGGAAGGGCCTGAAGTTCTTGCCCAGCTCTGTCCCTGGGTAGATACATAGCCTCTGTCATGCACATCATTTGCCTTAAACTCTCTGCGGTGTCTCCTTGTGCTCAAGCTAAGCAACAACACCACGGCTTCTCTCATTGGCCTTCTGGTCACAAACAGGTGAAGAGACATGGTGATAGGTAAGTAACTAGTGATGAGTGTGAAATGGTATATCTGGTGAAAACGTGAACATTTCTAATTTTACGCAGTCGTGTGTCACTTAATGACAAGGATCCCTTCTGAGAAACGTGTGATGAAGTGATTTCATTGTGGGAACATCATAGAGTGCACTTACACAAACATGATGTGTTGCCCACTGCGCACCTAGGCCGTATGGCACAGCTGATTGCTCCCAGGCCACAAACACGCATGGAATGTCGCCGTCCTGAAACTGCAGGCGGTTGTAGCACGATGGTAAGTGTTGGCACTGCATCTAGGCATCGCGTCAGAGCAATGAGAAATGCCACCGAACCACGAATTCCTCCATGCCTTACTGCAAGTCCAGCTACATTATGATCCAAAGGGACCACCCCGTGTATGCAGGCCCTCGTTGGCTTCATTACGTGGCGCATGACCACATGTCCATCGGAGCTATACACTTGTCATATTTCCATGCAACAAAATCTAAGGACTCTCATGTTTTGTTGGTGAACCTGGAATTACATTGTTTACAAATGCCACTCCAGCCCAGGACCATCACCCAACAGCCTAACTAATATGGTCCCCGGGTAGCGGATGTTCATGTTGGTGTTCGCAATCTTATTTCTTATAATGATAATGAAACTGTTTAGAAAGCAACACCCAAAACAATTATCATTTTCCCCCAAATTAACAACCTCTACTTCTATAACGTCCTACCAAAGAGTATTTTTTTCTCAAATGTAATGGGCAACCAACATGGTTTGGTCAACAGCGTCAGCTCCTGCTCACAGTAGGTTCAAAGGCAATTTTACTGCTTTCCTTTGTAGGCTCAACGCATGCTCCCTCTTTGTGTTTTCATGACACTGTTTTGTAGGTATTCAGCTCCTACCAGGATTAATGCTGCGTGAGTAAATGCTCCATACCTGAGAGACTGGTTTCATGCACAGTAATCCCCATGCTCTTTAGAATCAGAAAGGTCTGTTTTTCATTTTAGGGCTTTTGTGTTACCACCTGAGACAGGAGGCTCATGCCGAGATGAATGAATAAGGTCAAACTCATGAAGTGACTATCCTCAGTGTAAGTTTGTTTTATCAACTGGCCTAAAACGGGCAAACATTTGTGTTATTTTAATTGGACGTGCATTCCATTCACAGCTTCACGACCACTTGGACATGTGGAAGTGGACACCATATGTTTTAGGAAAACGTTGGACCTGAGGTTGCTCTACCAGAGCCACAGAAACAGCATAGAGTTCCAGTGCTGCCACTCTGGTAGAACTGGGACCACCAGGTGGCTCACGTCTCAGTTGCATTAGACATTCTACATGAAAAGTAATCAGAAGGGGATGCAATACTGTCCATTACAGAGACATTAATAACACTCTCTTTACCCAAATTTGAATTCAGTAATCCTTTCTTAAACTGAAAAGATAATTAAAGTTTATTATCGTTCTTTCTTTAAACCCAAAATACTTAACTCAGTAATTTATATACCAAACCCCAAGCTATTTTTATCCTGGATTCTGTGACTTCCTTGATGATGGAAAGTGGGTTTTATTCATCCTTGGGCTGACACATTATCTGTCAAAGAGTAGACATTTTAAAAATGTTTAATGTTTAATAAACTATTAGTTAATATAACAAATATTTATGTGCACATCGATACCTCATGTTGCTACTATAGTCTGGAGTTGTTGAACTAGAAAGTAACTTAAAGGGAAAATGGTTTATTAATCTGGTGGTAATCTCATAAAATATTACTAACCAACAAGGAGAGTTTAAATAGATTTGAAGTAATCAATATAATTAAGAGTACAGAAATTAAAAAGAAAAAAAACCTCTTTCTTTTAGCCCTAGAATTGACCATATGAGTTGATTCTACCTAATTTCTCCTGATTGTCCTAGGAAAAGAAATGTTGGGAGAGTCTGAGGAGCACACGTATATGTGCTGCCTGCTTGTGCAGTGAAGGTCTGTGGTTTGGTTTAAAACATTCTTGCATGAAGCTCTGCTTGGCAGGGGAGTTAGGAGAGAATCCATTCTGCTCTGCAAGCAATTTCCACAAAAGCCCCGTCTCATCTTCATTCCTCAGCCTGGACATGGGCCTTTTCATCCTGCAACATGCGATACTCCAGAGAAACTTCTTGGGGGCTATGCTTCGAGATGTGTCCAGGCAACATTTTGAGCAGTGCCTCCCGCCCCCACCCAACACACAAAAATTGTCTCCAAGTTCGGTGCAGGTTTGAGGGATCATTAAAATGAGCTTTCAAGCTGGTGAATCAGCACGTTGATTTTTCTTGTCAAGAAACTTTCTGGGAAATGTCTGCGAAATGTGCAGCGATACTCACATCTTTCTAACTCCTTAGGGTGCAAAGACAAATAGCTATCCAAAAAGGGGTGGCTAGATATTTGCTTTGTAAGCAAAAGGCATGTATCATCGTTGCATTTGAACCAGTGTTCCCATCTTTATCGAAGGCACTGAATTTTACCTATTTTTATTTTCTAGTGGCTAAACACATCCTCGGTAGTCATTGTCAGTATGTCGTAGGACAATCTTCATTCTTTTTTCTAAAAACAAATCAATTGTCTGTACTTTAAAATGATGCCTGCAACTTCGTGGTGATGTTATCCTCTAAGTTTCGCCGTGAAATAAGGAAATAAAACTATTAATAAACTAAGAATGTGCTTTGCTTTCTTTTTAATCCAAGACCTGTAATATAGCAGCAGGTTTTATTCTATAAAAGAGGAGCGAACGTTGAAAGTATAACTCCAAAACAGATTGTTATTTGCGTTGGTGTCTCTCTTTTTTGCACACACTAGAACTTTCTCCAACAACTGACATAGCTATTGTCATAATCCAAAATACTCATGTGTTTCGGAGTATGTATTAGTATGTATAAGATTTATCTTTACACATAGTCCTTATTCCAAGTGTCCATGTGAAAAAAATATTTATCTCTGGATATATATATTGAAAGGGAGCTTTATATCTCTCTTTTTCATAGAAATGTTTATTTCCCCCACCCCCTTTTATGATAGTTGTTATTTCTTTTGGATCCATCAGAAAAGGTGTTCCTACTGAAAATAAAAATCAAGTGTCATGTTTGATTGCACTGACTTTAAAATTACTGCAAGTGTAGGTACACACTGACGTTGCTGTCATCAAGACATGAATTTTACTTTAATGGCCTGCTCGGTTGCTTTATGGCGACTTTGCTGTTTCTCAGCCTGTGCCCTAGAAACCACAGGCTGCCAGTCAAGAGTGGAAACTTCCTGACGTTCACCTTGCAAGTAAGAACAGGTTTTCGTAGTCTCTCTCTCTCTCTCTCCCTCGCAACTTCCCACTTTCTAAGACCCTCTTTGTACCTCAACATCTACCAACAGCAACCATCTCCTGTTGATTCTGATAATATCCGTTCCAATAGGTCCGAGGTGCTATTTCAATGTGTTTTGATTTGCATTTCCCTGAGGATCAGTGATGCTGAGCACATTTTCCTGTAATTGTTGGCGGTTTGTCTGTCTTCTTTGAAAAAAAGTCTATTCGAGTCCTTTGCCCATTTTTAAATCAGATTTTTTTAGGTTCTTTGTTTTTGCTATTGAGTTGCTTGAGTTCCTCATATGTTTTGGATGTTAATGGCATATAATATAAGGTTTGCAAAGATTTCCTCCCATTCTGTTGGTTGCCTTTTTATATAGTTGGTTGTTCCCTTTGCTGTGCAGAAGCTTATTAGGTTGATGTAGTCCCACTTGTTGATTTTTTTTTTTTCGTTGATTGTATTTTTGGTGTTACATCTAAACAAAACTATTTTTCAGGCAGATGCCAAGGAGTTTTTGCTATGTTTTCTTCTGGGAATTTTAGAGTTTCAGGTGTCATGTTCATTTGTGATTTATTTATTTTCTGCTTATTTTGTTGAACATTTTTGGCACGAAACATTATATAAATTTAAGGTGTACAGCATGTTAGTATGATTACATATTGTAATATGTTTGCTGTCAGTGATATTTAGCACATCTATCACATTATTGTCTATGTTCATGATATTTTTCATTAAATCTCTGTGGGTTATTTTCTACTTGTTGCAAGTTTGCACCCTTAAACAATATAAATCTTATCCCCATGTGATATTGTGATTTACAAGAAATATATATTTGCTCATTCAGATGTCCACAATTCTTGGCTCACAGCTCCCAGAACTCGTGCAATTTCAGAAATGCTAAGAGTAAAAGACAGTCTGTTCTGTTAATGAGGTGACTGCTGCAAAGCACCTAAGGGTGGGGCTGGTGGTCGCCATGGATCCACCCCTGCGATTAGAGGGTTGAAATTTTTAGTTCCGCCCCAGGACCTGCCAGAAGCGGTGAGAGGCTGAACGTTGAATCAGTTGTCAATGGCCAATGATTTAATCATCACGCCCGTGTAATGAAGCCCCTCCAGAGGATGGGTTTAGGAGAGATTCTGCGTTGGTGGAACAGATGGAGATTCAGAGACAGGGGCAGGCCTAGAGAAGGCATGGAAGCTTCATGGCCCTTCCCACATTTCTTGTCCTATGCATCCCTTCCATCTTTCTCAGTTATATCTCTTTCTTATATACTGTTCCTAGTAAATTAATCAAACCCAATGAAGGGGCTTCGGAAGCCTCTGATTTATAGTTTGTCAGTCCAAAGTTCAGGCAACAACCTGGACTTGCAATTGGCATTCTGGATCAGAGGAGTCATTGAAAGTTCCAGTCTGTATCCAGTTGGTCACAAGTCCAAAGAGCCTGGGCTTCTTGCTTTTGTCCAAAATGTGTGTGAAGTGGGGGATGGGGGAAGTCTTACTGGACCGAACCCTTAACCTGTGGGATCAGGTGCTATCTCCAGGTAGATAGCGCTGGAAGTGAGGTGCCTTCTGGTACACGCTGCTGGTGTCTGAGAATTGTTCGTTGGTGTAGGAGAAACCCCACCCCTGCCGATTGGGAACTCTGGGAACTCGACTTACCCCCTACCCCCATTTTACCCTCTGTGTTTTGCATTTGCCTTTTTCTAGATTCCACATAGAAGTGATATTGTTATATACGTTTGTATATCACATCTTTTCATTAGTTCATAGATCGATGGACATTTGAGTGGCTTTTAGACTTTGCCTCTTGTTAGTAATGCTGCAACAAACATGGCAGTGTGTATGATTTCTCACAACCCTGTTTCACATCTGCAGGTCTATACTCAGGAGTGGGGTTGTTTGGTTCTATGGTAGATCTATTTTTAATTTTTTAAGAAAAACTCCAAGTCGTTTCCCACAGTTGTTGGACCAATCTACATTCCCATACCAGCCTTTATGAGTTCCCTTTTAACCACACCCTCACCCGCATCTTCTCTCTATTGTCTCCTTGGTAACAGCTGCTCAGACAGGTGTGAAGTGTATCTCGTTGTTGTTTTGACTTGCACTTCACTGATGATTAGTAAAGTTGAGTATCTCCGGTGATCAAGGCCCAGTTTTAATCTTTTACAAGTGAATATACACTTTTTTAATACCATTTATTAAAAAGACTATCCTTTTTTCATTGAATGTGACTTTCCTGTAAAATACTAGTTGACTGTATACATGTGGGTTTATTTCTGGGCTTTCGATTGTGTTCCATTGTGTCTGGTTTTATGCCAGTATCATGCTATTTTCATTTTATAGCTTTGATATCAGGAAATGTGATATCTCCAGCTTTGTTCTTCTTCCTCGGGATTGCTTTAACTGTTTGGAGTCTTATGTGCTCCATCAAATTTTAAGGATTTTTTTTTGTCTATGTAAAGAATACCATGGGAGTTGTTATAAGGATCACATTGAGCTATGTATGCCTTAAGTTATAGACATTTTAACAGTATTCATTTTACCATTACATGAACACAGCACATCTTTTCATTTAATTATGTCTTTTTCATTTTTTTTCCATCAGCGTTCTATAGTTTTTCATTTATAGGTATTTCAACCCCTTGGATAAATTTATTTCTAAGTATTTTACTGTTTACTGTTTTCAATGTTACTGTAAATGAGATTGCTTTCTTTCTTTATTTTTAAAATACTTCTTTGCTAGTGTATAGAAATACAACTGACTTTTCTGTTTATTTTTTATCCTAAGAGTTGTTTGGTGGGATCTTTAGGATTGTCTATGTATAACATTGTGTCATCTGTAAATAGACAATTTTACTTCTTTTCTGATTTAGATGTCTTTTATTTGTCTTTCTTGACTAATTTCTCTATCTAAGTCTTTCAGTAGGACATTGAATAAAAGTAGTAAGAGTGTAAAACTGGTCTTTGCTCTTAGAGGATAAGCTTTCACGTTTTCACTGTTGAGTATGATAGTGGGTGTGGGCCTGTCGTATATGCCCTACATTTGGCTGAGGTATGTTCCACCTGTACCTAATTTGTTGAGTTTTGTTTATAAAAGGACCAGGGTCAAGGACAAGGTTAAGGATTAGGGTTAGGGTTAGGGTCAGTGTTAGGGACTAGTGTTAAGGTTAAGGTTGGTTGTTAGGGTCAGGGTCAGGGTTAGAGGACTAATGTCTTGGTAGAAGGTCAGCATCAGGGTTTAGAGTTTAAGGGTCAGGGTTGAGCGACTTAGGTTTATGTGCTAGCATTATTAGGTTTTAGGATTTAAGGTTTGCATTAGCAGGTTAGGATAAAAGTAAGGGGGTTAGGATTAAATGGTTAGGGTTAGGGTTAAGCCTCACTGACCTATTTCTCTCTTTCTGTTTTTTATCTTTCTGAGGCTTCCAGGACTCTCTCAGGGACACATATGAGTCAGGAGTTGAACTGGATCGTTGGTTGTTGTCTGTCCCCTAGTCCTGGGCTCTGATAGTAGAAGAATGAAATATGTTCTGGTCACTATTTCAAATCCAAATCAACCTCTATCTAAGGTTTTGTTGAGGGCCTCGGAGGTGCCTCAGGGTTTCCTCCCTGCACTCGCACCGAGAAAGGGCAGTGCTGGTCTCCTGTACCTGGGCAGCCTCAGATTCTAAATCAGCCTTGGCACAGGAGCACTCCGCAGACATGTGGACGTATACAGGCCTGGGTGCAATGGCATGCCAGACCCCAGATGCATACTTCCTGAGGGCTGGTGGGGCCCTCTGAGGACTGGCTGGATCCTAAATTTCATCCAAGTGGGCAGTAGTAGACAGTAAGGTCTCAGACAAGACAACCCTTGGCCTCTGACCATGCAGGCAGGCATCTGCAGCTTTCTTATTCAGGCTGGCCTAGACCTATCAAGCCCTTATGTCCAGCTGACACGTTGCTGGAAAATTGAACAGCTACTTGGGCAGTGTAGGCAGCGCCTTGGGATTTTTCAATTCCCAACATTCATGTGGTTGAGACAAGTGCCTCCTCCCTCACAAACTCTTAGGCTGACAAGACTGGTAATAACCATCCAGACACTGAATGTGGCCCTGGCCACAACAACCACACCACAGACCTTTGGCTTTCTGGTTGTAATAAACCTTTGACATTCAAGCCTTTGAATCATAGATGTGGAAGCGACGGTGTCTCCCAACAGGCGGTGTCAAACTGAGGCCGCGTGGACTCAGAGAGCCAGATGCACCCACAGCCCAGCCCCTGCAGACTCCAGAAAGCCAGCCAACTGTGGGTTCCATGGTATGAAATAATCCTTGAGCCTCCCACTGCTTCATCAAGCAAGAATTCCCTTACCACTTCGCATTTGGGTGCTACTCTTTGTAAATGAGAGAGAAGAAACTAGAAAATGGGCCACTTTGTTCTTTGGGGATGGCTGATAAATATGGCCAGAGATAACTCCTGGGCTCCTACCTCCCCGGGACATGAACGGGGTCTGAATGCCTTCCAAGGGCACGTGGCTCTTCTGAGCCAGTCTTTGAGATGTGAGGACCTGATGCCCAACTCAGGGGCCTTGAGTTTACCACTAACAGCAACGTTGATTTTTTATCAAGTGGAATTGTGTCTTGCCATTCAGATGGGTGGCCGAACCCCTTCTATCCGTGGGCTTCAGACTCCATAGCTGTGCAGGGGTGGGCAGTGATGTGGAATTGCTGCCCGCCCCGCCCCAGCCCTTGTTCTCAAACCCAAGTCCAGCAGCACCTCAGCTTCCCTTTGGGAACTCATCACACCTACTTCCAGTCTAAACAGCTCCAACGGCTGAGCCCACATCTAGCCAATCCCACATTCTGTTTCCCAGGTGCACTGATGGGTTCAAGGATGAGAATGTGACCCCGTCCAGGCCAGTCTTTTAAAATCATGACTTTTCCTGAAATGCAAAGGAAAGGAAACTCCTTCCTGGCTGAAAGGACGGTGGGTGGATACCATCAGCCTGAAGTGTCTGGAGGCCCCTGATACAGTGAGGGAGACTGGGCCTGTGAACGGGGATCTGAAGGCACTTAGCAGGCCAGAGGATTGGAGAAAGACCAGGTCCTAGTGCAAGAGTGTGAGAACCTGGACCCGTCAAGTCCAAACTCACTCTTAAACTTGACTCCGGCAAGAATTCATTTAATTAATTAAAACATATTGTTTTCTTTCAGAAAGTGTGTCTAGCTTTTTACAATCACAAAAGCCCGAGCTGACACATCTGGATCCATAATCCCTGAGGCTTCTTCGGCACAGTGTGCCCTCTGGCAGGGCCGGGCCGGTGGCGATGAAGACCCTGTGTGAGGTCAGGTCGTAGGAAAGCTGCCGAGCAGCTCATTCCTGTACCTTCCCCGTCCCAGGGGAGGGAAAGCCCAGATGGGTGGGAGGGGAACCAGCATGGGCAAAGGTCCTGGATGGCTGGTTGGTCTGTTTGTATTTTCTTTATTTTAGTATTTGTTTTATTTATTGTTTTTGTTTTATTTTGTTTTTTTGTTTTGTTTTGTTTTGTTTTTACTAGGAAATCACCTCTGGGTTTTCAGTTTTTTGCTCTAAGTTTCTCTCATTTTACTTTTAATTTCTCCTCTTTCCAGTTTTTTTTTTTTTTTTTACAGTTGTTACAATTGAACAAATATCAATGCATTATTATTAGCTAAAGTCTATATTTGGGGGGAGTTCTGAACTCTAGGCTCAGTCTCGGTGCTGGCACTTCTGTCCATGAAAGTCCTCACCAGCCACCCTGCTAGGCGAGGTGGTGCTGACAGCTGGGGTAGCCAGAGACCAGACTGGGGTGGGGTGATGGGCAGCAAGAGCGGGAGGGCTTGGGCCTGGTCAGGAGTCTCGGCCCGTGCTCTATCCTCTAGGCTGGGGCAGCCGTGGGCAGTTCCTATACAGGGTGAGGGACAGGGTGGTCAGATCCCTCCCTGAGGAAGCTCAAGCTGGTCATACTGTGAAGGAGGTTGGTTGGAATGGACGAGAGGGCACAGGAAGCAGAGACACCGCTGAGACGACCAGTGAGAGGTGGCTCTGTCCTGAGCTGCGTCTCAGGGACCGGGAGTGTGGAGGGGAACAGGGGGATGAAGACCAGAGAGGGGCTGCGGTTAGTGCTGTCCTGGGGACAAAGCTGGCACAGATGCCACAGTTAGCACTTGGGAGGACTTTGGATGTGTGGATACCAGTAGGAGAGCTCATTCCGCCAAAAAGAGACTGTTTCATTGATCTGGCCCATAGCAGGCACAAAGAGGACTAACGGCAAGAGGAGGGTGAGGGAGTCCTGTTCACGTGTCAGGCAGGAGCTGCTGACCTGCACCACCTCACTGAAGCCGCACAGCCCCCGAGAGGGAGCCATTGTCCCCACCTGACAAGTGAGCAGGCTGAGTTTCCATATCTTTGCCTGTGGTCACACGTAAGCAGGTGGTGGGGCCAAGAGTCAGCTCTGTGCCCGTCTGGGGCTCAGATTCTCCGCCGAAAGGAAACTGTCACCCTCGACTCCGTTCTGAAGGGGCCAGGCCACCTCCTCCTTCCCCACCTGCCCCCAACCCCAAGCTGCCTGCCCAAGTCCCGCCTCAAAAACAAGCTCTGGTGGGTGGATGGCAAGTTGGAACCTTAGGTTATGTGCAGATTTTCTGCAAATAGAGTGAGCAAGACGCAGAGCCCTTGGGCAGAGAAACGCTTTGCTGCTGCCATCTGGAGTGCACCTCGGGACCTCACCAGAGTGGAGGGCGCAGGAACAGTTGTCCTCTGCTGCCACCTAGTACGCATTCTGAGATTATGACCAACCTGGAAAGGCCTTCCCTATTCTGACCCTCTCCTGTCCGCCCTTTTGTCCGTCTGTTTGTTTGTTGGTTTTCCTGATCAGCCCACAACAATCCTCATGCCAAAGAAGCAAGGTTGGGGATGGCATGTTCTGCTCCCCTTCTCTTGGGTGTACCCCAACTTGCTTACGCATCCATCTTCCAGGGGATATCCTAATTCCTCCATGGTTTCAGCCACTATGAACATACCTGCATGCTGGTTTTCATTTGGACCTCCTTTTTCGAAGCAGTTGTGTAAACACGAGAGGCACGATTATTGGACCCTCAGGTGAACAGTTTAGCTGCGGGAAAACCTCCAGCGACTGGTGTCACTCTGTTGGAGTTTAGCAGTTCTGGAAGGTAAGCAGTGCTGTCTCGTTGTGCTGTTAATGTGTCATTCCCTAAGGATGTATGACATCGAGCTCATTTAAAAAAAAAAAAAAAAACTTGCTTATTCTCTGTGGTCGAGGTCAGAAACGTCCAGACCTGTGCGAAATTGCGATGTGAGTTTATTTGAGCCACATGTGAGTGCGGGGCAAGACTTGAAATGTTCCGGGGAATATCAGTTTGGCAGTTTCTTTTACTCATTGGAAACGAGTGGAATGACATGAAGAAGATGACACCCGGGGTTGCAGAAAACGAGGCCAGAATTGGATCCAAAGCTGTGAAGACGGCGTGCTCTCTCACACTTCTCAAGGACGGGTCCCACGGGAGGCTCGGCAGAGGTGTGCGGACCTGGACGCCGAGAAACCACGAGCCGGGCTGCGTGAGGCCAAGGTGAGCCTTTTCCTGAAGAAGTGAAATGCCCGGGGGGCGACTGCTCCCCGTGACCCTGCTCTTAGGAATTCATGATCAGGTCACCATGAGATTCCTTTCCACGGAGGCCTCTTTTTGTCCACCTTGTGTACTTCCCTTGTCCGGGTGTGCATGTTCAGTGAGGTTGTTTTAGAAACGTTTGCACATTTTGAGTAGGAATCCTTTAGCAGATACGTGTTTTCCAAGTTTTTTTATCCCAGATTGTGGCTTGACGTTGGGTTTTCTGAACAAGTTCTTTTACCGAATGAAAGTTTTGAATTCTATAAAGTTCACATTATTATTATTATTATTAATTATTATTATTTTTTTTTTCATTGCACTTTATGCCCACAACTATACCTGTTTACTACCTGTTTTCATTTGAATAAACCACAAAAAAACCTAAACTAAAATCCCCCTCTTTTGGTTCCTGTAGTTTGGGTGGTGGAAAAATGTGGAAAGTTGGAATATGAAAATTCCACTATGTCTGCCACACCCCAGCTCATCCCTAACACCCAAGGCACAGTGGCTGTTAACATCACCTTCCCGTGGCACCTGTTAGTGACACGTGGACTGCTGCACACAGGTGGCCAGCTTCACCCCTTTGCGGGAACTGGGCCCGCACAAGGCGTGGCCTTCAGAATGGACTTTGATGTCTTCTTTGCTTTGCTGGTGTGACAGTGACATGGCTGTTTTGAATGGTGATTTACTTTCCAGTCATTTAAAAGTGCAAAGCACGTTGAAATGTGCTCCAGATGCTCCTCCTCTGCTCGCAGCTTCGGCAGCTGTCATCCCTTTGCCACATGTGCCAGTTCACCCAGAATGCAGCGTGTTTTATCCAGAACAGGCGTGCCGTCCCGGGGACTCGTTACCTAACCTCCACGTGGGGAGATTATCATGGTTTCTGTGTTATTATCTGATCTGCAGACCCACTTCAACGCTCGCCACCTGTCCCAACTGTGGAAAAATGTCCTTTTCTGTTCTGGTCCAGTTTTATTTTGTTCCTGCAACTTCCCATCATTTTCACAACCAGAGGACTCTGATCTGGGTGGCTGATTCTGCCAGGCATCTTTTACGTAGGATGTGTTCAAGGTTTATCCATTTTATGACAGGGATCTCTGCACTTCATTTATTTTTTTTTTCATTGAGATTAATTATGCAACATGTACTGATTCAACCATTTGAAGCTTACAGTACCACGGCCTTAACGGCATTTACGTTGTTGTTCAAATATCATCAACACCTTTCGTCTTCAGAACTCTATTTCCCTCAAGTGAAACTGTATCCATTAAACACTAACTCCCATTCCCCATTTCCCCCCGCCCCTGCCCCCACATTCTACTTTCTCTCTCTGGATTTAGTTACTGTAGATGCCTCATATAAGTGGAATCGAATAACATTTGTCTTTCTGTGACTTCTCATTTCACTTGGTATAACGACTTCAAGCTTCATCTAAGTCGGAGTATGTGCCAGAATTGCCTGAGTTTTTAAGGCTGAATAATATTCCATTAGGTACATACCACCTTTGGTTTATTTATCCATCCATGGACACTTGCCTTGTTTGTAACCGTTGTGCATCACGCTACTATAAACGTGGGTGTACTAGCATCTATTCAATCCTTTGCTTGTAAATCTTTGCGGTGTGTACCCAGACGTGGCATCTGTCTCCTGGGATTGCTTCAGCCTCATTTGCATTTGAACGAGAGCAACCGCCATCCTGTCAGCATTCCTTGCGGACAGACAGGCCAGTGACCCATCTGGCTGTTATCTGGAGTCCCAGGGGAACCTTCTGGTGGACCTGGGCATTCTCACAATGACGTAGCATTTTTCCTACAAGAAATCTGTATGGAAACTACGGTTTCAACCACTATCCACTAGTTACCTCATAGCACCTCAGGCTCGATTATGCACACAGCCCATGTGGGACTGTGCCGTCCGCGACATAGGTAGATTTCCTGACAAACAGACATGACAGATCCTTGAATGCCCACATGTACCGTTGACCTCAGGTCGCATTTTTTAATGTGGACGTGACATTTGTTCCCAGGACAGTACGAAGCCACTTTCAGTTCCGTAAATACTCATGATTTCTCGGTGCTGATGTAAACTTTTTCCCTTATATTCCTTTTCCCTTTAAAGAAATCACTAAATCTTCTTCCTCTGTGAGAATGTGGATTGGTGACATGGGTACAAAGAACAAGGTCTTTTTTTTTTTCTTAACAAAATTAGAAAGGAGACCGTAAACCAAGGCAGCAAGTCCATATTCTCAGACACTAGTAGGTAAAAAAAAAAAAAAAAAAAAAAAACCTTAAACCACAGGGCAAGTCTGTTTTCATGCCATTTGAGTCCTCTCTCGAAACGTAGGACCCTGCCTCCTTCCTGGAACTTTTCTTGAGGTCTAGCGTGCTTTCCTTGCCCACAGTTAAAATCCCTACATGTTTTTTCAGAAAGTGAAATTGGGAAATTGGCCCAAGAGCAGTTTTTATGGCTTTCTCTGGCATAGACAAAACGGTGGCTCCAGCCCAGACTTCCAAGGCTGTTCTCTGTGAGGAAATGTTACCTGACGGTGTACTCTCAAAGAAGTGGCATTTTTAACAGAAGAACAAAATATGTGGGAAACTGTGCGAATCTGATCTAAGTGTGGACTTTCTGAAAGAAGATGGTTATACCCGGGCCCACAAAATCAAGCCTATCCAATTGGTGACCAAGTGCAGTCTTAAAACCCAGACCCACACAAACATCCAGGGTTTGCCTTGTTTCCTGAAAATCTGGTGGACATTTTTGCCTATACAGAAAGGCTGCCTTCTCCAAGGAGGAGAAAGAACGGAGGACTTGGTGACCACCTCGGCAACTCTCCTCTCTTTAATGTATAACAATACCAGGGCTGATGGCCCCAGCCTCCCTGTAAGAGAAGGAAATTTGGGAATGCAGAAAACTGATTCGTGGCCTGAGCTGTTCTACAGTTACGCAACCAGACAGCCCAGCATCCCTTTTATTTTCGGGAAATAGACTGTAATCCTTGACACTTAGAATCTGGCCCACATTTACGTAACGGTTGTTCAGGTAGAGGAGGTGACACACGATCAAAAGACGTTCTTGGTCCATGGAAATCCGTGTCTCAGGACCCAGTCCTCTGCGGGAACTTGGGTGACTTGTGTGCAGGTTTGAATACACCACACCATGCGATTCTCATGGACGAAGAAAACCCGCAGGCAAACCGCTCCACACACTGAAGCCTGATTCTTTGGAAGAGCTACGGGGAATTCAATAGTCAGGTGGCCTGATGCTACTACAAGCCCATCATCTCTGAGTACAAACGTCCTACCGGTAGGTTCTGCTCCTCGAGCTCTTGGACCCTGGTAACGAGAGACAACTGGAACTGCACAATGAAAAATAATCGGAACGAAACAGGAATTCGCGTGTTTGCCCCATGGAATTCACACACACAACGAGCTTTAGCTCTAGCCACATCCTCAGTCAACACGCCTTGTCAAAGGTGGACGCATCTCTGTAAACACACAGAATCCGAAAAACTTCACACTTGTCGCCTTGCCTGGGATATTCCCTCCCCTCCTCCCTGCCTGTCTTTTATTTTTGTTTTTTTTGCTTTTCTTTCTGTTCACATCTGCATATACTCGTGGGAAACAGAAATGATGGACGGGTAAGCGTGTCAGGATTGAGCTGAAGAAACACGTACGTGGCCGAGATGGCCTCAAGGACAATGGGCCGTCCGCCTTGCTGATGTCAGCCGTGGGAAGCTGTTGCCTTGGCCACCAGGGAAGCGCAGGCTGTGGCAGGGGGACCAGAGGCCTCACCTCCCTGGCTGGTGGTACTGCCTTGGCTGCAGATGGCCCTCGCCGTTGGTGCGCCCACACGTGGTGTGGGAAGTCTGCCACCCAGCTGGGCCTGGGCCCGAGCACCGGAGCCCTTGTCCTCAGAGTGACTTGTGCGGCCAAGGACGCCTGCCAGCTCTCAGCTCCCGGCTCCTGAGCCACACCACAGCCCTCTCCTGCTGCTGTGTCGCAGCCTGTGCCCTCAGGTGCCCACGTATCAGCGGGAGAGATGTGCCCGGGTGCGCCTGGACGTGACGCGAATGAGCCCGATTCCCAAGAGGCTTCAAGGGACCCTCCAGGTGGACCATCCCGAAGTCCAGCAGGTACCAGCACGGCCCTCGCACCACAAGTGCTGACACCCCCGAGGCTGACACAGGGTTTTCGTCCCCCTTCCTCCCGTCCTGTACCACCCGTTCACCGGTGGCCCTGGTGACCACCTTCGGAGCACACAGGAGAAAGGACACAAAATACTAACGCAGAAACCGGACCCGCAACACAGAGCCAGAAGTGTCTCCTCGGCCCTGGAGCACGAATCAGGACGGGGCTTCGGATCTGCGGGGAGGGGTGGTCAGGTTCCCCTGCCCACCCGCTTGGAGTGACAGTGGCACCCGCCCCACACACCTTTCCTGCTCTGAGACGTGCACCCCTCCCGGCGGCGGCTCTGGCCAGCAGGGTCCCCTCTAGCAGGCCTGACGCCAGATGATGGGGAGTCACCTCTCAGCAGCGAGGGCTCCCGGGGCCCAGAGGGAAGTGCCTCGTTTCAGAGGAATGATGCTGCTTCTTTGTGGAAAGCCCCGACCTACGGTGACCCGTGTGCAGACACACGCACAGCGGACTTTTCTGTCCCGACAGGCATGGCCCTGGGTACTGCGCCCGGTTCGTTCTGTCCCACGGGATGCCCCGCGGGTTTCGCTGTCTTCACCTGCGTCCAGGGAGCTGGAGCTGCGTTTCACAGCATCGGGTGATAGGAGAACCCTGGAGGGGTTCTGCTGTCCTGTTAGGTGCGGAGTTTCACTTTTGTTGCTGAAAAGCTCCTGGTCCTCATCATTATCGAAACGATTTTCTGTTAGGATTTCCCACCCCAGTATTCCACTGAAACACAACAGGGACCCCCCCCCATTCAAGTAGGTGGTTCAATTGTGTGATTTGGTTCAATTGTGTGATTTGCCAACACATCATGTTTACAAATGTGCAGGGACGGGGCGGGTTTCTGTGTCGTCCTCCTCTCCTGCGAGAAGAAAGCTCTCCCTCCGACGATGGGGGACTTGCCAGGTACTCCCTCTGTTTCTTGAGTCGTCCTTCCCACGCCTGTGCTTCCAAACAGCGCGGTTGGTTTCATTTTCTCGTGCTGAATTCCTCTCCTGCTGGTCTCGCGCTGGCCATGGCCGTCAGGAAATGACAGGACAAGCTAGAGGCACTCTGGGCTCTTTTCAAAATTCACCAAAGGGATGCCCGGCTGTGTCTCATTTTCACCTTTGGCATTGGTCTCCTGGGATTGCTTCAGCATCATTTGCATTTGAATGAGAGCAACTGCCATCCTGTCCGCATTCCTTGCGGACAGACAGGCCAGTGACTCATCTGGCTGTTATCTGGAGTCCCAGGGGAACCTTCTGGTGGACCTGGGCATTCCCCTCTGTGGAATGTGCATCCCCCCCCCCCGCCCCCATCCCCATACCAGAGAATGCGCCAGGACACAATGTCGTGGTGGGCCCGTGTGGACGCTAAGTGGAACGGAATGCGGTGAAGGGCCTCATTTCCAATTTGAAGATTATGGAGGGCAGAGGTGGAAGTCGATGGCTTTTTCTCGACCCCGAAGATGGGTCTTGGAATTAGGTGTCCTTTGTTCATAAGCCAGGCCGCTAGGTGTCCGGAGCGGGCTGCCTCTCGCTTTGGGAGCTGGCCGTCGTGTGAGGGTGGGGTACGCTAAGCATCACATCTGGAACGTTCCCGAGGGAGTCGAGGCTCATCAGCGTGATGTTTGGCCAGGAAGCGCCCCCACCACCTTCACATACTTCACCTATGACTTTTAACAGAGCCTTTCCTGGCCTCCCGAGAAAGGGAAGCCTCTGAGGATGTCATCGACAGGGTCCTCGGGAATGGGGAGTAAACCAGCAGCGTGCTGCTCTCCATGTGCGTAAAGTCACGTGGACTTGCCCCATCTGGAACAAATGTTGGTCATCGGGCATAACGGGAGGCCAGAGAGTTCCACACGTGCAAACTACGAGACCCCGAGAACCCGTCGTGCTGAAGGGGAGATGATGACAACTCTCCAAGAGCTACGTGGTGGCAAACGCACTCAGCCGCATCATTCACTTTTCCCGTGCTGCATGCCGCCCCTTCCAGGCCATAAATATTTAATGAAGGGTGGCCCAGGAAGCTATTTAGATGTTAAGGGTGGGGTATATTTGTTCTATATAAAGCCTGTCCTTCCAGATTGTTCATTCCGCCCCAGGCCTCTGAGGGATCCAGCCGACTCTCCAGACATGGCGACGACCGGCACATCGACCGGTAAGTTCCCATCAAATTTCAAATTTTGGATGATGTGGGGACATCATCGGAATGTCATGATGGTTTCCAGACTGAGAGAAAGTGTAGAATGCCGTCGGGACAGGACGGGAGGGCTGCATCTTGCAGGGCTGTATTTCAGGGAGGGTTTAGAGAAGGGAACTGAGCAAGCCCTGGACATCGTCTCCTTGAAAGAGAAAAGAAAAGGAAAAAAACTGGAGCCTTAGCCACGTTTCCCACCATCACCTCTTCTACCGAACATCTTATGGTTAGAACACTACCGGTGGACAGTATGAATTATTGAATAGTGAATATTAATATTGTATAGTTAATACATAAAATTTTATACCTCAGTCAATCCAATCAAAAAAAAAAAAAGGTTTTTTTCCTTAAAATGTGCAATGGCTTCTTCGCAATTTCAATCATACCCCTTTCCTGTAACTTTTGGCTCCCCTATTGCTTTTCTTGTCAGTTTGCAGATGCTTCGTGGGTGATGGTCATCCCGTCTAAAAGGTGGAACTAACTGTTTCCTCGGGGCGATTTTTGGGGTGTTTATCGGTTAGCAGTGGAAAGCAGTGCTTAGGATTCCCATTTTTCACTGACGTGAGATGAAGGACAGGGCGAGCACATCCAGCCCTAACAGTGTTGACATGGAAACTGGCCTCACCCATCCTCATTCTCTCCGACAGGCCCCTTTCCTCGAGGACCTCGCAGAAGGAGAATTGTGCTGACGCCTCATCAGAAGGAGGCTCTGCACACGCTGTTTCAACAGAACCCCTACCCCGGAATGACGACCAGAACACAGCTGGCCCAGGAAATCGGCGTAGCAGAATCCAGAATCCAGGTAGGCGGGATGTTCTCGTTCACGTGGTCTCGGGGTCAGTTTGAAGACAGAATGTGGGCCAAGTCGTTGGAAGTCACTCCCCAGGGTCAGCTAGCGGGCTCAGGAGACGTAGCTGCCTTCTTCTGCCATGACGTGTGGAGAAGGAAAGGACACAAAACCGTAATGGGAGTGCCATGCAGAGGAGAACGGCTCAGCTCAGGGGGGAGGGAGAACTGCCCCTTCCCCCGTGTGACAGTTTCCAATAAGCCACAGGCCGCAGAGAATCCAGCTTCAGGGGAGAAGATGTATTTCTGGCCCCTGATGCAGCCCTCCTGGTCATGTGAGACAGACTTTCCTCCAGTCCTGGTAATGATCGTGCATCCCTTAGGAGCAGGTGGATGTAGGTGGCCCGAGGGAACCGGTGCTTTGCTGGAGGGCCCAGAGACCAGGCGGCACCGGCGTGGCTGTGCCGTGGCTCTTGCCCTCTGTGCCTGGCCTCCCGGTCGTCCTCTGTTCTGGAGCCTGGCCCTCTGCTTAGTTTCCTAGTAAGTCAGTGAGGAAACAGCACCCAGTTCTTTCGAGCTCCGTGCTGGGGCCTCGGAACAGTTCAGGAGCATCAGGTCTTTCCCTGCACAATGTTGCCCGGGCTATTGCGCGTGGGTGCCAGGGCGATCACCGAGGACGACGTGCTGACCTGATTGTTCATTGCAGATGCTGCGTTCGGTCGGCTCTGGGGCTGTCATCTGGAGGTGAACGCCTTGTGAGTTGCAAACCAGGCCACCTTTGGAGGATAACTCTTCCTACCGGGGGCAGAGAGCCAGTTTGGGGGTTTCTCTGGCTGGACGTTTTGCAGGTGCGCGTGCATGCATGTGTGCGTGTGTGCGTGCTGGTGTGTTTCTGTTGTTGTCATCACTTTAGTCGCTATTCAGGGCCACAAGGGGAAATAGGGCACGATGACCGAGTCTTCCTTTTCCACCTAGGTGTGGTTTCAGAACCAGAGAACAAGACACCTGAGGCAGAGCCGACTGAGGCCCACAGACTCCCTGAGGGAAAAGCAGTGCCACCCAGAGGAGCAGCCTCCAGCTGGGGCTCCAGGTGAGGAGGCGGCTTTCAGAATATGTCCCCCAAGAGGGTCTTTTTGAGATGGAAACGTCTCTGCTCTTTGCTGCCAAAAGTTCTGCCTCCGTTGCCTAGGACGGGGACCATGCTATTCACATCTGACCCCGCTCGTTGTCCCGGCGTAAGGGCTTTGATCCTTCTGGGCCTGAACGTGCCAGAACATGCAGAGACTTATCTTTCACCAACTCGAGGGTTTTACCCACGAGCTAGCTAGAATGTGTGGGTGGGTCATATCAGAGAGCAAGTACTCGCACGCACACAGACACACACACACTACCATGCCTGCTTTTGCACGGACCGTGCCATTGTCCCGTAGACCCTCCTTTTGATTTTTTTTTTTCTTTTTCCATCTAGCATCCCTTGCCAAAGAAGCCCGGAGGAAGCGGACACCCATATCGCCATCCCAACGCTGTGTGCTCATTCAAGCTTTTGAAAAGAACCGATTCCCCGACATCGTGGCCAGGGAAGACCTGGCTCGACAAACAGGCATTCCAGAATGCAGAATTCAGGTGCGTTGTCAGTGCAGCCACACGAAGGGCCTCATGTGACCAGGTCATTGACCCCGGAGAGGATGCTGCACAGATGTGGGCTCTTTGGGGTTATCCTCCTGATCCCGACGACGGTGTGGGTGGCCTGGAAAGCGCGTCCCCTCTACAGGGGCGAGTGTGCCTGTAACGAAGCAGGTCCACGTCAGATTGGTGGCGGCACACAGGTCTGTAGCATCCGTGTCCCTAGAAAAGCTGGGAAATGGGGAAGTTCGAGGATTCTCCGTCAGTCGGGGAGGGCTTCCGAAGCTCAGCAGTGCTGTCATTGTAGCCCAGACGTCTCTTTCCTATGAGTGAGGACAGTGTCCTGCTATGGTCCCATGCTTGCCCTCACTGGGGCCCCAGGGGCATTAGGCTGGACTCTCACTTCTCTTGGTGTTCATGTCTCCCTCTTCTTGCCCTAGGTCTGGTTTCAGAACCGCAGAGCTCGGCACCCTGGGCAGAGCGCGCGTGGGCCCCCGAATGCCCTGGCAGAAGGCGCTGACCCCGAGACCTCGCAGGCCCCTCCGCCGGTCACAAGCAGCCCCCCGGCTGCGCTCAGCAGCTCTCCTCGGTGTCCTCCCACGAATGCTGTAGATGACATGCGGGCATTTGCTGTGGCAGCAGCTCCACCTCTCGCCTCTGCCATGCCTGTTCCCGGGGTTCCCTCGAGTGGCTGTGCCTTCCGGTCACTGAGGGACGCGGGGGCCCAGGACATGCAGGCTGGGTGGGGAAGAGCGCACTCTCACCCTTCTTGGACACCTGTGATTCACTCGTCAGCGGGAATGGCTCCAGGACAGTGTCTCCCATACACCCACAGTCCTCTGTGGGCCCCACAACGAAGCCAGAGCCAGGGGCACATCGCAAGCCCTGGCATGGCTGCTCCGCCTTTGCCCGACGGCCCTAAGCAGGGGTGCGTCCAGGGCCCGAGCGTGGTCGCGGCTGGAGCAGAGATGTGGGAAGGGTCAGTTCCGCAGCCTCCGCAGGCGAGCACCTTCTCTGACGATCCTCTGGGGCTCTTAGACGAGCTCCTCTCGACCCCCGAGCTTCAGGGCCAGGGGGAAGCTTTGCTCGGTGGGAATCCCCAGGAAGACGAGCCTGAAGAATTTCTGGAGTCACCCCTCACCGAGGAAGAATATCAGGCTCTGCTCGACATGCTGTAAAGGTGACGTGGATCTCACCTTCAGGAGGGGAGCAGTGACCTTCTCCCCACCTTCACTCCGACCCACCTTTCAGCGGGGAGAGATCCACCAGGACTGCGAGGAGCGAGATACGGGAACAGGACCATGGCTGGGAGTCGCAGCCGCCTCTGCCAAGCCTTGGAGCTGTTTCCTCTCTCTCCTGCTCCTGGCTTTCGATGGCCTCCTTCACAGTGGCCGAGACCCACAGTTCCTCCAGAGGCACCGTTGGCACCAGACAGCAAGCAGGTGCCATCCCCGAAGCTCGACTAACGCAACGATTTGTTGCAAGGATCCTGACATGCTCTCTGCGACGGCCACCGACAGGTCTCGGTGTGTGAGTCTAGGACAGTGAGGACTGACTCAGGCTGGAGGGGTGAGAACGGACAGTAGCACAGCTCACGGGTCTCTGCTTGTGAAGGGTGGAGGCGAGCTGAAGCCCAGAATCCCATGAGCCGTGTGCATGTGATTCCGCCTGGGAGCTCTGAAGGCGCACAGCTTCGGGGGGTGGTGCTCATCCACCAGCTCAGAGCCATCACCCGGGGGGTCACATGGGTCTCGGACCTTCATGCATCCCCGCATGTCGGTATGTGTGCCCGTGGATAGCTGCCCGTCGTTGTTCAAATGGGTTTTGGGGAGAAAGGAAGAGTCCTGTCTGACTCTCCCGGCTGCCCAGCTTCGTCTGTGTCTCCTCCCTTCCTTTTCGTTGTACCTTGGAAAAGGCTTTTAGGAATTTTAAGAAGACTGCCACTCTTCGTTTGTACAATAAAGAGCTATTTGAAAACTCACTGCGACTCCTGCATTGCCATTTGGTGGCCTTGCCTGCTTCCCGGTCCCCTTGGCAACTGTTCAGGCGTTTGCCATGCCCCTTCACCGTGACCCTGAGCGAAGCAAGTGAGGGGATCCAAGCCCAGCCCCCAGCACCTATCCATACACACACCAGGTTGCTATCTGTGGAACCGCCACAGCCAACCACCTTGACGTTGGTTCTGGGAGACATGCGAGGTCTCCAGCAGGGGATGTGCTTGTCGCGTGCGGGCCCGGTCTATCCAGACACAATCCGCGCTCCTAGATCGTATGCAGCGACTCCTTGTGCTGACTCCAGGTTGTGAGAAAAAATAAAAAAAACAAAAACAACAAAAAATACCCTCCCCCCCTCTATCGGTCTATCTCCTTTTTGTTTCTATGACTCTCCCGGTTGGGTTTTCCTCTGTTCCCCCCTTGTTGTTTCACACACTCACACAATACACACACCCCAATGAGAAATGCACACACACAGTCACTACCACACTCACACACACGGAGAAGCGTATTCCTCCTACTATGGGAACAGACACTGCTGAGCTATAGAGGACAGCAAAAGTCAAAAAGCGGAACGCTAAGTCAAATGTCAGTAATGCATTGTTTTTTTATTTTTTCCCCCTTTACGTTTTATTATTGTGCAAGGTCATTTCCCAGTATGCTGCGGGAGAAGGGTTTGTGGACCCAGTGATCCCATGCCCGCGGCTCTCACACTTGTTTCTGCAGAGTGTGCAAGTGGTAAGAGACGACTCTGACATCGTTTCCTGAGCCTCACACCCTTGGTGTCCGAGCGTTGTCGCATGTCATAAGATCTCACTCGCCTTTATAGCCGAGGAGAGGCAGGTCCCACACCTTCTTTACCCCTTCGTCTGCAGAGGAGCACTCGGGGGGCTCCCACATCCTGGCTGCCGTCCACAATGTTGCCGTGTCCTGAGGAGCGCATATTTCTTTTCGAATCGGTGTTTCGGGGATCTCAGTTCATATCCACAAGTGGCCATAATGGGCCACTTGGTGGCTGCCTTTTTTTTCTTTCCCCTGAGAAACACCCATGTTTTCTTTCCAGGGTGGGGGGCTGCTGCACCAAATTGCTCTTGCATCAGCAGCAAGTTAGAGTTCCCTTTTCACCACATCCACGCCAACACTCGTTCTGTGTTAACTTTTAGACAAGAGGCGTTTTTTTAAGTGAGAGGTGACCTCTCTTTGTGGGTTTTATGCTCAATGAATTCGTTCAGACAGAGAAAGATGGTTACCATGTGACCTCACTAACGGGTAGACTCCAGAGAAGCAAAGGAATGAACCAAACAGAAACGTTCTCACAGACAAAGAAATCCAACTGGGCCTTGCCAGGCCGAGTGGGGTGGACATCTGGAGATCGAAGACGTGACTCACAGACACAGGACGTTCTCGGTGGAAAACAAAATCGATGCAAGTTCCTGACCCACGACCCCAGTCCTGTGCTGGAACTCGGGTAGGTGGTGTGAGCGTCTGAATACACGACGCCACATGGGTCTCACTTACAGGGCACGCTCGAGGGCAAGACATTTCAAAAACTGAAGCCTGGTGCATTGTCAAAGAGAAGGTGGAAACTGCAGCCACAGCAACAAGGCAAGTCACCTTGCAGACACCTGATTGCTGCAGGGTCTTCCTTGATCCCCTGGTGAATCCCTCCAGGTCTTCACTTGACCTTCCTATAGTTCTCTGGTGATGACTAGAGATTTTTTAGGTCATTTCCACCTTCTTCCCCTTCTGGTATCCTCAAACGGGTGTTTTCAAACACGTCTCATAAACGCTTCTTTTCTATATTTCAGCTTTGAGTCTTTGGCCTTAAGCAATTTCTTCTGGACAGTAGCGGCCTCAGTTCACCTTTATTAAGAGTGTGTATCTCCCAGCAAGGCAATTAGAGCTTATGCCCACACGACTCCGCAGCTTGACTAGACTACAGCAAAACGGCACTGACAGTTACGACACTCAGTGGTAGCGAAGCCAGGCAGCCTCAGCCTCCAATATCACGTAGTTAGCGTTCAGCAGCAGCTTCCATTGCCTTTGAGCAGGTTTCCTGACCACAGATGAAGCCTAAGGCCATTGAGCTAGTGACAAATGTTTGTTAACCTCTGCCCCTCTCGTCAAGCTAAGCTTCTCCTGCCCTCATGACCTTTCAATTGCAGGGCCATAAGGTGCTACCTTACACAGACACTATCATGACCTCAGTGGTCCTGTGTTGGGAGCTGTTTGACCTTGGGGCAGACAAGGGATTGTTTACTCAACAGGTTGTCTGCACAGCTGCCAAATACTTTGCTAATCTTGTAAAGGCTGAAAAGCACCTTTGTGGCTCCAGGGAGTGAGCTGATTGTTTTAAGGAGGAAGATAGGATTACCAACAGGCTTCTTATGCAAATGTCAGCAATTGTCTGTGCATACTTGAGATTTTCGGATTTCCGCCCACTCATGATGGATAAATGGAGTGTGCTGAATAGACTCAGGGCTGCAGTATTGACTGTGAGCCCTCCGGATTCTTTCTCTTCTTCTGTCTTTTTTCCCTAATCCTCCCTCCCCCTCTCAGGACTGTTGGATCTTGGCCAGCGGGCTCCGGCAAACAGGGAATTGCTAACAACCAATACCTCAATGCTGATATAGTGAAAATAAGGGTTTATGAGAAGAGTTTTGAAAATACCTCTTTGAGGATAGGGGAAGAGCAATAAGGTCGAAGTAGCCTGAAAATCGCTTTGAATGAAATCACTAGAAAATCATGCAGAAATCAAGTAACACGTCTTGGGTTTAATGTGGTGCTCAAGGACGATCCCACATGAATCTGGTGACTACCAGGTGACTAGGCTTGTCACCAGGTTTTTACTTTACTTCATAGGTTGAGCCATGCTTTAGATGGTGAAACATTTTACAAATGAGTTTACCTTGTAAATGTGACAGGCGTAGTGTTGTGTTTTCCACCCAGATTACTCTAGTTCCAGCAGAGAACTGTGCTTTAGGCCATGGAGTTCCATCGACTTTTTTTTTTTTTTTTTTTTTTTTTTTTTTTTACTAAGAAGGTGTTTTGATTGTGTGCCAAGTCCTAAACCTAAAGATCCATTCATTAGAGTTAGGCTAGATTTTGTGTGCCAAGGTTGTTGTGCGGCGTTTCGAGACCCCCACGAAGGACAGAGACCCCTAGATAAGATGTTACAGGAAGCGCTTTATTTTCGGATAAGATGTTACAGCATGCTCTTTACTTACGGATTCGAACCCGGGCCCCCACCAAGGGCGAGAGCCCCGAGACCCCCTTTCCCCTGAGTTTTATACCCTCTCGGGGGGTGGTTACGTGACCTTTTCCCTGATCGGTGGGACTCAGGTGCGTCATTGCAGTTACATGCGTAAGCCAAGCGGAACGTGTGGGAGCTATTTTCCCCGTTAACATTTTTCTTTAATTACTGTTACTGGCATTGTTGGGTAACCTTTTCTTATTGTCCCTTGCAGCTGCTGGCTAGGCCAGGGGCTAGGCCAGGTGTTAGCTACAGGGTGAAATAGAAAAGTCCTATAGGGGGATTATTAAAGGGCCAGGGACAAGATTTGAGACAGCCTTCTACAAAGGTCACCGTTTGACTTACTGTATATAGGAGCAATGCTTTGCCATGCTTTCAGGCTCTCCAATCAAGTTCCTTACAAGACAGTTCAGGCTTTCTTGGTGCCCAAACTGTGTTCTACTACCAGGGAAAAGGCTTAGCGTTGTCATTTATGGTCCCCTTTCAATAACCATCCACAGGGAAAATTGGTGATGTGGGACCAGGTTGTGCTGGATGTATTGTGATGATAACACAGGGTTGGTGCCATTGGCCCAATTTTTATCATAAATGCTTTAAATGGAGGACAGTCTTGGAGCCGTTCACTGAGTCTGAAGGACTAGAGTCACTCCATTTTGTTATGTAGACTCCAGATTACATGAAGAAAAATTCCCTGAAAAACAACAATAGGGACCAAAGCCATTAATCAGTAAGCCCTCTCTGCACCCGGCCCTTATTGCACACAGCCCTCTTGCGGGCCGCCCTAATACCCTATCACCCAATCTCCTTAAAGGTCAACCCTAACCCTCCAATCAAGCAACGCCGAGGCAGGCTTGCGGTTTTACCCTTTAAATTCGGTCCCAACCCCTCAGTCGGGGCTCCTCTCACCCACTGCTGCGTCAGTGGATGAGTGGGGTCCAAATGCGAGTTTGTCAATAAACCCCCTCTTGTGTTTCCATCGATGTCGTTTCCTTCTTGGCTCATGGAGTTCCAAACCAGGGCATTACAAGTCCTTCATTCTTCCTTCTTTCAGAAAATGACAGCTTGGTTGTGTACGCCAAGGTATCGACAAAAGTTTTAGTTGGCAGGGGCTGGGCTGCATGTCTGTGGGCCCAGGCCTAGGTCTTCATACTGGTCGTTGTTACCAATTAAAAGGTCTTGACGTTGTGGGCCTGGGCTTTAACTGCTAACTTGTAGGTGGTCCAGGCTTGGTTCAGATTTTCACATCTGTCGGTAGGGTCAGAATGACTGTGTGTGGACCTGACCACCGAGGTTCTAGTGACTGAGGCTGTAGCTCCTTGAGGAGGACCTGGTCCCCCGGCGACAGTGGATCACTATTCAAGGAAGCTGATCCGATAGCTGGGTCTGTTGCAGGGGCTGGGAGGCACGAGTGTGCTCAGTAAAGTCTGGAGGAGAAAGAGATCAGGTAGATAAGAAATCCATGGAGGGGGAATTATGGGTTAGTCATAAGTAAGGAGAAAGGGTCTCCTGTAAAGGAGTTCAAAGGAGCTGAGGCCAGAAGGGGTCCGAGGTGAGGCCCAGAGCTGGGTAAGAGCCAGAGGCAAGAGAGTAGGCCACGATATACGAGCCTCTAGGGAGAGTTTGGTGAGCTCATCTTTGAGGCAAATACGGATGGGAGTGTGATGAGTAGCAATAACAGGGGTAGATGTGTCCCAGACAGAGGACAGGATCAGAAAGGGTAGGGGGAGGGGGAGTAGAATCTGGTGCTGGGAGAGGTAGCAGGAGCGGAGAGACCTGTGTTTGTGGCCTTATATATAGAGGCCCCTAACTTGTGTAGGGGATCTCTACCTCAGAGGGGAGCTGGGCATGAGGAAGAGACTAAGAAAGAGTGTGAGAAGGGGAAGCCATCCAGAGAACATGAGACAGGGAGGGTTTTAGGCGGGCATGAGGCTGTGCCGTCAGTGCCCATAACCAAAATAGGTGAGGGAACCGTAGGACCCGACTGAGATGGCAAAACAGAGGAGGTGGCCCCCGTGTCCACCAGGAGGAAGATGGACTTAACCCGCCACCTTGAGTGTAACCCTGGGCTCAGCGAGAGTGAGTGGGGTCCTGGAGTCTGGGCCTCCCCAGTCGTCCGCTAACCTGAGAAGTTCCAGGGAAGGTGTTGCCTGACTGGATGGTCCCCCACGAGGAGGCACCGACGACGATCCGGTCACTGGGCAATCAGATGTCCAGTGGCCCGTCTGCCTGCAGATCGGGCAGGGCTTCGTGGGAGCCCGTGGTTAGGGCACATGAACCATGCCCCAGAGGGGGCTGATTTTGGTTTGACCCCAGCTCCTTGGCTCCTGGGGCCTCCTGGCCTCAAGGCAGCTACCAAGGCTTGGGTTTGGAGCAGCACCTGCTGGTGGAGATGAGTCTGTCAGTGAATTTCAGCCATCTCTCGGGCGTTGAAAACTTTAAAGGCCATTTTCACCAATTTCTGTCTAAGGGTCTGAGGGCCATCGACAAACATGTCACACCAGGTTAAATCATAGGCCTGAATGAGAAAGCAACATTCTTTGACGTAATTGGTGGGGTTAGAAGAAAAAGGCCCTAACAGAATTTCTATTTGAGAGATCCTGTAAAGAGAAAGGAACGTGTATTCAGAGGTCACCTTCAGCCCCAGCCACCTCTCAAAGAGGGCAGAGGAGATCAGAGTCAGGGGCAGGAGCAGAGCAAGAGCGGGTATGGGCTGAGATAGGGGATGGAGCAGGTGGAGGTGGAGGAGGAAGAGAAGGGAGCATCAGGTGAGTTGTAGAGTCCTGATGGAGCCTGGCAAGATGGGTGGCAGAGGAGCAGCTGAGGGACTAAAGGAGGGAGAGATGGGAGCGTAGATCCCAAAAGGCTTGCTCTCCATATAAAGGCTTGCACATGCGGGGTTTCAGCCCACTTTCCCGTCCTCGATCTGTCAGGGTTTGGAAGTTAAAAGTTCCTTCAGCAGGCCACTTAGCTAACGGACATCTAGGCCAGGCGACGGTAGAGTCAAAGGTCAGTCTTCTAGGTCTCAGATCCTGATCGAGGCCTAGACGGCTACAATTTAAGACCCCCAAGCGGAGTTTTGGGGTGTGATTCTAAATTAGAAGCTCCCATCGTCTCAGCCACCAGGACAGGTGAAACCAGAGGTCAGGCGTCCCCAGACTCTGATTTATCCCACCAGCAGGAAGGACCGTGGAAAGTTAGAGACGTCTCTCGTGACTTTACCAGGCCGGAGGTCATCTGTGACAAAGGGTCGCCCCTGACGCGGCCACGATTGCAGACAGGGGTCCCGGCCGGCCAGGCCCGGAGAGGATGCGGAGACCGAAAGGGAATTTACGCCATCCGACAGTAGGAGGTGGGCAGCGAAGGGCCCAGGAGAGGGAGGAGAGGCCCTTCAAGGCCAGGAGGCCAAGGGACACTATCTCCTCCCGGGTTTCGGCACCAAATGTAAGGTAAACACATGACACACCAAGAGAAGTTTTCAAAGCAAGCCTTTATTGGGAGGGGGCTCCTGGGTGAGGTTCTCTGATCCAGAGAGAAGAGGGACCAGAGAAGTTACATCCCGGGTTAGGAGGGCACAGCTTTAAGGGGTTATGTGGGGGAAGGGCATAGGGTGGGGAACATTAATCAAATGCTAACTAAGCATCTGGATTAGGGTGGTGGCTCCTAGGGCTTTAGGGAGGGCCCTATTCAGAAGGTCTGGATCCTGGTATCAAGCTGGGAAGTCTCCAGGCAGGCATCGGGCTGGCCCTTCCCCCGCGAACTGACAGGTATGCCAGGCTTGGTGCAGATTTCCACAGTCTGTGTTCTGGTTTCTCTTACATCAAGGAGGCTCTTTGCTGTGTGCCTAGGAACAAAGGTGACATTCGTTCAGAGAGAATAGCTTTGGAACCGTGGGCCCAGGCCACCCTTCAATCTCTGTTAGGAAAAAACAGAAGAAATGCTGTGGGACTAGGTCTCAATTCTACCTCCTGGATAAGGTGAAAGGGTTGGAACTGCAAGCAAAGGTACCACTCTCACTCCTAAGAGAAATGCCAGGCAAGTAGCCAAGGTTCTGGTTCTCTGAGAAAGGTATTATTAACAGTGGACAGACTGGCCTCATGATTTAATGTCTCCAAACTCCTAATTTTCCACAAGGACAGGCTTGGTGGCTTCAGTCCAGGTCTCCATTGCATTATTGTTAGAAAGAGACTGGCTTTGAGTCATGGGCACGAGTCTGCGGTCTACATCATTTGAAGGGAGGACAGTGCTGTTCCAAGAATAGAAGTCTCCTTTGTGTTCCACAAGAGTAGACAGTTTTGGTCATGGGCGATGATGCACTTCGCATTAGTTTCCATCACAAGGTCTAGGATGCTGGTAGTGTGAGTGGGTTTATTGCATAGTCTGTTCAAAATCAGACAGTGATACCCTCAGCACTATCAGCCCTCGAGAGTCACAACAGGATCTCGTGACCAACCCATGGGAATCGGGTGCCCATTGGAGACCTGCCTGTGTGAAACAAAGGAAGATCATGTCCCACAGCGGAAGGACGTATGCTCCCTTTGGAATGACCAGTGCATACCACTTGATACAATTCACCTAAACACAGATAAGTCATTAGTCTGTGTGTAATAGAAGGTGTCCGAGGCAGCCTCCTAACTGACCTCCAATCAAATGTCTTACCTGCATCACAAAACACACTTGAAGTCAATGGTCTGTGCAGCCAGACAATGATCCTTAATCCACCTCAGGTTCTGTGTGTTGTCAGGAAGCTGGCTTTGTGGCAACGGAGGTGCTGTTCACAGGGGGAGTGCCATGAAAACTGGAGGCTGAGTGTGGTGTGAGGAAGCGACAGCATAGTGGTGGAAACAGCAGCTTCCATTTTGCTGAATTGCAGGTAAAAAGCTGAGTTGTGTAGATACCTCTTCGTACATAGAATTTCTCTGTGGCAACCTCAGACTACAAATCCTGAGAGGGATTGGCTTCACGACCATGGAAAGAGAGCTGAGAATTTGACTGAGCCAGTTCCATCAATATGTCTGGAAACCCCTGGTATAGGCCAGATTAGAAAAATGAGGTGGAAGTCACCTGAAAACCTGGTAGCAAGAACACGGAATCTCACGATATTCACCTGGCTGCTTCATGGAACTCAAGTGACCATCAAGAAACTAGGCTGAGAGCATCACAGGGAGATCATGTGATATTGGGTGATGGTGTGGAGCTCACTTTTGAGCTCCTTGGTAAAATTCATATAAACATGGAGGAAAGAAGAGTCCTTGTGGACCGGAGTGTGGCCTAGACAGCCACCTATTGCCATTTAGTCTAAAATTCAGGCCTACGTGTGAAGACTGGCTTGAGGACAGTGCAGGATACCAAACGATGATTCTCAGATAACAGGCCTGAGGTTGTGCCTTCTCCAGGAAACCTGCTTGCAGAAAAGGGCAGCGGCTGTTGCATATTAACTGCATTGAATTTGGAGACGAGTCGGCTTGAGAAAGCTACTTTGGAGGGCAGGAAGCAGCTGCCCTTTTGCTTGAAGTAACCCCACCCCTTAAAGGCGTCTGGTGCGAACCCTGCAGTGTTCTTGGATGCAGAACTTAGGCCAATACTACCACAGGGAATTGCTTAACGGCCAAGGCTGAAATACTGGAAATTTGGAGTTCATGAGAAATGTTTTGAAAGCACTTGGTGGAGGATAGGGGAAGAGGAATAGGTGGAAATCACCTGAAAATCATGTCGCAGTCACTAGAAAATCATGCAGCTCTCACGTTAAACATCACGGGATACACGTGGGGATCATGGCAGACCCTGTGGGAATCCTTTGTCATTCAGGTGACTAGTCTTGTTCCTGAGGTTTTCACTCAACTTCTTAGAACTAACCAGGCTTGATTGTGTGTGAAACGTTTTCCACTCGAGTTTACCTTGAAAATGAGACTGGAATGGTGTTGTATTTTAAAACATCCACTTTACTTTTCCTGAACCAGGCAGTAGACAGGGTCCTGGGCCATGGACTTTTTTTTTTTTTTTTTTTTTGCCACAAAGCAGAGATCTAAGAGTCCTGGGAAGGGCAGACGGCTTGTGAGCCACCTCCTGAAAAATAAAAAAAGAAAAACTTCTTAACAACCTGCTAATGAAAGATCACCCTAAATGATAACATTAAAAAAAAATCAGTATATTCCCATAAATGCCTAGGTGGAGAAATAATCCATCAAAAAGCAAGAGCAACCAAGGTAACAAGGCAGCTCATAGAAAAATAAAAAATCTCCAGAAAATAAACTTAAAATATAAAAAATATGTGATTTAAATCACAGAGAATTCATAATTGCAGCTCTAAAAATACTTAATGAGATGCAAGGATATTCTGACGAACAACAGAAATACTTTGCCAAAGAGACTGAAACACGAAAAAAGAACCAGAGAGGACTTCTGTAGCTGAAGAACTTAATGAAAGGTAAAAAGAATGAAATAGCAAGCCTAGGAAGTAGAGTTGACCAGATGGAGAAAAGAATTAGTCATGTCAAAGACAGAAATCTGGAAATGACACACTTGGAAGAAGAGAGAGACCTAAGAGGGGAAAAAAGTGAAAGAACTCTGTAGGACCTGACACCATAAGAAAAAGTACTATAAAAATAGTGGAAAGAAAGAAAAGAGAGGGAGGGAACAGAGAGCCTATTCAAACAAACAGCGAATGAGAATTTCCCAAACCTATAGAAAAAAACAGATCCTCAAATGCAAGAAGCTAACAGAAAACCTAATTATCCCAATCCAAAAAGGACTTCTCCAGATATGTTAAACCTGTCAAGAATTCATGGCAGAGGAAGATAAATACCATGTGATTTCACTTATATGTGGCATCTGAGGGACAAAAAGGACAAACTAACCAAAAACAGGCTCACAAATACAGAGGGCAATCTGGTGAAGGGACAGGGGGGAGGAGTTTGGGGGCTGGGAGAATGGGGTGAACTATTAAAGTACAAATTAGCAGTTGATAGATGGTCACAGGTATGGGGAGCACAGCGTAGAGGATGCAGTTAGCATTAATGCATTAGCTAGGTGAAAACCAGGGGACAGAAGGAGCAATCAGGGGGATTGTTTCACAAACTATATAAGTGTCTAACCAATGTATTGTTTACTTAAAACGAATAAAATAAATTTTTTAAAAAATTGACTCTGGCTAATTCTAATTTGTCTGATAGAAAAGAACCTCTGACAACACTTTCAGGATAATAATTGCTTATAAGCCTTCATGCATGTAATTTGAAATGGAACTAATACGATGGTCCAGGTATGTAGAGAAACTCTGTATCTTAGTGAAAACACGTAGAATATGTGTCTTTTCTCTAATAATGGACATGTTATGCTCGACGAAGTCCGTAACTGGATCAAGGCAGAAAACATTGCTGGTCTGTTGACTATGCTGAGAATAATTTCCCTCTTGAATTAAAAAAAAATAATCGTTTCAGGAGAACTTAATATCACCAATGTGGGTTTCATTCCATGACAGGGAGGGGTGAGGGCAGGTACATGAGAAGCTTCCACTTTTCAGATAAATCAATAAATATTTTTTTTCTATTTGGATTAAACATATTTGTCCTCAGAGGGCTGCTAGCAATATTCTAAAAGATTTGGGGATTGATTTCACAACTTTGTAAATGTACTAGAACTCACTGAATTCCATATTTAAAATAAAGCAATTTTATGATATGTAAATTATAGCTCAATCAACTCATTTATTTAAATTAATAATGACAAAGAAAGAATTCTCAAGGCAGCCAGGGAAAATAAGATGACAGCCTATAAAGGAAAATCCGTTAGATTATCATCAAACTTTTAATATTCTCTTTCGAATATTAAGTAGAAATAAAGACAGTTTCAGACATAGAGAACCGGAGTAAGTTTTCACAAGGCCTACATTATAGGAAATACTGAGGGGGCAATTAAACCTGAAACAAAAGGATAAAATAGTGCAAAACTGTGAGTAAGATGACTAACAGACAGAAACAGAAAATTGCAACCTTTATTAAGAACAGGATATTATAAACTTAAAGATTACATAATGGTTAAAGGTCAAAGAAACATTTTTTAAAAAGTAGAAGACAACAGCTACTGCAGCCTCAAAATAAACTCACAGCATAAATAGGGATAATTGGAAACAAATAAACAAAAAAAAACAACAACAAAATAAACAGAAAAGGGGAAGGAGTAAAGGGCTGAATCTGTAAAGGGACTGGAGATAAGACACAAGAACAAGAAGAGGCTACTGTATGCATAAAACTTTCTTTTCCATGAACTTAATGATAACTACACACACACAAACATCTAGAACTGAGACACACAACATAAAACAAGAGGAAAGAGAGAAAAACACCACTGAACACCACTGCACACTGTTCACACACCGCTCGGGAGCTGACAGAGAGCCGGGGGGTGTGGAAGGACCAGCCCAGAGTGGTTTGTAGGGCCGTGTGACCCAGATGAGCCCTCTGCTGAAACGGCTTGACCAAGGCTTGGCCTAGGGTCCCAGGGACCGCAATTCGTCTGTCCTTGAGCTTCCCCCGATGAGGAGGCTCCCCTCTTCAGGCTTAAACCAGGCTTCTTCTTGGGGTGAGTACTTGGGGTCCCATTCGGCTAAGAGACTGGGAGACAGGGAAGCAGTCGGAGCTAAAGGGCTGGCCATTTCCTCGGCTGCTGTGAGTTTGGCAACGTGATCTGCCCTGCAGTTGCCCCAGGCCATTATGGTGTCCTTTTTTCTTATGTCCTCTTCAGTGCTACTTTCTTGGAGGCCACACAGTACCTAAAAGTTCTAGAATTTCCTTTTCGGATTTTATGTGTTTTTACCCAGAATTGATTAGACCCTTCTCTTCGTACAGGGCTCCACGTACTTAAAGGGTGATGAAGGCATCCTGAGAGCCAGTGCACACGTTGGCCCGCACTCTTATTGCCAGCTGCAGGGTGCAGGTCAAGGCAATGAGCTCTGCTCTTTGTGCTGAGGTTCCCCTGGGCAAAGGTTTGGCCCCAGTGGTGGAATGTAGGGTAAGTAGAGCATATTCTGCAAGACATTCTCCTCCCCTCACAAAGCTGCTACCATCAGAGTGATTGATATTCTACCTCAGGGTCCCTGAGGGGTTGGTCTGTCAAGGGGTTGGGTCAGCTGGATAACACTTCAGCCGTGACTTCAGTGCAATTGTGGTCTGGCTGGCTGGGCCCAGCAGGTCGCCAGTTTTTCGGCCTCTGACGCAAGGAGGGCCGTGGCTGCAAGTGCTCAAAAGCAGGGGTGGCCAGCCTTGGGTGACAGAGTCAAGCTGTTTGGAGAGATAAGCCATGGGATCGTATCAAGATCCTAGTAGTTGGGTCAAGACCCTCACTGTGACACCCGTGTGCACATGTACACACAGATAGGAAGATTTGGTTAAGTCTGGGAGTCCTAGTCCAGGAGCATTAATGAGTGCCCATTTGATTACTTCAAAGTCCTATAGATTCCCAGAGTAGGAGCTCCAGTTCGCCCACCTTTGTGGCTTCATAGAGGGGTTTGGCCAGAAGGGAGAAACGAGGTTGGGCCAGTGCTGGAGAGTTACCTTTAGCCCACACTCCGGGCACCTTGAAGGGACGCTGGGGTCTCTCTTGGGACCCTTTACTGAGACTATAGAGGTTCCACTCTTCTCCTTGGGGAAGCGACATGGTCCTCGCTTCTGGCTTCCCTAATTAAGGGCTGTTTGACCGTGCTTGTCAAAGGTCATCTGAGCCTGTAGCTTTCCTAAAACATCTCATCCCATCAGTGGCATGGGGCAGTCAGGCAGATAGAGGACTTCGTGGATGCCTTCTCGTCCTCCTAGGTTGCACCAGTGGGGCTGCAGGAAGGAGCAATAGACGCATACCCCGGTTGCTCCCATCACGGTAGCTCGTCTTTGAGAAAGGGGGCCCACAGGCTGATTTACAACTGAGGACTTAGCTCCAGTGTTAAACACAAAGTCAATGTGCCGGCCACCGACTGTCATTTGGACTGTCGGCTCCTGGAGGCCTAGCCGAATGGAGCTCGGTCTGGCCTAGTGCTGACAGTACAGGCTCCTTTTCTTTCAACTGACCTTGGGAGGGGGCCAAGGCTTGGGCTAGAAGGACCCACAGTTCTCCTCTAAGCAGGTTCTCAACCAAGGGGGTCGTGTGCGAACTATTGCCTCCCAAGAAACAATGTAAGGGAATTGGTCTGGGTATTAATGGAAGTGTACTCAGCTTTCTTTTCCAGAAGGATGTATTATATAAAGCTCTCTTCCGCCTGTTATAAAAAAGGTGCTTTTCTTTTAGTTTCCAGTAGGTGGATCCCTGCTTTATATAAAGTCCTAATCATGCCTTTTCTTTCTTAGAGATATTTAATCACACTCACTACCCTCAGTCTCAGGCCCTGTCAGTGTTAGTGAGTTTCAGTAGTGTTTGCTCAGATTCCCCTGGGGCTCCGTGATGTTTGGTCTCAGAGGATGTGGGAGAGGGGCTCTCTGGGTTGGGGAATGGGGGCTGTGGCTCAGCCTCCTGGTTTGTCATCGCAGCTGGTAATAATCAACCGTTATTTCTCTGCAGTCCCAGCTTCTCTGCCACCCCTACTCCTCTGTTTTCTGCCCTGATGGCCGGGCACTGCCACCGGCCACGTGGAGCTCTCAGCTTTCCCAGGCAGGGCTGCTCAGGGCACCCACGGCACCTTCTCCCCTAATTCCCCCTCCTGTAGGGAGCTTTGGCTGTAAGAGGCAGCTTCTTTATTTCTCCCAGTCCATCTCGCTACAACCAGGGTTCTGACCTGTGGTATCTCTTAGGCACAGTTGTCATGCTCAGACATGCTGGTGTGCAGGTTGGGTGTTTTTTGTTGAGTTTTAGATGTTCTGCTTATTGCTGTTTCAAGGAGAGAGATCTGGGGACATCTCTCACTCTGCCATGTTCCTGATGCCACTCTTGGTGTAGGAAATACCTCATATAGAAGACTGTAAATATTTACCCTTTGAGTAGCAAATCTTTTTTCAAAGTTCCTTAGGGCTGTTGCTGAGACACATGTTGCAATCATGATCTAATAAATTTAACTGAAAAAAAAAAAAAAAAAGCTCTTGGATCCAAATCAGAAAAGAAGAAAATTATAAACAATTACAGGATTATTCTTCATACATGACATTAATAGTTTCTTTTTTCATCTCAAAATACAATTTTCATGACTCTTCTACTAAAATTCCATACTGTATCCCATTGGCCTCTTTGAATTTCCCCAACAGCTAAAACATGGTTTTACCCCCTGTCTTTTTTGCTTCAGACAGTGTGTGTAAGTGAGTGTAGTTCTAACTTGGCTTGGTATGTTCATCTTCACACAAAGTTCTATGCGAGAAAAACAAGTTAAGGACCTTGGGAGTGGGTGAAAAAGTGGGTGGGTGTAAACCTTCTGGTGAAAGCCAGAGAAACAAACCCAAGGAGCTCCACATAATAGAGGTGGCATCAGGAGCCAACAGGATAAGGATTTCACTTAGGATTTCATCATTCACCTAAATACAAAGGATAGTAAAAGCACATTATAAAATCCCAAACGAAAGTTCAGTCAGTCAGTCATCCAGCTGCACCCCAGAATTGTGATACAGAGCTGGGATGGTAGTCACAAAGCCTCTCCTTCTCATGGCTGCGCCCGCAGAAACTAAGCAAAACACAGATTTCTTTCGTGGCTCCTTATGTCTAAAACACCAAGGCCAGCTCTTCCATCTGAGTGTCATTTAAGTGCTTCTATCTTTCTGCCATGCACCCTGACAAATTCGCCTTTCTACATGTCCTAAATCGAGCTCCACTTTACGAGAATGCCCTTGCTAACACTCCCCATGCATGCAATCTCATCAATTAGTAAAAGTCCAATTGGAGCCTCTCCTTACTTGGACCATTTCGGAATCAGGAAACCGACACAGCACGCCTGCCATCCCTCGTTCTGACAATGGGATAACATCCGAAATGACGATTTAACGCTTTCCTGAATGGGTATCATCTTTCCTCAAATCAACTGAAACTCCTCCAGCACGTGAACTGTGTGCACAGGTCCTGTGAATCTCCCCTAGCAATGGACAAGGTTCAGAAGGCAACTTAAAGCCACTTAATGTCTACTGAATGAACACATTTGTCAGATAAAAAATATATAAGAAAATAGATGGCTTGTCAGCGTGAGCAGCAGCCGTAGCTGGTACTCTCCCTTTCTTCATTGGCTTAACAAAGTATGAAAAGGGTACTTTCTGGGCACCATATAAACAAAGTTATCAACTTATCTAATATATATATATATATATATATATATATATATATATATATATATATATATATATATATATAAAACCTATCGGTGATTATACTGTACAAAGAAAAATGTGGAGTAAACAAAACTCCTAGGATATAACCAGTGCTGCACACTGGACACATATCGGACGGAGACTCAGTATTCTCATCAGCAAACCAGGAAAAACAGCAGCCCTTGTCTCTTTCACAGGACTGGCATGAGGCAAGAGCCAACACAATGTGAAAAGAGCTACAAAAACTACCTGGAGTTACTCAAAAATAACACAGCACGCACACCACTTGTTTAAGATTTTTTTAAACCTGCCTGATTAGAATACTCACATCTTGTTGCTTATATTAAAAAAGAAGTCCTTTTCAGAGGAATTCAAAAGTGTCGTATGTCCACGTTAGTGTCTCTACAGAACCAGCACTAAATCTCTGTTGGCTGGCAAGAAGCTGCTTGAACGAACTTTAGTCTCGAGAATTTTCTTGGCATGTGTGTGTAGACTGTCACTGCTTCGCATTCAAGGAACAAGTGTCCCGTGGCTCTTCCTCAACCAACCATGAATGTTGTTTCCTCTGCTGTATTTCCACCTGACATTTCAGAAATACATCTGTCATTTTCCCAAGGGGTGTATATGAGCTCCTTGCTTCCAGTAACCATTTCCCACCTCCTGGCTTTCCCCAGGATATTGTTATGTATATATAACAGACACGAAGTCTTAAACTTAAGTCTTAAACTTAAGATTCACAGGAACTACGAGGGTAAGATCAATAAAAATTCTTTTTTAAGAAAACAAATCACAGCTTTGCATTTGGGTTAAAGCAAGGGTGTCTTTCTCACAGTACTACTCCACTCCTTTATTCTTAAGACCTGTTTTGACTTTGTGAACTGGATAATTTCTTCCTATTAAAGAAAACACAGACAGGCTTTCTAACAAAGGCATAGAATGAGATTTAAAAGCACAACTTAAAAGTGGCATAAATATACCACAGGATTACTATCTCAAAAAAAAAAAAAAAGAAAATGTAAATGTTAATTTTAGCAGGTAGTTCCCCACCTGTACAACTGGATTATAAACAATAATCCCCAAATAACTCACAGCTACAATCCACAAATGATGTATTTTAGAAGGCCCACTAGAAAATTACAGTGCCCAAAGTTAGGTGTTCTCCTAAGAGCTCTTCATTGAGATTTTTATAGCCAAGATGAGAGTTTGATTCTCACCTCAAAATATCTCAGGCTAACATTTTTTTCTGATAGTGCTATTTGTAAGAACATTTCATCGCCCATCAGTCTGCATACTGAAATAGAATCAAAATCGCTGAGAAAACTGTCGCCCTTCCTCCTGGTGTCCTTACGACTCATCAGTGAATGGAGATAGGATGTCCATCCATATGTGGGAATAAATCTTGGTTTGGGTTCCCCACTTCCTAATAAGCTCTCAGCACAGCCCCGACCCAAGTGTCTATCAAGGCCAGTGGATCCATATTTAAGTGGTAAAATACAGTAACTGTAATCCAGATATCCCAGGAAGGATAGTCTTCCACTAAATATCAAGAGTTTCCTTGAGTGGAAAAAATGTGAAAAAACTATGCCTAAAAGGAAGCAGTTCATCCACTCTTTTACACATGCTCTAGAACCTACCCCTAGAATGCACAGATAAAATCTACTGCTGCCAGCAGAGAGCTCTTTTTCCGATACTTGCCTCAAGACTTGCTTCCGCTGAATCGTGCTTGGATGTGACACTCAAAGAAAGACTACGAGGTGCCCTGGAAGAAAATGGCTGAAAATGTCCATCCCATAACACAATATTTTTGGAAGGAAGATTTTAAAGATATAGTTCTGATTTTTAGAACTCTACAGCTGTGAGGGAGGGAAGGAAGGAAACGGGATCAGGCAGAAGGAGTTGAACTGTCGTGTGGTTTCGGCTAGAAAGTAGCTGATCCCTGTGGGGTTTCCTTGAGCTGGGTGCCCCTGCAGAGAGCTGCACTTTGGGCAAAGGTGAGAGTCTTTACATCCCCACGTGGGCCAGGCATCGTCCTGAGGCTGCCTCTAGAAGAGGAGGATAAACTTGGGCGAGGCCGCTCTCTTCTGAAGGAGCTAATTCCAGGCAAAGGACCTGACTGAGTCCTCACAGCCAACTTTCCTAGCAGCTGGGAGAGAGGGTTTCAGTCCCAAAGGGGTCTGGGTGGTACACTGCACCATCCACCAACACATCTCATGAGACCGTGCAAACGCTCAGTGCCGTGTAGCATCATCCCATAGTTCCTATTCAGCTAGCTACAGGCTTTCTTCTTCTGTCTTCTGGGACTCAGCTGTCTTTATTGTCAGTCACTGCTCTGTGGAGCTGATCCAATACCCCTTACCCAGCATCGCCACACACCTCGATCCTGTATGCACCTCACACTCCCGCTTCCGCCTGCCCTCATGCTTCCTCTCCGTTTCCAGGTCAAACTCACGCATCAGGGCCCCTTTCCAAGGTGCCAAGGGGAAGGTCCAGCTCTTGCCTCATCATGAGGACACTCAGCTGCACAGCTAAGTGACCGCCAAGCCATTTTGGGGTCCACAACCCCGCCACTTCTCTGATACTCCACACAAGCAGGTTCAAGGGACTTTGCTATCCTATTATGGACCTCTTAGTCCTAATTAGCAGAGGCCACAGGACTAAAGGTTCCCTTGGTCCTTCTGAAAACGTGAAGTAATGAGTGTAGGAAGGTGACGCAATCTCTGCCTTTCTGCCTTGCAGTGTGGCTCACAGGCCTGCTCCCCTTGAAACCACATTCATTGTTATTGGGACTTGCCAGGATCATTCTCTTCAGTAATATTTTCTAATTAAGTCCCCACACAAACACCACTACATGCTTCTCAAACTGGAGGATGCCCAACCCCAATTCTGTGCCGGGAGAACGCACAACAGTATCTGATACATCTTTGTGCAACAATACAATATTGTTTATTAAATAGTTTAGGAAAAACCAAGAACCACCCAAGGAACAGGGATGGGGAGGAGGGCTCCAGGAAAAACAGTCCAGGCTCAAGTTTCATCCACGTAAGGGATAAGGAATAAATGTCCAGCAAGGGCTCCAGGCGTGCTCCAGGCTCAAAGGCCCAGTGCTTCTGAAGGCCACAGGGATGTCCGCTACCATCCTGATCTGAATCGTCCAATGGATCAAGTCCTTCACCCGCAGCAGGTCCTCCTGGCACAGCTCCCACCTGCAGCTCTTTGCTCCAGCCTCTGGCCGATTCCCGCACCCTTTCACCAGCCTCCTTGACGCTCAGCATTTTTGAGTTTAGCTTTAAAAACGCAGGGAGAGGGGCTCAGCCCCGCCTCCCCCCGCCCCCGCAGCCCGCAGCCCGCAGCCCACAGCCCGCAGCCCTACCTCGATTTACAACGGCTGCACTTTGTTGTTCTTCCTCTTGCTAGACGGCCAGCAGCAGCATAAATGCTGGCAAAGGCGCAGGAACCTCCTCACCTTCCCCCGTCTGCCCTGGCTCTGGCCCGAGCCAGGGGTCGGCCTCTCACCTTCCACCTGCGTCTCCGTCTCCGGGGCTCCGCTGTTGCCACCAGTGGACATGGTGTCCGAAGGGTCAGGCTGGGGGGACGGGCTGGAGGTCACTGACTCACGGGCAGGCACGGGGCTTCCCGATGCCAGTCCCACTGAGCTGCTGCTTCTCTCCATGCTCACGTCGGGTGTGGGACTGGTCATCTCCGCCTCCGGCTGGGGTCCCGGACTGCTGCTCCCATGCTCCGGTCCAGGTGAGGCAGCGCCGCTCTCCGCCTCCAGGATGGACGCCAGACTGCTGCTGCCTGCCTTCAGTGAGGGTTCGGGGCTGCTGGGCTCGGACTTGGGGTATGAGGAAGAGCTGGTCTCCAGATCGGAGGTGGGTGCGGGAATGGGGGAGCTCAAGTCCCGGCTGCCTGGTGGACTGCCCGGCCCTTTGGCCTCCGAGCCGGATGGCTCGTCGCTGAGGCTCTCAGAGCTGGCAGGGGAGGTCCCCGGCTTGCGGGCGGGCCTCACGTAGATGGTGCAACCCTTCCCGTGGGGTGATTTGTGGCAGAGGATGAGGTATGTCCCCATAATTTTGTCAAATCTATTGTCCCTGACGGCCGCCTCGATCTCCTCTCGCTGGTACCCCAGAGTGTTCATCTGCTGTATGACCTTGGAGTTTAGGGATTCGCATGGCGACTCGATCTGACCTCAGTGGCGCCCGCCCCACGTTGGTCCACCGGTGAGCCATCAGATGCTCCGTCGTGGCTCTGTGGCGGGGGTTCAGGGTGAGGCACTTACCTAGGAGGTCTGCCAGGTCTGTGGAGACAAATTTGGGGAGGGCGTACTGCCCGCCCACAATCTTGCTTGCCAAGTCCTGGCTGTTGTCTCCCACGAAGGGCAGTTTGCCGCAGGCCATGCGAAAGAGGACAACTCCCAGGCTCCATACGTCCACTCCGGGGCCGTGGTAGCTCTGTTTCAAGATGATCTCCGGGCGGCGTGGCGCAGGGTGCCGCAGAAGGAGTTCAGCTGCCGCCCACGTGCTCATTGCACAGGCGAAGTCTGCCAGCCGGACGTGGCGGTCGGTGTCCAGCAGGATGTTCTGCGGCTTCAGGTCCCGTGGGCGATGCCCTTCGCGTGACAGTAGTGGACCGCAGACACCAGCTGCCGCCAGACGCTGCGGACCTCGCGACGCGGCATGTCACCGTGGGCCTTCAGGTGGTCAGCCAGGTTCCCTCCTCCCACCAGTTCCATCACAAGGAACAGCGTGTCCGGGGTCTCAATGACCTCGAACAGCTGCACAATGTTCGGGTGGTCCAGTTTTTTCATGGCTTCCATTTCACGTGATGGTCGAGAGGACCCAAGCTGATGAATGACCTTGACGGCCACTTCTATGCCGGTCTGGACATGCCGGGCCAACTTGACCTTGGCGAAACTGCCCTCACCAATTGTTCTGAGGAGCACGTAGCCCACACTGGGGGGCTGCTCTTGGCTAGGGGTGGCCGCAAGGTCATTTGGCGTGGTGACGGCCTCTCTACGCTTATCCATTCTAATACTGTAACTACACTCACTAAGCTCAAGACAATAACTGCACTAGGCTAATAACAAAAAAAAACGAGAGCTATACTAAAAACACTAACTCTAAAGATAACTACGCTTACTAACAAATAAACAAAGGGCTATACTAAAAACAATAACGCTACTAACTGTACTAACTGAAAAAACAACAGGAAATAAAATATATGAAATAATAATAAAGCACTAACTCTACTAACTGTACTAACTGAATAACAGGAAATAAAATATACGAAAAAGGAATAAAATAAAGCACTAACTCTACTAAATGTACTAATACTAACTCAAAAGATCTAACTAAAAAAACAACAGAAAATAAAATATATAAATAAATAAAATAAAGGGGGGGGGAAATAAAATATATAAATAAATAACAAAATAAAGGGGGGGAATAAAATAAAATATATAAATAAATAACAAAATAAAGGGGGGGAAGTAAAATAAAATATATAAATAAATAAAATAAAGGGGGGGAAGGAAAATAAAATATATAAATAAATAACAAAATAAAGGGGGGGGAAGGGAAGGGTAGGGAAGGGAAGGGAAGAAAAAAACAGGGGAACTAAGGGAAATGAAAAAAAGGAAAGTAACAAAAAAAGAAAAACAAGGATAAAATAAAGACAAAAAATATAAAACAACAAACCGCAAAAGGGAGAAAACAAACTAACTGGTCCAGTCCTGCAGGTCACCGCCAATCAGCTTCCTGGGCTCTATGGACAAAATCCTGAGGCCGTTCAGGGTCTTATATAGGATATTTCTGTAACTGCATCACAACGTGCATTATTGCATCATATGTAGCAGATTCTGGAAACCCATCACTATGGTACATTATTGGGTCAGAGCAACACACCCGTCCCTGCTGGGGATAAGCCACAGTGCTTTTCTCACTTCCTGGTCGCAAGACCCCTTTACCCTTAAAAAACTAACGAACTAACTAACCCAAAGAACTATTCATTTATGTGACAAAAACTGATATTAACTTTATTAGACATTAAAAACAGTAGGATGCTTCAGTGACCTTTCCATTTAGGTTTTAAATCTGTAATAAATTGTCTTTTTCAAGACCTTAGAGTGTCTACAAATAAAATATTCCTTTTTCTTAAAAATGGTGCTACGACTTAACCGGCATCACGATATGATAGGAAACTGTTGTGTTCCCCAGAGAAGTGATATGATTAACATCTACAGAGCTGAGAGGGGGGTGGCTTTCATGATCCTTAGGCCATTAAGATTATGAGCGCATTTCTCATCAGGAAATGTGCAGCCCGGAGGCCCTGGGTTGATGTACTCCAAGCGTTGAAGGACAAAAGCTTTTAACTGAACATCCTACATTGGGGCAAAAGTGCCTGAAAATGGGGGAGACCTGAAGACATTCCCACACAGGCCAGCGCTGAGAGATCTTTACCACTCTGCCCGCCCTGCACACAACGGGGACAGATCTCCACCCCTACACCAGCCCTGCGGGTGGGGACGGAAGGACACTGGGCAGAGGCTCAAGGCCTCGTGGAGAAAGAAGAATCTCTGCTAATGCTCCGCAGGGTCAGTGGTAACAGCTCGTACTGGAGTGACTGGTTTGTAGCTCTGCCTGTTGTTTTCTACGTGATTTAAGAGACTAATACACTTTAAAAACCGAGCGTTAGTTTGATTTCGGACGCACGGAGCATGAAGGTGGACTTTCGGGACACTGACAGCGGGTTGAGTCAGCTGTGAGGGAGGAGAGTTTTGATGTGTTCTTGAAGGTACGCTGGTACCGGTGAGCATGAGTGTTGTACCTGTAGGCTGTTATGTCAATTGGGTGACCAAAATTGAGTTCTCATACATACAAATAAGTAAACAAAGGGACATTTATTAGTGCCATGAAGAAGTATGGAGTGTCCTATCCGTTCCGTGTCTCCCATAACACTCTGTTTTGGACCCCTGTGTTGACACTGTTTCTCCCTGGGAAATCTTCGCCATGCACATCCCTACTTCTCTCCTTTTCTTCTTCTTCTAGTGATTTCCGATTCAGTCAAGCGTCAGTCTCGCTTCTGAAATGACAGTCCACTTTTTCTACCTCTTGACTAGGCTGCCTCAGAGTGAATGCGTATGGTCACACAGTCTGTATCTTCCTCTGATCCAAACATCTCATTTAATGAAACATAGAGCCAGCCTCACAAGAGGGTTCCCTGAACTTGTCCCAAATCTTGAGGGCCAAAATACGATTCAGGGACTAGCAGTTGGTTAGAAACACAGGATCACAGTCCCCATTCAGACCTCCCGACTGTGAATCTCCATTTTACAAGACCAGTGAGGCAGAGCACATCAAGCTTGAGACGCATCCTCTCTCAAGCTCCGTACACAATGAACCATCGAATCTAGGTTGCCCTTCAGTCCCTCTAGCAGGAATGTCACAGTAACCTCCTAAGCGATCTCGCTGCCTTCAGTCTCTCCTGTAATTGAACCTTCACACGATGTGTACTTGCTCCTAGATCACGTGTCCTCTTCCACAAACTATCAACTGCTTCCACTGCCCAGCTGGTAAGTTCCAAAGGCCTAACTTGGTTCCCATACCCTGCTGTTCTGTTTATAGCTTCCATCTTCCCCTTCCACATACCTATCCTCCAACCTTCTTGGTCCTCTCCTACCCGAGTACACATTCCACACCTTTCTGTCATCCTTTCTGCTGTTTCTTCCTAAACATCCTGTTGCCGCTGACTCTGTTTATCAAAACCCTACTTAGCCTTTAAGATCCAGCCCAAATGCCTTGTCTTTCAAAAGACCCCTCAAGCTTCTTGGCTGAACTCATCTCAAAAGCAGTGCGACCATCTCTATTTTGCCCTAGTTTCATTCTGGTTTGTGTGAGGCTTAAATCTTAGTACCTAGCAAAAGACGTATCGCCCACAGTAACATAATATGTTTCTGTATGTTGTACTTAAGTGAATGCATAAATGAAACAAACGAAAACCAGCTATCAGCAAAGTCTACACATACCATTATCTCTTTGACCCCCAAATTTGGTATCTCCTGGGATTGCCAACCACAGTATCAGATTTTCGGAGACAATCCTGTTTCATTAAGTTTTCCAGTTTCTCCCTATGTTTTACATTTGACTTAAAACTATGGTTCTCACTTTCATGTCTCTGAGCTGCATCACTAGGCCACCTCTGAAACAGGCTTCAGAGGTGCTGGGGAGTCCACGTGCTGAGTGACGGATCATGCCAAGTATCCTCAGGCTCATTTACTTGCGATCTCCCCCCCTGGTTTTCCACACGTCTGGCTTTGTGCCTCGACACCTACACATCATGCCCTCCTCCCTTCTCCTTCCTGCCTTCCTAGTTTCCTACCACTGGAGCGGAAAAAGAGAGATCTAGTTCCCTTTGCTAACCACCTGACGTGACAGAGTTGGTCAGTGAGTTGCTGTGCCTGTCCAGGAAAGCCAGTTTGAATGTCTTCCTGTGCCTGGCCTGACAGCATCCAGCACTTTGTTAACTGAAGAGTGAAGCACTCTTTGGAGCTCAGTTGTGCCTGTTTGTGGTGGACTCCAGCTGCCTTTTCATGTCTGCTGCTGCAATATTGTTGCCATTGGTATTACTCTCTGGCTATATTACTTGCTGTGGGTTTATAATGACTTTACATGACACGCGGAAGGAAGAAGAAGCCACAGAGCAAACTTTACAGTGTGAGGAAATGGAGATCGAAGCGAAATGCGGAACGAAGATCCTGGAGGTGGACCAAGACCTATGTAACTCCATAAACCTAGCTCTTCTCCAGTTGTAATCCTGGAAGAGGGAGACCTGTTTGGATAATAACACTTTCCATACTTGGCGAAGATGAAATAAGTTTGTTGCTCCAGCATCAGAAAAGCTCATTCCTGGGGTATGGATACTGTTATGATGATCCTTACATTGGGAGTAAAGCAGGGACCAACATGGAGTGAGGGGCCCTCCTGGCACAGGGTCTACCTGATTATTTTTTAATTAAATGTTTTTGGTGACACTGGTTGATGAAATCCAGTAAGTTTCAGGTGTACAATTTAACATGTTATACGGCATCTATGTGTTGCAGTGTGTGTTCCCCTCCCGTAGTTAGATTTCATTCTGTCAGCACATATTTGACCCCTTTTCTGACATCTACTTCCCTCCCTCTTCCGCCCCTACACTCTGGTAACAACTAGTCTCTTCTTCTCCATGTCCATGAGTGTTTGTGTGTTGCTTTTAGCTTTATATACCGCAAGTAAGTGATATTATGTGGTTCTCAACTTTTTCTGTCTGGCTTATTTCGCTTAGCATGATTATCTAGAGGTCCATCCACACTGTCCCAAAGGGCAGTATTTCGTCTCTTCTTATAATTGAGTCGTATTCCATTGTGTATATGGACCACGGCTTCTTTATCCAGTCATCTATCATAGGACACTTCAGTTGTTTCCACATCCTGGCCACTGTGAATAATGCTGCTATGAACACAAATATCTTTTGGGATGTGAGTTTTCACCTTTAGGGTAAATACCCAATAGAGGGATTGCTGGATCATATGAGCTATTATAAAAGGTACAAATGTACCATAAAACAAAATAAGATGTACCTCAGGAAAAGCACCTATGTTGTGGTAATTCAAGGTAAAGTAAGATTCCCTTTGGTGAAGGTTATCAAAAATCCTTTGCCTGAAGGTTTTAAAATGTTTTATTCGAAAATTGACATTGGAAACTTAAAAAGCTGAAAAATTATTATTGAAAAACAACATTAACATTTGGAGAACCTTCAGGCAGTGGGGAGATCAGCATATCACAGACACAGAATTGTGGCTCATCAACGGGAGCCAGGAAGGTAAAACAGAAGTAAGGAGTGTGGAAAGCCCTGAAACCTAGTAAGAGTTCATTGTAAATTAGGTAGGAATGGGGAGACAGTGGTGATGTTTGAGATTTAAAGTAAAAAAAAAAACCAGACCTGATCATTGTAACAAAGATTATAATAAGTAGAGGGATGGGAAATAAGGGAAATAATCCAGGAAAGAGGCATAAAGCAGGTGGTGGTGAATCCCCCAGCTGACTGGACATAGGGAAGAAGCCACAGTGTCATCAGTGCAGGTGGAACCCGAGGTTTTGTCCTTGAAAGGGAGACTATGAATGCCACTCCTAGTAAGACCACTTGGCACGTTGCGATCGAGTCTGATTTCAGATGTGTTGACTCTAACATACTGGGTTTCCGCAGGCAGATAAATGGCACAATTAGAGCTGGCGAATGTGACTGGATCTCGCATAAAAGTCAGCAGCATATACAAATGTATGTGTAAAGTCAAAGAGTAGGGGAGGAGGTGTGGAAGAGCACACTAAGGGCTTTACTCTTAGAAACACGTATTTAGCAGCAAGAAGAAAACAGGAGAAAAAAGAGTGCTTTGCAGCAGGGTGAGGAACAAGGATGTTTAGAACTTACTGACAAATTGCCTCAACTCCTACTACAGGTAAAGAAAGATGAATTCTCAAAACTAAGGGGAACAGACATCGCTTCAGAAATCCCTTCAATACACTGATGGGGCTGGAAATTGAATAGGAAAGGACAAAAGGGTGGTAGAAAAGTGGAAGCAATGTTTTCAGAACTTGTGCAAGATGAGCTAGTCCATATGAGGGGAAACCGAGGAAGATCACATAAAACTGCAAACTTCCCAGTAAAATTAGAAGGAGTCCCAGCTCAGAGTCAGTGGTCTGGATGACTGCTGAAAAGAAGGGAAGGCATTTGAAACAGGAAAGGGCCAACAACAGGCAGGAATTGCAAGAAATGGAGTGTCCGTCAAGCAGTAAAGAGTAAGCAGGCAGCTTGCACTGGGCCTCTTAAAAGGTCAGTGGACTTTATGGCCACTGTTTTGTGGCTCACTCTAACAACTGCTGACAGCTCCGAGTAGGAGAACAGGAGGCAATGAGTATTAAGATAGAAACTCCAGGTCAAAAGGCTGAGAAATGATATGACAATAGCAGGCCTATCTCTGCACAGATCTGCATGATACAGAAACCAAGGTTCCAGAAACAGAATTTTCTTTTTCTTTTTCTTTTTTGAGTATTTATTCCTCATTTACTTATTTTCAAATTAAGTTTATTGGGGTAACACTGGTTAATACAATTCATAATTCTCAGGTGTACATTATCATTTGACATCTGTATATCCTCCTGTGTGTTTACTACCCAAAGTCCAGTTTCCTTCAGCTGCCATATATTGATCCCTTTATCCACTTCACTGTCCTCCTACCCTGCTACATGTGAACCCCTAGACCCTGTCTACCTCTCCCCTTTCCCCCCACCCCTGACCCTTTGGAAACCACAATTATCTAGTCCACGTCCATGAGTCTGTTTGTTTGTCCTGTTCACTTGTTGCTTTTAGGTTTATAACCCATATAAGTTACATCATGTAATTTTCAACTTTTATGTCTGCTTCTTTCACTTAGTATGATTATTTCAAGGTCCATCCCTGTTGTTGCCAATGGCAGTATCTCATCTCTTCTTATGGCTGACTAATATTTCATTGTATATATGTACCTTAGCTTCTTTACCATCATCTATCATAGAAACAAATTTCTTTAAATTGGTATTCAAGCATAACTTTATTTTCTAGGGATGTTATCTAGACCTAACCCTCCAGCATACACCAAAAGTAGACACAAGAAATAGGGCCTTTGCGCTGAAGTTTCCAGTGATATGGGAGCAGGTCCAGGAAGAAGAGCACCTGGGAAGGAGCGACCCTATGGAATTGCTGCTGGAAAAAACACGCATCACAAACACACGCATCACAAACACACGCATCACAAACACACGCATCACAAACACACACACACCACCGCTACCTACTGTTGCTATGAGATTCAACGATCCAGAGAAAAGAAAAACAAAAGAGCAGATTTCAAAAAAATACTATGGTCTGATTTTTAAAAAACACAATTTTAAATTAATAGGAATAAAATAAACTTTTTGAGAGGAGGGGGAAAATGAGTTAAAAAATGAGTTCATGAGTTCTGGTCAAGATGGTGGAATAGGTAAACACTGTGCTTGCCTCTTCTCATGACCACACCAAAATTTTAAGTAAACTACAAGAATCATCACTGAGAATTGCCTCAAGTCTAGCTGAACAGACGTCATACAGCTAAGGACAACCAGGAGAAGCCATGTCGAGACTGGTAGGAGAAATGGGGACACAGATCAGGCTGGTCACACACCCACATGTGGCAATAAAAAATGTGGAGGACCCCAGGGGAAAGGGGTCCAAGCCCCACACTAGACTCCCCAGCCCAGCATTCCAGGGCCAAAAAGAGAAGTCCACGTGACACTGGCTGTGAAAATGGAGATTTTGGCTGAGTGAACTGGCTGTGGTCCCAGGTGTGCCTCTTAAAGGGCCGGCATGCGGACTTATTACAGATGGACTCACTCGCTTTGAGCTCCAGCACTGGGGCAGCAGCCTGAAAGGTGCCAGGTACACATGGGGAGGAACTAAATTGGCTGGCTTCAGGGCAAGGGCTAAAAGCGTGGCTTTCTCCCACCCAGAAGTGGTGGCAGAAGCCATTGTTCCTTTGTTAAACCCTACCTCTACCCAGCCTGCGGGGAGGAATATCTAAATGCCTGTAATGAAACTTTCTTAATCAGCTCAATGCTGCATTCGTGGTTTTGTACGTCTCCCCTGCCTCAGAATCTAGCCAGGACACACTGAGCTTACATTTTCTCAAAGGTGTTTGTTAGCTGAAGGTGAGGTTTGATCCTCTGCTCTAGAAAAACACACACCAAGCAGAAGTAGGGAATATATTCAAGCGGCCTGTTGACTCTCTTATCACAGAAAGAGAAGCTAAAACAAAGGCTCAGCCCTAACATTTGTCACCAACCAGGAACTGGAAGGGAGTGAAAGATCTGCAATGTGCTCTTCTACTTATAGAGGAGAGAGCGTGGATGGTGTTTAGAAGGGAAATTAATTCACGGAGCCATGATAGTTCCAACTATTATCCCCATCACTGTAAGCCGAGGCCTCTCTGAACAAGCAGTGCTTTGGTCTAAGAGCTCAAATATAACTAACCAAATAAGGCAGCGACTTTGAACAAGCCATTTCTAAAGACCAAGTTCTTAAAGTAACAGCTGGGACTTCAGAACCAACAAATTCCATCCTATCCCTGTATAGTCCCAAAGGGGAGATAGTTTATTAGCTTAATCTTGTTTCTACTACATATTACTAATTTTCTGAAGCTGCTGACAGAGGAAAAGCTCCTGTTAGTGCTTTTGCCTTTAATGACCATACTTGTGAACTGCTGCCACGTTTGCATTCATAGCCTGTGACCATTATTCTAAAACAGACTCAAAGACTTCTGCATAACAGGCTCAATAGTTAAGAGCAGGCATTTCAGAGTTCAGCAGGAGATGGGAACCATCTCTCTGCTGATGACAATGTCCAGTCTCCCTCTCTCTAAAGCAGACATAATAATACGTCCAGGGGGCTCATGAGAATCGAATGATGTGTCAAATCCTCAGCAAAGTAAATATTCAAAAACTGTCTGAATATTGTCATTTAGAGATCACTCAGTTGGACTTATTTACCAGTGGGGTTAATGAGTAACAAGTTTGAAAACAAACTCAGTTCTCAAATACCTAGCTCAGTTACTCTTTAGCAGGATTTTAGTCTCAAATTATTATTAAATGTCAGTGTGATCTTAATTAAAGCCGTCATCCAACAAGGTTCTGAGTGAGATGTGTCTTAATTGTGCTTCACGTAAGTGGTCTTCCTTTGCAAAAACTTTCCTCATACTTACAGATATTGCTTCCTGTTCATAGCTAAGGAGACCATGGGATAAGCTGAGGCTTATTTAATCAGTAGTCATTTTACTACTGGATACAAAAGAGGCTGTTTTTCATTAACACTGTGTGACTATGTCTGATAGATGGTTGACCTCAAATTTGCACTTATAGCCTATCTTATCTATAAGGATCCATGATCTTTATACTCTTGATATTAGCTCCTTTACAACATCTTTGTAGAAATCTTTTAAAGAATGTTTTAATAAGAGTTAATCCTTCAGCTAAGGAGATAACTGTCGAGCAAATTCAACTTAGTGAAAACTCTGTTGTATCTAAAAAGGAAGTTGTGTTCCTCTAACCTAAAACTCAACTTAAGGTAGTTATCGAGAGCTTTCACTAAGTGCCGCATCAAAAACATACAAAAAAAAAATCCTTTAACTTTGTCAACATCAGCATGTAAAACATGTGATTACTTTCTCTAATATGACTGTTAGCCCTAACTATATCCATATTTGTTTTCATCGCTACTTGGAGAAAGATGCCACAAAGGCTATTTTCTTGAGCAATGTATAGGGCTTCCATTCCTCTTCAATTTTCAAGACTTACTAAAGGTTTCTTTAGTTTTAAAAACCAAAACTATTAATTTTGTAGTGCTGAAATTTTAAGAAGTCTCACAGACAGTCTCTAAACTTGGAAATTAAAACTGTTCTGAGAATTCTCTTTCCATAATTTGAAGTAACCAGCAGAGGGCAGAGCAAAACATTTCATTCTGGGATCCCTGTGCATGAATGGGAAGGAACTTCGAAAAGAGGCTGAGTTCTATTTTTGACTAAAATTTAGCACCTCAGTTGCTATATTTCATGTATGCTGAGCTCAGAGACATGCCGAGAAGAAATGTCAACCTAATATTCTCTTCGGCAAAAATAGGAGTATAAAAATGAACATTGTGATAGAATAAGGAACTGTAGAAGAACTGCTTGGGATTAACAGAATAAATACACGGAATGATGTAAGAATAACAGTTCCTTGCTTGGTTTATGCGAACACATGGTATACAATTAAACAGCTTTCGAATCAAATTGGAAATACTTGGTATGTGTGATAAGATGTAAACATACCTGTAAAAAAGGAACCTACAAAAATAATTTAACCTATGTCCATATATACATTCCATAATAACTTCTTAACCTAGAACATATAACCTACAGGCAGCTTATTCAAAGGGTTTTAAAATTTTTGTCTAGGATTGTTTGAAACTTTAATTTTATTCTGTCTTAATATTCTGTCACTTCAATGCTCCACAACTCCTTATACTTTCGATTACATTTCAAAAGAACATGCTTAAAGAACATATATAAAGAAAGAAGCAAAAGGAAAACATTTGAGGGGATAGGCCTGATGCCACAGAGAATATATAAGGTTACATTTAATATGCTTTTTTTAAAAGACATTTCCAGGTCAGAATATCTGTATTTCATATCTCAAGTTGTTGTTGTTGTTTTCCAAATAAGAACAATAAAAGAGTGAAACAGAGAAAGTTCCTATAAGGAATTAAAGGCAGCATTAGTTCCACTGAAGCTTCTAGGAACTACCTGGAGACCAATTCAATCTCTCTCAATCTCTCCCAATCAATCAATCAATCAATCAATCAATGTCTCTGTCTCTGTCACTGTCTTTCTGTCTTTCTCTCCCTCCCTCCCTCCTGCTCTCTCTTCCTCCCTCTCTTGCCATCTTCCTCTCTCATGCCCTCCTCTCTCAGCTTGGCAGTTCACCAATTACATACAAAAAGTGAACCAAAGCCTGAATGAGCAAGCCAGGGAAAATGTTCCATCATTAACCTGAGTTCTAGCACAGCACTTCTCACCAGCAGAGTTAAGACTCTTGAGAATTCAAAGGGAGGGCCTCCCTGGAGTTGAAGTAAAGAGGCCAAGAGCAGCTTCCACATCTAAGCCATGACTAATAGTCACAGAACACATTTTCTAGAGCAAGGCTTTCCCAAACCCAGCTGATCAAAAATTCCTACATCCAGAATCCTACCTCAGACCTAGTCAACCAGACTCTCCAGAAACGGACCCCAAGAATTAGTCAGCCTTTTAGAAGGCTCACCTCTAAGGAAAATAATGCAGAGGATGAAGCTACAGATCTAGCCAGGAGGTAGCTAACGGAGGGCCTGGGAGGCCATGAGTAAAAGCTTCGGTGTTACACTAAGGCATAGCATCTCCAGCACATGTGACATGATCAGCCCTCGGTGGAGAAGGAAATGGAAGGGGAAAGAATGGAACCACGAGACGACTTAGGAGGCGAGTGCATTAGCCCAGGCACAAGACGAAGGTAATGGAACAGAAAACAGGGCCACATTTTCTACATACATACACCTTTGAATCGATAGAATTTAACAAGAGATTGGCTGTTTTGAATCCATGGCATATAGCAATAGATCATTAGCCGAGGAAGGTGAACAAAAGGAAGATAATGGAGTCGGCTTTCTTGGGTTGGAGTTCCATCTCTGCCAATTACAAGACTGTGACTGGGCAAGTTACCCTAGTCTCAGTTTCACATCACACAATAGAAGTAGGATTCAATAACTAATTTAAATTAAATCAACCGAAGTGATCCGCTTATTGGCACAGCATTTGGCCTTCAGCATGCACTGACTAAATGCTGGCTGCTACTGTTCTTGCTGTTGCTGTTAATTACGTTGCTGTAGAAAGATACTCCACCAAGGCTTACTCTGGGAAACATCTTTTTAAAAGGGAAAGAAAAGCTCCCTGGTGTTGTGTATGGGGACCCAAGGCCACTTTTGCTTTTCTGTAAATGTTGCTGAGGGATGTTTGTTTTTAAGAAAAACAGAAAGAGAAATGTTTAAGGAAGGAAATAATTTGGTTGTTTTGATGATCCTCAGAGCCAGCTGAAAATGAAATGGCACAGTATTGCCATCAGATTGATGTCTGCTAATTCAGCAAATCAACACAGCTATATTAGAGAAAATTTGTTTATTAGATAGCAAACCAGACGTCATATTTGTGAGTATCTTCTTTTAATCACTTGAAAAGCAGCAGACCTAGGCCACTGCCTTTGTTTCACAATTCACACCTGGGAAGGAGAGTAATCAGAAGCACCAACAGGTGACACCTCAAAGAGCTTGTGCTGCTTCCTGAATAATCTCAGGACCAGTCTTCTGTGAGTGACCTCAGCTGGCATTTACTGTGTCAAGCTGCTGCATTCTGCCTTCCAGTCAAGATGGTGGAGTAGGTAAATGCTGTGCTAAGTCCTCTCACAACCACATCAAAATTACAACTAAACCACAGAACAGTCCTAATTGGGAGTCACCTGAAGTCTAGCTGACCAGAGGTCCTAAAACAGGAGACACACAGAAGGGGCCACCTCAAGATGGGTAGGAGGGGCAGAGACTCAAAAGGGACTGGTCCCACAGCCGTGTGTGTCGGCTAAGAGTTGGGAGAAATACCTCAAGGACAGAGGTTCCCCTGGAAGTGCAAGGGGTCCTGACCCCACATGTGCTGGGAGGAGAAGTTCCCACAATTTCTGGCTGTGAAAACCAGTGGAGATTTTGGCTGAGTGAGGCTGCAGCTCCAGGCATTCCTCTTAGAGGGCCCATGCATGGACTCACTCCTGATAAACTCGCTCGTTCTGAGCTCTAGCTCAAGCAGCAGCTCTAAAGGAACCAAGGATGCACAGGGAGGAACTGATGGCCTGGCTTTGGGGCCAGCGCTGGAGGGGCAGCTTTCTCCCAGACAGAGGAGCTGGCAGAGGGTGCTGTTCCATTGCTGAGCCCTCCCCACTGCCAGGCATCTTATCTGAGTCTCCATCAAAGTGGCTCACATTAGTCACCCTGCCCTGGTGATTCCCTAGACTCTCCCACCCCCAACCTTGCCGGCTACCTAGGCTGCTTCCGGTGGCTTTTCAATGCAAAAGGTCTGTCTTGGTTCATGCTGTGGACTTTCCTAAAATCTCTCACGGGTTCAAAAAACCTAAACAAGCAGCATCTGGCCTCGGGGTGCCCCATGCTTCTAGCTGAGCAGCCCCAAGCCCAGCAGTGGCTGAAGCTTGGTTTGCAGCTTGGCTTCTCGAGGTCATTCTAAGCTCAGTGTGGGTGGCAGCCATCTGAACTGTTGGGTGGCTCGTGCTAGACAACCCTGGACAGGGCACTGGCTGCAGCTGAATTTGGCTTTAGCCAGGGTCCCACCCAGTAGAAACCAGATTTGCATGACCAGTGGCCAGCTTCAGTCTAAGCTGGAGCATCACGTAGGATCACGCCTGAGGATGACACAAGAAAGGGGCAGACAAGGCAGGCACCTGAGCTGGGCTAAAGCATATCCTGCTCTGTAGGGTCAGCCTCTGCACAACACGACCTCCAGTGACATGGCCAGTCCTTTTAACCAATAAGCCCGAGGGTCCATCCCTCCCACTGAATAGCAAACAACAACAAAGGCTCAGCTACTACAGGAGGGCACACACAACCCATACAAGGGACACACCTGGAACACCTGGCTCAAGTGACCAGGAAAGACTGTGCTGCTGGGCCCCATGGCACACATACTACATAAAGCCACTCTACTAGGAACAGGAGATATAGCAGCTCTGCCTGATACATAGAAACAGACAAAGGAAGACAGTCAACATGAAAGACAAAAAAATTTATCCCAAATGAAAGAATAAAACAAAGCTCTAGAAAAGGAACTAAACAAAATGGAGATAAGCAAGCTACCAGATGCAGAGTTCAAAACACTTGTTATAAAAACGCTCAAGAAACTGAGGGGAAGAGTATATTAACTCAATGAAAAACTTTAACAACGAGATAAAAAACATAAATATGAGATAGAAGACATAGAAGAGATCCAGTCAGAAATGAAGGCTACAATAACTGAAATGTAGAATGCCTTAGGAGGAATCAACAGTAGATTAGATGAAGCCACGGACTGAATTAATGATTTAGAATTTAAAGTATCAGAAAACACCCAATCAGAACAGCAATAAGAAAAAAGAATCCCACCTATTGCCATGTCACCCTGAACAAGCCTGATCTCCTCTGATCCCAGAAACTAAGCAGGGTCAGGTCTGGTTAGTACTTAGATGGGAGACCACCTAGGAAGACCAGATGCTGTAGGCATAAAAAATAAAAAATAAGGGATTGTAAACTGACTAGGTACTTGCAATCTGTGAGGTAAACCAAAGGTTGCCTTGCCTAAAGGAAAAAAAAAATAGGGAGAGTTTAAGGGGCCTCTGGAACAATATTGAGCATACCAACATTTGCACCATAGGGATACCAGAAAAGAGAGAGCAAGAAATTGAAAAGCTATTTTAAAACAATGACAGAAAATTTCCCTCACCTGGCAAAGAAAACAGACATACCAGCCCAGGAAGTGCAGAGAGTCCTAAACAAGATGAACCCAAAGACGTCCACACCAAGACACATCATGATTAAAATGCCTAAGGTTAAAGACAAAGAATCTTAAAAGCAGTTAGTTACCTACCAGGGAGCTGATTTCTTGACAAAAACTGCAGGGCAGAAGGGAATGACATGAAATATTCAAAGTTACAAAAACCCAGGAACCTACAACTAAGATTACTCTACCCAGCAAAGCTATCATTTAGAATCAAAGGACAGAAAAGGAGCTTCCCAGACAAGAAAAAACTAGGAGTATTAATAGGACATGTTGGAAAGGCTTCTTTAAAAAAAAAAAGATAAAAAATCTGAATATAATAGCAGTAACTACATATCTATCAACAGTTACTGTAAATGTAATATAGAAATGTTCCAGTCAAAATACAGGTAGCTGCATGGATAAGAAAACAAGACCCCTCCATATGCTGCCTACAAGAAACTCACTTCAGACAGAAAAACACACACAGACTCAAAAGGATGGGAAAAGATGTTTCATGAAAATGGAAACAAACAAACAAGCTGGGGTAGCAATACTTATACCAGACCAAACACACATTAAAACAAAGGCCATAAACAAAAGACTAGGAAGGACCCAGTTATCCCACTTCTGGGTATTTATCTAAAGAAACCCAAATCACTACTTGGAAGGGACATGAGAATCCATCTACTCATTGCATTGCAGCATTATTTACAACAGTCACGGTACGGAAGCAACCTAGGCATCCATCAGTGGATGAACGGATAAAGAAGAGGTAGAAATATGTACAATAAAATAGTAGTCAACCCTAAAACAGAATGAAATCCTGCCCTCTGCAACATGGATGGACTTAGAGGGTACTGTGCTGAGGAGTAAGTCAGAGAAAGACAAATGTCACATGATTTCACTTACATGTGGCATCTGAGGAACAAAATAAACAAAACAGAAGCAAATTCATAGATACAGATGACATCTTGATGGTCGCCAGATGGGAAGGGGTTTGGAGTAGCTGAAAAAGGGGAAGAGATTAAGAAGTACAAATTGATAGTACCAAAACGGTGATAGAGATTAAGGTAGAGCCAAAGGAATATAGCCAATAATACTGTAATAACTATGCATGGTTGCAGAAGGGTACCAGAATTTACCACTGTGTTTTACACCTGAAGCTAATATATTATCATATGCCAAATATAATTAAAAATTAAAAACTAAAAAAAAAGAACAGTTGCAGCATTGTAGGTACATAACACAAGGTTTCTGCCTTGAACCTTAGCTTGAATTTTGAGGTTTTGGTTGCATTTTTATGTAATACTGAAAAGAAATGCTTTATTCCACCACATGTTGTGATCATAGCAACATAGGTTTCCTCCATTTTTTCAGAAGTCCTCTTCCCTATCAGCCTTCAATAAATATATACGCAACATATAATCAATATTTACTCTAAGGCAATTTTCAGATTCAAAATAATTCCATCCTAACAGTCTCTAAACTCAGAATTGTATTTTGGCTCTGCTTTAAGATAAATTTTGCAAGAATACCCTATCTTCCTGCCATTGATGGGGTCAGTGGGACCTTTAATATGACCTAACTGGTCCCTTGAGGACCTAAGCACGAGAAAACAGCAACGACAACTTGGCCACCTACCTCTTACTTACAGAAAACTAATGCATTTCTGATCTGCTCCCAAAGTCAGCCCCTCAGTCTCTCATCAAAATGGCCCTCCTCCCAGGCAGCTGCTCTCAAGGGAATTAGTGACACCAGATTCTCCACAGGAAGGATCATGGGAAACATGTCTTTTTAAAGTCTTCATCTCACCACAGTACGTACAGTATATTTTCTGGTCCCTACTTGCCATGCAGATTTCTCAGGGAACTAATACTAAGCACCACTCCCTTAACTTGTCACCCATCTTCCAGTCCCTCGTATTTTTGATCTCCAACTTCTTTTTCAATGTCCCTAGACATGTCCAAGATTCTTCATAACATTCACCTGACCCAGAAATTACAGAATAATTAAAGAAATGGACGTTACCCAACTTCATTTAGTGACTGCACAGGGACCACGAACCACAAAGAAGATGCTGAAAGCTTGAATGTATTTCAAGCAGAAGAAGGCGCTCCTCTAACGGAGATGACGTGGCGTGGGAAAAAGCCAAGTGACCCGAATGTCAGGGGGCTACAATTCTGACTCTGCCAAAACTGTTTCAACCACAGACAAGTCACTTCACCATTCTGAGTCTCAGTGACCTCCTTGTCGACGTAAGAGAATTGGCCTGAATTAAATCATCGTTAAGGTCTTCTCCAGTTTTGACATTTTACTGTTCTACTGAAAATCAAAATCAATCAGGTGTGTACAACACAGAGACACATGGCTTGAAAAAAACACGGGAAAACCATAGCAGAGTGTGAGACATCCCTAGATCTCTCCCCTTGAAACCACCATAAGGTCAATATCTAAAATTCAATAAAAACTACCCAACCTGCACACCAGTACGTCTGAGCATGGGATCTGCACATGAGAGCTACTACTCATAACCCACTCTGTCTTTCTTCTCCTTGACACAAAACCTCTGGGGCTAATCCCACACCCGCACACCTCACCTCCCTTCTGTTCACCAACCCCCTCACCCTCCCATTCAAACCTCAGCGCCCACGGCGCCCCCCACTCAACTTCCTCTCCACGAGGCTCTCACGATCATTTTGGTAATTTCAGTGATGGCTGTTTAGTCTTAATCTGACTTGACCTCTTGGCAACATTTTATGCCACTTAATACTCCATCTGTCTTTTTTTTTAATCATTTTTGTTGTTCTGCCTCTCTGACTGCTCTCTATCTGCCTCCTTGCAGCTTCTTACCCTTGCCCAACGCGTTGTGTTCATCCGTGCGTCAGGCCCGCCTCGCTTCTCACTCCACAGGCCCTCTTCAACACATAGTGGGGCTTCAGGGATCACCCGCAGGCTGAAGGCTCCTCCACCTCTCCCAGGCCCGAGACTCAAATACCCCATTACCGTCGCATCTCTCCTCAGACATCCTCACAGTCAGTAAGCCCGAAACTGGACCATCCTCTCGCTCTGCTGCTCCCGCATTTAAAACACAGTAAACAGCATCGCCTAAGCCAGGAACGTGAGCAGGCACCTGTGTCTGCCTTCTCTCTCACCTTCACATGGTCCATCAGCCCCCTGAGTCTCTTCATTTTCATCTTCCACAGCAGCGCTTTTCAAAGTGTGGTCCGGGACCAGCGGCACCACCACCACCTGGGAACCAGTCAGAAATGCAGGCGTCGCAGCCCCACCCCAGACCACAGAACCAGAAGCTCCGGGGCAGAGCCCAGCAACGCGTTTCCACGAGTCCCTCAGGTGATTCCAACATCCGTCCTCTGCGTCTTGAGAACCGGTCACCTGAGGATCATTGGAATCGTGCTTCTTGCATCCCCACCGCTGCTCACACAGCTGTGGCCAGTACCTCCCCTCTCTCAGAAATTCCTCAGCATCTTCCAGCCTCCACACCATACCCGTAGAAAACCCCCCGGTCCATACTCTACAAGCACCCAGAACGTTCTCTCTAAAATATGAACCTCATCACGGCATTTCTTCAACCTAAGATCCTCCAGTGGCTCCTACGCTCTCAAGGACCGAATTCCAAATCCTAGGCCCTTCCTTCAAGAAGCCTTCACCAATGGCTCTGGTACCACCGAGCATCTTTTCTTAAGATACCTTCTCTGGCCCTGCTACCTCACCCGGCGACTTCACGTTCCAGTCATAATGACCAGGAAAAACCTCAGCACTCTTCTCCTGACCCCACTGAACACGGAGCCACTGTGTCTGTCCATCCTCTTGACAGAAGCAACGAATTGCATTTTCCATGGGAAAATTCAATAAACATTGTGTGACTGATGGGTGACTGGCTACATGTGGTCAGGGACAGAAAGAAAAGTCCGACTTACACAATAAATGCACATTGTATGGATCTCACCTGAATGTAAACCAGGAGTCTGCAAACCAGAGCCTGCAGGCCGAATCCGGACAGCTGTCCGTTTCCCTCAATAAAGTTTGATTAGGATACACAGCCGAGCTTATTCATCACACTCTGCCTATGGTGCTTTCACACTGCAGCGTCAACGCTGAGCAGTTGTGACAAAGACTAGAAAATATTTACGAAGGCCTAAAATACCTTCTACCTGGCCAGCTTTAAAAACTCTGCCAAAGAGAATAAAAAGGCAATAACGCTTCTTTCAGGTTACAAAGTCCTGTAAAAATCAGGAGAAAATAATAATCCTTGAAGCTGCTGGCTGGGTAATGTTTTCTAGTCCAAGGCATCTTCGCTTTGTCATAGATTTACAATTCCACCCTTCCTCCTGGCTTTCCAGATAAGAGAAGGAAGGCCGCAAGAAATGCGAGTCACATCAACAGAACTAATTCATATTCAGGACGCATTCAGGAGAAGGATACAACAGTCATGACAGAAAAGTGGGGCTGAGTCACCCGTTCTCATAAAAGTCCATCATACAAATGCCAAATGAATTCCGAGTCACCCAACACGGTCTGTCAGATGGGTGACAAAAGTGCCATTTGGGAAAGCCAAGACATCACAGAGATGAAAGTATGCCGCTGCCTTAAAAAGGGTGACTGCCACTAAAGCGTTTTTAGAAATCTGTTTTCTAACACTTCAATTGACTTTATGGTTGGGAACTATTCTAAAAGCCCAAAAGTACCAGGAGCATTTCTTCTCAGCTCAGAAAACTTTGTGAGGAGGGAATAACAATCAGAATCCTACTGCTTTGTCACAAAACTTGTGAATTCAGCATAGTAAGAGGGCGGAGGAGGGGGGGAAATCACCTTTTCTGCCTAAAATAAAATATGCAAAAAGCAGCACGTATTAGCTATTCACTAAGTCACATATGAGAACGGAGAACAAAATAGTCTCAACATACACGCTTAAGCTCATATGTATCAAAACTGGGACACCAACTTCTGCAGGATCCAGTCAAACAGCTATTCACGGAGCAGTCGTAACCTGAGACGAATTACTGTCAATCACAGGGATAAGAATAGATGTGATGAAGGGCAGAGAGATAACAGTTTTTAAAATATGTATTAAAAGCCTTCGATTCACACTGAACTGTAGGACTACAGACACAGGGGCTGGGATTCTGCCCATTATGCAGTCCATCCTGCGGTAAGGAACGATTACTGATGTGCAAACGTCTTCCTTGTTACCTAGGAACGTGTCCGTCCAGGTCCTCTGCCCATTTGTAAACAGGGCTGTTGGCTTTTCGTTGTTGAGCTTACGAGTCCTTTATATGTCTTGGACATTAGCCCCCGTAACAGAGGTGTCGTTTGCAAATACCTCCCATCACCTGCTTGGCCGCCTCTGGTTTTGCTGATGGTTCTTCTGCTGTGCGACGTTTTAGTGTGATGTAGTCCCATCCATTTAGTTTTGCTTTTGGTCTCCCTGGCCTTTGGGGTCAAATTCACAAAATCCCTCTGAGACCGAGGTCCATACGTGCAGCGCCTATGTTTTCTTCTATTTATTTTATTGTTTCAGGTCTTACATTCCAGTCTTCAATCCATTTGGAGTTAGTTTTTGTGTAGGGTGCAAGAGAGCCGTCCGGTTTCCTTCAATTGCCAGTTTTCCCCACACCGCTTGCTAAAGAGACGTTCCTGCCTCCACTGTCTGCTTTCGGCTCCTTTGTCAACAATTAGCTGCTCTTATATGTGTGGACTTATTTACGGGCTTCAGTTCCGTTCCATCGGTCTGTGTGTCTGTTTTCCTGCCGATGCTATACCGTTTTTATTACGATAACTTTGTAGTGTAGTTTGAAGTTGGAGAATGTGATACCTATGGCTATGTTCTTTGTACTCAGGATTGCTTTGGCTATTCGGGGTCTTCTGTGGCTCCAGATAAATTTGAGGATGTTTTTGTTCGATTTCTGGGAAAAACACCCTTGAGATTGTGATAAATATTATACTGAATCCACAGATTGCTTTAGGGAACATTGACATTTTAACAATGTAAATTCTTCTAATCCATGAACACGGATTATCCTTCCATTTCTTTGTATCTTTCAATACTGTCTTGTAGTTTTCAGAGTATAGGTCCTTCACCGCCTTTGTTAAATGTATCCCTAAGTATTCTATTGTTTTTGCTACTTGTATTCATGATTTTCTCTTAATCAGAAACCCTATATTACTCCTCTTTTTAAAGAAGAAGAAATTAATCCATTTACATCAGTTTACACAGAAAGTGGGAAATCTAGGGCTCAAATCCAGGACAGTCTGACTAGAACACCACTTCAACCACTAATCTCCAATAATTGCTTTAAATGTCTTATTTACTTAAAGTAGATGTAAGCCAGTTGGGAATAGAGGCTTTCTTTCCATTTTTGTGTCTGTAGTAACTAGGGATGGGGTAGGGGAAAAAAGAGATGAGCTAAAAAAAATAATAATAATAATACAAGTTATAATTCCATATCAAGAACCTGATCTAAATCAGAAAAGGAAGTCAATCATTAGCCCATGCAGGCTGCTGTGATGAAATACCAGCAGCTTAAAAGTCAAAAGGAATTTATTTCTCACAATCCCGGAGACTGAAAATCTGAGATCAAGGAGCCAGCATGGCCTGGTTCTCTGGTGAGGGCCCTCTTCCCCGTTCTCAGCTGGTGCCTTCTCACTGTATCCTCACATGGGGGAAGGGCAAACAAACCCTGTGTAACTTCTCTTACAGCAACACTAATCCCATTCATCTAATTCTATCACCATCACATTAGGTGTGAGGATCCAAACACATGAATTTGGGGCAGGGGGGAGCGGACAGGGATGGACAAATATTAAGGCCATGGAGGTAGTCTTAAGAAGAACTGAAGGAAACTGTTAAGTGGTGAGAATGAGGTGCAAACTCAGATATTGAGAATACGTAGGAGGAAAAATATATATATATATGTGTATGTTTCTTTCCCCAAAAGAAAAGACAATCAAATACTCTGTTGTGCAAGATAAGAAATCTCTATGTAAGGGATAAACCAAATGTAAAATAAAGTAAATATGGCTACTTTGGAGCAGTGATTGTTTATTAAAATGACAGAACCCATTTGAACTTGGCCCCAGGAATAGCTTGTTGGACTAGTCTGGGGCTATGATACTGAGATATTGAGAAGGAAACTAGAGCACAGTACTGTGTCTGCAGGGCCATGTTTACAATGTCCAAATGCCTTTCAACTGTTAGAAGAAACTTATGGATAAAATATTAATCTTAAAAATGTTCTCTAAGGATAAAAGTGTGCCTGGTAGAAGCTGGAAGGTACAAGGGGCTTGGACTCCAGGGAGGTGAAGGTAGAGGCACTAATTAACTAGCCCAATTGTCAGAAGTGGCTGCTGTGGCAGGAGGTCTTATCTGAAGCTGATAGAACAAAAGCAAACAAACAAAAAGGATGAAAGGTGTTACCTTAGGTTAGAATAAGAACTATTTAAAGGTAAAGTGGAATGGCAACATTAACTATACTGCAAGGAACAAAGAAAAGCAGGAGACGGGCACACCTAACTCACCTGTTACAGCTAGAGGTGATGGTAACGGTGACATGGCACCAGCAAACAAAAATCCCAAAGTCAGGAACCTCTACCCCAGAACAGGGGAACCACCCTGGGAGCAGGGCTAAAAGGAGGAGCCTGGGGCCAGGGGCAGGGCCCTGCAGCCTGTGAGTCACAGCACAGTTGTTCTTTACCCAGGTGGATGTACCACCACAGGATGTTTAAGTTCTTAAAATTAAAAGGAAAAATTAAATAAGTAAAACTGAGCGAAAGAATTACAGTCTTAATCTACTTTTGCTACCTTCTTTATCATGGATTAATGCAATAGTGAGCAGGCTAATGAAACAGATGTAAACCATGCCTACGACATGAATTTCGGTAAATAAAAGCTTCTATTTTACTACTGACTTCTATGCTGAGATCAGAGCAGTCTGCCAGGAAAAGAAACATGCAGCTGAAATAATTTTAAAAGCTCATCTGCAAAGTAAATATAATTTTAATACCACATTTAAAATAAAAAGAACTGAGAGTGAGTAGTATACACAATAATGTTTCAGAAATAAAAATACAGCCGAAAACTCATATGCTCATATTCTTTTAGAGTTGAAAGCTGTCATGGGTTCTACTGCTTCTCAGGAAAAGACTGTGGGTTTACTAAATTGCAACTAGTATTCTTCCTGCTCTGAAAAGATAAATATTTCAAATAGAAATAACCGACTCTATTTGTTCACTTGCGTCTTCATTCTGACCACTGGTGATGATGAACAGAGAGCATTTCCTTAGTTTTCTTGCGGTGGTTGCTGTTGGCAGTCATCACTGACGTGTTTCAACAGGTTCAGATCGTGTTGCTTGTATTCCCTTTAGGACTGAATAGTCATGTCTTTCCTCTAATTCTAGCCTCACTAATGCACTCATGTAAACCTATGTTCATTTAAATACCCACCAAAGACCTCCTGCCCGTCTGGTAAGAACAGAGATCACTACATATTTAGCAAAATCAACGAATCTGCTAAACTCTAAAAAGCCCCCAAACCAAATATATTCTACTAGAAAGACACGTAAGGCCAGTTCTAAAAGATTAAACCAGTTTAACCATATACTCCTGCCAAAACCCTTGAGCTAAGTAAACGTGCTTTAATTTTTTTTGTGTGTGTGTGATGTCAAGAGGTAAAGTAATATCTGGCAGTTAGGACTGAAGAAAGCCTAGAAAAGCTTGCTCGTGGATAGTCAACAATTAGGTGTGATAAATGCAGTTGCTAGAAAAGAGTTGCTGGCCAATATGACCCAGAACAAAGGGACCACGATATGAATAAAGGAAAGGGAAACTTAAGAGGCCACATTCCAAACTTGTCCTTGCAAAATGACCTCCATTCACAACCAACGGGCAAGGAGCCCGGGCCTGTGGTTGGCCACAGGCTGAGCAACAGCCTGCCTTGTTCCCAGGTGTCAGGGGGGTTGTCTTCTCTGTGTGTTTTCTCTTGTTCTAACTCAGAATTCTATTTGAAATACGTAACAAAAACAAACAAACAAACAAACAAAAGCAAAAGGCAACTGTGAGAAAACTATCGGCGATAACTTCAGATTAGTGATGGATATGGAAAAGGACCACAGACGATGCTGTCAGGCCCTAAAAGAAGGTCATTCTTTCCGTCGTGTGAAAACACGGTTCTGAAAAGGGCTTGTCCGCCTTTCTGGCGACTGAAATAACGTTGAGTATCACGGCCCTGATGTTGATCAGCTCCCAACGTCAAAAACATTCCATTCAGCGAAAAATCAAAAGCTCGTGTTTTTCAGATAATATGCTAGAATTTGGTATTCTAAATAAGCAGAATTTCATTCAAAAAAAAAGCATTTAATGAGCACCAGTTCTGTCCTTAAGACATTTTCCTCCTAAAACTCACGTTTTCTCCATCTCAATGAAATGGCACAACCATCCAGCCACCCGACTACTGAAACCCCCAAACTAGCAAGTCACCTGTGAGTTCCTTTGCCCACTGCGCCCTCAGCGAACCCGCTGGAAGCGCCATCGGCTCTCACTCCGGAACCCACCCCACACCCCCCTCTTCTGTGTTTCCCTCACCACCATCCTGGCCCAAGCTACGGCCACCGTCCCCCTTGCCCCGCCACTGCAGTGCCTCACTTAGTGTTCCTACTCCCACCTCTGCCCTCGTTACCCAGAGACCGGGCTGAGCGATCCATGTCAAATTTAGAATCAATACACTCTTCCCTTCACAAGACATTACACAAGCTCGCACCTAAAAAGAAAAGAAAATACATTTTCTTTCTATGGCGTTCACCATTCTGGCTGCTAAATCCTTCCTGTCCTCAACTCATGAAACTTCAGCGACTGTGGCTTCCCTGAGTGACGCGTGGGCTCCCCTCTGGCCTTGGACTTGCCACTTGGACTTCCCGGGATGACTTTCCCTTGGACCTGGCCTCCTGAGTCCCAGGGAGAGAGTTCCCTCCGCGTTTACCCTAGCCTACCTCCATTCACTCTTCCCACCATGACGAGAATACGAATCTCAGGAGAACAAGAATCTGATTTCTCTTGCTCAACAGCGTATCTCTGGAGCCTAAAATAATGCCTGGCAATGGAGAGTGTATTCGGTAAACATCTGTGAATGAATTAACATTATGGCTCAAAGCTCCTTGCCCTTCAGTAGGCCAAAATGGAAGAGAAAAATGGGAATTTCTGTCCTATTTTGTACAGCATTTCTAACGCAGAATGTTAGGCTCTGAAAGTGGATGAAGTAAGCTGGACTCTGTCAAAGGAGTTGACTGAAGTAGGCAAATTCATAAACTGCATCAGCAGGTTCCCAGATCACTGCTCCACCCACCTATGTGAACAGAGAGGCGGAGAGGAGAGAGGCCGGGCGCGTAGCTTAGCAGAGGGTGCTCAGCCAGAGAGGCAGGAGGAGTGCCAGCATCCAGCTTATTCCCACAGGGCGCTCTGTCTCTAAGGGCAACTGTCCTCAAGGGAAAGGCTCGTTAGAAACCCTCCCAGCAGCCATTTTCTGGAAATCAGCAGAAACACTCACAATCAGGAACATCTGTCTCCACCTATAAGTGCGCTCCTCCCTCTTCCCCATCGAAGACCTCCGTCCACAGAACTCGGGATGTCCTTACCTTCTGTGTTTGGAAGGAAACCTCGACCACACACACACACACACACACACACACACACACACACACACACACGCAGATCTGGGACTGAAATGCTGTTTAAGTGCACGGAATAACGTTTCTTAATAGAGAACCTTCAGTTCATAGCTGTTTTGTGTGCAGTTTGGCAGGGGAAGTAAGTAGAGAGCACACGGCCAACAAATAAAATAAAGAGAAAATCCCATTACAAAGCTGGGAGAAAGAAATTCCCCGTTGCCAGGACATTCTTTCACACCGTACTGAGGGATCTTATTTATCTGTTGTTTGCTTTTCACTCTCTGTGCCACACCACCGCCCTCCACAACGAGGCTGGGAGGAGTCACCAGTCTCCAACACACGAGGATGGAGCAGGAAGAGAGACGAAGCAGCCAAGTTAGCGATTTTTAAAAAAAAAACAAAGGATTAGAATGATCCTGCTCTTTTCAGTCTACTCCAACTCCACATTTACTGAACGAGACTCTACCCCTGAGCTTTAAGGAAGGACCGCGCAGACAACCTGGGAAGAGTTTCAATCAAAAAGCGAGCATTAGCACGGCCAGGGTTTGCCTTTGTACCATGTTCACTTTAATTCCACCTCGGAACACAGCTCTGCAGCACTTTTAGGCCACCGTACTCCTTGCACCCATTGCACAGGACAAAGGAAAGGGAGGAAAACATCTGAATCATCCAATTCTTCCCATTAGCTGCCAGATCATTAAAAATGCAAAGATAAGTCTTAAGAAGGAAGCTGCACAAGTCCACAGCACATCCTGAGGAGTCTTCCTTCCCGTGGAAAGTCACCAAAATGGTGTCCCAATATTCTACGTGATTTATTTTCCTAATAGTGAAGGAAGACCGAGGAAGGCCACAGGGTGTGGTGAGTCAAAAAGAGGAAAGAGAACAACAGGCTCATGCAGACACTTCATTATTTACTACTGCATCTTCACCTCGGCCAGGGCTCGTTTTCCCTGTCTTTCACAACTCATCGTCATTTCACTCCTTGAGCAACAGCATAGTCATTAAAGAAGTCTGTAAGAGAAGGGGGCACAATGGAAGCAGCGGAACGAGTGTAACGAACCCATCCGGATGAGAACTCCGCCTCACTCGCACCTACACAAAATGGGCCCAACCAACCTTGCATTTTCTTAAAGAAATTCATCTGCAAGAATTCACATACAGCATGGTCTCCGACATACTAGTCACCATCGGCGTCGCACCACATACCTGAGAGGTTAGCAATACCCTGGCTTGAAAAGGCTAACCCAGCTGTGCGGGCACTCGTCCTGAATTATGACTGTGCAGCCTGAATGACTGTCCCCTGTCTTCCCCCTCTCGGTGGATGGCGGCTGGGGGGGAGCAGACAACGCTGCTCCACTGTCAGTACCTGGTACACAGGTGAGCTGTGAGTGCATCGAAGTAGCATCCTGGGGCCCTGGAGACCCGCGGCCCAGTGAGAACAGAGCTGGCCCTGCGGAGCTGCTCCTGGAGGAATGTCCCCGCCAGCAGAGCCAGAAACCCGGACTCGGGGCCACTGAAACGCCATGACTTGCTAAAGCAGGCCGGAAGACGGTCGGGGTGGCCAGAAGGAGGGATGGCGGACCAATCGATTTGGGAACTCCCCAGTCAAACAGGAGGAAAGCCCAGAAACAGGCACGCGGAGTGGGTGGGGGGTGAGGGCAGGCAGGCCCGCGTCACGACATGTTCTGAAAACTGCAGGCGACCGGGCAGGCAGGCCCCACCGCGGCGGCTGCTCCTACTTACATCGAACGGAGCTGAGCCCGACTGGGCCCTCTGCGCACACGGCTCCCTGAAGCAGTCCCTGAAAGGAAGCAGGAGGCCCGTGGCCATGATCCGCGAGCAGAGCTTTTCTGCCTCCTCCGGGGGTCCGTTCTCCTGCTGGCGGAACAGCTTCTCCAGCAGAGTTCGCCCTGCAGGTGAGACAGGCCCATTAGAAGGGAGCACCGACCATCAGCTGCCTCCCAGGGGGAGGACGGGCGAGCACAGCCGGGAGAAGCTCGGCCGGTCGCCAAGGCTACCTGGAGAGCAGCCTCCCGAGGCCAGAGGAAACTCTGCAGCCGGAGGCCCGGAGCGGGCAGCTTGGCCTTCTCTCCCAGTCCCCGAGAGAGGACGCCCCCGCTGCGAGCGCTGCGTCTCCTCCCACTGCAGAGGCCTCTGGGATCTCACTGGTGGCCCTCCTCCTCCTTCCCGCGCGTGTGTCTGCGGGGACAGTTAGTGACAACCACGTGGGCCGGGAATGTGCGTGGCTGACGTTCACCCACAGGCAGGGCCGCAGGGAGAGACCGGGGGACACAAGGAGGCAGACTAAGGCCCGACCCGTGGGGAGGGAAGGGAGCTGAGCCCCAAACCAGCCACCCTGAAGAGAGAGGTGAGAGAGAGAAACTCGAACACTTTCCCACATGCACACCAGAAACATAGCTCTGACGTATGTCCCAACATTTTTATGATTTCTCTTAAAGAGACAAGGAAACAGAGGTGCAAAGAGAAAACGCCACTGGCTGGGGACACCAGAGGGCCTGGGTCCCCTAACCCTCGGATCTCCACCCCGGCTGTACCTTAGCCTCACTGGGGGACACCAAGATGACTGGAACTGGGACCCAGGCCTCGGTATATTTATTGGTCATTCCAATTAGCCAGAGTTGACAGCCACAGGCCCAGTCCCTAATTCATGTTTGATCCCACTCGTTCTAACTTATCATCCACCAGAAATCTATGTGGCTGGTTTCTGCATTAATCGACTTCGGTAGAAGGAACATCTCTAGGGTCCCTTCCAGGGCCGGCCAGTTCCTTCAGCTCTTGCCCTGTTCCTGGCCCTCCCTCTGGTTAGCGGATCCAGTCTTCAAATGTAGATTAAAACCACTTACCCAGAATAGACTTCATGACCCCCTTCCACACTCTTTCAGCTCCCTTCTAAGTTCCTTTGTGTAATTAATCATTTTAAGTAATTATTGGTGCAATTCGCCTACCTCTGTTACTAAAACACAAACTCCCTGAGAGCCATCAAGTATCCTGCAAACCTGGCCACTTGCACGCAAGAAGCATCAACACAAATTTTCAGGATTTCTGAAAAAATACAATGCAGTTCTGTGACACAGGCTCATTCACATCATGGACGCAACTGGAAATAAGATTTCAGTTTACACCAGCGGTCTGCCAACTTTCTGTCAAGACGCCAAATCATAAATGTGATATAGGCTTTGAAGGCCATGCAAACTCTTCACTGCCCATTGTTTTTGTTTGTTTGTTTGTTTGTTTGTTTCTTTTGTTTTTAACAACTTTGAAAATGTAAAAAATGTTCTTAGCCTGGAGCTGTACAAAACCAGGCCCAGGTCTAAATTTTAGTTATGACAACTAAATTTCAAATGCGTAATAAATATTCAATTCTGTCAAGACACTAGCAATGCAATTTTCTTGCCTTTTGCTATTTTTGCGTGTGAAACAAAAGTAATTTCAAAATCTGCCTCTGATAGGTGGAAAGACAAAGGAAGACAAAAGAGGCCTATTTTCTCCATTCCTTTAGGTCACTAGGGAACATTCTTTGGTCTCTCAAGACATTTTTTGAGGGGAAATAGAGGATTTTTTTTTTCCCTACAGAACTTAAGTTTGCCTGCACCTAACGAAAACCAAACACCTAGAAAACCTCATCCCTAATTCCCGAGTGATGATTGCAGTAGACCCATTTTACACATCTTATGGTGTGACTGGAAATAGCCAAGACGAAGGAGTGCTCTCCAATACCTCAGGTAGCGTGCACAACCAAAAACAAGGGAGACACGATCTTTCCATGTGTGTGCGCACGTGCATGTGTGAGTAACTGTGTGTCAAGTCAAAGTTTCTCAAAAGAGATTAGGGAATAATGAGGAAGACAGGGAACTTCAGTTCTACGATGAGCAAACACCTGAATCCTTCATCCGGTGCATCCCAGATGGATGAAGGAGGGATAAGCCTGTGTTGTGCGGGGCTCTCCCACGCGTTTGACGACATTTAGCTGCCTCGCAGGCCAGGGGATGCAAACACCCAGCTCCAGCTGTAGCAGACATCACCACATTTCCCCGAAGTGGCAAACTCGCCCCACACTGAGAACCCCGGCATCAACCTCCCTCTCGAGGGGACTTCAGCTGCCTTACATTAACGGTACCCTGGCTGCCCCTCATGCCTTCCTCTTATAGTCCACTCAGATGGAGACATTTAATGTCAAGTCCCACATAGCTTAGGGACAGGAAGTGAGAGGAAGACTTCCCCATCCCCATGGGAATTTTCAAATGATTCATTCTCCTCAAAACCCTCAGCTCTCTTGAAATTCCTGCCCTTGGCCAGACACCCCGCCATCCTTTTTCTTTGTGCCATCCACTGATCTCTTCTCACCCCCTCCTTCTACCCCATCCACTAAAGACCTCACCAACTGACTCACTGCCCCACTTTCCACCTCTAAATCCTATCATCATTCAGGGAGATAACTCAGCAAGGTATGGACCTCAGCCTAGACCTTGAATCCAACAGACTTTTCTCCCCCCCACACTAGAGACCCACTCCCATGTCCTCATCAGCAACCATACCACCTCCCAAAGTCCAAATTCCAAGCTTTCTCCAAAGCCCCCTGCAGCTTGCCATCACGTCACCCTCAGAGTAAAATCGAGCCCCTCACCATGACCACAGAGGCCCTCGCCGCCTCTCACCGTCTCCTGCTCCCACTCCCTCTGCCCTCCCGCCTCCTTGGACACTAAGATCACGCTCACCCCAGAGCCCCCACACTGGCACGCTCTTCCCCAGATATCTGACTCACTCACTCCTCCATCTCACTCACATCTCTGCTTAATTGTCACTTCCACTGAGAGGACCTCCTGACCCCCCTTTGTAAAATCACACGCGCCAGCACTTTCCACTACAGACACCTGCAAGACCAAGTTGGCCCCTCCTATCAAATTAACCATTGACGACGCTTTGCCTCTACTTAATATGATCGATCTCCTTTCAGACCTGATGTGCTCGCTGGAATCAAATCCATTTCACAAGATTATTTAAATGGAGGCTTATAATTCCACATACAAGCCCCTGTAACTCTCCCATCCTTCCAATTCTCCTACCCGGTAAAGAAACCTAATGGAAAAGGACACAGGTTTGTACAGGACCTTAGAGCTGTAAAAAATAGTTCCTCCCAGATGCTGTGTGGTTCCAAATCCACATGCTCTATTACCAACCATTCCTGTGGACTGCCAGTATTTCTCAGAAATAAAATTACATTGTGCCTTTTCCACATTCCTATAGAAAAAGACAGTCAGTATCTCTCTGCCTTTGCCTGCAAAGATCACCAATTTACTTGGACTGTAATTCCCCAGGAATATATGAAGATGCCCACATAGTTCTCTCAAATACTGAAGACTGATTAAAGGATATTGAATTTCCCAGAGATTCCACTCTAACCCCACATGAGAATGATTTCATTTCATGCTCTGGAACATTATTAGACTCCAAAAAAAGACACGATTTACCTGTTATGACAGCTAGTTGATATAAAAGGACATACGGTCTCAAAAGACAACCTTCAGTTCTGTTGGCCTCAAGCAAAACACCTGGGCCCTCTTACATCTAAAGATGGGCTAATAATTAACCCTGAAAGACTGGGAAGAACCATACCCTTTCCTCTTCCGAGAACTAAGAAACAGCTGAGGGGCTCTGCAGGGCTGGTACTGTCGCACCTGGGGTCCAACTGTTCATTAGTGGCTCAACCTCTACACACCTTATTAAAATCAGATTGACCTGATCCAATCCATTGGAATCCTAAGTAAACAAGATTTAGAGGCTATAATGGAAGAATTATCTAAAGTTTCCACTTGGGCACACCATAAACATAATTTCATCTTTCCTTTCATACATGAAAATGATGGAAAGTCTTTAGGAAGTCTGAGAAGCATGGAGATCATCGTAGACCTACATGATAATACGTCCAGCAAGCAGACTTGGGAGCAAAAGGCTCCTTCCCCACGTGAAGTCCCGCTCTTCTGCAGCCATGTTATGCAAACAACCAGAAGACACAGTGACGGGCTCTCCTTCAACCGTTTATGTCCCTCATTCTGGTGAATCTTTGCTAAACTCCATCAATACTGAGCAACACTCGGTCAGCCGCTACGCTTCTTACAAAGCACTCCTACTTTCCCTGCCTCCTATTACTTTAGCTCCACGGAACAGCAACTTTATAGCTTCCTTACAGGACGAAGACACCCACGACTGCATGTTACTTACCGACTCCGGTTTTGCTCATGGGAATGCTTTCCAGGAAACGGCTATGGATAACGCTGGCTTAATTTGGTTCGCAGATGGATCTTATCGCCAAGATGAACAGGGACTGAGCCGGCTCTGTAGTAATGACTATGGCAGACAGAACTGGAAGTTCTTATTTGCCTGAAAGAAGATCTGCCCAACAAGCTGAATTAATTGCTCTGATGCAAGCTTATCAACTGGCCCAAGAGCAAACAGCCAGGATTCCCACCGACAGTTGCGATGCCTCTGGTGTAGCGCATGACTTTGAAATGTCATGGAAGCAAGGAGGCTTCCGAACTTCCTCAGGGCGGTCTCCACAGCAGTGGTCCTCACCCTCTGTGGCACCAGGGACCGGTGCTCCTATGAGGATTGAATGCCCGATGCTCTGAGGTGGAGCTGAGGCAGCAACGCTAGCGCTGGAGAGCGGCTGCAGATACGAATGAAGCTTTACTCACTCGCTGCTCACCCCCTGCTCTGCAGGCCGATTCCTAATGGGCCACAGGCCGGGACTGACCCACGGCCCAGAGGTGGAGGACCCCTGCTATACAGAATAGAAAACATGCTGCAGAATTATTAAATGCCAGGCAGCAGCTGAGACAACTGGCATATGTCCTATCTGCCCGAAACAAAAGCCTGGAAAACTCCTCCGCAGACCCCAGGGACATCCCCCAGTCCCTTTAGGTCCACTGGAGGTCTGGCAACAGGACTTTATCCAGATGTCACCATCTCAGCGATACGAGTTATCTGTAATGTGTATGTTCTGTCATTGGGTTGAGGTATTGCCTTGCAGGAGAGCAACAGCCTTAATGGCAGGTAAATTTTTATTAGAAAAAATAATTCCCAATTAGGAAATTCCCTCTGGATTACATAACGACTCATGGACTTATTTCACTTATTTCAATGTGTAACATTTGGCTCATTCTACATCATTTTCCTTAATTAAAAATATTGGGGTGACATTAATAAAATCAAGTAAGTCTCAAGTGTACAAGTCAACAGTGTGCTGCATATATACTGCATTGTGTGTCCACCTCCCACAGTCAGATTTCCTTCCATTACCAAATGTTTGGCCCCTTGACCCCGTTTACCTCCCCCTCCCGCCTTCCCTCCGGTAACCACTAATCCACTGTCCATGCCCAGGAGTCTCTGTCATGTTTGTTGGTTGCTTTCAGTTTTGTATCTCACACATGAGTGAAATCGTATGGTTTTCAACTTTTTCTGTCTGGCTTATTTCACTTAACAGGATTGGCTCGAGGCCCATCCATATTGTCACCAAGGGCAGTGTTTCACGTTTCCTTATCACTGAGTGATGTCCCATTGCACCACCACTGCTTATCCAATCCTCTATCATATTCCACAGCATCTTCCTGGCATCGCTTATCGCCCCCGGTCCTTGGGCTTGCTGGAGCATGCCAACGGTACAATTAAAACGGAACCGGCAGTTTTCAGAAGCTTTCAATCTCCCGTGGCCAAAAGCCATCCCTGTCGTGCTCCTCAACCTGCGATCTACCCCTTTTGACAAGCATAGCCTTCCTCTCTATGAAACAGTCACTGGCCACGCCATGAACCTGATGAAGCGGGCAGATGGACAAAGCCTGTGAAGAGGAGACATTCTATAATGTTGTCAAGGACTTTTTAACCAGCTCAGAGAAACTGATAAGTTAGTAACTGATCCGTTTCATAGCGTGTTCCCGAGAGACAAAGACTTCGAAGACCCTGGCTACGACAAGAAGGTTTTGTCTATTGGAAGAGACGTCAAATAAAAACTCCAAAATCTTTGAAAAGAACTCTATCAGGCGTTGCGAATTAATCCATGTGCAGCTCAATTTAAAGAGGTTACCTCGTGGATTCACATTTCTCATTACAACAGGCACCTAAACACGGATGGACATCCGGCCCTCTCTGACACTCACCTCTGCCTACAACAGGCATCGAAAACACCCCTAGGACGAGAAGCCACCGACAACAGAGGCGGACAGCTATCTCAAGACACTGACAAGGCCTGCATATCTGCAGATTGATGCTGAACTCAGAAACCGTTTCGTTTGGTTGTCTTTGCCCATCTGCTGAGTCATAATAATAGTTATATTTGTTCTTTGGGGTTTTTCTACATAGTCCAACTGTTTTGATTACTGAAAATGTATAACTTTTAATATTCCTTTAATGGCTTATGTAAATGTCATACTTGACACAAAATACAGAAAAATTAGACAGAAGGCAAAACGCAAATCATGATAGTTGAGCCGTGGTCCCCAACCTTTTGGCCCCAAGGACCAGTGCTCCTATAAGAACCTAATGCCTGGTGGTCTGAGGTGGAGCTGAGGTGGTGATGCTACAGCTGGGGAGTGACTGCAAATGCAGACGAAGCTTCACTCACCTGCCACTCACCCCCCGCTGTGCGGCTCCGTTCCTAACAGGCCACACGGACTGGTACCACTCCGCAGCCCAGGGGCTGGGGACCCTGGGTTTACAGAATAGAAATGATCTAATGTGTTTCTTCACAGTGAAGGCCATAAGACCTGACTGCCTTTTTAACTGCCCTTCCCTTTTCGGGAAAATTCAGCCTCAACTCACATCTCACGATTACAGCATCACCCCATTCCCAAAAGCCCACCATTTCAAAAAGGCACAGCCATGCTGAGACTTCCTAGGAATGAGACTTCCTAGCATTGTGAGGCCAAACTATCTCACCAAAAGGTTGGTCAGCATCCTTCAAACCGATTTATGACCAAAGGGGGAAAGTGTGGACAAAAACAGGGATCCACAAAATGCACCCTCGCAGGGTGATCTGGTCATAAATAACTGGACAGGTCCTGGTGAGCAGTCATGCCCTGGGTGTGTCACTTATTTAGTAAAAGGTTCATCTTTGCCGTAAGCCGGCCCTGTCCATTGTTTCTGTGCACCTGGGTTGGCACACTTTTGGATAAGCATAACCGCTCTCAACGGAGCACATAATCTTATTAACTAACTTGCAATCCAATTCTCTCCTTGCTTTCTCTCCCTTTCACGTAATCTTCCTCACATTCCCTCAATTCTAAATACAAAAAAGAAGTGGCAAACTGCCATTCTAAGAAGCACTTTCTCAGTCTGTCGAGATCTTGCTTCCAGAAATATCCTCTCTGTTTGGTTCAGAAAAAAATTTATAAAAATCTTCTACAGGTTGGGATGTTCTTATGTCGACATAGTGATGGCCATAGACAAGCTACTCATCTCCTCTGGGGCATCCGTTTTCTCAACCATACATAATTGGAAATAATCATGCCCTGTACCCCTAAGATCGGTGTGAGAATAATCTTATAACGATTGTATACCCTAAGAAAGAAGGTACCCACCGAGAAGGGCTCCCAACGGCTACCTGGGCTCAAAATGTTAAAGGGGAGCCTAGCAGCCGTTTCTAAGCAGGGGCCTCTTATGCGAACCACACTTCAGGGAGAGGCCTGCACTAGCCTGCCTGCCTCTAGCACTGAATGGCCTGCCTGCACGGTGTTCCTGACATCTGAGCCGGCCCTTACAAAAGGGTTTGCTGGAACTGTGTTTCAGCCTATAGGACTGAGGCTCTCCCTGTCCAATCAGGACTGTATGGACTTCTCTCTATACCAGTTAGGTCCCCTCTAGCTAGGAGAGCACTTTCCCTTTCTACCATAGACTAAAGACTGTGCTCTCCAGCTGGAGCTGAACTACTGCTGACGCAGAGAGGAACAGACTGGTGAAGGACAGAACAGGGCAGACAGGGCAGAGCAGGCAAAGCAGGACAAAGCTGTCTATCAGTAGAGGAGCCTTGCCCCAGAGAGGGCCACTTCACCCCAGGCCACCTCGCCCCAGGGCCACCTCATAGCCACACTATATCACAACTGAGCCACTTACACTGATTAAAGTTTCCTGTTGGCAACGAATTGGCACCAATGACCATCAGCGGACACAGTGCCTCATAAACGTTTCCTATTATTTTATTAAGATGCAGTTTAAAGGCTCTGTACTCTAAGTGGGATAAATAAAAATTGGGTTCAACTGGAAGGAAATGAGAAGTAAACAGTGATCTCAAAAAAAAATGTGTTCATAATCTAAAAGCATTAGAAAAATCATTTTAAAATCATTTCTAAAAGTAAAATAAGGCAATCACAGATTAAAATATCTTAGGCCTCTAAGTTACGTATATTCAATTGATTTTAATTATATCAACAAGGTAATGTATAGTATTTAAGCCTCTTGCAATAATTCCTAACCTCTATCTATTAAAAAAAAAGCTTTCCTTGTTTTACTAAATTTATTAAATTCATGTTAAAAATAATATTCATCCAATGACAGGAAACTTACTAATCATTTATATTCATCGATTATTTCTGCACTAATCCCCTCCCCTACACGTACTTACAAACCCTAGTTAAAAAAGAGTACCACCTTCATCATGTGGAATCAGCCTTGCAGTCATACGTCCATATCTACTCATATTCCTTTTGCAAAAATCACAAAGCAGGACAAATGCAGAGACAACAGCCAGGGAAAAAGTCATCAGGTTACCATCACAGCAGATGCAGTGACCCTCTTGCACAAGGAAAGAGTAAAATCATCAGTCCCTGCACTGGAGTTTCATTTGGACAGAACTATTCAGCTATTGCCAGCTTTGTGAGGCAGACCGGGGATTTCTCACAATTTCAAAGAAATTAACTGAAGAATGAATAGGTTCTAGAATCTGCCGGAGGTCACAAGACTGGAAAGGGGCAGTGCTAAAACTGGATGCATACTCACTCTGCTCTCCTAATTTTTATTCCAGAAACCTTCCACTTCTGCTGAGTGGGCCAGCAACCCTGGAAAAAACTTTTGACCAAATTCTATATGAAAATATAAAAGTACAGACCACACAGTCCACACTCTGCAGGGCTAATGATCAAGTTACAATGACCAAAGCTCAAGGAGGGATACTTTAAAAATGAAGTCTATTTAAAACATGCTATCTTAATTCAACAGTGTTAGAGGAACTGGAAGGACAGAAAAAAAGTAGCAAAGCCAAGATACAACCAAGCACTTAGGAGTCTGTCACTTGCCCAAGGATGTCCTAGGTCCACCAGAGGGGTGCTCCCCAAAATTGGTGGCACCAGGAACCAGTGCTCCTACGAAAATCTAATGCCTGGTGATCTGAGGTGGAGCTGAGGTGGTGATGCTGGGGCTGGGGAGCGGCTGCACATATAAATGAAGCTTTGCTCCCCCAGCCATCACTACCTCCTGCTGTGCGCCCGATTCCTAACAGGCCGTGGTATGGTATGTGGACTCGTACCAGTCTACAGCCCAAGGGTTGGGAGCCCCTGCGCCAGAGCCAATAATCATGAAAAAGCATGTTTCCTGCCCCTAACAAGTAATAATATGGTACTTAGGACAATGTCGGCAGGATACACTTGTATAAGAAATGCAGAATATTGGCTTCTAACTGGTGATGACGGAGACCAGGAAGAGCTTCTAGCTCTTTGCTCATTTGCTGGAGACAATAAAATGTCCAAACAAGAAGAAAATTTTTCAATACTGAAACCTTCCCATGTGAACAACAGACTTTTTTCCACTAGCCTTGAGGATTCATGAAACTTCAGTTTTTACTGAATCCAAATAATAATAACTTCTTGTAATTAGGATTAAATTACTCAGTGACAATCCACAACTTTTAATTTGCAGTATTTTAGAGTCGGAAGAAACTTTAGCAATTACTTAGCTCAATCCCCTAATTTTGTCTGTAAAGAAATCAAGGCCCAAATATTTGTGTAATATATCCAAGGTCATCCCTGGGGAGACGGCAAAGTATAAGTTTTGTGTCGTTTTATGTCCTGTGACAGCATTCATGTGTAATCATCTATTTAAACTTTATGTTTTATTACAAATTATAAACACATCATTGATTTTTTTTTCCTTTTGCATATTTTTTGCTGGTTGAAGGATGAACAGAATAGAGTTGCTACATTTTAAAGATATCAACATAAGTTGCTACTTCTTCCAATCCACATACCTCATGCAAAGTGAGAAACAGAAGTCTCATTATATTAAACTTTTTTCTGATCTTTTAGCTCGACATATCTAATAAACTTCCCCCGAAATCCCATATTATCTATCAATTGAAATAATAATAGGAAATGACATCTAGAATTAGACATTAATGATAACTGCTTAAGTTTTCAATGTCGGTAAACACAGAGATATCACACGTTATGCACCACCAGATATTCTAGATACACAAGGGGAAAAAAATAGGTGAGGCCAATTACGATCAAATCGAAATTGACATTGTAAGTTTTACAGGAACTCTTATTAGTACAAATATCTAGGATTGTCTCCAGATGAGAAGACAAATATGCAGTCAACTGGCTGGATAAATCATAGGAAAAACAGGTCACAGAACACATGAGGCTTAGCTAATCCCTGGCCCCCACCTGCAGAGAAGATGACCACAACTCAGGAAGGGATTCAGACAAAAGGGAGGACAAAGCGATTCCCTCTGGCGTCGTCAGAACTCATTGAACCTATAGAAAGCACTGATTTAGACACTCAGAGGAGGAGCCCTTTCTCTGAGCATGTCATCAGGTTCAAAATTCCAAGGAAGGAAGGAATACTTAGAGATTTTAAACTTCATGAAAACACTTGCCCAAACAGTGCAGATTTGCTAGTTTCTGAGTCCTCAAATAGCGTGTCTGGATCATCGTTTCAAAGAAGCTGGCTGCTCTGTGTGGTGAACCGGTACTCGCCTTTGAGGCATTTTTATTACGTGACACACCGAGAACACTTAGAAGACTAGTGAAAATATTCAACATTGATTACAATAAAACGTCACACTGACACAGAGCATTCAAAAAGTGACCCCGTACAGAGAGCTCGGACTACAGTTACTATCCAGTCTGTTAAAATTTATGTAAATTTAAAGTTCAATTTCAGCTTACCTCAAGGCTTTTCTCCTGGGGAAAAGAAAAAAAAATAAAAAAAATATCAACTTCAATTGATCAAGAGCTGAAATAAGAGAAGACTAAATCAAGAAAATTAATCTGGTAAATCTAATAACATTGTTCAAGAAATATCACAGAACATATATGACAAAGACCACCGACCATCTTTCTGGACCTATATGAAGTTATGGATTTCTCTGACAAGTTTCAGAAAGATCAAGAAGCAAACCAAAGTCCAAAGGAAAACAATTATGAAAAGGTTAGAAGAAAAATGCTGGAACAGAGACACTTAATTTTAATCTAGTCTGTTGAATCCATAAAGTAAATCTGATCAATGGCAGCTTCTAAAATACCTGTGGCCGAAGAGTTTTCAACATATTGAAAGCCGTCTCAGGTCAAAGAAATGAGACACGAGGACCAAAGCTGCTGCTCTTAGCTTAGAAGTCAAACATCACGGACGCCTCTAGCTGAAAGACACGTTAGGGTCGCCAGGTGCAGCCTCTCCAGGGCTGTGACCGCCTCAGGAGATTTGCATCCAGGCTCTGAGCATCCCCAGTGAACAGGGAAAGGGCCCCTGTCCAGACTGCCCGCCCCAACACCGGGCTTTCTAGAAGGGCCAGCCTCCCTGAGGCTGAGTTGAATCGTACAAACTGCCGGCAAACCCAGTGCCTCCATCGTGGGGACACTTGATTTTCCACTGGAATATAAATCTGAGTTTTAGAATCGGTCCTGCTCGGCAATTCTTCTCGAAAGGAGGGGATACGTTTTTCTTTTGTTTTGTTTTTTGGGTGTGTTGTGTTTTGGTTTTTGTTTTTGTTTGTTTGTTTTTAGCATAACACGGCGGTCCCCCATCTTTCTGGGACCAGGGACTGGGGCTCCTGTGAGAATCGAGTGGCTGATGATCCGAGGTGGGGCTGAGGCGGTGATGCCAGCACTGGGGAGCGGCTGTAAATGCAGATGAAGCTTTACTTGCTGGCCCCCCACTCACCTTCTGTTGTGCAGCCCGGTTCCCAACAGGCCGTGGACCAGTACCTGTCCTCAGCCCAGAGGATGGGACCCCTGTTATAACAGGGTTGACTGACTGAATGAAGAGGAGGAAGTATAGGGAACGTGGCTAACTTAAATAACTGCCAGATTTTCAGCTTGAGAAAGTGGGAAAGGGCTGTACTGGATGACATTATCATCCACCAGGCCAGGCAATAAATTAGGGTACAGTTTGGGCTTGGAGGAAAGATAAGTTCATCAGATCCACTCCCACATCTGTTGAAAGATTTTTAAAGGCAACAGGAAATCTGCATCGGGAATTCACAAGGGAGGGCTGAAGCAGAAATGTGAATCTGCAGTCGTCAACATGCGTAGAGAGGGTCCCCTTGGGTAGACGTTAAGGTGAACTCACCATGATGCATGAGGAGGCAAGGAGCATTTCATTAGCAAGAATTACGTGGAAGAAGAGGACTAGATGAAGGTCCAAAATGTGGAAGGCAAACCAGGAAGAAGTGTAATGAGAACCGAGAGATGGGTGTTTTTCTGATGGGATGAAAAATATTGCGTAGTTGTTTAAACGATGCTTTTGAAGTATTTTAAATCATTGGAGATTTTTGTTAATGTTGAGTATCAAACACAACCTACTAAATTACAATATTAGTCACGTTTCAGGATTTTAGGATTAGGGCTCCCCAAAGAAGCAGAGATTCACAAAAACACGTCACATACAAAGCCAAAGAGAAATCCACAATAATTTCAAAAGCATCGAAGCAATGTGTACTCTGTGCTCTGATTATGTTTCAATTATTTCGCTGTAAAAAAAGGAAAAGGACTGCCTTTCAAATCCCACGAGCCTGTTGTGAGATTGCGACTTATTTCAAGAAATATACGTGAGGTCTTCCTTCAGTTCCCGGCACAGAGCTCCCGAAGCCCTGGGAATGTCCTAAGCGATAAGAGCTACGAGTGGTAAAGGTGGGCAGATGTTCACGACAAACGCCTTTCTCTCCTGCCTGGGCTTATGTTAATAAGGTGACTTTTGGAAAGCACCTCAGAATGGGGGCTGACTGCCAGGGGACCAGCATGTCACCACACACAAGCCGCTGGGGACAGGAGAGGAGCTGAAGACTGACTTCCATCATCAATGACCAGTCACAACGCCTACGTCTAAGCCTCCCTCCAAACCCAACTAGAGTGGGTGTCAGAATCTTAACCATCAACTGCAGATATCGTGGGCCAACCTTTAGGTTTTAAAATATTCTTAAGGTAAATCATACAATACGTACAACTGAGACACTAGAAACATGTCATTCCTGCAGCAGCACACTTCCATCTCCGGCATCAAGAAGCCTCACGACCGAATGCGACCGACCTCTGTGGCCAGCCCCAGAGCTGTGTCTGCCATGCGAGCTGCAGACAGGCCCCGCGCCCCATCCTGGGCCTCGGTGAAGCCAGCACCTGGACACTCGGCCTCTGCTGATGCTGCCCAAGAGGAATCGGATAGTTCAGCCGTGCTGACCAGTGCAAACCACAAAAGTTAGTCCTCGGCCTGGCTGAGGTCTTCTGAACCTGGCACAGATTCACCAAACCCACACCATCCCTGAAACATTACCTGCAAGGGACTCTGAGAAATATCACCTTTACATTAGCCTCTAACATAAGGAAGGAAAGAAGACAAGAAGGAGGACGAAGGACAAGCCATCACGTCCCAAACACTGGTCAGAGAATCACATCAAGCATATACAAAGGACCCCTGTGAAAAAAAAAATAAGAAAAAATCAAGAAACCCTATAGAAAAAGGTAAAAAGATATGAATAAGTAAACCCAGATGGCTAAAGATATACAAAGATTTCTCAAATGCATTAGCCTTTAGATAAACTCAAAGTGAAAAGCGGAACAATGAGGTGTCACTCACTTTCCTGGGACTGGTCAAAGGTAAAAAATTAGATTAATGCTAATTGGCTGAAGAACGACGTTTTGTCCTAATCTGGCCGTGTGGAGACAAAGTCAGTAAATCTTCACTGCGTGATCTCTTAGTCCCACTCCTGAATATACATCCCAGAGGAATTCGCACACAGGACCCCGGACGGGAACGCTTGTCAGAGCATCATCTGTGGTGGCGGAAGGAGAGGAACGCAGAGGTTCGTCTCTGAGCAAATGTTAGACAAAATGTGGGGAGTGTCGACCGCCACCCTTCCGCACAGCCCTGGGGGCACGTCATTCACAGGGCACAGAAGGTGAACAGTGCCCCCTGGTGCCATGTGACCCAGCACAGCTCTCATTCCGGACTGTTACAGACCGGTACCGAGCGACGACTCTGACAGACGTCATTATTTCTATGTTGTACCCTGGACTTCTGCATGTGAACGTGTCTACACTTTATGCTCAGGGCAAGAGGGAATCGCTGACATGTTTCTAACCTGGCAATGGCCAGTCTGCCATCGTATTCTTTTTTTCCCCAATTTTTACATCTTCATTGTTTTCCACTGCAGTTGACCTACACATTTAACTTAGTTTCAGGTGCACAACACAGAGGTCAGACTTTGGTAGAACTTATAGCGAGGCCATCCTGGCTGATCCAGTACCCACCTTACACCACACGGTTGTTACAATACCTTGGGCTGTCCTCCCCGTGCTATCCTCTACGTCCCCGTGACTGTTTTGTGACGACCCTTTTGGACCTCTCCATCCGTTTCCCCTTCGTCCATCCCATTACCCTCAAATCTGACAACGATCAAAATGCTCTCTGTACCTACGAGCTTGTTTCTGTTGTTTGTTTCTTTATCCTGTTCTCTCGATTACAAATTTCACAGGTGTCATTCTGTCTGACTTACTCCTCCACTCAGTGCAATACCCTCTAGGTCCAACCGTGCTGTTGGAGGTGGCAAGATTTCCTTCTTTTTGTGGCTGAGTAATATTCCATTGTATATACGCGCCACCTCTTCTTTATCCACTCACCCACTGATGGACACCCAGCTCCATGTCTTGACTATTGTAAATAATGCTGGAACGAACATATGGATTCACATGTCCCTTCAAAGCAGTGTTTTGGGTTTCTTCGGATAAATACCCACAAGTGGGATAACTGGGTCCTTCTTTGTCACTTGTTATAGCCTCTGTTTGGCCTCATGTAAGTATTGCTACCCCAGCCTTTGGTTTCCATTTTCATGAAACATCTTTTTTCATCCCTTCACTTTCAGTCTCTGACCTGAAGTGAGTCTCTTATAATCAGCATGGGCAGGGGTCTTCTTAAAGAAGTCCCTTTAACATTCTTGTCACCCCGGATTACTGATGCTAAACTCCTTTAAATTTTTCTTGTCCAAGAAGCTCTTTATCTGTCCTTTGATAGTAAATGATAGCTTTGCTGGTTTTTCGTATTGAATATTTCATGCCAGTCCCCTCTGTCGCCTCTTCTGTCTGGAAGAAAGCTGCCCTACAGCCCTCGTCCCAAAGCCAGACAACTCAGTTCCTCCCCACATGTGCCTGGCAATTTTGGACCCGCTGCCCCAGCCCTGGACTCAGAGCGAGTGAGTCCATCAGCGCTAAGTCCGTGCGCAGGCCCTTTCAGGGGAAGGCATGGGACTCCAGCCAGGCCACTCAGCCATAATCTCTGCTGGTTTTCACAGCCAGAAGTGGGGGGGACTTTAATTCCCGGCACTGCTACCCTGGTCTGGAGAACCCGACGTCGGGCCGGGACCCCTAGCTCTTCCAGCAGGACCACTGCAGGCGAGATTCTTGCCACACTCATGAGTGCGGGGCCAGCCCCTTTCACCTCTCTGTCCCTTTTACCAGTCTCGAGATGGCCTCTTCTGTGTGTCCCCAGGTAGAAGACTTCTACAATAGACTTCAGGCATCTCGCAATGATGGCCATCCTGTAGTTTAGTTGTAATTCTAATGTGGCTGTGAGAGGAGTTAGCACAGTGTTTACCTACCTATGCCGCCGTCCTGACCAGGAGTCTCATCATTGTCTCTTCACTATTTTCCTCTCTTGCCTTGTAGAGAATTACTCGAGAAGAGCCAGACTGTGGCCAGGAAGAATGTTTAGGATCTTAGCCTTGGGTGATCTGTTCTAGAAAATGTAGAGACAATGGGAACAGTAACTAGAAGACTTATTTCTCTGTTTAAGAATAGAGAAAATGGGAAGACTAAGTGATGTCAAGTTCAAGTTTGAGAAGAATGGAAGAATCAAGAAATATGGCAACGTCAGACAGCAATGCCTTGATCAGGACATCCAGAAGAGTGCTTAGAGGGTAGGAAAAATCATCGGTATAGTTTAGACACAGCCAATCTCCTAGACCTGCAACATCTCAGAGGGATGTGCCTGATGCCCCGGTGAGAGACAGGGGCTAGAGACATAGACCCAGAAAAGTCTACTGGTAACTTTAGCTGGTGATGAAGCCGAGAAGATACATACAGAGAAAACTGGTAGCTCAAGCCTAGTTTAGCCTAAAGTTAAACCTAAGACCACATTCCTTAGTTTATCTTATCCCAAAGCATATGGCAATGAAAATCATCGGTGAATTTAGAGTCAAACGAGGGTCCTTAGAGAAATTACCCAAGTCAGAGACGAAAGACTTCCACGGACCACTTGTCACTTATATCAGATTTTCGGTTCAAATCTCTCTCCGCCTGAATCCTTATCGTTCTCGTTTATCCTTACGTGCCCTAATGTACTGGGTCTAACAGAGTCAACGTGCTTTTGGATTTCTCTAAAACCAGAAGAGAGACTGATCAAACCCTGTATCCTGAAATAAACTGGCAGGATACTTCCCAAACATTTTATACCCTCAAAGCCTTTACTATCAAGTACTACAAGGGCAGGACAGGAGGACAGGCTTGCGGAACATCCCGGGTGGCTGCAAAATGTAACGCCGACCACAGAGAATTCACATTCCTTACCTCTCCAGGCAGGTCAGCATTGGTCTACAGCTTTCAGAGCAATTATCTACAAGTATGTAGGTTAAAAATAATTAGTGGCAAAAGTATCTATATTGTGATCCCACTGTTTTTATTACTCTTTTAAAAGGTAGACTTGTATGTTAATGATTAAGAGACTCATTGCTTCCAGAACTTTCCGGAGTATTCAAACGCATTAATTTGGGATCCTGAAATAGTTCTATTCTAGACCATTGGTTTCTTAACGGGCCTAAACCAGCCACACCTGTTTAAAGCCAATAAAACTTTCTTTAAAAAGTAAAAAACCTAAGAGCCCTCGAAATCTTTCAGGCTTCTAGTCTCTAAGAAATATTCCATGCCAGTGCAACCTTCTAAATGGAACATCATGAATTCACAGAAATTATTTCAGTAAATATACATAATAATAGGGAACATTAAAAACCTAACAGAAACCAACATCTTAAAGTATACTGAAATGAGATCATTAAAAGTACTACTTTTATTGAGCAGTTGAAACTAAAAGGAAATACGCAAAAGCTGTGATCCATCCAAGAATAAGACATGACTTATATGGTAAATAATAAATCTAAAAGGCCTCGGCCAATTTATTTGCTGCCGTATCAGAAAGACTCCACATGCACTAAACCCTTGGGTCATACGTTGTACAACACAGCTTTCCCTTTCACATATTTCCGTAAAACTTGTCAACCACCTGAAGCTGTCTTCGTGATTTTGATTTGCTTTGTGACTACAGTTTTAGAAATCATTTTCCCCCTCTCTCTATCCATACACCTCAGAGACCTAGCCTTTCCTCTTCATTAACATTAACCCCTGCGGCAGACCTGTCTGATGGTCACAAGGTCTGGACCTCTGGCAGGCTAAAGAGAACATCCCCATCTAGGTTTCAGCTCCTGAGGCCTGAGGTGGACCCCTTCCTGCTTTTCCATGAAACCAGACAGAGCTGTCCTCAAGACTTGGAAGAAATGACTACCCTAACCTCACATCCAACCAATCAGCTCCTAACACAACCCCAACCCCTAGCCCACAAGGTCTCATGAGTCTGCCCTATATAATTTGTAATTTACGCACCACCATGGAGTCGGGCCTGTCAGAGCAGGGCTCACGCTCTCCGTATTGGCCAATCCTATAATAATAAATAACTTCCTTCCGCCGCTGCAAACCCCAATTATTCGCTTCTTCCAGGCAGGGTGCACAGGTGGACCAACTCACATACTGGGGTCCAATAACACACCCACCACACAGAGTCACTACCCTAGTGTTCAAAACCACAAGGCGCTACGTTCACACAGGATAACGGCAGCCTAGCCGATCCAAATCTCCTTTACCACCAATTAAGAATTCATCAAAGCTATCGATCTCAAAGCATCACCGCTTCCACCACCAGCTATTACCAATCCCCGAAGTACCTTAACTCCACGGTTTAAATGGATCTTCCAGCACAGGGATTTTCTTCAGCTCTAATGACAAAGAAAAGCTCCAAATTTGCAGAGCATCACTACTCGAAGAAAAGTAATTGCTGGAACCATCACTTCTATGAAATCTTAGGGTTTGATGGGACTTACAGGAAGCAGCTTCCCAACAAGATTGTTTGCACGTCTACAACCTGGGAAACTAGGCTGCTAAGAAGAGCTAAGAGAGCGTTGGCCCGTCACGGGGATACTTTGAAAGGGAGGCAGCTTGAAAGACTTCTCAACCTGCACTACCGCCCCAGCAAAGCTAATTTAACGGTTCTTTTCCCTGCGCAATGATTGTAAAATAATAATTTCAGTGAAACAGAATTATTTTCCACACAGAGCTACTACGTCAGAGAAACCTTCTGTCTGAAGTATGAAAAGAGAGCCAACGGAGTAGTGTTTCAACATTTTAAGCATACTTTTAAAACATAATACAGGCTTGATTTTCTCAATTAATTATTGTATTCCCCCTGTAAATAAAAGGACTATTTCCAGCCCGTTGCAGCTCTGGTGTAGCAGATAATAAAGCTTCCAGGGGTCCAGGGTATGCTGGAGACTGACAGTAATTTTCCTGTGCAGTCAGCACACCAAGTACATCCCTGGAAAGGGAAAGACATAAATTTTTTCCGTTGTCTCAACCAGAGTGGAGCAGATGTCGAAGGATAACCAACCATTCTCCAGCGTGGTTTGCCTTCTCTGACAGTATCCGAGAACTTTCATTATTTATTCTTCTAATGTTGATGTTGTAATACTTTGCTTTACAACCATTTAAAATTGATTTACAGTAATATTTTCCATGTATTTATATTATTAACATAAAAAAAGCCTTAGAAAGATTTTTCTTAGAAAGTTTTCTTCCTAACGTTCCCTTCGTGTTAAATTTTGTTAATGTCATGTTATTACTTTAATGCAAAAGCAGGAATGAACAGAATAATGAAAGTTTCTCTGTTTCCTTTACCTCTTTCATTACCAATAAAATGTATCCGTGGAAGCTCAAAGTGACTGCGTTATCATTGCTATTTTAAGATCAATGGACACTCATCCTGACTGTTTAAAGACAAAACCGAGAACCATTTTTGACAAAAACCTCAGCAGGTCAGTGCTCGTCATAGCGACTGGCACACGGCAGGCACAGAACAGGTACTTGTGGACTGGTTGCCGGAAGAGTGGATGGTGAATGAACAGAATCAGGAAAAGCATGCAAGGAGGAAGGAAAAGCCAAAGGAGGTGAGAAGGAAACTTAAAGTCATCCCCAAACCCAAGAGGGATATGAAATATGATACTGACATTAAGGGCAAAGACAGGGATGCGACTGCCAGCTAGGTCTAGCTGGACAATGTACCAAAGAAATGAGAATTGAATCAGCTCTTTTCGTATGTTAAATCAACAGAGACCAATAGCCTGCTCCAAGAGGGTAAAAACTGCAAGACTAAGAAAGGCAGAGTTAGGAAAATGAAATGCATGTCATAGAACACTGAGCAGAATGACTCGGCTCGAGTAGGACGTTTGTGAAGGAAACTGTGGGAGGTTAAGGTTGCAAAGTCAGGTGTCTGTAGCCAGATGCTGCGTAGAACAGAAATACTAAGGGTGTTAATCAGCTCCTTTTCCCCATCTACAGTTTAAAAATCAGCACCTCTTCCTAATCACATAGCCACACCCCCACCTTCTGCTAACCTGGAAGTCAACTAAAATTTCTGATAGTGACAAAAGTGCTTATGATCATAGGAAATTATATATATATATATATATATATATATATATATATATATATATATATATATAAAAAACCCATGATGTATAAAATAAACAATTTTCAAAACACTAGTGACAAGAAATATTAATTTTCGACTACCGTGTGAATATAATCTGCCAAGTTTTTCGATACGATTTTAGAGTTGTTTTGTTTTAACAATTTGGTTCTGACCACTTTGAACAATAAAGTTTATTAAAGCGATAAACCAGGACAGGAGAGTAGACAGCACTTCTGTATACACCAGGCAGAATTGTAGGGGTTTCATATACACGATTTCATTTAATCTTATCACTAATTTGAAATTACTCCTCCCCCTTTCCTACATGGAAGTTATTTTGAGAGTTCTCTAAATAAACAGCAAATGTGCCTAGAACAACAGTAGTGAGAACAACTGCTACCATCACCAAGCACCACTTCAATAGAATCAGAAGGAAACACAGCTCTAAAAGCTCCTGCTCGATTTCAAACACACGTGGCTTTTATCCAAATGCCTAAATGCACTTAAAACTAGGCCAGTCCTCAGCTCATAGAGCAGTAATTAAAACCCGTCACTGACTTCGATCCAAACTGCTCTCTAAAGAAACCGTGCGAAAGGATGCGTCAGACCAAACTACACTGACTTAAGAACAGGACTCCCAGTCCCGGGGGATGTTGCTCAAGTCTATTGATATATGGAACCCAGTAAGGCAAGATATAGGGGAAAGAACAGCATTTTTGCAATCGCCTTTCCTCCTACAGTAAGGCGGATAGATGCATTACCTACCAGGAATGATTTCTGAACTTCATTTAGTGGACATTAAGTGGACACCTATACTCTGTCAGACGCAGCAACTAAAAATAAGACTACTCTTGGCCTTAAACGATTCTGTCTAATAATGACCAAACTATACGAGAAAATTCTAGTGACACAAAAACCAAGATGACCTTCGGAAAAGCCAAAATGAGAATGGCACAATCCAAATTCTAAACCCCAAGCCCTTTATTAATATGCTAGTCACCCAAAAGCTCACTGGTGCACTGGTTTTCCGTTCACACACACTGACAACAGAGTTGGGTTTCTGAGTACATATCGTATTGTAGGTGGCCTATTTCCTAGTTGGATGCCCTTTAGGCGACTTACTTCACTTGCCTGAACTTTCAGTTGGCTCAATGGAAAAATGAGGATAAACAGCTGTTCTGCAAGGATTATAGATATAGTTATAAGGATGACAGATAATTATGTAATGCGCTGACACAGAGTGGCATTTAGGAGAAGCGCAATGAATATAGCTAATATAGTAATTACTGGATTTAGAAACCAGTAACAAATTGATCAGAAAAAGGGAATTAGAAGTATGGAGTGGGGAGAGGAGAGACTAAAGACCGCTGTAAGAATAAGTGGCTAACAGCAAGGAAAGATTCAAGAAAACTGCACAGACACAAAAACTCAGAAACAGCCCGCTGGAGCCACAAGCCCACACACGTCAATAGCCGGTGAGGGAGGGAGTCAAAGGATGTAACCATGATGAGCCTGAAGGCGGCATGAGCCATTTAAAATAGATAAATTTTTATTCTATGATTAAAAAAGAGAGAAGCATGTCATTGACTTTGGAAAGAGTCCTCTCAAAAATGATTTATCATTACAGATTTAACACTTTACCTGTCTAAACTTTAATTAACTGCAAAATGCTATTAACAAGCTTCTGCTAGATCGAAATGTGCGAAGAACCTTTCAAATTTCAGAAGCAACTGTTTCCCCTAAACAGTGAAAGAGCTGTCCTTCAAATTAACTGGGCAATATTTCGGTGCAAATGACCTAGGGCATCAACAGTTCCTTAACAGCTAAAACAAGTTCTGGTCTCCATTGTTGCTAAATCTGCCAAACAAACACAAACACGGGACACAGAGATCTCTTTCCCTTTGAATTGTCTTGCTACATTTGAAAGTCATTGAAAAGCAAAAAACATCTGTTCCTTCCTCTGAGAGCTGACAGCCCTCATTCTATGGTTTAAAAATAAAAGATATTTATGGGGACTTCTAGTGATCACCTGCTTCGAAAGCAGCTGGCAATTAATTGATTATACATATGACAGGCGAAATCAAGGCCCCAAAACAATTTCCCTAGGGACAATGCCGGTGTCCCCCAGGCCTCTGGTAATTTCCAAGACACCCATAAAATTTTAAAAGATAGCAAAAAACCAAATGTGAGGCCAGATGACAAGAAAACAGGCAACAGCTGAGAAGCAGTAGCCTGGGTCAGTCTGGATTCACTCCACCCCGGTAAGAACGGTTTCCATGAGAGCTGCCTAGAGGAAACGTGGTTCACTCTGATCCACACCCACCTTCTGCAGAGCCCAAGCACGGCCACATGTCCAACAACTACAAGAATCCACCTTGTTAAAAACAGAAACCAGAAAACCTCAAAAGCGAAGGCCTAAAGCTCTACCACTTTCTCAAGTTTTTATTCTCTATGTTGTCTTAGGGTGTCGAACTTCCAAAAACGAGTAATAAGCAAGAACATTCAGGCTAAAATCTGTAGATGCGGCTTCTATTTCTAGCTCTGCCTCTGAATGAATCAGTGTGACCTTGAGAAAGTTATTTCATCTCTTTGTCTATCTCCATTCCCTGACTGGTTACAAGATTAGGTTAAACCTACCAATTCTGTGTGTGTGTGTGTGTGTGTGTGTGTGTGTGTGTGTGTGTGTGTGTGTGTGTGTGTGTGTGTGTGTGGTGTTTGGTTTTGTTTGTTGAAAAGAAAGTGAGTGGGTGAGCTGAATATGTGGAAACTGCTATACAAATATCTACTGGTCACTGACCAACTATCTCCTCCATTAAATGCAAAGCGGGTGATGTCCACATTAAAACCACTAATTCTGCACTTTCACTCTGCACAGTAAAACATTCTGCCTGGAGGGGTCAACAGAACCCAAGTACTTCCTGAACAAGACTTTTTTAAGAGTTCCAAATTGTACATTCGGAAATACTTGGCCAATTAAAATGTAAGTTCCAAGAGTAAATCTTTTCTTGTTGTTGTTTTCCTTAAACAAAACTTCAACCTATTTGGTGTCCTGTGATCTCCAGGACTCTGATCCTTCTATGCCATCCTCGTCCCTTACCCCCTGCCAAGGAGGTAAATTACTGCATCCCTGATGCTCCCAGAGCATTTTACTGCATCTACCCATGTGCACCTAGAAAGGTAGAAGTATAGTGGTCTTCCTATCTCCTATCATCTAGCACTATCTCCTGACATGTGTGCACGTGCATGCATGTGTGTGTGTATAAACAGGCATAGGCATTTGTTAAAGGAATTCAATGAACACATTCCAAAGTCTAATGCTACTGGAAAGAGCACTTAATATTAATGAATGATAGTCTTAATTATTGTGACATTTTCACTTTTAGAAAAACATTATATAAATGAATGTTACCTAAATAAAGAGGAAATACATGATTTCTCACCAACATCAAATTCACAAAAATCAACTCAAGAACTTTCCAAACTTCTTCCTTTAAAAATGGTCTTTTGGGAGGGTTGTTTGTTTATTTACAATTTACCTAATGGGTATTAGACTATGAACATTCCTTTTATCTTAACCTATGCAAAAAAGGAGAGGGGAAAATGTTAAAAAGGAGGAGCAAGCATATAAATGCTACTCTTAAGTATAAAAATCAACAAATGTAAAATAAAAGCCTATACATGATAAAAAAAATGTGGTCAATCAATAAAATATCACAACATAAACACCATTTAGCCAACTAAGTAGCTATGCTCATTGAAAAATATCATCTACGTAATATTTTATAACCTATTTAAACATACGATTTTAAGATTTTTCCAACTACATTTAAAATTTTTAGTCATTTCAAATATTTATCACAACCCTATTGGTACCTGCAGAGATTTTCATTTCTTTCCTATTCCTTAAATTCTTACACTCGACATTACACTTAATAAGAGTAGAAGTAAGCATACTCCTAGTAAGGCCTTGGAACCTATAAGCCTAGAAGAACAAACTCAGACAACCTGACCTCTGCCACAGTAAAATGACCCTTCAGCTGAGCTGTAGGTGTCTATGAGTCTATAACAAACACTAAGGAGGAGCACCAGTGGGACGGATGACAGTGCTTTCGGCCTTCTTACCTTCACTAGCTCCACTTTCCACCCTGTTTGGATTGGCCCATGAAACAAACCAGTATATGACGGATATAAAAATTATTCCTAACATCGTATTTCACTACTTACTAATTTTCTAATAGTGTGCTTTCGATTTGCCTGCATTAGCTAACAGGGGGGCTCACTTAGCTTCACTAAGTAGTTTAGCCAGACTGCTGCGAGACAGCAACTCTTTTGCAGGGAGTTCAATGTACATCAGAGCAATGGGAGGTCGCCTTTGGATAAACGATTTGTCTCTGACACTTTCAAAGGGCAATGAACAGTTTTGTCCTTTTTCCTGCTGTGGGTCGGCACGAGAAAGGAAAAAGGATGATGGCTCAGCTCCCAATGCAGAAAAGGACTTTCTCTGCCTGGCTGACCCTGGAACAGAGAAAGGTAGATGTTTTGGAGACATAGACAGAGGAGCCTCCTCTCCTGAGATGGATGACTTAGGACACGCACGACTGAGTTGTCCCCTTTAAAACGTTTTGAGGAAACAGAGATTTCACTGAGCAGGTGCATGGATGGATGGACGGGAGAGAATTCCCTTCGACAAAGAGAAGCCAGAAGCCGACTTGGCTTTTCTGCGCCCGGGAGGGTGGGGCGCAGGGGGAGGCCCTGGCGGGCAGGCCACCTGCGACCGGGGCCCCGGCGGCGGCGGCGGCGGCGGAGAGGCCTCACCTGTGAACACGTTCTGGAAGCCGTCCTTGGCCGCCGGCACCCCAGGCGCCGCGGCCGCCCCGCGCCCCAGCAGGTGCGCAGAGCCCCCCGCCCGGGGCGCGCGCGCGTCCAGCTCCTCGGTCCAGTCCGCCGAGCGGCTGAGGCCGCCGGCGAGGCCGCCGGCCCCGGCCCGGCGCTTCTGGGCCGCGCCGGGTGCCCCCCGGCCCAGCGATGGCTCCGGCCGCCTCTGCACCCTGGGGCTCTGGCTGGGGGAGTGCGCCGGCGAGGCGCCGGGCGAGCTGAGCTGCCGGGCGGTGGTCCTCACGTCGCGAGGGGCGGCGAGCGGGTGCGGCTTGCCGCGGCGGGGGCTGGGCGCCGGGCTGCCGGGCAGCGGGGCGCCCGCGGGAGCGCCGGGCCCTGGCGCCCCGTCCTGCGCGGCCTGCGCCACCGCCGGGGCCCACTCCCCCCCCGGGGAGCTTCGCGGAGCATCCTCGAACGCATCCTCCTCGCCTTCCGCATCAGTGTCCCCAGCCTCTCCCACGGGGGGGACCTGTCCGGCCTGGGGACACCGGACGGCGGCGGCTGACAGCGCCCGCCCCGCACGCTCAGGCCATCGCGGGCCCCCCACCCCCGGGGCCAGCGGCGGGCGGGTCGCGGCCCCCGACCGGCCAGGCGGGACGAGGAGGAGGCGGGGAGGGAGGCCGAGGCGAGCCCGCCCGGCCCGGGTCTCACCCGCCGCTTCGCACAATGCGCAGCGGTTGCGGCTGCGGCGCGCCCCGGGGCGCGCGGGGGGCGGACGCGCTGGGTGCGGCGCGCGGCGCCCGCCAACGGCTGCGCGGGACGCGGGCGGGGCCGGGCGCACCGCCCCCCGCTCCCGGCGCCTCAGCCGCCCGGGTCTCCGCGGTGCGGGTGGAAGCATCCTCGTCTCCCCCACCCCCACCGCGCCCCAAGAAGAGCCCTTCTGCTGGGAGAGGGACACAGAATTCCAAAGCCCCGGGACCTGCCGCTAGCAAAGTTGAAAAGTCTCAAAAGAAAAGGAGAAAAAAGAAGAAGAAAGCCAAATGTCAGGGTCGGGGGGTTCCACTGCAGGCCCCCCCTCCCCAGCCTGCCTCCGTAGGCACGGATTTGCAGTAAAAGATGGGTTGGGTGAATGGGGTGTCGTTTCCTTAGGCGTGGGTCCTCTTGATCGCTCTGTGTGTGAGCAGATGGTGTAGGAAAAGTTAGGGCTCAGGGTGCTGCTTTCGTGTTTCATGCAGACCTCACCCCTCCGTGGGAAACCGGCTGTCATTTCAAAGGGTTGGGGTTTTTTTGTTTATTTGTTTGTGTGTTTGTTTGACATAATGGTTAACGGGTAATGAGGAGGAAAAAAAAGGAGAGATTGGAGCTGATTAAAATGCTGATCTAAAACTTCTATGTTGACCATCAAGATGGAAGGGAATTTGTATTTTAAAAGTGTGCATGTCCTCTAAGTCCCAGGAGGTCAAACTCATCCATATGAAACACGTCTCTATTGTGGCTGCGGGTCAAAAGGAAACAGACAAAAAGGAAGCGCCCCTGGGACAAACACGTGAAGGTAGGTGTGGGGCGATAAACCACCCCTCTCTCAAGCAGACCCTTGGAAGCACATTGTGTCCTTGTTTTTATTTTAACAGTTTGCAACAGTTCACTGTCATGGCGCTGGTTGACATTCTGGCTTCAGTATTAACATTAAGATTTCCCTCGTTGTTAATCTTGTCGCTATTTTAATCACTTAGGAAATGTAATTACCTAGATTTACACACGCATTTTTAAAAATCATTGACATTTTTAAAAAGCTCCGTGCAGTAAATACAATCATCAATAATGTTCCAAGTGATTTAGTTAGCAGTCCATTGTTAACCACTCTGAAATCATGTAATAACTATTCAACATGTTAGGGTTGTTAAAGTAATCACAAAGGAGGAAAAAGAACTACCTAGGATGCAAGTTAAATGCAGTCAGTAAATGTTTGCATATTGCGAACCAATATTTTAAACTTCCTTCCTTAACCCTTTTTGTTAAAATTAAAAAAAAAAATGGTCCTGTAAGTCTTTGATGTAAAAACATTATATAGCAACAATTACTTTTTTAAAAAAATCTAATAGTTTTCTTTAAAATAGATGGTAGGGCAGGTGGCCAGTTGTCTTCAGGTGGCCCTTTTGAGAATTTTTTTTTTTTTTGAGAAATCAACTTTAATACCTTTGCCAGGGTAATATTCCAGACTTAGAGCAATTCTGGAGTATTTGAAAAGCCTTCATTTCACCTCTTCCCCAAGACTGCTCTTCTAGATTGTAGGCTCAGCGGGCTCCTTGCCTGAGGCTGTTAGAATTTTATGCTTCTTTGAGTATTGAGATACAGTGCATCTTCATTTTTGCTCTTTCTTTAACAGGACACCTTTAATTCTGAGCCATTTGTTTCCTTTCTATTTTCTTCTCTGATATATCCTACAAGTTCTGGAGACAGAAGAGAAAAAAGAAGGCAAGGAGGGAGGAAGGAAGAAGAGAGGGAATGAGATCTTGAGAGAAGACTGCTGATAATAACAGATGAAGGTTATGTAGCAGGCTACAGTTGACAAAGCTTTATTATGTGCAAAAGTTGATTTGAGACTCACATGTGTGCGTATCAAGTGTAGGTAGGTACTCTCAAACCAATATAATTAATGAATAAACTCAGACTAAGGCTTTACATGAAGCCTCGTACCAGAGCTGACAGTCAACGAATGTTCACTGAATGAGTGAAAGAATAAATATGCTTTCAAAATCACATTTCTCATTTAGTCAAGCCAAACCAGAAACTCAAAAGCAGAACTGAAGAGCACAAAAACGGTGTTAAACACTTGATTGTACCAAGTATTTACATGAGAAATTAACTTTTCTCTGGGACAGTCATACTCTACCAAATGAATCTGTTAAAATATTATATTTCTCCACATTCTTGACAACATTTCTTACCAGAAATTTTGTGTTAACCAGGACAAAATTCCTAGAGCTTTGTTTATACAGATAACTATGTACAGCACAATTTCTATTTTTAACATCTTCTTTCATTTTATTACCAGTGCAGCACTTAGAAATAAAATATTTACGAGAGAGAATAAAAGTCAAATATTACTTCCCCATACAATATAGTATGCACCATAAATTCATTTCTATATTAAAGAGTTAAAGGTAAAGATTCTAGGTGACGTATGTTCCTCCCCAACACAAATGGGACAGAAACTTCCTTCTCAGATATGTAGGCACGCTTTAGCTTTCAATACGTAGTAGCCAAAAAGTGTTTGAATTATTCCCGACTGAGAAAAAAATGAAGAAATGAAAGCCTTAATTTTGTTCATGTGTCACAAGGAATCTCCTGCAAAGATAAAGAGTTCTGGTGCTGAGTCCCTAGATGTACCCTTTGTAAGTGAAGTTGGCCTTTCTGCTTGAAAAAAGAATGAAGTTAGGGATTTTATAAAATGGAGTCGCTTTAATGAGGCTGCTAAAATTATTCACATTATGAAATCTGAGGCATGAGGAAACAATTGCCCTAACCAACCTGGGACTCAAACTTTTGAACTTTCTGGTCCTGCCTCAGTGCCTGGATATTTATATTCACTATGTGTCAACACCTGGACACATACATGCCTGGCCTCCAGATAACCCTCTGATTACCCCCCAAAAAACTCACATTTCCAGACCACCTGACAGCCATTAGACCACTGGATGTGATCAGACCTCCTGAGAAGCATTTTCCAGCCCAACTTGCATTCACCATCCAGACCACTTGACATCGAACTGATAATCGTCCTGAGCCAATCCTAGTAATTTAGTTACCTCTCTTCTATAAGCTCTCAGAGTTGGGGGAGCACTGTTATTAAAATGGCCTTATAAATTCACTGCCAGCAGTCAGAGAAGACCTTGTGAAACACACAGAATTCAAAGAAATGAACTTTTAATATCTGTGCTGCGTGGGTCGAAGAAACATGAAACAACTACATAAAATAGTGCAGGGTTTGATTAAGGCTTTGAGATCTTTACATGTAAAGAAACATGGACATATAAGATAAAACTATGAAGAATCCCGTCAGGTGATCAACATGCATGGACTACAGGGCTCTACAAGAGTTAGGTGGTTGTAACTCGAATGCAGCAACTTGACCTGTGTCTTGAAATTATGGGGTCATTGACAGCAGAGGGTTGTAGACAAGAATGTATCATACCAAGCAAAATTCCCTTTTAACAGAGGTGGTAACTAGCTTACTTACTTACTTTCCCTTCCTTCCTTCCTTCCTTCCTTCCTTTTCTTTCTTTTCTTTCTTTCTTTCTTTCTTTCTTTCTTTCTTTCTTTCTTTCTTTCTTTCTTTTTTTTCTCAATTAATAGACCTTATATTTTTTATAATTTTGATAATAACTATTAAACATAAAATGTAGACTCTTACTGAAATTTATTTTCTAGTGAGATGAACAGGGCTTTTAAAAGTTATTTCACTGTAAGTTTAACTGTGAGAATAGGGGACAGAGTGTAAGTTCAATAGGAGATTAGAGAGAGGGGAGCTCATGTTTGATGGCATGTTTGGGGAATGCCAAATGAAGACCTTGAACCCCCACATTTTCTTCTCACTGTGTTTACCATTCAGGACAAAGGGCACTATAAGCCTTTGGATGAGGCAGTGAACTGTTTATTGAGCATTAATCTTTTCATAGACTGGGAGCTATCATTCTGAAGAGAGTTTCAGCAGTTTTCCTGATGATCTTTGTTTGCAGTGAGTCCAAAGCTTATAATTTCCATTAATTATTACTTTAATATTATTTCATGCATAATCACAGGGAATTTAGACAGTATTTTGGAGAACTGCATGAAGTTTTATTGCAGCAAGTAGATGACAAACGCTTCCTCAAAAAGCTAGTTTGACAATGGTTCTAGTTTAAAACGATACAATTACAGCGTTTGCTGTCAAAGAGATTTAAAGGTATAATTTTCCTCAATTCAAGTCTCATATATTAGAAAATCCTATATATAGAATGAAATTACTCAAGAATTCTAAAGGCAGTTTTTAAAAGCCTTTTAGGATGTTGACCTGGGACTTTTATTAAAAAGTTCAAATTTTCTGATAGTAATGCTTGTTACGATGCTGTAGGAAAGATGTAAGTTTCTCCTGTGCATGAGAAATAATTTTGCTTCTGCCTTCATTGTTCTGTGTGATCAGGCATCAGTATTATTTCTGCTCATGTGTTTGCATAATTTACTTAAAAATAATGTTATGCATTTTTATTTAATAGATACTGCTGAAGGTTCTCTGATTTTTTTTTTTAAAGAAAGTACCCAGAAAAAGTTATGGCTCCAAATAAAATCTTTCAGGGACTAAAAGTGAATTGCTGAGCCAAGAACAGCCAGGAGAAGGACATGCAGACACAAAAGCAGGGATGCTTGCAGAGTCGAGAGCCCATCGGGGGAAATGATCTGAGGGAACACAGTAAGGAGGTTTGTGAATGTTTGTGGGAGGCAGTTCTGAGCCTGAAGGTCAATAAGAAACAAGCCATGGAGTTTGGGAGTGGGCGAGGGAAACAAAGCATGCAGTTAGGAGATGGACTTGGGCAGAATAGAGCTCTAGCTGGGTGTAGGAGGCCGGAGGGTCAGAAATGCATGCAGATGCCAGTGAGTCAGGTCTACACGAAGCAAGGGGATGGCAAGGAAGGGCACAAACAGGGATTTAGCAGACAAGGGCAGAACTAGTGCAGCAGGTGATCCGTGGCTGAAGAGGAAGGGATAGAGGTGAAAAGCGGAGATGAGGTGGAGAACGAACATGTCATGACACTTATGGCACACAAGGATTTCATCAGGTCGATGCTGGATATCATTTAGACAAAGGAGCTGTAGGATTTCAAGAGGAGCAATCGACTAGTTTATAAAGCTGAAGAAAAATCAAAGCTTGAAAATGGGAAAAATTAAGATTAGTTCTTGATGTTGTTTTTTATAGGTTAATTCCTTGACTATATTTCTTTAATTTAAGCAAACATTTCTCCGATTTTCGGTAGAATTATTTGTTTGTTTGTTCTTTTATTATTTAAGTACCATTGGTTAATGTCATTATATGAATTTCAGGAGTACAATGTTGTGATTAGATATCTGTATGCTCTATTGCATGCTCATCACCAGAAGTTTAGTTTCTTTCCATTACCACATATTTGACTCCCTTTACCTATTTGCCCTCCCTCCAGACCTCCTTCCCCTCTGGCAACCATCATCCTGTTGTCTGTATGAGTTTTTGTTGTGTTCCATTGGTTTGTTACTTTTCTGTTTTATTTCCCTCAGGTGAGTGAAATTTTATGTTTTTTGTCCTTTTCCATCTGATTTATTTCACTGAGTATAAAATACTCTCAAGATCCATTCATGTGGTTGTACATGGCAATATTTCATTTTTAATGGCTGAATGGTATTCTATTATACGTAACCCCAATCTTTATTCATTCATCTGTCAATAGACACATTGTTTACCTGGCTGTTGTAAATAACGCTGCAATGAACATAGGGGTATATATAGCTATTTGAGTTAGTGTTTTTATATTATTCAGATAAATACCTAGAAGAGGAATTTTTGAAATGCATACTAGTCCTATTCTTAATATTTTGAAGAAACCCCATACTGTTTTCCATGGAAGCTGCACCAATTTACAATCCCACCAACAGTGTACAAGGGTTGCCTTTTCTCCATATCCTCTCTAACACCGATTTCTGGTCTTATCAATAACAGCCACTCTAACAGATGTGAGCTATCTCATGATGGTTTTGATTTGCATCTCCCTCATAATTAGTGATGCTGAATATCTTTTCATGTGTCTGTTAGCCATTCGTGTGTCTTCCCTGGAAAAATATGTCTATTCAGATCCATTTTTAATCAATTTTTTTTCTTGCTGTTGTTTAGTTGTATGAGTTTTTATATATTTTGGATATTAACCATTTACCAGAAGTATTGTTTACAAATATCTTCTCCTATTCAGTTGGTTGCCTTTTTATTTTGTAGATAGTTTTCGTTTCTGTGCAAAAGCTTTTTAGTCTCATTTATTTTTGCTTGTGTTTGGAGTCAAATATACAAAAACACCACTAAGACCAATGTCCAGAAGTTTGGTGCCTGTTTTCTTCTCTAAATTTTGTTGTTTCAGATCTTACATTCAAGTCTTTAATCCATTTTCAGTTAATTTATGTTTATGGTGTAAGATATTGTGCTAATTTAGTTTTTATTATTATTATTATTAAAGTTATCCAGTTTTCTCAACATCTTTTATTGAAAAGACTTTTCTTTCATCATTGTATATTCTTGGCTCCTTTTTTCATAAATTAGTTGCCCATATATGTGTGGATTTATTTATGGGCTCTCAATTTTGTTCTATTGCTCTATGTCTTTTCCTGCCAATATATTGTTTCAATTACTGTAGTTTTGCAATATAGGTTGAAATTAGAAAGTGTGATACTTCTGGCTTTATTTCTTTTTTCATGATTGCTTTGGCTATTTGGAGTCTTTGTGGTTTCATACAAATTTGTCGATATTTTGTTCTATTTCTATGAAAAAATCCATTTATTGAATATGTAAATTGCTTTAGGTAAAACAATCTAACAATGTTGATTCTTCAAATCTATGAACTCAAAATAACTTTATATTATTTTATAGCTTTATTTTTTTTAATATAGTTTTTAGTGTACAGGTTT